>OZ022264.1:96785447-96802947 GCA_963978885.1 Nemotelus pantherinus
TGAATCTACAATATTCCTGAGGACATCCACCTCCATGGGTGGGTCGGGACCCATGCGGCCCAGCCTACCCGATACTATTTCGTAACCCTGGTCCCACGGGTTCCGGTCCACTTCTTTGCATAAAGTTTACCACATTTGCCTTTTCCTCCGTTTTATAGCTATTCCCAGTTCTTTTTTTGCCTTTTTGTGGGTGGCGACAAGTAGCAACGCTTCCGGTCGTCCAAAAGACCGCTGTGCCCTACGCCTGCATGCTAGAGCTCTTCGTTTTCGTTCCGCTATCTCCTCAGTCCACCATTAAGCGCTCTGTTTGCCCGGTAGTGACTTACGAAGTGGCATCGACGCATTGCACGCTCGCCGAATTTCGCCCATGGTCGAATTTACAACCGTATCTATTTCCCCAGAGCCCATTGCTACCCCTGCTTGTCCTGCGCTGACTTCGTCAGTAAAGCTGTTGCCTAATGACTCCAAAAGCTTCCCCCTATCCAACTTTGAAATATTCCACCCGAGTATTTTCCGTCTTAAGTTCTGAGGGGCCGGGCTTTCCTCCGACAGCCAGAAAGTAATATAGTTGTGGCCACTTCCAGTGTACTCCTCCATCACCCTCCAATCCTTTGTCATCATGGACAACGTCTCCGAGACAAGAGTTATATCGGGAATGGACTCACCGAAGCCTGGCCTGCGGTAAGTTGGTGTTGAGCCCCTGTTCACCACGACCATACTCAGCCTGGAGACCATTTCAATAATTAATCTTCCTCTTGTGTTTTGAGTCGGCATCCCCCATTCCAAGGCTCTCGCATTGAAGTCACCAGCTACTACCAGTTTGCCAGGAAGGTCTCGAAGAGCGTCTTCTAATGCTTCTATCTTTCTACGAAATTCCATTATTGGGTCGTTCGGTGAAAAATAGCAGCTGACAAAACTGATGCCGCAGTTTTCAATCCAAACATATCCATCGCCTGAACCTCGCCGATCAACCCGGACTTTCCGAGTGTCTGCAACCCATAAAGCTGCATAGCCTGAAGTGTCTGAATACCATGTCTCTGGATTTCTCCTTCGGTATGGTTCGCTGATCATTGCGATTTGAACTCTGGATTCTTGCATAAGCTGCGTGAGTAAATCGTCCGCAGTGCGGCATCTTTGCAGGTTCCCCTGTAGAACCCTCATCTACGCAGCAACTTCTTCTGCGCATCGAGCGCTTCTCGGAAAGCTTTGCATGTTCTTGATCCCAGAACATGCTTCACTTCTTCTGTTTTACCTTTGTCGTTGCACAGCAGGCAGAATGGCTCCTCCGAGCATACCTTTGCAACGTGTCCCACTTGTCCGCACTTCCAGCAGTTAGTGCTACGGTCTGGTCCTTTGCAGTCTTTTTTGGTATGGTTGTATCCCATGCACTTGAAACAGCGCACAACTTCAGGTCGCTTCCTAACCCTAGCGTTAACCCAGCCAATTCTAATTCGTCCAGTATCAACTAGTTTCAAAGCTTTTGCTTCGTCCAGTTCAACGACGGCTTTCCTCTGTTCCCTTGTATTCGGGGGAAATAAGGTAACTTTTACGTTCTGAATCGCCTCTTCCCGAATCGCTGCTAACACCTCCTCTTCTGTCGTAAGACTATCGAGGTCGAGTATCTCGATTTTGACTTTGGAGACGAGCCTTTTAACCTCTCCGAAACCCCCCACAGCTGCCTGGATTGCATCACCGAATTTCGAGATGTCTTCACACTTTGCCAGTGTCACAAGTACTCCACCGTCTGCCGTTTTTCTGATTTGGTGAACGTGTGCCCCAACTTTGCTTGGGCTTACCCCTGCCCGAATATGCTGAAGGACTTCTGCATAACTCTTCCCTTGGGAAGGCTTTATTACCACAGCTTCCTTTCTTGCCCTAGGCGATTTGTTTTTTTCTGCCTCGGTTTTTTCAGGCTAAGCTCTGAATTCGACGCCAAGCTCTTGGTTGAACCAGAATTTGCCGCTTTATCTTGCCGGCCATTACTTTTACGTGACTTTTCCAACACAGTCACCCATGTGTGCTGTTCGGTAGTGCCTACTCCAGTTCGTGCTCGAACGATATTTTCTTTGTTAGGACTACCTTCAGGCGTTCTTGCCCGTTTTTGTGCTTTGGCTTGCACAGTTTCGGCAGTATCCTTTACTCCGTGCTCTCTAGGCTGGGCTCCTTCAATTTGCCTCAGCTCTAGCTCGGCCTTCTTCCAATTTTCTCTGCGAGCTTCTACAACTTCCAGAGCCTCTTCGAGTTCAAGAAGACCGTCTTTCACCTGCCGCGATATATTTTTCTGCATTTGGGATGCAGCTGCTATTTTTCTAACTATTTCCCGGCACTTTCGCAGCATCTTTTCTTCTTGTGCCCTTTCTTCAGCAATATAGCTTCCCTTTGAAGAAGATCGTGCCGTCGTCGCTGGAGAGGTACCCACTACAACGGAGTGCCTGCGTATGTTTCTCTGGACCAAACACCGTTCCGCACGCGGAGTTTCTTCACCCACTTTATTTGTGGTGGCCGCGCTATCTGCCACAGCAGAATTCAGGGCGCTAGATGTTTCAGACTGCCCCTGTTCTGTTCTTGCGGAGTTTTTTCTCACAGGTGATGTTCTTTGCACCTTTGGTCTACCAATAAAAGGATTTACTTCCTTCGTCACTGGTGTGTTTCCGTCTGCTTCGTTCACTTTATCGTTATCTTTATTGTTATTAATTTGATTGTTTATCATATCTTATGGGTCCCCTCTCAGAGCCGCTATCTAGGTCCGGATGGACAATTCAACCAGTGGAGTGAGTGGAAGAAGACTCATCCAATTTTAACATCACAGATCACAGCGGAGGATCACAGGTGCGTGATAGAGAAGACAATTTCAACATTTTCGACGTGCGAATATCGACCGAAAGAGTGTGCATGAGGAGCTTTGCGAATTTTTCAAATAGCATGTGTATATTACGAAGGCTTAAATTACTCGGGATGATGACATCGCATCCATACTAATTGAATATACAGCTGAAGGTGCTTCAAGGAACGTTTCGCCTCAAAGGCTCCGTGGCGCAGTGGCTAGCGCGGTGGACCGTCAATCCAGGGGACTCGGGCTCAGAGCCCAAGCCAAACACTGATGATGACCAGCGGAGTGTGTAGCAAAAGACAAGACTCTGAAGAAATCAATCAAATCTGAGTTCGGGAGATCGAGTGTGCAGAGCCAAATGTTTTGTTAAGAAAAGGTTAGTGAATTAGTTTAACTTTTTCCATTTGAATTCGGATAGAATAATTAGTGTTAATCAACATAAGCATGCAAGAGAGAATTAAGCTGATCGAGTTATAGAATTTATTTGTTCAGATAGATTGGCGGAATCGAGAGGAAGAGTAACTGACCTTAGGGTTATTATATTGATTAAGCTTGTAGTGACTTGGAAAAAATGCAAGCAAAAATACATTGAAGTGAATAAAAATAGTAAAATAAAAGTTAATTGTGGATGATTTGGTGTGATCGGTGAAAGGGATAGAAGATGAATCGGGTAAGTGAGGCGAATATGGGAGATTAATCGCAATAATTGTATGTAGAAAGACCCGCGATCGGGATTCTGAGATAAAAACGTTTGGAAGTAGGTGTATAATAGTTGCTGGCCGAGGGCCGAGCAGAATCGGACCAGGGATTTGGGGTCGAGGATCCGAACTTGAATTCGATTCGAGTCAAACCTACGGAAGTAGGCTTCAAATTTGTTTGAGGCCGCCATACGAGTGGTCGAGGGCAGTTTAGGAGAGCTCAGTGTCCGCGTAGGGGCTCGTTTTAACTAAGGAAGGGCCCCATCGACATCGAAGAGCCGAACCTCACTCCACGGTTCGAGGTCCCCCACTGGGTGAGTGAGTGGCACCCACTCCCAATCTTCGATTGAGCTCAACCGGGACCCAAGTGGACCTATCCGGTAGTCGGAACCCCCCGAATAGGTCGGGTGGGTAACAAATTGGCGCCCAACGTGGGGCCCTAAAGCTGATTTCGTAAAGGAAGTTTGACTTTGTAAACGCGCGTAGTGTTAGTGCTTTCAGCCCGACACAAGCAAAGAAGAACCCTAGAGACCGAGCAGGCGAAGAGGAAACATCATATCGCAGGAGAACTAATCTGAATCCGGAGAGATTGCTGCCGCCCGACCAACGGGGACATTCTCGCCAAACATGGGGCGTGCCCAGTGAATATAATTATATTGTGATTTCAACTCTCAAATTCGAGAAAATTAATCAATCACAACCTTTAGGAAAATAACCTTGTGTTTCGTTTTGAATATTAAGGCTTGAGTTGCATAGGATTCATATTTCGTGGGAGGGGGCTACAATGGCACCAAAGACCAACAAAATCCAAATTGATAGGCTCAGCAAGGATGAGCTGGTAAAGGAATTAAAAATTAGAGGGCAGCTGACTGGGATGGTGGAAGTCATGAGGAAGATTCTTCGAGTGACACTGCCGGCAGAGGCCTCCATGGACCCCTCTCTGATTTCAGTAAGAGATTTACTTTACTCTACAAAAGAGGACGTTGCTGCCGTTAAGGAGAAGCTAAAAGAGGTTCAATCACTTATCACAGTCTTCACTGGCAGCCCACAAACTTCTGAGTTTCAGAAGATCAAAAACAAAATTGAATTTGGGATGCGGGGGTTGCACAATTCACAGCAGGAGACCGAAAAAATGGGGGAGAAAGCTGGAAAGCCGAAAGCACGCTTGATCATGGCCATGGGAGAGCTTCTAGTGAAAGCCGAAGGGGACGATGGGGAAGAGGGAGTAGAGGCAAGAGGACGAAGGGCAAAGTACGACGCCTGACTCGGGTGACGAGGCGGAACGTATGGGGGGGGGGCGGAAACGTGAAACCAGGCCGGGAACTGAATAAGTTCAATGGGCCTATACCATCGATACCTAGGCTGGCGGTTTTGACTTCGAAGGGGCAGGAAATTTTCAAGGGGGGGCTCCGTTATAATGGGGAATTTGGCTCTCTGAGCGCCTTCTTAGAGCGAGTAGGGGAACTCCAGGAAGCTCGGGTGGTATCAGCTCGGCAACTGTTTCAGTCAGCGGTAAAAATGCTCGAGGGTAAAGCACTGGTATGGTACCGTGCCAACCGGACTCGAGTCAACTCGTAGCAGGAGTTGGTGGCAGAAATGCGGGCTGAATTACAACCGCCTGACTATGACGACCGCCTGCTCGTCGAAATCAAAAGGCGCACAAAGAGGCTCAAAGAATCGATGGGCGTATATTTCTCAGCGATGGAGGGGCTGTTGAGGCGTCGTATCGTCAAGTGCTCCGAGGAAGAGAAACTACGCATCTTATGGAAAAATATAGCCCCGTTCTACCAAACGCAACTGGCCTTGATTCCGGTAAGTAGCATTGCTGATCTAATCAGAGTGAGTCGATCTTTGGAGGCAACATGGGTTTCAGTTGAGGCATATTTACCCCTACGACCCGGCGACAACAACGTCTTCTGAAGCTGGATCTGGCCTATATTGGCTGCTCGGACAGAATGGATCTAGCACCACTGCAGAGAAGTCCTGCGTGCTGCTGGAATTGCAAGAGGAATGGTCACATGTGCAGGGACTGTCGAGAGCCACAGAGATGCTTTGGTTGTGGACGACAAGGTGTAAGAAGAGCGACATGCCCAAATTGTCAGAGTAATCCAAACCAGCCTCGTAACGTCAGAACTTCCCAAAATGTAGGAACCAGTGGAAGGTCGGGAGCAGGAAATTTTGAAGCTGAAGGACGAACCCGGTCGTCACAGAGAAACGGATTAAACTGGGCACGAGGAACAGTGAAAGAGAGGTTGCAGCGGAGGCGCAACTGAACATTTTGTTGGTGAAGAGACAGGGAGATAACCGACCACATCTTGAGGTGGAGATGTATGGTCGCAAGTTCTTGGGTCTCTTGGATTCGGGCGCATCTAAAACAGTGGCAGAGGGAGAACGTTGGAGGGTGCTGGACGAGCTGGGTGTAGAGCTCCTGGACTCCAACCAAAGGGTGATCCGAATAGCCAATAGCCAGGGATGTACAATTGCGGGGACGATAATGGTCCCAATCCAGTCAAAGGAGAAGCAGGAGTGGATTTGAGTGCTTGTTGTTCCATCGCTACCACAGATGCTCATATTGGGGGTGAACTTCGTCACACGTTTTGGCCTGGTGATGGCACTGAGTAAAGAAAGTTGGAGCTTCATCAGCGCATTGCAGGGAGACTCTGGCGAACAGTTGAAGTCTCGGAGCTGCCTTGCAGGGTTAAAGGAGGTTGCCCTTAGCCAGTTGCTCCAGCAAGAGTTTCGATTCATGGGGGATGGTATTGGCTGTACTTACAGGGTAGAGCATGCCATCAAAACCAACTCACCCCCTATTAAGCAACGTTACTACCCCATCTCGCCGGCCGTACAAAAGCATGCGGATGCGGAGCTCAACGAGATGTTAGAACAGGGGACAGTTGAGCCTTCTGCGAGTCCATGGCCCTCAGCCATTCTCTTGGTAAGAAAGAGGATGGCACCTACCGGTTTTGCGTTGACTAGCGCAAATTGAATAGGGTTACTGAACACGATGCATATCCAATTACGCACGTATCAGCCACTTTAGATAAACTATGCGACGCAAAATATTTATCATCGCTCGATATCAAGTCGGCTTATTAGCAGGGGCCAATGGCAGAGCAATCTCGGATATACACTGCTTTTACCGTGACGTCAGCATAGACAACGTATATCATTTCCACAGCTTATCGAGGCCGAGCATATTGAAACGGGAAACTCGATCGTTTTGCGGAATCAGCCTCCGAAAACAGAATCAAATTGGAATTGTTTTTGCGGGATGATTAAAATTGAACAACTTTTTATTAACATTAACAATTTTAATCTACATTGAAAATTCTATTTTGACAAAGTGGTTTCGAAAGTATGCACTGCTTTTCATCAGACACCAGCACACAGTGCAGACTTGACTGGCGTGACCACTTGCAGGTGGAAATCATTGCATTTTTATTTATGCTAGTTGTGACAAATTTTAACATCTCCGACGTGTATGCATGGATATAATTTTACTTAGTAAAGGTAATTGAATTTGATCACGGTTCCCTTCTTGTCTATAAATCATCATAGACAACGTATATTATTTCTACAGCTTATCGGGGCCGAGCATACTGAAACGGGAAACTCGATCGTTTTGCGGAATCAGCCTCCGAAAACAGAATCAAATTGGAATTGTTTTTGCGGGATGATTAAAATTGAACAACTTTTTATTAACATTAAAAATTTTAATCTACATTGAAAATTCTATTTTGACAAAGTGGTTTCGAAAGTATGCACTGCTTTTCATCAGACACCAGCACACAGTGCATACTTGACTGGCGTGACCACTTGCAGGTGGAAATCATTGCATTTTTATTTATGCTAGTTGTTAAAAATTTTAACATCTCCGACGTATATTCATGGCTAAAATCATTGCATTTTTATTTATGCTAGTTGTGACAAATTTTAAAATCTCCGACGTATATCCATGTATATAATTTTACTTAGTAAAGGTAATTGAATTTGATCACGGTTCCCTTCATGTCTATAAATCACCATAGACAACGTATATCATTTCTACAGCTTATCGAGGCCGAGCATATTGAAACGGGAAACTCGATCGTTTTGCGGAATCAGCCTCCGAAAATAGAATCAAATTGGAATTGTTTTTGCGGGATGATTAAAATTGAACAAATTTTTATTAACATTAAAAATTTTAATCTACATTGAAAATTCTATTTTGATAAAGTGGTTTTGAAAGTATGCACTGCTTTTCATCAGACACCAGCACACAGTGCAAACTTGACTGGCGTGACCACTTGCAGGTGGAAATCATTATGACTAATGTTCGAAGAAGAACATTAGTATTAAAATCACTTTGGCGAAAAATTCATATTTCTTTTTATATATATATATATATATATATATATATATATATATATATATATATATATATATATATATATATATATATATATATATACATATATATATATATATATATATATATATATATATATATATATATATATATATATATATATATATATATATATATATATATATATATATATACAGCCTTGGCCAAAAGTTTGAGCCCACTCCAGAAAAGTAACAAAAATCATAGTGCTTTGATAGTGGTTGAAAGAAAATGTCAAATATAATTAGTATTTATATTGTTTTATTAAAATAAGTCAATATTTTGTTGGACCTCCTTTGGCTTTGATAACTGCAGCGATTCTTTGTGGCATAGTGGAAATTTGGTGTTTGCATTCTTCCGAAGTAATTGATTCCCACTCTTCTTTCAAAGCACAAATCAAACTTGCTTTGGATGTTATGGATCGGTCATGGATCCTTGTTTTCAGAATGCTCCATAAATGCTCGATCGGGTTAAGATCTGGAGACTGAGGAGGCCATTCGAACAAATCTACACCTTGCTCATGGAACCAGCTCATCGCAACACGAGACTTGTGGCAGGGTGCGTTGTCTTGTTGGAATCGAACATGATCAAGGTTGGTTTCCCCAAAAATCTTGACGGCTGATTCGAAAAGTACATTTTCAAGTATTGAAATGTATTTTGAAGAATCCATTCGACCTTCACACAAACACAAACTTCTAACTCCGCTTGAAGTCATGCAACCCCAAACCATTATGCTGCCTCCTCCGTGTTTCACAGTTGGTACCACACACTGTGGTTGGTACGCTTCACCAATTCGTCGTCGCACACAAACCGCTTCCGGCGTTCCAAAAATCTACAATAAGTGAAAAAAAACATCTCTTTGAAAATAGCCTATTACATAAAATGCATCTAACCTTGAGCTTATTAGATGCTTTCAGATAAAAACACACAACATTTTGAGAACTTACTTCAACATTAGATTCGTTTGACCAGATAATATTCGACCAATCTTCTTCGGTGAGATGTTGATGCCTCCGAGCCCAGTCTAGTCGAATTTTCTGATTTTTTTGTGAAAGCCACGGCTTCTTTCTCGCCTTACAGCCTCTCAGCCTTTTTTCGCACAGGCGTCTCCGCACTGTTCTGGATGACAAATTTTTCCCAAACTCGTCGGACAGCTCAGCAGCTAACTTGGCAGATGTTTTTTTCCGATCTCTCAAAGATGCACGTACCATCAAACAGTCCTCATGTACGGTTGTTATTCTCTTTCGACCGCTTCTTGTTAAATCCTTACGCGAACCGGTTTGCTCAAATCGTCGAATAGCTGAGCGAACCGCTCCGCGCGAACATCCAAGGCGTACGGCAATTTTTCTCGAACTGAACCCTTCTGCATGTAGCAATTGAATTTGTGCACGCATATCTGAACTTACCTCCTTTGTTTTGGACCTTTTCGAGAACAAAGACTTTTAACTCACTAAACAAATCACTGTTGATCGTTTAAACAGCGTACGCAAACTGTAACAGACCAACAAACTGCAAAGGCTTATATAAGAAAATTTCGGAATTTTCCATTATTACCCATCCCGTGTCCGGGTTTTTCAAGAAACTAAAATCATTTTATTGCATTTAACAAGTAGCCTCGCCGACGAGGAACAACCGATGAATAACGAGCATTTAAGTATTTTTAATCTACAGCCGAAAAATAGGGTGGGCTCAAACTTTTGGCCAAGGCTATATATATATATATATATATATATATATATATATATATATATATATATATATATATATATATATATGTATATATATATATATATATATATATATATATATATATATATATATATATATATATATCATCAAAAAATTTCAGTGAAAAAATCTCAGGAACGCGCCATCCGATTAAGCTGAAATTTTCAGGACACATTGGTGTATATGCAGAATAGTGCCAGGTCTAACTAGTTGTGACAAATTTTAACATCTCCGAGCATAAATAAAATGTAATGATTTCCACCTGCAAGTGGTCACGCCAGTCAAGTATGCACTGTGTGCTGGTGTCTGATGAGAAGCAGTGCATACTTTCGAAACCACTTTGTCAAAATAGAATTTTCAATGTAGATTAAAATTTTTAATGTTAATAAAAAGTTGTTCAATTTTAATCATCCCGCAAAAACAATTCCAATTTGATTCTGCTTTCGGAGGCTGATTTCGCAAAACGATCGAATTTCCCGTTTCAATATGCTCGGCCTCGATTAGCTGTAGAAATGATATTCGTTGTCTATGCTGATTTATAGACATGAAGGGAACCGTGATCAAATTCAATTACCTTTACTTAGTAAAATTATATCCATGGATATAAGTCGGAGATGTTAAAATTTGTCACAACTAGCATAAATAAAAATGTAATGATTTCCACCTGCAAGTGGTCACGCCAGTCAAGTTTGCACTGTGTGCTGGTGTCTGATGAGAAGCAGTGCATACTTTCGAAACCACTTTGTCAAAATAGAATTTTCAATGTAGATTAAAATTTTTAATGTTAATAAAAAGTTGTTCAATTTTAATCATCCCGCAAAAACAATTCCAATTTGATTCTGCTTTCGGAGGCTGATTCCGCAAAACGATCGAGTTTCCCGTTTCAATATGCTGGGCCTCGATAAGCTGTGGAAATGATATACGTTGTCTATGATGATTTATAGACAAGAAGGGAACCGTGATCAAATTCAATTACTTTTACTAAGTAAAATTATATCCATGGATATAAGTCGGAGATGTTAAAATATGTCACAACTAGCATAAATAAAAATGTTATGATTTCCACCTGCAAGTGGTCACGCCAGTCAAGTAGGCACTGTGTGCTGGTGTCTGATGAGAAGCAGTGCATACTTTCGAAACCACTTTGTCAAAATAGAATTTTCAATGTAGATTAAAATTTTTAATGTTAATAAAAAGTTGTTCAATTTTAATCATCCCGCAAAAACAATGCCAATCTAGTATTTTGTTATTTACATTGGGAACACTGTTTAATTGGGAGAGTGAACACAAAGATAAAAAGGATGAGGTTATCAAAAAAATATTGCAGGATGAGATTATGCTAGAAAAGTTATGATTCCATATCAGGTTCGGTAAGTTGAAATCACCACATATTAAAGATAAGGCAGAAGGGAAGCTTATGTTGAGGTAGGTGGATAGCTCATCAAAAAATTTATTATAAACCGCAACTGGGGAATTACAAGGAACATATACTGAAAAAACAATGAGAATTTATGTGGGAGCAAGGGTAATGCGCACAGCAACACATTCAATAGGAGAAATCCATACAGAGTGTTCCTTGAAGAGACCTGTGCACTACAACTAATACACCACCGCCATCGTTTTTACCTGATGTAGCTCGATCACGATCACGGCGGAAGACTGTATGAAACGGGAACAGCTCATTATCGTAAATATCTACTGTTAACCATGTTTCCGATAAACATATTATATGATCAGAAGAAAGAGTAGAGGAGAGATTCAGAGTGCTCAGCTTGGTCCTAAGTCCACGAACGTTCTGGTAATATACATGAATTGGATTGATCTGATTAAATTCGAATGTACTGATTCCATTGGTTCTGATTCCTGTTAAGCACACATTGTCAACTAAGGCTAGGGTGTTTACGTTGTGGAGATCTTTGATCCTGTTTGATGAAAATTTTTTCGAGGTCTCCTGGTGAATTCCTTAAACAGTACACCAGATGGCCAGAGTTCTTTGTGAAGCAGAAGATCCGTACCAGCAGTTACCGTTATTTTGAACGAAGAAATTTCCTGATTCTGCAGGTTGTCTGGTGTTAGCTTCTTGCAAAGTAGCAGAGGCGGTAAGTAGCCAAGTTTGGCAGTGATGTATTCCATGATTGCTTCTGCTGAGGTATTGTATGCGAAACGCGATACAAACACATGCAGGCCCAGGATGTGGGCTGCTATGTGCGGAATTGAAGGTGTGCCAAGCCAATAAAGTCGAGCGACAAGCTCCGGCTGGGCACAGCAACACATTCAATAGGAGGAGACGGAGAGAAATCCATACAGAGTGTTCCTTGAAGAGACCTGTGCACTACAACTAATACACCACCGCCATCGTTTTTACCTGATGTAGCTCGATCACGATCACGGCGGAAGACTGTATGAAACGGGAACAGCTCATTATCGTAAATATCTACTGTTAACCATGTTTCCGATAAACATATTATATGATCAGAAGAAAGAGTAGAGGAGAGATTCAGAGTGCTCAGCTTGGTCCTAAGTCCACGAACGTTCTGGTAATATACATGAATTGGATTGATCTGATTAAATTCGAATGTACTGATTCCATTGGTTCTGATTCCTGTTAAGCACACATTGTCAACTAAGGCTAGGGTGTTTACGTTGTGGAGATCTTTGATCCTGTTTGATGAAAATTTTTTCGAGGTCTCCTGGTGAATTCCTTAAACAGTACACCAGATGGCCAGAGTTCTTTGTGAAGCAGAAGATCCGTACCAGCAGTTACCGTTATTTTGAACGAAGAAATTTCCTGATTCTGCAGGTTGTCTGGTGTTAGCTTCTTGCAAAGTAGCAGAGGCGGTAAGTAGCCAAGTTTGGCAGTGATGTATTCCATGATTGCTTCTGCTGAGGTATTGTATGCGAAACGCGATACAAACACATGCAGGCCCAGGATGTGGGCTGCTATGTGCGGAATTGAAGGTGTGCCAAGCCAATAAAGTCGAGCGACAAGCTCCGGCTGGGTTTATGGTTTCCCTAAGTGGTGAACCACAGCAACCATGGGAGATGATATGCGTCGACTTGATTGGCCCTTTACCTCGATCTACCCAGGGACACACTCATATCCTTACGGTGATAGACTACGTGAGTAAATTTACGTTGCTGTTCTCGATGTGGGTGGCGACTGCTGTGTCTATTTGTCGCCTCCTTGAGGAGCAGATATTCTTGTTGTTTGAAGCACCAAAATGGCTAGTGTGCGACAATGGAGTTCAGTTTTGGGGAAAACTGATGCAGCGGCTCGTGGAGGAATATGGGACAAAAATTTGATACACAGCACTATACCATCCTCAAGTCAACCCGGCTGAACGTCGAAACCAAGACATTAAGCGAATGTTGCGCTTGTACGTCGCCGAGAACCAACGTGAATGGAATCGGCATCTGGCGAAGATTGCGTGTGCACTTCGTACGTACAAACACGAAGTGACGCAAATTACCCTGTACTTCTATAACTTCGGCCGAGAGATGGTTACTTTGCACGGAAGCGATGAGCCACCGCCAGAGAATCAAAATATCTTGGATTCTACGATCCGGGCTATGGAGCTTAAAATGGTACGAGAGGATTTGTTGAAATGGATAAAACATGCTACACAATCCAGCGCGCAGAGAAATGATTTGCGGAAACGAAATACGAGTTACACCGAAGGCGAAACGGTATGGCAACAGAGTTGTACGCTTTCGGACGCAGCAAAATTATATTTCTTTAAGCTGGCGCTCGAGTGTTTAGGACCCTTCTGAATCAACAAGCGTTTGTCGAGATGGAGCATCCTACTGGTGGACGGAGAGGACAAGAAAGCGGGAACCTGGCACGTCAAAGATCTGAAGAAATATGTCGAATAAAGATTCCGAGGTAGGACTGCATGAAATCCAGGACTTAAGATATAAACTTTAACATATAAGTCTTAAGAGTTAAACTTACATATCAAAGTGGTAGAATTTAAATTTACACTTATAAGCTCGAAAAGGAGAAAAAGATGCTTAACTTAAATATCTAAACCTTACGATCTCAACTTTATCACATAAGCTCCTAACTCTAAACTTGATCATCGAGTCGCTCCTAGCTTTCTTCGACCCGTTGGTTTCGTGTTTCGCCGCTTGTCGTTAGGTTTGCTACGAACTCGTCACCAGGTCATTCTAGTAGAATCTTTGACATCACGAGGAAACTAAAAAGAAACCGTGAAAGTGAGAATTAGTACGTGAATTTGAAAAAACTCTAGCGCACCTGAACTGCTAGAAAACTAATTTTCTAAGAAATTGTCTTTGAGTGACAAAAAAGTGTGGAAAGACGTAATACACTGTTTTGTAGAATCATATCAACCATTCCTTATCCAAAGCAACAAAACTCAACTATAACACAAATTATGAAAATGTTCAGTGCTGGTAACACTTTTCGAACGAAGCAGCAATAAGTTGACCATAACAAGCTCATACTTAAATCAACTTATCCTTTGAATTTCGTTCTCATCGCAGGATTTCATCGAAAAATTCAGCGGTTAAACGTTGTTTGAGGCTGCCATCCGAAAAACGTTCAAAACTCGGAAAATTTAAAAATTGATTCCTTATTTTTATTGTAAATGCTTTGCATATGAGAACGTAATTTGAAGCATTTGTTGGTGCAATATTAACGGAAATGGCACATTGTTGGTTAGCCTGTGTCAGCAGCAAAGCAAAATACATACCAGTACATACCAGTAAATTTCGTTTCGATTGAATCACTGCGCTGGAAGGTATACGGGTTAACAGAATTTTATGGTTACCACCCTCAAAACTTTTCAAATTTTTAAAACGTTAATATTTGTTGTTAATTTTCATTGCAGGATCATTCTCAATTGGAAATCTAATGACATAATCGCTCAGTAAAGAAATTCCACAAAATTACAAAAATGGTCATAGCTGGCAGCCCTTTCATGATTTATGTACGAAATTAATACGACATTTACTTCACATTAAGGTCCATTTACTGCATGAACTCCGTTTTGATTTCTACACTGGACCGGAAGTTATAGGGAAAAAAGCTTTATTTTGCTGAGCAAATTTGCAAGATTTATGAGACAAAAATCACCACAGCTGCTAGCCCTATACTAATTTTTCAACCAAATTTTCACCAAATGTTGCATAGAGTAACATCCAAGTATTGTGCATTATGATCGGACTATCCGGTCGTCAGTTCTCGTGAACAGAACTTTCGAGTGCTGAAAATAGAGGTAATTTGGTGATGGGTTGCCGTATTTATGCAAATCGAAATTTTTAAAATTTTATCTTGAGATGAAGGACAAAAAATAAAATTTGTCAAAGATTTGAAATTTTCGTCAAAAATCAAAAATTTTTCAGGAAGGTCAATTATTTGAAGGATTTTTTTTCAGCAGCCTGCCACAGCTACAGGGTTACCCGCTTTATGTTGAAAGTATATATGTGCCAAATTTTATTCAACATCAATACGCTCTATAATTTTCACGATGATCCATTGTTTTTCTTACAAGTAATGACAAATCAAAATTTGAAAAAAATCCTTGCCTACTTTTAGGCACCCTGCACCCACAAACGACTCAAAATTTCCAATTCTTTATCATAGACAAGCTTAAAACATAATTAGTTTTCATTTCCAATACTTTTCTTTAACAAAAATTTACACTGCTTGGAAATATAGGAGTTCCTCAAAATTCACTAAAACGCTCGCCGCCGCCAGAACGTTTAGGATATCTGAATTTGAGAAAGTCATGAACCTACCTTCTATATACATCTACGTTCTCCGAAAATTTCAGCTAAATCGGATCGGCCACTCCAGAGATTATCTCCCTTAATCATTTTGTTGATATGTATATATATATATATATATATATATATATATATATATATATATATATATATATATATATATATATATATATATATATATATGTATATATATATATATATATATATATATATATATATATATATATATATATATATATATATATATATATATATATGTATATATATATATATATATATATATATATATATATATATATATATATATATATAAAGAAATATGAATTATAAAATACTATTGTTCTTCGAACATTAGTAAAAAAAACAATTGGACAATAAAATGAAGTAGGACGTAGAAATAGATGGAAATTTAGTAACACCTAGAGACAGTCGGAAATTTAGTAGGGTTAAGGAGTATTAGCTAAGAATAGAGAGAAACACCTAGAGGTAGTCGGAAATTTAGTAGGGTTAAGGAGTAGTAAAAGGAATTTCGTAGATATAGGAAGCATCAGCTTAGAATGGATAGAAACGCATAATTTCATGGAATTTTGCAGAGTTAGAGGGAAATAGAAACAATTGGGTAAACACAAGTAGAGGTAGCTAAACGAGGAGAATGAATGAGTTTGGACAAGAAGACAATTGATTGCAACTTACATATTAGTGAATAAAAAATAAAAATCAGCGAGTTAATCGAATATGTTAACGCATAAGATATAACAAAGACAAAAACCGGTATCTGAATATGTGTATATATAAAGTTGACGTTACCTCTACCGAAAACCATCTACGTATTAGTCTCAAGTTTAGAATTTAGGCCGAATATCTGGCTTGCAGAAGCCTACATTATAAGAATGCCTCATGTATCATGATACCTCAAAGTATCGTTATACCTATCCAAACGAATCCATTTACCCAAATGCACGCGTTTTTTTTTGTGGCGCTGCCTGCCTTCTCGTGGGCGCGGGAAGGGCAATACGGGGCTTAGAACGAGCTGCCCTGTTTTCTTAATGCCTATCATTTTGTCGTATTCCCTCCTTGGACGACTTGTATGGCGAAACTAAAATATAAAGGTGAAGAATCTCATTAGTCTACAAAAATGATCAGAATGAGTAATGGAAGAGGGGAGTGTTAGTAGGAGGAGGTAGATTTCCTGTAACGGGGTATAGGGTCAGGAGATACCCAGGCTAGTTAGGGAACTCTTCCGAATGGAGCAGGACCATCGTATAGTTCAGAATCAAGAGGGTCGTAATGCTAATATTAGGATTAGAATTAAATTGTTTTCGAATTAATACAGTTAGAGTTATTTGAATATACCAATTAATAGGGCTAGGATCGGTATTAGAATTTTCAAACACTAATGAAGCTAGAATTAGAATTTTGCAGATAAACAGAGTAAGTGTTAGCATTAGAAATTTCGAGAATGAATAAAGTGCAGTCCGTAGGTGAACCCTGAGAATTCAGGTGGGAAAGCTCGTAGGGAGTTCGGTTTGTGTAAACGCAGAATCGGCATTAGAGTTAATGAGGCTCCCACAGTGGACTAACCGTAGTCCGAATAGTTCCACTTTAGATCAAGAGTCAGAATTAGCTGCGCGTAAATCGGACTACAGTTAAATTCGAGTTTTGATTAAGGATTATGGATACGACAATGGGATTATATCCGAAAATTGGGACTATAATTGGGACTAGAATTGGAACTAGAATTGGGACTAGAATTGGGACTAAAAGTTGGATTATTCCCGAGAAAGTTAGATTAAAACTAGATTTAAGTATTATTTGTACGCGAACCGGAATATCGTTCTGAGTTTGAAGCTATATTTAGGACTAGGTGCACGTATACCGGGCTAGGCTAGGAATACGGGTCGATTCAGGATTAGTTTCGAAAGGGATTAGGATTAACCTTCATGGCTGAGCATCAAAGTTAACCGAACTGAGATAAGATCGGAATTGGAACTGCAGATAAAACGCAGAAGCTCGTAACGGAAGTAAAAGTAGTCTCACAGGAAGGAAACCGTGGTGGGCTCAGCACGCGTGAAAAAATTTCCGGAAAATTCTTTTCTAGCAAGGGCGGAG
>OZ022264.1:96807947-96828403 GCA_963978885.1 Nemotelus pantherinus
ATCAAATTATCATAATGTACGAACCAACGATGTATTGGCTATCAAATTACCATAATGTTCGAACCAACGATGTATTGGCTGAATTTCATTTTCGGCCTACATCAACTACAACCACTTCACCTACCATATCGAAGACTGGGCCACAACAAACACAACACTTCCAACCTCCCCCGCTATAGACACTTTCACCACCGTATCCAATTATAATAAAACCAGCATGATCAATCCAACAAGGGCTGGGACTGACCCTGACAATAACATCGAATCGAACCGCATTCTGGACACAAGCACTTCTAATCCAGGCATTCACAATATCAAAGCAGTACCTTTGCCAAACCTTAACCGAAACAAATCCGAGTCGGCCACCATTTCCACAACTCTTTGTGGTGTCCAGCAAATTAGCAAGTCCGAAACAGAGACGGAACAAAGCATTATAAAAGATACCTTACCCGAAGCTGAATTTTTTATTTTTTTTATTTTCAAAGAATTTCGTCTAATACAGACTAGTAGTATTAACAGATTTAAAACTTACAACAAATCAGTCAAAATGGACTGCTTTTAGCTAAACTCTTTTTCAAGGATGGTAAAGATAAATTAAAATCAAATTGATGGTAATCATCGTTGAAATTTCTTTTGATGGACGAAACGGGCTCATTGTAGGCGTAATTAGTCCGATAGGCAGGGACAGATAAAATGTTGACTTGTCTCATTCTGTGACCCTTGATATTGAGGCCAAATAGACCTTAAAGGTTTTCCGATGAAATGTTACCCATGAGGATCTTAGCAGCAAAGATAGTTTTGAAATTTTTACGTCTCTTATTAAGCATATTTATGGCCAGTAAGTTAAGTCGATTAATTTAAGGAGGCAAGCAAAGAGGATCTGAACAAGCAAATTCACGCAAACAAAACCGAAAAAATTTTTTCTGAATGGACTCGACACGGTCCACGTAAACCTGCTGATAAGGCGCCCAAACTATGCACGCATATTCAAGTATTGGTCTTACTAACGCACAAAAAAGAATCTTAGTAAGATGTATATAATGATACTCTTTGGATCGCCTCATCACAAAATCCAAGGTAGATGAAGCTTTTAATAAGATGGCGTTAATATGATCGTCAAAAGTAAAAGAATTGTTTAAAAGTACTCCTAAATCGAGTACTTTGTCAGAATAGCTTAAGGGAATACTATTCAAAGAGTATTCAAAGCTCAACGGATTAAGTTTACGCGTGTACGAAACAACGGTACACTTGTCAATATTAATTACTAATTTGTTAAGGTCACACCAGGTCGTGAGGTTATTAAGGTCAGCTTGAAGTTCCAAGCAGTCGTGAATATTAGATACCTTATTAAAAATTTTAGCGTCATCAGCATATAGTAAAATTGATGAATGTTTCAGGGCAGATGGTAGGTCATTTATATATAAAAGAAAAAGAAGAGGTCCTAAGTGACTACCTTGAGGAACACCAGATATGACAGCAATTTCAGATGATAGGGCGCCACGGAAGGATACGCATTGGGTACGACATTCCAATTAAGATGCTATCCAGGAAATAAATAGTTGAGGAAAGTTAAACGAGGAATATTTACACAATAAAATGGAATGATCCAGCTTATCAAAAGCCTTCGTGAAGTCAGTGTAAGTACAGTCTACCTGAAATCCTGCCTCAATTGATGGGATAACAATATTGGAAAACTCAAGCAGGTTGGTAGTTGTGGATTTGCTTTTATTGAAACCATGTTGGAAAGGAGATAATATGGATTTACTATGAAACGCCATAACATTACTGATCATCGCTTCAAATAGTTTAGCAACACATAGAAGTTTTGCGATGGGACGATAATTGCCTGCAACATTTCTATCGCCTTTTTTATGAATAGGTGTGACAATTGCGTATTTCCAACCACTAGGAAAAATACCGAGCGACAGAGAAAGGTTAAAGAGGTAAACAAGGATAGGAGATAGAGAGGAGATACAATATTTTAAGATAGCACTAAGAATGCCGTCAGGGCTTGGTGTCAAATTATTGTCCAACTTCCTAGAAAACGTTAAAATGGTATCTTCGTCTATAAACAAGTCTTTCATTCCCAAAGAAGAAGTTGGGATCATTGTCAAATTGTCATTATAATTATTTTTATTAGTAGAAGGTTCCGTATTATATGCGGTACGGAAATGATTAGCGAAAATATTGCTAATAGTAAATGGATCGGAAATGGCTATGTCGTCTAAGTTAAACGTAGTGGGATACCCATCATGGTATTTCTTGGAATTAATAAAATTCTAAAACCTTCTAGGCTGCTATTTAAAAGTAGAATTAAGATTTCTAAGGTGAATTTTGTAAGAACTGTTGACCTCGGAGTGATATATATTCTTCAACTCTACAAAAACCAAAAAGTCAGCAACAGAACGAGACGAGCAATATCTTTTCCAAGCTTTAGATTTCAAATTTTTTATATGGCGTATTGCCTTCGATTTCCATGGAACTTTATTGCAATTGTTAGGGAAAGAGACTGGTACAAACTGGGTAAAGCATCCAAAAAGAAATGAATGAAAATTTTACACTGCCTTATTAATGTCTTTTTCTAACAACACAGTGGACCAATCACACCTTGCGATGAGATCATTTAGTACATCCAAGTCGATTTTCTTAAAGTTAAATTGACACGGCGAGTTATGTAAAGGAGTGCTTGGAGATGTATTGATTTCGTAGATGATAAGAACTGGTTCATGATGTGTTGAATCGCAAAAAGATGATGGACAGTGCTTGACCTCGGATGGGTAGGCGTTTGAAGTAAAAACTAGATCCAAAAATCTTCCATGACTGTTCAAAATGCTGTTTACTTGGTTCAGACCGCACGCAAGCATCGCGTTTATAAACTCCTCGGCGTATGGGCGATTACCAGGAGAAAAGGTTGGAGCTAATGTGAAGCCGTCGTCAGATAAGTTCCAAGTTATCCTGGGAAGGTTGAAGTCACCAATGAAGATGAGTGCATCATTTCCATCTAAAAGGTCACATAAATTATGAGTGGCGTTAAGTACTTGCTCATAACAAATCGCTGCTGAGTTAGGTTGGATATAAAGAACTGCTTAATAGAGTTGCGCCATTCCCAGGTCCACACGAGCACAGACAAGTTTAAAGCTATCGATGTTTGGTATGATTACTTCTGACATGCGATCCGAACTGCGCACGGCAAGCAATACGCCCCCACCTACCGGGGCGCCGAGTAAAAGTCCATAGCAATCTTTACGGAAGACAGAAAATCGCGAATCAAATAGTTCTGTATTCAATATCTTCGCGCAGAGCCAAGTTTCAGTTAAAGCTACGACATGAAAGCCTGAAGAAAGATTGTACGTGTAAAAGTCGTTAGCTTTAGATCGCATGCCACTCATGTTGGCGTAGAAGATGGACATGTTTTCGAGTCGTTTTTTAGCAAAGATTTACCAGCCGTAGCACGATTTCTTGGTATAAATTCACGGACGACTGCGTTCAAAGGCCAGAAACTGGGCTGAGTGATGGTTTTAAAGGAGCAATCCGGAACGATGACCTTAAACAATGACACCCGAGGATGCTGACCAATTTTCGCAACAGAAATGCAGTCAGAAGGTAAAAATTTTTCAGTGTGGTGTAGGATGTCAATGATATTGTTTTTTACATCGTCATGGGCAATAGTTGGAGCAAGTCTTGATAAGAATAACACCCGAGGCTTCACCACACCATTGAGCTTGCAACTAAAAGTTTCAGCTCTGGATTCTTTATTTGCTTTCTCATATCCTTCTTTAACAATGATTTTCGTTGTTTCTACCTCTTTGTCGATTGTTTTAGACTGCTTGCGTCTCATCCATCTTGCTTTATTCGATGCTTTTCTGGTATCTGTGATTGGGCTGCTTTGGTCTAAGCTATCAGCCTGACAAGAGGAAGTATTCCTGGGTTTTGTATTTTCATGAGCGCCGTAAGGATATTCTAAAACATCAGTCTGGCAACTAGAAGTGGAGAAGTTGTTTACAGATGACGTAGCGCAGCCGCTCAGAGTCGAAAAGATCCTATCAACTTTATCATTAAGTGACTGTAGGTTATTATCAGATGTAGGTGGCAAAAGCTGTACATTCGCTTGTTCCAGCGGTTGCAAATCTGTTATTGAGTCATTCAACAGTCCGGTTTTGTTTTTTAAGTTCTTAATTCTACCAAGAATAGCGTCGTATTTGTCATTTAAACTAGTGATGCCGTCTGTACTAGGCCAGCGATGGTAGAGCTATCATCCTTTAGAGCTTCGGTGATAGTACATACTTGTTGGATGTTTGCGTTGGTTAAATTAAGCAACCTCAAGACGTGACACGGCTTTATTTCGCTGCACTCCTGACAGGTAAATGTCGAAGATGCCTGCGGTCTGCGTGCTGATTTGACACAAGCAAAATGAAACGACCTCCCGCAGATTCCATCGCATTTGAACAACTTGCTATCTATTGGCTTATCGCAATACCCACAGGCCACGGGGCATTGAGAGGCGGAGCTGCCTGCTTCTATTTTCGAATATCAAGCCGACCAGTCCACTTGAAGGTGCTATAAAAGCTAACGAAAGCAGAAAGTAATTGAGCAGCCAAAAGCTCGTAAAAAGTCGGTGCGCCAAGAGATATGCAAAATTGTCAAGCTCGGTGCGTTATTAAAGCACACATTGGAACTGGAACCACTCACTGCTAAGTTTTAAGTTTTTCGGTTGAAGAAAAATTTCAAACAAAGAGACACAAGTGTTTGATAATTCCCGATGACACCAGACGATGATCACAAAAGATGCAAATGAAATGAGGACACAATCAATGAGCACGCACTTGACTATGAAAATTTTCAGTTAAACACAGATATAACAGTCGAAACAATAGAAATATACGAGACCAATCGAGGAATACAGCGATGACGCGTACGAGCTTCGGATGAATTCTGCAAACTACTGGCGTAGCACGTAGCACGTAGCACGATGGCTGTCTCCAAGGAATCCATGATCAGTTTTAAAATTAACACGAATAATATCAACATTATGTAAACCAAGCAAGCAGACATCTGACATTTGTCAACACGGCACGAGTCCGACAGGTCGAAATGTCAACCAGCGCTGAATCAAACGCGCGGAACGACGGGAAATGGGACATCGCCAGATCGTCGTATAGCATTGCCAGGCTCCAATACTAACGAGAGTGAGTGCAATGGAACTGAACTTAGTGCAATGGCCGAAATGCATTTGAAGTGCATTGAATTAATCACTTAGCAAACGGATTATCCAAGATCCAGCGATCAGCAAGTGGAGCTCGAGGTTTCCTCCGAGGCGATCGCTCTCTTGATTAACGAACAGGGTAAGGGCAAGTTGGCGAGTTAGCTGGGGGCGAAGAATAATTAAACTAGAATTTTTTTCGGATTTTTACATGAAAATCGAGGAGGAATTTTAAGTAACAGCGGTCGGAATTATGGTGTATTAATCGAATTGATACGAAGAATAGTTCAGCGTAACGGCAGATGGGTATGCTAGTCGAGCGTGAGTCGAAGAAGTGAGTCGAAGAAGCAAACCAACGAAGGCTGAGATAACGAATTGGCGAAGTAGTGTGCCACGATAATTGTGGAAGGAGAGCAGATATTCGAATAATTCGAACAGGTAGACCGACGAGTAAATTGCTGCAGTGGATAATCGAGTATAGTAATTGCGAGCTACGAGGAGTTCAATTTACTAAGTAAGTTGTTTAAGCTCTTGCATTGTATGTAGAGATAAGTTAGGTTCATATCGAATATAAGTGTGCAAGATAATTTTGTGTAAAATCGCGGCACCGTGTCATATTTTGAAAATAGTTTGATAAGTCAATAGCTAGTTTGACGGATAGTATCTAATCGTAGAAATAAAGCGATTGTATGGTATTGTGAACACTGGTGTGTCAATTCAGGTTATTTTTATTAGTGCGCGAAGCCGTTGCAACACATCTCGCTTCAGGCCGACGGCCGAGAGTTGGTTTCGGGGTTGGAAGCGAGTGGTAATTAACTCGTTTCGCCGTAAATTCATGATATATATATATATATATATATATATATATATATATATATATATATATATATATATATACATATATATATATATATATATATATATATATATATATATATATATAACTATGTATATATATATATATATATATATATATATATATATAAATATATGTATATATAAATATATATATACATATATATATATATATATATATATATATATTTATATATATATATATATATATGTATATATATATATATATATATATATATATATATATATATATATATATATATATATATATATATATATATATATATATATATATATATTTATATATATATATATATATATATATATATATATATATATAAAGCAGCAAAATGATTAAGGGAGGCAATTTCTTGAGAGGCCGATTTGATTGAGCAATAATGGAGGACATAGAAGTATATATAAAAAAGTTTTGGAAATTTGGTCGGATTATATTTTTATTTTTCTCTTACAGTAGACACATAAACGTATGAAATCTGACGTGTATATATATATATATATATATATATATATAAATATATATATATATATATATATATATATTTATATATACAGTTGTGTTCATGAAAATAGTAGTGCAGCACCTCACAACATTAAATATTCATGTTTCGACAAACTGAACACTGCAAATTGAACACGTGCTCATATTTTTCTAAGAATAGCATGCAAAGAAGAGAGTAGCGATAAAATTCCGTAAGTTTTGCATTGGTTTGGGTAAGTTTTTGATTACTTTTGAGTGATGCACCGAAATTTGGCTGTTCATTAAAATAGTAGTGCTCGGTGTGAGTGGTTGAAAAACACTTTTAATATTTGATTAGTACAACAAAAAAACGTCAATAGTAAGTGTAATTTAGCAATGAATAGTTTGATGATTGATATTCATTGGGTTTGTAACTATTTTTTATTCTAGTGGGCAGAGGAAAGCATTGCACGGCTGCGAATAGAGATTTAATAGTTATCCTTAGAGCGAAAGGCAAAACGTACAAGGAAATCTATAATATTGTTTGCTGCACATCTACAATGATATTTAACGCGATTAATTATAAAAAATCCCCAGAAAATTGTGGTGGGAAACGCAAAACAACGCTGTCGGAGATAAACGCATTGTGCGCTTTAGCAAGATTCGGCCATCAGCATCCTCTAAAGTTATCAAAAATGATTTAAATCTATCGGTTAGTGATGTTACAGTCCGTCGTCGCCTAATTGAGCATAATTTAAATGCCAGAAGTCCTAGAAAGGTACCCCTTTTGCCTCGGAAGCATGTGCAAGGACGACTTAGATTTGCAAAAACTCATCTAGTCTGGCCCGCCAAAAAATGGCGCAACATATTGTGGACAGATGAAAGCAAAATTGTTTTATTTGGTGGAACAGGCTCTAGGCAGTATGTACGACGTCCACCAAACACAGAATATAATCCTAGGTACACCAAAAAAACAGTTAAACATGGTGGCCTAAGTATAATGATATGGGCTTGCTTTTCTTACAATTGCGTTGGTCCTATCCATATGATAAATGGTATAATGGACAAACAGGTTTATGTTGACATACTAAAAAACACAATGCTACCATATGCCAGTTCGGAAATGCCTAAAAAATGGACATTTCAACAGGACAACGATCCTAAACATACTAGCAGGCTCGCAAAATATTGGTTTATATCGGAGAAGATCGATGTGATGCAATGGCCACCTCAGTCCCCAGATCTTAATCTGGTAGAAAACTTATGGGGAGATGTAAAACGGGTTGTGGCAACCGCAAAACCTTCAAAAAAAGCACAATTTTGGCAAGCGGTTCAGGAAGCATGGTCTCAAATTCCTTTGAAGCGTTGTCAGGACCTTATCGATTCCATGCCCCGGCGGTGCGAAGCCGTTATTAAAAATAACGGATATACAACTAAATATTAGACTATTTCCAATATTAAGAACCTGTAAAATCAATTTTGAATAAAGTTATACAGTTTTGTTTATCCTTTCATTTTACCACTACTATTTTAATGAACAGTCAAATTTCGGTGCATCACTCAAAAGTCATCAAAAACACATCCAAACCAATGCAAAACTAACGAGATCTTATCCCTATTCTCTTCTTTGCATGCTGTTCTAAGAAAAATATGAACACTTGTTCAATTTGCAGTGTTCAGAATGTCGAAACATGAATATTTAATGTTGTGAGGTCCTGCACTACTATTTTCATGAACACAGCTGTATATATATATATATATATATATATATATATATATATATATATATATATATATATATATATATATATATATATATATATATATATATATATGTATATATATATATATATATATATATATATATATATATATATGTATATATATATGTATATATATATATATATATATATATATATATATATATATATATATATATATATGTATATATATATATATATATATATATATATATATATATATATATATATATTTATATATATATATATATATATATATATATAATATATATATATATATATATATAAAGCAGCAAAATGATTAAGGGGTTATATATAGTTAAAATCGATTTTTTATTTATTGCATTTTCAGAATGCATATTTAACTGATAATATTCCCTGATAATTTCAAATCGATCCGATAAGTTTTTTCCGAGATAAACGCATATTTGCAATCACATTTCGGACTGTTAGAAAGTAGGCGGAGTACAGACCGAAGCGCATGGGAGTAAGCGAGAGGGAAGAATGGCTCGTAGACAGCATCAAATCGAGGTATTAGAAGCTGGTGAGGCTACAAAAGGTACATCTTATGGCCCTAAAACAGATGACAAACGGTTTGAAATTTTAACACAACTTTCTCAGATATATTTCTCAGGTATTAAACGAAGGAATAAGATTTCGGATAATTATTTCTGTTTTTTTAAACAATTTTAAATGGCAATTTTGGTAAAAAAAATTCGATTTTTTTTTTTTTACGAAGCTGCCATTTTGTCAAAAAAACTAAATTTCGATTATTCCTTCGTTCAATACCTAGTTTTATCTATCTACTAAAAGAATCTGTTTAGTTTTTTGACTTGAGATGAGTTATACCGGAGAAATCGTGGTCACCGCCGAACACCTTTTTTTGGAAGACCTTCAGGAGATCGTCTGGAGGAGCGCACCAGATCAATATTTTAACAAATTATTAGTGCCATTATAAACTTAGATGTTGGCACTAAATGCATGTATACTTTTTGTTTTTGTAAAGTAAAATACCTTTTCATAAAAAATTAATAAAAAAACGTATTTTTCCGGCCTTCTAACTGTATATAACCCCTTAAGGGAGGTAATTTCTTGAGAGGCCGATTTGTTTGAGCAATAATTTTCGGAGGACATAGAAGTATATAGTGGGTATGTCCATGATTTGCTAGAATTCAGATATCTTTAGCCCTTTGGTGATGGCGGGCATTTATGTGAATTTTCAGGTACTCCATTATTTTCAAGCAGTGTAAATTCTTGTTAAAAAAAAGGATTGGGAGTGAAAACTTATATTGTTTTCAGCTTGTTTACGATAAAGAGTTGGAAGTTTTGAGCCGTGTGTGGATGCTGAGTATCTAAAAGTAGGCAAGGATTTTTTTGTTAATTTCAATTTTTCATAGCTTTTGACAAAAACATTAAATCATCATGAAAATTGCAGAGCGTGCTGATGTTGACAAAAACTTAACGCATTTTGATTTTCAAGACATTTTCAACCCTGTAGCAACGACAGGCTCAAAAAAAAATCTTTTTGATAAAAACTGTAGATCATTGATATACTTAAACCGTTATCCATCATATCAAACCAAAATATTCAAAATTCTGGTTTCGACAAGAACGGCAACCCATCACCAAATAACCACTATTCTCAGCACTCGAAAATTCTGTTCACGAGAACTGATCACCGGCTTATCCAATCATTATGAAACTCACAGGACATATTAGTAGTTACTAGGACCAGGTCTGATAGAAGTGATTTTCAAATGCAGGCAACACTGTGGCAGTGGTACAGTTTTGAAAAATTACTGAGAAAAAAACTGCTATTTGGCCCATAACTTCCGATTCAGCAGTCAGATTTCAGCAAAATTCACACAATCCTTGGAGCTTTGCCCAGACAATATTTTTCATATAAGAATAGAGCTACCAGCTGTGGTGATTTTTTTTCGCTTTAATCTTGCAAATTTGCTCAGCAAAATAAAGCTTTTTTCCCTACAACTTCTGGTCCAGTCATGAAATTAGAAGGAAGTTCATGCATTAAATGGACCTTAATGTAAACCAAATGTCGTATGATTTTCGTAAAAAAATAATGAAAGAGCTGCCAGCTATGATCTTTTTTGTAATCTTTTGGAATCTCTTTACCAAGCGATTATGCCATTAGATTTGCTAAAGGGAATGACCCTGCAATGAAAATTAACAACAAATATTAACGTTTTGAAAATTTGGAAAGTATTGTGGGTAGTAACTCTTAAATTCTTTTAATCTGTATAACTTCCAGCGGAGTGTTTCAATCGAAACGATGTTCACAGTGTGGGTTTAACTTAACGTGAAGCAGATTTTGTATAGACGAGAATTTTGCTTTGCTGCTAACACAGGGTAACCAGCATCGGACATTTTCGTAAATATTGCACCAACAGATGCTTCAAATTACAGACTCAAAAGTATTGCATTTGCAATAAAAATAAGGAAACATTTCCTTAGATTTTCCGAGTTTTGAAAACTTTTCAGATGACAGCCTTAAACAACGTTTAACCGCTGAAACTTTCGATGAAATCCTGCAATTTGAACCAAATTCAAAGGATCAGTTGATGTAAGTATGAGCTTGTTATGATTAACTTATTGTTGTTTCGTTGGAAAAGTGTTGCCAGTACTGAACATTTTCATCATCTATGTTATAGTTGGGTTTCGCTGCTTTGAATAAATAATGGTTGATATGATTTTACAAGAAAATGTATAACGTCTTTCCAAATTTGTTGGTCACTCAAAGACAATTTCTTCGAAATTCAATTTTCTATCGATTATGATGCGCTAAACTTTTTCAAAAGTTTAAGCTTCAGTTAATATTGAAAATTGCCATCTTCATTCTGAATGCACGCTTAAGCTCGTTTTGCAAGCGCTGTTTTCGTATTCATACTTCTCAGCTGCTGCCTCACTTCCAATGTTGATACTTCCGTTGCGTAGACAAAGTTCTTCATCCGTCTCCATAAAAAGAATCCATTACAGATAGATCAGGAGATCTTGCAGGCCAGTGTGTTGGTCGATTTCTACCGATTCAGCGATTGGTATAATTGGAATTGAACTAATCTCTGAATGGTTGGCCTTAGTGAGCTGGAGCACAATTGTGTTGGTAAAGCATGGTAGCCAATCGTTGCAGGGGAATATCCTCCAATAAGTCCTGTAGATCATGTCTTTAGAAATGTGAGTAATTGGTACTATTTAGGGTAGGCGGAATCCTAATAGGTCCAATTAAATCGTTACCGACCACTCCTGCTCATAAGTTTGCGCTGAATCTATGCTGAAACCATTAAGTCCTACTTATGTGTGGATTGCTCTCAGTCCATGTATGTAAGTTGTGAAAGTTCGTGATGCCATTCCTGGTAAATAAGGACACATCCGCTCAGAGAATGTTGTTTAAAAATTTTCGTTGTCTAATTGTCTCTCAAGGAGCTAATTGCAAATCGATGGGTAGCTGCTCCTGCACTGGTGTGTAATGCTAGTGATGCTAATGGACTGCTTTTAAAATACTCTAAGCTTTCCACGTAGATACTTGTTGATGAATCAGTTTTTACTTCATGCAGTATTTCTTCGTCGGTCCGTACAGCAATTGCAGTCACAGGATTTGCGTTTACTTGGTTCGTCTTAGCACTGCCAGTTTTCCAAATCCTTGTGTAAAGTTGTTGAAACACTCTCCTTCCAGGAATCCGTCGATGGGAATATCTCTGTTGATACAACGATTGCGCCGCTTGTGAGCTTCCCGGGCACTCTTTAACACGTTCATAATAATATCTGCATATTCTTCATTAGTGTAGTGAGACATTTTGAATTTATTTTTGAAATTTTAATAATATCTTGTTGTTCGAGTAATGTACTGAAACTGACAAAAGTTTGAAACTGGCTCTGTTTTTATAGGTTTTTAATTTTCTTACGAAATCCATTCAACGAGGTCCACTTTATGACATATTTACTTTTTAAGCGATATGTATTTTCGCTTGCTTCATGCGATATGGTAAAACGTAAGTCATAAATTTATAAGCAATCAGGTACAGTTAAAATAAAGATTGTGACATCATATTAAAGATAATTTGATTTATTTAATAATAACGAAATTCATATGGTACATTAAACTTATTGTTGACAGTACTCAGCAGAAATCTAATTGGAAAAACAATAATAGGGCTACCAGCTATATTCGTTATGCCATTGTTTTTGGCATATCTTTAGTAGGTGATTTTATGATACATTTTTCAAATCATGGTGGTTTTTAAGTGAAAATAAACAACGAATATTACGATCTAAAAGGTTTGAAAACTTTTGCGGATGGAAACCTTAAATGCTGTCATCGGATCAATACGAAATTTGCAGAGTCGATTGGCTTTGACAAGAGTCAGATGACTTTGGTGCTCACAGAGAGCTGCCAGCACAAGGTGGTTTTGTTATTTTCGTCCCAATAATTGCTTACATTAAGTACTCATTTCGCGGACATTTGCAATGAAAATAAGTAAAAAATATTTAAATTTTCTAAGATTTGAACATTTTAAGGATGGCAGCTTCAAACACCTTTCTATCGCTGTATCTTTTGATGAAATAATCGGAATTAAATTGGCATAGGGTCCATAATTACTTTGGATGTATTAGTCTCAAGCAGGAGAAAGAGCTAGTCGTAGTGGATTTAAGTAGCTAGTGGCAGAATATGCACTCAAAATCTGTACAAATCCTCTACTGTTTTTCGAACATTAGTGCGGTTCTGATGCGGTAAGGATTTTCAATTCTGGAGAGGATGAACCATCTTTAAAAGATGTAGTTAATAGAAATCTGCAGCATAAATGAGATTCCTTGGATTGATTCTAAAAGAAAAAAACTCTAGCGCACCTGAACCGCTAGAAAACTAATTTTCGAAGAAATTGTCTTTGAGTGACAATGTGGAAAGACGTAATACACTTTTTTGTAGAATCATATCAATCATTCCTCGTTCAAAGCAACAGAACTCAACTATAATGCTTGAGTTACAATCAATGCAACCAACATTCGCTGCCAAGTTTTGTTGGTAGAACGAGTTACAATCAATGCAACACAACATTTGCCGTCATCTGTCACTGGCTATATTAACGAAATTCTTGTTTGATAATATGGATTCTTTACAGTCTCGGAAAGTGATATCAGTGAGTATTTGATCCTTTAAAAGTTGCAGCGTATATTGCAGAGCAAAAATGAGCAAAGGAAAAACAAATTTTGATTGTCATTTGCATATGACATTTCCCATTTCCCGGACTCTCATAGGAACAGGTGGAATTGGATATTTTCAAAAATGTTGTTGCCATGGCAAGTTTGAGATATGAGCAAACTCTGCTGCGCAACAAAGTTGTGTTGCATCATAGCTTAACACAAATGATGAAAATGTTCAGTGCTGGCAACATTTTCCCAACGAAGCAGCAATAAATTTACCTTATCAACTCATACTTAAATCAACTTATCCTTTGAATTTCGTTCTCATCGGAGGATTTCGTCGAAAGCTTTAGCGGTTAACGTTGTTCGAAGCTGCAATCCAAAAAATGTTCAAAATTCGGAAAATTTAAAAACTGGTTTCTTAGTTTTATTGCAAATGTTTTGCATATGTGTATGTTATTTGAAGCATCTGTTGATGCAATATTTACGAAAATAACTAAAGCTCGTTACCCTGTGTTAGCAGCAGAGCAAAATATATACCAAATCTGCTTCACATTAAACTAAACCCAACCAATAAATTTCGTTTCGATTGAATCACTGCGCTAGAAGTTATACGGTGGAAAAAAATTTTTTAGGTTTACCACCCTCAAAACTTTTCAAATTTTTAAAGCGTTAATATTTGTTGTTAATTTTCATTGCAGGATCGTTCCCATTTGCAAATCTAATGATATAATCGCGCAGTAAAGAAATTCCAAAAAATTACAAATATGGCCATAGCTGGCAGCCCTTTCACGATTTTTGTACAAATATCCTATGACATTTGGCTCACATCAGATCTATTTACTGGATAAACTTCATTTTGATATCATGACTGCACCGGAAGTTATAGGGAAAAAATCTTTATTTTTCTGAGCAAATTTGCAAAATTCAGGAGACAAAAATCACCATAGCTGGCAACACTATTCTAATTTTTCAGCCAAATTTGCTACAAATGTTATTTTAAATAAGATCCAAATATTGTGTGAATTTCGTTTAAATCTGATGGCTGAATCGGAAGTTATAGGCCAAAAACCGGTTGTTTTTTCTGTGATTTTTCAAGATGGCACCACTGCTGCAGGGTTGCCGGGATTTCAAAATCACTTCTATCAGACCTGGTCCTAGTTAATACCAACATGTCCTGTGAATTTCATTATGATCGGATAATCCGGTCGTCAGTTCTCGTGAATAGAACTTTCGAGTGCTGAAAATAGAGGTAATTTAGTGATGGGTTGCCGTTCTTGTGCAAATCGGAATTTCAAAAATTTTAAATTGATATGATGCACAAACGTTAAAATTTATCAATGTTTTGAATTTTTTGTCAGAAATCAAAAATTTTTCAGGAGGTTCAATGATTTGAAGGATTTTTTTTCAAGACCCTGCCGCAGCTACAGGGTTACCCGCACTACCTTGGAAATCCATGTGTATTAAACTTTAGTTAACATCAATACGCTCTGCAAATTTCACGATGATCCAATGTTTTTGTCAGAAGTAATGAGAAATCAAAATTTGAAAAAAAAATCTTTGCCTATTTATAGGCACGCTGCACCCACACACGGCTCAAAATTTCCAATTCTTTACCATAAACAAGCTAAGAACATAATTAGTTTTCTTTCCCAATACTTATTTTGAACAAAAATTCACGCTGCTTGGAAATAAAGGAGTACCTCAAAATTCACTAAAACGCTCGCCGCTGCCAAAAGGTTTAGGATATCTAAATTTTAGCAAGTTGTGGACCTACCTACTATATACACCTACGTTCTCCGAAAGTTTCAGCTCAATCGAATCGGCCACTCCAGAGATTATCTCCCTTAATCATTTTGATGATATATATATATATATATATATATATATATATATATATATATATATATATATATATATATATATATATATATATATATATATATATATATATATATATATATATATATATATATATATATATATATATATATATATATATATAAAGAAATATGAATTTTCGGCGAAACGAGTTTAGTACTACTTTTCTTCGAAAATTAGTAAAAATGTCATAGATCCACCACATAGCCCACATCGGACTCAACATAACCCACATCGCTTCACACACACATAACCCACATCGCTTCAAGAAAATATGATTTCTTGGAAATCAGTACTAAATTTATGATTTTTAATGCTTGCATACTATCAAAGATCACATACAGACGGAGCTATTTTATAAAGATAGACAACAAAGCAAAACATTAAGTTGTTTGGCATAGTTATCTCGAAAGTAATTGATATTGTGTGTGCAATGCCGACTCTACCACCAGTTGTTAGTGAGTACACCCTAGCAGTATTGTTAAAAAGCCACTAATAAGCTAATTTTGTTAGGAAAAAACAGTTTTTTAATATCCTGAGCAACAATTAGAAATGGCCTACGAACAGACAAACGGACTGATAAAATCTGACAGGCACTCAACAGTAGGTCAATCACAGCTCGTAAACGCGCTGTTGTTCGAATATGTAAGCCTTTCTACGATAAAGAAGGGCTAGTTTTAGGTTAGCTGAGTTATTAAGTCAGCTATGTGTCTGCTTAATTTAATCATAGTTTTAACTTTTAGTAAAAGATAAAATGCAAATGGAGCAAAGTAAATGGTAACATTTTTAGTCAAAAATTAAATGTAATGAAATTTTAAAAACGAAAATTAATAAAAGCAATATGAGTCTGCATCATATTATTGTAGCCGATGGATTCAAAGTAAAATGTAAGTTTTTTAGTAAGCTAGACGATTAATGTACTAATAACTCTAAGCGAAATTCGATTCACTTCAAATCAATAAAAAACTAAATATAAAAAGCCCTAGCGCATCAGAACCGCTAGAAACACTAATGTTCAAAGAACAGTAGAGGATTTGGGCAGATATTGAGTGTGTATTCTACCACTACTTACTTTTCCTGCTTGAAACTAATACACCGCAAGTAACAATAGAATCTATGCTGATTCTAATTTCGGTGACTTCATTGAAAGTTACTGCGGTACAAAGATGTTTGGGGCTGCCATCCGAAAAATGTCGAGAGCTTAGGAAATTTAAACAATATTTACTTATTTTCATTGCAAATGATTGTGATGAAAATACTTAATGCAAGCATTTATTGGAACGAAAATAACAAAAAGGCCCAGTGCTAGAAGCCCTTTGCTAGAACCGAAGCCAAAAATATGTCGCATCTGCCTTACGTTGAAGTCAACCTGCTCTGCGAATTTTGTATTGATCCGATGACTGCATTGGAAGCTATAGGGATGCAAAGAATTTCACGATTACCGTTCGCAAGAGTCTTCAAATTACCTAGATTTTAATATTTTGTGTTTATTTTCACTATAAGATCACTACAATTTGAAAATTCTATACTAAAATCGCTTACCAAATGTATGCCTAAAAATACAAAAACAACCATAGCTGGCAACCCTATCGTTGAATTGAACTTTAATTTCTACTGAATATTGTCTACAGTAAGTTAAATTTGACGTTTGAATTTCGATGTGATTCAATGACTTCACTGGAAGCTATAGGTCAAAGAGCTTTATTTTCCTAAGGAATATTCAAAATTTAAGACAGCAAAATTACAATAGCTGGCAGTTCCAACCGAATTTTTCAAACCAAATTTTTACCAAACGTGGTTTAAAGTAAAATTCAGCTACTGTGCGAATTTCGTCAAAATCGAATAACTGAATCAGCATTTATAGGGCCAAAAGTAGTTATTTTTCTAAGTGATTTTTCAAAACGGCACCACTGGCACAAAATTGCTCGCATTTCAAAATTGCTTCTATCAGACTTCATCCTATTTAAGACTAATACATTGTGTAAGTTTCAACTAATTTTCATCATCGGATAGTGTGTTTCCGGGAACATAAATTTTTGATACTAAATATATAGGTAAATTGAGAAAGGATAACCAGAAATTTCAAATTTTTTACTTTAATTATAGAGACAAAGCATAAAATTTATTTATGCGTGGCTTTTTTTCCAAAAAGCAATAAATTTGAGGAGAGTCAATGACTTAAAGGTTTTCACTTTCAGCGCCTGCCCTAGCTACATAGTTGCTAACATGTTCATTGAGAGCTACACAAACTTACAACTAAATAACGTCAATGTATTTTGATAGCTTCATAATAATTGAATAGCTCTGTCAAAAGTTATCGCAATTTAAAATTTTTTACATTTTCCCGTTCTCTTTTTAGGCACCTAGCGCACACATTGGGCTAAAAAATTCCTAAACATTTTCCGACTCACATGTAAAAACGGTTCAAAATTTATTAGGGTTTTGGCAAAAATTATTTGTGGACGGAATAAAAGGTATATTAAAAACAACACTAAAATGGCTGCCGGGCCAAAGGGTTAAAGTTAATTGACATAAGACTTAATGACCTAGACTTATTCTGCATATACACCAATGTATCCTGAAAGTTTCAACTGAATCGGATGGCGCGTTCCCGAAAAATAGTCACTGAATTTTTTTGATGATACATTTATATATATATATATATATATATATATATATATATATATATATATATATATATATATATATATATGTATATATATATATATATATATAAATATATATATATATATATATATATATATATATATATATATATATATATATATATATATATATATATATATATATATATATATATATATACATATATGCAAACATGAATTTTTGGCCAAATCGATTTTAATACTTATGTTCTTTGAACATTAGTAATGTGGATACACAAACACATACACTTATCTCACTTATATTCCACTACTCACCACACTACATTCCACATTTCATAATAAAATAAAATATTGAGTTGTCAATTTGGTTGGTTGAAAAGGATTGTTTTCAAAATTGGTTCTTGAATTTTTCTTAAATCTGTGTTTCATTAATTTGTAACAATTAATGTTTTAGCAGTTAAATTTACAAAAAACTTATTGTTTCTCAGTTAAAGCTATATGTTATATTTAAGGTAGCACAGAGAAGCTAAAGTCATAATGTTTTTTGAACATTAATAAAAAGGCTAGCGCATCAAACCGCTAGAAAACTAATTTTCGGAGAAATTATCTTTGAGGGACTTAAAAATGTGTGACGACGTAATACACTTCTTTGTAATATCTATCAACCAGTTTTTGCTCACAGGAACAAATATCATTTTCTGACAGCATTTCCTATAACATATCTTAACACCGGTATTTCTAATTCTATATACTCGACGCTTGCAACAGTCCCTGGTCTCCCAAATGAGCCCCAGGATGGAAATTCTGGCCGGCCTATGCTCGTGAAGAACGGGGTGGGTCAGCGCCACTCACTTCCTCGCTGGAATTTCCCACGAGCCGTCGTCGCGAAGCGAGAAGATGACGACGACTTACCACAGATGGCAAATTGTAAACGAGATTTTACAAGCAAATAAGTATCTCACGGTATAATGGAAATGCGAAACACTAGTTAGTTCGTTAACAATCTGTATTAGTTTTGAATTCGATTTCTTAATATTTTACACGCTAATGGCTCTACCACTGGTGGTAGGATGATCTTAGTTCTTACACAGTTCTCAACTCTTCCGCGGCACAATTGATTCCCGAATAGTGATTCTTACTTCAAGTATATATATTTAATCTAGGAGAACAGAACTTAATTCTACCTAGCCTGATCTAACAGTTTCCGTTGGGGGCCCCTTCGTTGAACAACGCTCCTCTTCCGCTTTCGCACTTCCATGACCTTCAGCTTCAATGTCCAATTCCCTCAATTCTGCTGCTCGTCCACACTCCACCAATCTCAAGCTCCCGTCTATCAACCCTTTACTTCTCGTTTGTCGATCTGAGTCGTTCCACTGGCAATCTTCCTGGTTCCAGTCCAAGTTTCCATAAAGAAAAATAATATTCCAGGTTAACACACTGTGCTTCCCACACGTCCGGCCACTTACCCTGCCAAGTCGAAAAGAAAAACTTCTGGCTCGAGCCACCTTGCTCTAGCCCGACCTGCAGCTCGTCAGCCAGCGGGACTTTTTGGGGCTCCGTGCGTGCACTTGAGTGTACTGCAACCTCTCGGCCGTTGCACTTTTCATTTTCAATGGTGCATTGGATTTGCCATTTCAGCGAACGCACGACTGGTAATGCCCTCCATTTCGGTCGTTCTGCCTTTGGTGGTCCAATTCCAACATTCCAATTGTCACCTTACACGGGTTGACAGCTGACACTTCGCAAATGGTTGTTTGATCAATAGTGTTAATTGTCGTGTTTTGTATCTGTTTAATCATGTCGTGTTTTGTATCTGAATGGTTGTTTGATCAGTAGTGTTAATTGTCGTGTTTTGTATCTGAATGGTTGTTTAATCAGTAGTGTTAATTGTCGTGTTTTGTATCATTTGTGAAGTGAATATTTTCGCGACATCTCTTCATCCTTCTTATCGCTCTCGTTCAAACGGTTTGCCTACTCCAACGTTTGTTTCTGTTGATCTGCGATCTGTTTACCTTGCTCCGATGATTTTTGGCTTGCACTTACGTAGCTCGTTGCGTAAGACAGATAATTGATTGTTGTACATCCTCATCTCGTGCTTGATTTTACGAATACCCTTTCGTCATATAATATTGCCTTGTGGTAGCGACGACACTGCGATGAGCTATCTGATAAATCGGATGTTGTTTTCCGCGAATAGTTTGGTTTACTTTTAGTTGTAACCTCGATGGTATAAAGTATAATCGATAAAGTTGTATAATCGTTAGTCTAAAGAATCCGATCTCGGAAAGATTCCGTTCTCTATGCTCCTTAAAATACTCCATTGTGATTGTAGAGAGGTAAAATAGTTCGTCAGTGTTTGAGCCACCCCTCGTCGTGTTAAAAGGAACGCTCCTAACTACCCACGGAAGGTTCACTCCCGGGTCACACCAGTTGTGGTTCGGGCTATTTGTGACAACCACACTTGTCGTGGCTTGGCGGTGCGCCCCCGCATCATCGACCAG
>OZ022264.1:96833603-96866103 GCA_963978885.1 Nemotelus pantherinus
TCGAACGTGTTTTACATATGAATCAGATAATGCTTTGGAATTTTTTAACCCTATGTGTGCGCTGGGTGCCTAAAAAGAGAACGGGAAAAATTGAAAATTTTTAAATTGCGATAACTTTTGACAGAGCTATTCAATCATTACGAAATTTTCAGAACATATTGACGTTATTTAGTTGTAGATTTGTGTAGCTTTAAATGAGCGCACTGGCAACCCTGTAGCTAGGGCAGGCACTTAAAGTGAAAACCTCCAAATCATCGTCTCTCTTGAAAAAATGCCGTTTCTTCAAAAAAAAGCCACTCATATGTAAATCTTGTGCTTTGTTTACATAACCAAAAAAAAAAAAGATATGGTATAACGGGCACGCCTGGTGACCCTTGCCCACTTTTCCTATACTTTTAGCATCAAAAACTTCTGTTCACGGAAACTCACGATCTGATGAGCAGAATTAATTGAAATTTGCAGAATGTATTGGTCTTACATAGGACCAGGTCTGATAGAAGTGATTTTGAAATGCAGGCGATTCTGTGCCAGTGGTGCCATCTTGAAAAACCACTAAAAAAGATAACTGTTTTTAGCCCTATAAATTCTGATTGAATCGTTCGATTTTGACGAAACTCACACAACTGCTGGACCTTACCTTAAGCCACGTTTGATAGAAAGTTGATTGAAAAATTCGGTTGGAGTTGCCAGCTATGATAATTTTGGTGTCTTCATTTTGAAAAAAAAAAATTTTGAAGTGAAAACATTCAAACCATCGAATATTCAAAAAAATGTCCGTTTCTTACAATAAAACCAATCTGTATATAAATTTTATGTTTTATCTACACGTTCAAAATAAAACTTTGGAAATTTCATGTCGGACAAGAACGGTAACCCTCTCCCAGTTAACCTATATTTTTAGCATCAAAAACTTCTGTTCACGGAAACTCACGAACCAATAATCAAATACAGCTAAAATTTACAGAATGCATTGGACTTAAGTAAGACCAGATTTGATAGAAGCGATTTTGAATTGTGGGCAAGTCTGTGCCAGTGGTGCCATCTTGAAAAATTACAAAGAAAAAAAACTGCTTTTTGCCCTATGAAATGTGAATAAATTACCAGATTTTCATGAAATTGGAACAGTAGCTAAACCTGACTCTAATCTCTGTTTGGTGGAAATTTGTTCGAAAAGTTTGATTGGTGCTACCAGCTATGGTAATTTTTGTGTCTTTGGTTTTGAAAATACGCTCAGGAAAATAAAACTTTTTGCACTATAACTTCCAGTGCAGTCATGAAATCAATACGAATTTCATACAATTAATGAAACCTGTCATAAACATTATTCAAGCCAAATTTGGTTGAAAAACCACGATAGAGTTGCCAGCTATTGTTGGTTTTGTGTTTAATTGCAATATCTTTATTAAGCGGTTTTATCGTAGAATTTTCAAATGGTAATGATATTGTAGTGACAATAAACAGCAAATATTAAGCTTTCGATTATTTGAAAAAACTCGCTGCAGGTAACTCTAAATTTCTTTATACTTCTTTAACTTCGAATGTTATATAACAACGTGAAGCAGATGTGATATATTCTTGGCTTTGATACTGGCAGAAGGTTGCCAGCACGAGTCGGTTGTGCTACTTTTGTATCAATAAATGCTTACAGTTAGTATACATACCGGAAACATTTACAATGAAAATAAATAACCGATGTTACAATTCGCAAAGTTGTGCAAATTTTTCGGATCGCAGCCCCAAACACCAACTTCAGTTACAGTGCTGCAGGCACTGAGCATTTTCTTCATTGATGTTATATGAGATGCTGCTTTCAAAATTATGTGAAATAAGCAACTGATAACGAATATAATTAACCCGTGTTTTGCTCTCATAAACGTTGAAATTCATGCCAGTGGTAATATCTGAAACCTTCCACCATATGAGTTATAATGCATTCTTGAGACCAAAGTAAAACGTGGCATTTGAAACAGTTTGGTCGTAATAAGCAGCACATGTGGTGGAATATGCACTCAAAACCTGCACGATTCTTCTACTGTTCTTCGAACATTAGTGTTTCTAGCGGTTCAGGTGCGCTAGAGTTTTTTTTCTCAAAACCTTTATTTATTATTATCATTTGAATTTTGCACATTTTTGTTTGGTATATATTAATCCTTGAAGAGAGTTGATGCTTGGTGATGAGTCAGCTATCTAGCCTTTGATGGAAAATAGTTAATGATGTAAAAAAATGTATTCTCTTAATTCCCTTACTATTTTAATGCGTCAATATTTGCATTGTGAGAGGATTGTATGTGAATAGCTTATCATGCATCAGTAGGCAGTATGCAGACGTGTTTTCAGGAATGTTTTGCAATGTCTGGAATTCCACTTGAACATCCACGGGACCTGCTTTAATTGCTTCATTTTGCCGAGAGCAATCGATAACGGTGAGAGGCGCGATTGATTTGAGTTGTTTTCGACTTATCAGCGGTTGCAGTGATTTATTGTGGTAAGATGATTCGAAAGCGCAATACATATTGTCCAGTAAATCAAGATGGTCCTGATAAAATTTAATGTTCAGATACTGATATGGGTAAACTTCCGAGTTCAAATGAACTTTGAAATTTGTCAAGTGACATGCATCAAATTTGGATACATCTTTTGCCTTGTCATTTTTTCGAGCATTTGGAAAAGCGAATATTACATAGCGCGGCTTCTTGAATTGATTTGATGTTTCCATTGACCATATATGATGTCAATGTCCAGAAAACAATCAGATTCGGTTATTTTCAGCAAGCCGAGCTTATCTTGATCAGACGCGGTAACGTGAGGCATATGCCATTGCAACTTGGAAATCTTCATTGAACATGGCGGTTCGGTATTGCAAAATTGTGAATTCAGGTCAGTTCTGGATCGAATCAGCACCAACTTGTGTTGTGCATTCATTATAATTTTTTTGAAATCTTCGGCAAAACCTAATAGCATTTTCAGTGGAATGCAAAAATTAAAAGTTGCATCTGAATTTATTCTTAACCCGCCAGTACACTGGTTGTGATTTGTTCCATAAGTGCACGGGTTGGGTCTCACAGACTCAGTTTTAAATCAAAGTACTGTACAATAATAAAACAAATTTTTGTTTAATGAATCTTATGTATTTGAAACTATACATTTCAGTGAAATTTTGGTATATAATTACTACATTTTAATCAAAAAACTAAATCAAATAATTAATATAATGGAATCAATATCAATATGACGTAGCATTGATTATAATCGTACGGATAGTCATACAATTAAGGATATATTCAAAAAAAACTGTCCAAATATAGTCCTTAGTCTTAGAACATCCCTCCGCACATTCACATTTCATCTTTGCAGTCGATACACAAAAATGACGAGTGTTCCAAACACAAATACTTTTTGCATTGGCAGCACGAGTAACGGGTCTTTCTGTCTTTACAGTATGAACACCGCCCCCTTTTATTTTCACTACATTCGGGCTGTTGCACTTCCTTTATTCCTGAAATCCTTTTTGCAGCATTGCGAATGTGTTTCGGTATATATTTTGACACAGCCCTCTCTTTTATTTCGTCTGCTGTTAGGTCAAACATAAGTTTCTTGAGGAAACTTCTTCGGTTTTTTACATGTGGAGAGTCAGGGTTATTTGATCGGCAAACTATATACGAGTTGAAGCCTGCAATATTCAACAGTGCGTAGAAAACTGCCATTGTCCATCTTCTGGTATTACGGGCCACGTTGTAAAAGGCTATTCTCTCGTCAAGACAATCTACGCCGCCTTTTGTTGAATTGTAGAAACTGATTATATCAGGTTTCATCAGTTCCCCTGTAGTCTCGTCAATCTTGTCATCGTGGTGCATGGATGACATCAGAACTACTGTTTTACCTTTTTTCGGCACGTAAGACACACAAGTAATGTCCTCCTGAAAACCGAACATACTGCTACGAGGTTGACGTTTAGCAGCTACAACAAAACTGGGTGGCAACTGTTTCTTATTTTTCCTTACTGTGCCTACTATAGTAATGTTGTGTACATGTTTCATTTTTTTCATAATGTCGTACGATGTAAACCAGTTATCTATGGTTAAATTCCGTCCACTTCCAGATATAGGGCGGCACATTCTCTCAACCACATCATCTGGCTTAAAACTTACGTCTTCATATCGTCCTTCAGGCTGCTTACCACAATAAATCTCTAAATTATAGGCATAATACATTTTTGCATCTACTAATGCCAACACTTTGATACCATATTTGCATGGTTTAGATGGAATGTACATTCTGAAACTACACCGTCCTCTGAATGACAAGAGCATTTCATCCAATGTAACAAACTCTCCAACACAATAGTTTTTCTTGCAGTTTTCATTGAATGCATCCATAAGGTCTCTTATTGCAGCCAGTTTATCGTTTTGTCTTCTTTGTTGCCTGCTCATCACATCATCAAAACGGATGCATTTCAGTAGAAATCTGAAACGTCTAAGAGCCATAGTCACGGGAAAGCATTGTGTTCCCAAGCCCTCGGTAGACCAAAAGTCGTGGATGTTCATTCTTCCTCCATGGAGAAAACCCATGGCATACAATAGCCCGATAAGAGCTCTAATTTCACGAACTGATGTACTTCTACAGTCACTAGGGTCTTGATAATGGGATGAGATTTTCTCAATATAAATGTTCGTGTATGCAACGATATTTTGAATTATCTCATCGGTGAAAAAGAGATTCCAGCAGTCTATTACCTCTTTAGCTTCTTTAGCAAGTCCAATAACTCCTGGCAGGTGCTTCACAATGTTATATCGTCTAGTCCGAGCATTTAGAGCAGGCCGCATTTTCTGCCATTTAGTAATTTTATCTCTTCCCCAATAGTATTTTTTATTTTGATCATTGTCGTCGTTCTGGATCATCGCATCTTGATTTGTTTCTTCAGTAAAGATCTCTTCTTCTTCATCATCCTCTGAGTCCGTGTTATGGTCGCTTGGAATAATAAAATCAGGATCGGCTTCAGAATCAGGAATATCTGAGATATCGTCATCTGATAAAGGTTCTTGCAAAAGAGTCAGAACTCTTTCCAAATCCCTGGGATCATGAAGGTTGTAAGACATATTTATAGTGCTGTGAAAGAAAATAGTTATTACAAAATGTCCATAAAAGACAACTATTGCAATATACTGTAAATTAACCACCATTAAATTCATTTAATTACTAAAATCGAATATGACAAGGGTTAGTAAAAACTTACATGAGTACACGGGTTGGGTCTGTGAGGCCCAGGAGAAAAAAACAACTTTCGCAGAACAAGAAAAAACACAACCACTACCTCGAAACTTTGCAAGGCAACTGATCGGGAACAGATAGGTCATTAGTGAGGATTACGCGGATTAGTCACTTGCCATGTGTCGATAATTCAAAGAAGTACTTGCACATGGGTCTCACAGACCCAACCCGTGCACTGGCGGGTTAAATTAGTGATCAACCAGCATGCGTTAAGTAGCATTTTGCTCTCATTCTCTGATAAAGATATTTTGTTTTTGATTGTCGACGTCAAACCTAGGTTTTTAGCACGATCGATTTCAATACCATTCAGATTGTAGCGGATTTCTTCAAACAAAAAAGCGATCACGTTATTCGTTAAATGAAGATCGTCAGGTTTCACAATTTCACCTCCTCTGAATATTTGTCCCCCGATGTAGACGAGACTCCCGCACTGCAAAAAAAAGAGATCTTGGGTTTAAATAGCAATACAAATTTAATCATTGTTGTTAATAGCGCTAACGAATGGCGAAGAGCTATGATATTCGATTTTTGATATGCTGTTATCATAACTAACACTTTCCGCCACTTGAAGTATGTCGGCCATTTTGTAAAGAATTCAATTTTGCTTCATTGTTAATCCTTGAGAAATGAGAAACCTTTTATTATAGGCCTTTAAAAGGGTTCTTCTTCTTCGTTTAATTTTCGTTGTTTGATGTTCAAGAGATGCTGAATTCTATTATATTCTATTATAAACCACATATACAATTCTATTATAAACCTGCATAGTCTATCGGTTTCAAATGAAGTCTTATTGTTATGTTTTCTCCTCTGAAATTCACTAGATCTCCGTCTTGATCAACAAGCCTCAGCATGATTGTACTTATCTGTCTGGAGTTCACCAGTAAATATATCACATTTTTTGGAACCTCAATTATTTTATACCCTGGTGCAACTTTCGGAGAAAACTCATGGACTGTATGCACTTTGGAACTATTGGAATATGACCTGGATATGATATTGCATTCCACACAAATCGCATTAACTTTGATTATATTAACCGGCAAGTCGGATTTACGGATGACGTTCGGTGTAAGCACTTGCTTGCTGAAGCCTAATAGTGATCCGATGGAATTCAACCTGTTGAAATATATTGCCGCATTGCTCTTGATTTCCTCTTGCAGTGTATTATTAATTGCATGCATTGAAACTTGTAAATTTTTCTCCGACCTGCCCAAAACTGTTCGTATATACTTTGCGATATCATCAATCTCGTATAATCCTTTTGGCATTTCAATGACCGAGTTTTCGATATGGAATAAGTTGATGTTTGTGTCGACGTTCGGTATCGAATTAAAGGTTTGAAAATCAACCAGTTCACATACGTAATCTTTTTGCAGTTCTAGAATGGGAAAATAGTCCACGCTCAGCACTGATTTGTCTCCGGTGAAACTTAATGCATAAGACATGACTGTATGAAATAAAATAACTGATTTTCATGTAAACAAGCTTTATTTATACGATTCATTTTCACATTGTTTTCGTTATAAGAACATTAAGCATAAATGACCACAAATTACTGTGTTACAGCCCTGATAACGGTCAAGATTATATTTCATGTTTCGTATAAGGTACATAATGATTTCATTCGATGGTTGAAGATTGCCAAAGCTGTCAAAATACTCAATGTTTCGGTTATGCTTGCTTTATGCTACCCAGTGTGTTCCCGGTCGAGATGAGTTGTCCAAATTCACTATTCCTCGTTCACATATCCATGGTTTCTTTGGTAAAGTATCACGCATAAATACCCCTCTAAAATGTGTAATATGTCGTTTACAAAATTCATTCAACTTATTTTCATTCAGCGGTCTATTGAATAGATTCTCGATTAATTTTTTGAAAGCTTCAGGTATAGTCCAAGCACCTTTTTATGCGGCTTCAAATAAATTCCACGACCTACTGCAACTTCCTCCATTCTTTTATTGTGTCGAATAGCTTTTTCTAGTTTTTTTTAGCACTTTGAGCAGAATGAATGGCTTTAGCTACCGCTGAGCCACCTCCGGTCGAAGACCCTATAGCAGCTAGTATAGGGATAATAGGCAACACTCCTCCAGTTTTTGGAATAGGTATAATCCTAAGAATTTGCATGTGTTTTTTTTTCGTTTTTTAAGAATGGTTTTGACTGCATTGAATGCGATTTGAGTTGCTTCCGATGTACTTTGTGGATTGCGTAGTTTAAATATATGTCCCGTTTTTCTGACCATTTATTTATAAGATGGTATTTGATATTTTTTCAAATTGCTTTTTTTCACCCGAGAGTCTTTCTTCTTCGTCTTCATTTGCGATGAGTAACCCATTCCAGCTTTTGCTTTCGCATCCATCAAATTTGTCACAAAGTCAAGCACTGGCGCGTTCACCCGAACTAGCTACTTTTGATTTGACACGTTCCCACGCCTTTCCCGCTAAAATTCAATCGGAAATATTTCTGTTTTGAGTATCTATATGCGTAGAATATGCTATATCATGTTCTTTACAGTCCTGATCCAAAGGATTAACTCCTGGATCACCTCTTTGTAAACTTTCTTTTAACTTTATACCGGCGCCGTAATATTGATGGGCGGGTATAGGCATGTATTTCAGTTGGGAGACTGCTTATAATAGAATTTAGTAAGCCGCTTCCTTTTGCCGACTTCTTTCTACTGAACGACATTATACCAATGATGTTGTTATGAGTAATCATATCACTTATATACTTTTTTCAACACACACTAATGTTTCAGTCAGAAGTTCAAATCGAATGGCGGCAAATTTTATAAATGTTTGTAAAAAAATTTGTAAAATGCGATTTATCAAACAACAGGAATCAATATCAGTCAAAAATATCTCAATAACTGAGGGGCAGAATGAACATAAGCATGGGTCTTTACTACCAAATAGCATTCGATCACTGATTGTTGGACCATCAAACTGTGGGAAAACTAATTTAATGCTTACTTTAGTAACCCATCAAAATGGCCTGAAATTCGAAAATCTCTACATTTATTCAAAGTCTTTCCAGCGACCAAAGTATCAATATTTAAGTCAAGTTCTTGATATCGAGTTAAAAACATAGGCTACTACACGTTTTGAAATAATTCTGAAATAGTTCCACCAGAACAAGCAAAATCCAACTCTGTATTCATATTCGATGATGTAGCATATGAGCGTCAGCATAATATACGAGCGTACTTTAGCATGGGAAGACATCAAGATGTTGACAGTCAAACATACACTAGAATTCCTAAGCACTTGATACGAGATAACGCCAATCTCATTATAATCTTCAAGCAGGATGATATGCACCTGAGACATATATACAACGATCATGTTAATAGTGATATGACATTCAATCAGTTCCGCAACGTATGCGGTGAGTGTTTTCAAAACGATTATCGTTTTCTAGTGATCGATAAGAACTGTAGCGTTGAAAGGGGAAGATATCGGAGAGGGTTCGATACTTTTATTCAATTATAAAAGCTAGCGGTATGGCAAAATTGGAATCAGTTTAACACTTGCTTCGAATGTAACCGCGAAACAGGGCCCATCAGCTTAAACGGAACCGCTAAACAGATAGCTAATCAGCACCAGATTAACAGTTTAACAAATACACAGTTGAATCGAAAAACAGCTCTCTTTAAACAGCTCTCTGTTGAACTGGTAAACAGCCCAATTGAATCGATAAACAGCTCTATTGAGCAGATGGATATGGCGATTTAACTTTACAAAAAAATTGGTGGTCAAAAGAAGGCTAGGACAAAAAAATGTTGAATGAACAATTTATTGAAGATATTGTTAAAACTTCCAATGGCATACGAAAAAAGTTTAACTCACTAAAGTCTGGTATAAAAATCAGCAATAAGAAACTGGAAGAAGATTTGAAACCAATTACGGAGCCTGTGAGAGCGCTTGTTAAGAAATCAGCTGATCCCTTGAACGCTTCCATAGTTAAAAAAAAGAACCAAATATTGAAGATACATTTATCAAAAGCTGCAAACTAGATAGTCTTATGCAAACGAGCGATGGACTTTATAATACAGTTTTGTCATCAACACCGATTGAACAAGAGCTTCAAAACTCTACAAATATAAATGTTTCTAAATATATACAATCGATTGGTGACATAATTTCAGATATTAAATATGGAGTATTCATCAAACCCAATACTCATAAGCTGAAAACTGGCAACTCATTCATAGATTTTCTGCCTGATAATACGGTACATGTGGCGGATAGAACGTTTGATGGTACTACTGGTTTATCTGAGCTGTTATTCAAGAAATATCCTAAAAGTTATTCCAAACTCGATTTGGATGCTAATATAGACATATTACATAGAACTAATGCATTCTTTCGAAACTATGAAAAAACTGATCAAGTATCTGGGAACAAGTCATATAAATATAAGAAAAATATAAAAAACCTCATTGAAAATGTTAGCTTGCATAAAGGCAAAGGATTGATGCACCTTCCTAAAGAACGTGTTGACTATATTTACTGGGACGATCCTAATGAACTAGTTGAACCATTACACTTATTACTAGGATCAGCCCAGGCCGGAAGCAATAAACATCATAACGAGATTGCTTCCATTATTGAAGAGTTGCGCGATGGTAAAATCATTATTTAAGTATTATCGAGGTTAGTTTTTCAATCATTCTTGCTATGAGTGTTGATAAGTTCGGACGTATTTCTTTAGGTCACGTTGTTGAAAGACCCCAAGGTTTACGAGGCGCAGCCGGTGAGAGATTTAATCTAACAACAGATGGTGACTATCATATTAAATTCAAGCATTTGAAAAGACTCGCTGAACCGATTGATAACAACGACGCTACAACCAAACAGTATATTGATACAAATTTAACAACGTTCCGCAACAAAGCACACGACTTCTATACAAAGATTGATTAATCAAATTCTAAGCAATTCACTGAAATACGAAAACTTATTACGGATCAGAGTAAACTAACACAATCGATGATTGTTGATATTAGTGAAAAAGTTAAACAGGCAAATTTATATTATTAGGCTGAAATACAAAAGCTTATCAATGATCAGTCTGAGCTTATCAAGCAGTAGAACGAGCTTTTAGAAAAGCGGATAGCTTAAATGCATTCTAGTAGTAAGGAGAGAATTGAGCAGGTTTATATAAAAATATTGGAAGAAATGACAAAACCTTACACTCAAGTAAAAGATAAAAGTCTAGCGCATCAGAACCGCTAGAAAACTAATTTTTGAAGAAGTTGTCTTTGAGGGATTTAAAAATGTGTGAAGACGTAAAACACTTCTTTGTAGTATCATATCAACCATTTGTTACTCATAGGAACAAATATCATTTTCTGACAGCATTTCCTATTACACAAATGATGAAAATGCTCAGTGCTGGCAACATTTATCCAGCACAGCAGATATAAATCTAACACTACATGCTCGTACTTAATCAGCCTATCCCATTGATATGAAAGTATAGAGGATATGACGATAGAGAAATTACAGTTGCCATTTTTTGGATTCTTTATTTGTGGTTGCAAAAAACCGCACACAACTGAACAATACAAAGGCGTCGTAATTATCGTATTTACGAGTTGGAGGGTGATAGCTTGGTTGCAAAAGTAACATGCCGGTGTATTTCGAAATTGAAATCATAAATATATCCTTAAAACCATATCCAAAAGATTGTTTTCCAAATTCAATTTATGCATACAAATGGCAACGCGAAGTACACTAAATATTTGATGTTACTACTTTTGAAGATGTATTTTTTATTTGAGTGCGGATGAATATTTCGCGGTTTCAGTGATGTATCCACGACCGCCAAAGATTTTTTATTATTTTATATATATATATATATATATATATATATATATATATATATATATATATATATATATATATATATATATATATACAGATATATATATATATATATATATATATATATATATATATATATATATATATATATATATATATATTGTAGCGAATATGATGTTGGGAGTGTGCTTAGCACAACTTAGAACCAGACCGAAGTCCAGAACCAAGGGTGCTAAGGTCTGAAAGTGGAATGGCTAATGCCATTCAAGAGGCAAAACAAAAAAAAAAGAATTGCCCCGAGAGCAGGGTGCCGTAGAAATAGCCGTGAAGGCCCCTCATCCGCATTAGCGGAGCACCCTTTAACCAACCCCGACGGATGCTGGTTTGCCGCTTTGCTAGCTCGCTGCGGCTGGGGTGGGTTCTTGAAAATGGAGTTGGTTGGCTCTCAAGAAACGGGATGCTACGTAGTATTCATCCGTCATGAATTCGTAGCCGCAAACTGGTATATAAAATACCCAGGGACCAAAAAGGGGGCATAGTTCCGTAAAGGAAACCACCCAGGCTCTGCAACATGGGCTTACTAAGCAGACCCAGTGCTCGTGACAAAACACGGAGCCAAAACTTGAAATTTATACAAACGGAAAGGGAAAACGCGCTACCTCTCTTTTCTAAGGAACCCGGGCGAGGCAGACAGCCCCGGACCCCCGGTGGTAGTGGAGCCCTGACCCCGATGGTCTGGGGTCCTCCACCCTCTGATATTGGCCATAAAAATTCCAAAAATTCAAAAAAGCTAAATCGAGACAATACCAGAAACTTCTCTATATATATGGCCAGCATCCCTCCCTTTAAAGAAAAGCCAAAAAAAATGCTGAAATTCACTGAAACACTACATTATTGGCCAGCCAGGCCATACGCGGACCCTGAAAAAGAAGAAGAACTTCTAGCCCAATAAGAAGGCCGTTTGGCTAACTTTTTAACAATACATTTCAATATTTATTGCAAGAACAAAAAAATCAAAGACGTTATTTACAACGAAAGAATCCAACGTTATTACTTGCTAGTAAAGAAACACACGTTTCAACAGTTAGTTATACTTTCCTCTTAACTTAACAACCGGTACGGCAAGTAAATTTATGTGAAATAATGGGGAAAATGAACTAATTATCTACGTTACGAATGTTCAATTACTTCAAATGTTTGTTTTTGTTAATGTAACCAAAAAAAATAGCAAGGAACATCATAGTAACTAAACAGATTTCACATCAAGTTCAAGGTACATGACTGCTAGAAAAATGAACGTAACATACCACGAAATTCATTGCTAGGTTATAATTTTTTTTCTCTTTATTGTTCTTTCCTGTTAAAGAATTCAGTAAAGTTTACAATTTATATATCAATAGACAAAGATCATTAAAAGAGTATGCAGTATAACTCGCTAAATGCAGAAAGAAAATCTCGAAATACAGGTAACAGAGTTAAGTATATATCGTGGATAGCACACCGTATGCAAAAAAAATTGGATTGCACGTTGGATTGGCCTAATAATCACCATCTATCTGCCTTTGAGATCGTTTTGAAGGCTTATGAGGTTTCGACAGGTATGGCTTCCAGATCTACTATCCTGTGACTTTCAATTGATGAAACGAGACCGAAAAAAAGAACAAGAAAAACGCAAAAGAAACCCTGATTGGTGTTGAGAGGGTACGACTAAAGGTCCCGTCCAAACAACCGCAGATAGTAGAGTTTGTAATAGTGAATCTTATCCTTACATTAAAATCATCGTCACTGATCATCAATATTGCGAGTTCCAATCGACTCAAAAAAAAAACCATCTCCTACCGTCAGCTTTGAATCACTACAAGTGGAGCTCCGGAGGTGTTTAAAAATGTAATGCGCCTAATCTCATTCAAAAATCCATTCGAAAGCAGGTTGTGAATAATGCGTTAACAAACGAAACCAAGGAGTTTCATTCGCTTCGTAATAGTGTGTTCCTGTTCCCGTCTCGCTGACGGCAAGTAAAACCATTAGCAAAAGAACAAATAAAAGAGTGGGATAAAAAGTCAAGGAAACCGCACAATATTCGCAAAGGAAATAGCACTAACGGAAACACAAGAAAAAAAAATTACCTTCGATACCCCTTAAGACTGCATTCAAATGCCTCTATGCTTCTCTATAATTCATCCCTGAGATAAATGCTTAACCAGAAAAAATCGAAATCATCGCACTACCACGAAATCACCCGGTTACGAAAATTTTCCACTGCATTTACATGAGGAACCAAAATCGAACTGATTCCACGAAGAATATATTTAAAAATAAACCCAAACACTCTAATGTACAGAGTGGAGTATGAACTGCACTTGGAAAACAATCAAAAGAGCATGTTACCTTACACAACATCAACAAAATGTTGCGAGATCTGTCTAATTACTTCCAAAAATTTCATTGTGTCCTGAAAACATTTGTTTTCTAAAATTTATTACAAAATTCAAAAAGAAACTAATAATATCTAAATAACATAACAAAAATCATTTCAATACAACATTCGACGTTTGGATGCACTATATCCAATAGCTAGTTCTTTAGCGCAACATCATAATAGAATCCAAATGTAAGTATTCGAGTATTACCACTTCGAGTATTACACTTAGCGTCTACCCGCAAACAGCGAATCTACTGCACCAACGAGCAGCCGATATGACATCACGCCATGCGATCGGCCAGCGATTTAGCGTCGATGCCCGAACGAAAGGCTTCACACCGCGTGTAGGAGAACTGCACGACTCGTCTGTTCACCCCTTCCACTAAGCGTATGTCACGTTTTCGTAACTGGTGCTTGCGACAATTACCAGAGTTGCCGAGGCACAATGTCTGTAACGTCCCTGGACACGCGAATGGAACCGTCTAGAAGGCTTCACACATTCACAAGTTCGGGCAAACAAAAGAGCTTCACTTTTTCACCTTGTATCTCAAGAGTTTTTCTATTTATTCGAACAAATCGACCATGACCTTCCCTTTGTCCTATCGATGCACTTCCGCGTAGGCCAAAGGAATGGATCTATCCCCACGAACGACGCACAAATATCAATTAAAACAAGCCATAGCTTTAAAGGTCGAACGTCAAGAAAACTTTCCACAACGGACGAAAGCACGACCAAGAATGCAATGCGCGTTAGAAGAAATGAAGGAAAAACACTTTAGTAGTCGGTTTAACGGACATTTTGATGGTTTTTGGGAAACTGAATCTTGTCTTCAAATTTTGGCTCCCTCGACACGACCGTGCGGCCTCCGCCACGAATTTCATCCGACTGTCTCGATTTTGAGCACTTCAGTTCGCAATGCGCGCTTGCACAGCCAAAAGAAATCCCGTTAGGAATTTCGTTGCTGTGCGAAAACAACAATAAGGTCACCGGGGGACTTGCGGGACTTTATTTTTGTACAATTGAAATGCGTTTTCAATTGGAAAATGTTATAGCGTCTCCGATCACATACAGTGTGGGTCGGAGGTATGTGTCCAGTAATTTTTTAATGAAAAGAAATAAAAAAAATTACTGGATGCTACAACACAGGTCTTTCCACAAGGGCAAGTGCGTGGAAAGAGCTGAAGGATGGATGTAAGATGTGAAAGACAATGACGTAAACAGGTGATCATGTCTTTTACTGTCCAATCCTTTCTATATATATTGCGTGCACTAGTGAGCAAATAAAAGGGGTAAATATAGTTGAAGGAAATATCGTGAACACGTATGCTAAGTTAATGACGAAAGTATCTTTGATAGAGGAAATGGTGAACCAGGTGAACATCTCTAGATACTTTTTAATTGGGACAGGAGTGACACCTGAAATAGGCGCAAATGGACGATCTCCAAATAAAATTTGGAAACTGATCGTGAACTTGTGAACTCAGTGGGTATATCACTTAGTGATGTCTTTCGCATGAAAGACGCCCACTGATCGTCCATTTTGATCGGCCAGCTGGTAATAAGCAGCGCCGATCTTCTAAATTACCTTACTAGGTAAGAACTTCCGGTCCAGCTTTGCATTGTAGTGCGCGGCTGCGTCACTTTGCCGGAAGTTGCGCCTGTAGACCACTTCGCCAGGCTGGTAGGTAACCAACCTGGAACGAAGATTATAGGCCTTGGCATTGCGAGACTGAGCTTTGGTGGTGAGGTCGCGGATAGTCTGGCGTAGAAGTGCCAGGTGGTCAGGAGGTGGCAGAGTGGTCTCGGGGTCATCCAAAAGATGGAGTCGCCGCAATAGGTCATAGGTGCGGCCATGGGTGAACATTGGTTGCCCGAAGACTGCCTGATAAGGCGAAGTTCCTATAGTTGCATGAGGTGCAGAACGTAGGGCACTAGTAATATCCGATAGTTTGTCGTCCCAGGTGGTCTGTGCGGGATCAATGTAGGCTCTAATGGCAGCGAGGATTGAGCAGTTTAGACGCTCTGAAGCATTTGCCTGTGGCAAATACACAGCTGTAAACGTGTGAGCGATTCCGAATTCCTGCATTACGTCCTGAAAAATGTGCGACCGAAACTGCACGCCGTTATCCGACACGATGGTTTCTGGAACTCCGACAAGGTGAAAGATCCTCTTCTTTAGGATGTCTACTACTGCCTTCGCAGTGCATTTTCGAAGCGGCTCGATAAATGGGAACCGCGAGAGATGGTCCAGGATGACGAGGGCTCCTATGTTGCCAGATTTGGACCTAGGATAGGGGCCTATAATGTCTATATACAAGCGTTGGAATATGCGCTCGGGCACGGACTGAAGCGTCATTGGTGGTCGAAGGGTGTGTGAAGGAGCTTTGGTGGTTTTGCATGTGAGGCATGATCCCACATATTCACTGACTTGAGCGGCCATTCGTGGCCAATAAAACCATTGCCGTAATCGGCCGAGGGTTTTGGCCACGCCACCATGCGCGCTCAAGGGTGGGTCATGAGCTCTCTTCACTAATTCTGCCGTCATTTCTGACGGCACCCACAACTTCCAAGCCAACTGGTCTTGTAGTCCGTTTCCGGTCGCATATTCGGTTCGCTTGTATATGAACCCGTCTACTTATTTTAGGTCCGGCAGTTGGTGTTGTTCTGCCTGGACTTTCACCGCTTGCTCCAAATAAGAAGCACTTTTGAAATGCGGCGAAGTCAAATCTAGCTCCATTGGAGTCTCCTCGCCTTCTGCCGGCGTCAACGCCTCGGCAGAAAACATGCGCGACAAAGAGTCCGGCACTACGTTTTGGCTTCCCTTTCGGTGGGTGATGGTGAAATTGAACCCTTGAAGTTTAAGGGCCCACCGGGCTAAGCGACCATTTAGATCCGGTTGGTGCATTAGCCATTTTAGGGAAGCATGGTCGGTCACGATTTCAAATTCTTGACCTTCCACGTAGGCACGGAACTTTTTGATTGCCAACACCGCTGTCAGACATTCTTGCTCAGTGACGGTGTAGTTTCTCTGAGCGGGATTCAATTTGTGGGACATATAGGCGACGGGGGCTTCGTCTCCTTCTTCCGTCCGTTGCACTAGCACGGCAGCTACTCCATGTTGACTCGCGTCGCATTGGATGGAGAAGAGCTTGTTGAAGTCGGGGCTGTGCAACACTGGAGCCGAAGCAAGGCTCACTTTCAATTGCTGGAAAGCATTTAGCCTCTCGTCGGTCCACACAAATTGAGTCCTCTTCGAAAGCATGTCTGTCAGTGGCGTTGACAAAGACGCATATTCTCTGACGAAGCGTCGATACCAGCCGCAGATTCCCAAAAATCTCCGCAGCTGCTTCGTAGTCGTCGGAATAGGGAAATTCATAATGGATCTCACCTTGTCAGGGTCTGTCCGGATCGTTCCATTACCAACAATGTGGCCAAGATATTTTACCTCGCGCAAGAGGAACTTGCTCTTCTCCACATTAATGGTAAGGCCAGCTTGTCGCAGATGGAATGCGACTTGGTGCAGTACCTTCAGGTGTTCGTCGAAGGACTCGGTTATTACCAACAAGTCATCCAAGTATACGAACACTTGGTGCTTAAGATGCGGAGGTATCACTTTGTCCATGAGTCGTGACATCGTTTGAGGTGCATTGCACAAACCAAACGGCATCACGACAAAGTGATACAAGGGTCGCCCGGGCACGGTGAAAGCCGTCTTCTCCCTTGACCGATCCTCCAAAGGAATCTGCCAGAAGGCATCTTTTAGATCCAGGCTCGTAATAAACGTGGCCTTAGGGAGTCTGCTTAAGATGCCGTCTATCAGTGGCAAGGGATAGGCGTCTCTCACCGTGACCGAGTTAACCTTTCTTGGATCCAAGCACAGGCGTACCTTGGAGTGCTTGACCACTAGGGTCAATGGTGAGGACCACGCACTCTTGGACTCCTCGATCACGCCCAGCGCGAGCATACGATCTATCTCTTTATATAAGAGTTTTTCGACAGCTGGCGAAACAGAGAAGTGCCTCTGTTTAATTGGCTTTTGATCGCCAGTGTCGATTTCGTGCTCGATCAGCGCTGTTTTTCCTAAAACCTCTACGGCGAACGACGGAAAGCTAGCAATCACAGACGTAAGTCTGCGACGCTGCTCCGGTGTGAGAGGGTGGGCGTGATCGTCGAGTTGTTCGAGGCTACTAGTGGTGTTGACTTGATGGGATGGCGTGAACAGGTCTGCTGCTAAGGCGAATTGACGCACGAAATCCACTCCTAGATATAAGTTTTGGCTAAGAGTGGGAATTATCCAGAGGGTCAAGGACTTGGTAACTCCCCTGAACGTGATATCGGCTGACACTCGCCCTACGGCTAGGTGTTTTCCTTGCCACACCCATAGCAGAACACGCGCCTCTCTTCTAGGCAATCGTCAAACTTATGTCCTACCTTCCTGCAGTTCCAGCAGGTAGGCAAGACGGTCGCGGCGCAAACTTCAGTATCTAAGGGGTCATCCTCCACGACGTTTTGAGGCTCTTCCTCCAGGGCTTCGTGATAATGCTTTCCTGGCGCAAACCGGCGACGGCTTCTGAGCTCCAGCTCGAAGTTCTCCGCTCGGAGAACGGCCTGACGGAGCATCCGGACAGTAAGCAAATGACTCTGTAATAGACCGCGGCGAATTTCTGGCAACAAATTCCGCTGAAGGATCTCTGCTAACTCTCCATCGCTGATGGGGCGTTGCAAGTGGTCTGCTAAGCGGAGTACTTCCGCACTAAAGTCATCGAAAGTCTCGTTGGTTCGTTGCCTTCGTCCTCGGATGATCTCCATCAGGTCGCCGTCCGAGTAGCGACCTCCGAACTGCTCACTCAGCGCCGCTTCCAGGTCTCGCCATTGGACTTCACGCCTGGTGCGGTGGAACCGCCAATACCAATCAGCAGCGGCTCCGGTGAATAACAAGTATAAGTGTTGACAAAGCCAATCAAAACGACCAGAAAGTGTTTGCCTGGTAAGCGACCTGACCCTATAGGTGAACACTTCTACGGGCAAGGTGTTATCCCTACCAGAAAACTTAAGGTTCCACCTCTCCATGATACTGGCCACCCTATCAGGTGCCAACTGGCCTACATCATCCCGAAGGGGGCGTGAATTTTGAGATCTCGGAGCGGGAACATAAACTGGTGCCCTGGGGTTCAGTGGCACAGGAATTTCAGCTTCCGGTTGGGTCGGCCGTCTCAGATCAGCCAACTGCTCCATTATCAAGCGCATGCTGTCTTGCAAGGCGCCTATCTGATTCTGAACGCCACTCAGCTCTGTCTGGAATGAGGGGTGACGACCTGCTTCCTCAGTTGGGCTATTCGTCAACAGCGATCCTTTGGGATCAGGTGGCTGGTCTGAGACGCCCGATCCATTCGGATCTTGTAAGTTAAAGTCCACTAAGGCTTGCTCTTGCCTTCCTTTTCCCCTAGTGGTTTCTCCAGATTTCAACGTTTTTGGCCTGGCCCCGCCCGTCGAGGGGGCTTGACCGGCATCGAGGGGAAGCCTCAGTGGTCCACGGCACAAGAGACAGCCAGAATTATCCTTCAACCATTGCTCCAAGCAATTCCGATGGAAACTATGGTCGCATTTTGTTGTATATGTGACTTGAAAACTGGTTTATACCTGTTGGCAGATGGAACACTGAGCCTCCACCTCCACGCCGGCCAAGTCCTCCCTGCTGTGCCTCAGTGGCATTTTCAGTCTGTGAAAAATTTATGAAATATGACAAATTCAAAGAGTAAATGCACGATACTCGTGACTAACGAAATTCAATACGCTTAAACTAAGTTGGTTTGCTGAAAATTCGAATAGCAACCCAGTGCACAACAAGTGTGACTAACTCTTTCCAAAACTTAGACTAAGTCAAAATGGCTAAAGCAGTACTTTAACAGCTAAAAAGGCTAAAGTGCCAAAATTCAAATGATATATAAGTAGGTGCACACCAGTGGTGTGACTAACTAATTAAATGATATTAAGATATCAAAGCCGGATGGCCAGAGTTAGAAGTGAAAAATATAAGTTCAAAAGTTTTAGTTTTTTCAAAAGTTTTAATCCAAAATTTACTTTTCAAAGATCGGCCTTCTTATTAGACGAAACCCGATCCATTCTTCCTCAATTCAGGTCCACTGGCTGGCTGGCTTTTGTTTTCAAAACGCAAAGATGAAATTTAATTTAGATGGGCAAACTGTTTAAAGGTGAAAATTGTTTAAGTGAAATGAATGTCTAATAGCGATAAATGTTTTAGTTTGAAAATAGTTAAGTTACGCAATCAATTGAGTCGATTCCAAAAGGGAATCGCCCAGTATGGGGGACTGTATTTTCACCCGGAATTCCTCGAAAAGAGAGGAGCAAGGATCAAAAATAACTATGTTGCTGCTTGACTCAACTTCAGCAAATGTTTCAAGTTTGGCCAAGCTGCAGGGACGTGTAGGCGGCACCACGCCAACCCCACGTAATCCACCACAGCTTGAACCAAACCCAAGCCAAAAGCCGAAGCTGGGTCAAGACAACAAGGATTTCAAAGTTTGGGACAGCTTTCCAACATAAAGTGGGGCAGGGGCCCTTCGGTTGACCGGGACAGGAGTGGCGGTAAACCACCACAACCTGTTATCCGCGGCCAACCTCCAGGTTGCACCCAGAGAAAAAAAACTCAAAAAGACACCACAACAGGAAGCTACCCAAGAGGTAAGCTAATAGGAATGAATTTAAAAGGAAAGGATTGGGAAGGATGTTTGCGGCTAGTAAGGAAGAGTTTATTAAGGTGGGAGAGGCCTTAGCACAACTTAGAACCAGACCGAAGTCCAGAACCAAGAGTGCTTAGGTCTGAAATGTGGAATGGCTAGTGCCATTCAAGAGGCAAAACAAAAAAAAAAGAATTGCCCCGAGAGCAGGGTGCCCTAGAAATGGCCGTGAAGGCCCCTCGTCCGCATTAGCGGAGCACCCTTAAACCAACCCCGACGGATGCTGGTTTGCCGCTTTGCTAGCTCGCTGCGGCTGGGGTGGGTTCTTGAAAATGGAGTTGGTTGGCTCTCAAGAAACGGGATGCTACGTAGTATTTATCCGTCATGAATTCGTAGCCGCAAACTCGTATATAAAATACCCAGGGACCAAAAAGGGGGCATAGTTCCGTAAAGGAAACCACCCAGGCTCTGCAACATGGGCTTACTAAGCAGACCCAGTGCTCGTGACAAAACACGGAGCCAAAACTTGAAATTTATACAAACGGAAAGGGAAAACGCGCTACCTCTCTTTTCTAAGGAACCCGGGCGAGGCAGACAGCCCCGGGCCCCCGGTGGTAGTGGAGCCCTGACCCCGATGGTCTGGGGTCCTCCACCCTCTGAAACTGGCCATAAAAATTCCAAAAATTCAAAAAAGATAAATCAAGACAATACCAGAAACTACTCTATATATATGGCCAGCATCCCTCCCTTTAAAGAAAAGCTAAAAAAAATGCTGAAATTCACTGAAACACTACATTATTGGCCAGCCAGGTCATGCGCGGACCTTGAAAAGAAGAAGAACTTCTAGGGCTTCCGCCCAATAAGAAGGCCGTTTGGTTAACTTTTTAACAATACATTTCAATATTTATTGCAAGAACAAAAAATCAAAGACGTTATTTACAACAAAAGAATCTAACGTTTATACTTGCTAGTAAAGAAACACACGTTTCAACAGTTAGTTATACTTTCCTCTTAACTTAACAACCGGTACGGCAAGTAAATTTATGTGAAATAATGGGGAAAATGAACTAATTATCTACGTTACGAATGTTCAATTACTTCAAATGTTTGTTTTTGTTAATGTAATCAAAAAAAATAACAAGGAACATCATAGTAACTAAACAGATTTCACATCAAGTTCAAGGTACATGACTGCTAGAAAAATGAACGTAACATACCACGAAATTCATTGCTAGGTTATAATTTTTTTTCTCTTTATTGTTCTTTCCTGTTAAAGAATTCAGTAAAGTTTACAATTTATATATCAATAGACAAAGATCATTAAAAGAGTATGCAGTATAACTCGCTAAATGCAGAAAGAAAATCTCGAAATACAGGTAACAGAGTTAAGTATATATCGTGGATAGCACACCGTATGCAAAAAAAATTGGATTGCACGTTGGATTGGCCTAATAATCACCATCTATCTGCCTTTGAGATCGTTTTGAAGGCTTATGAGGTTTCGACAGGTATGGCTTCCAGATCTACTATCCTGTGACTTTCAATTGATGAAACGAGACCGAAAAAAAGAACAAGAAAAACGCAAAAGAAACCCTGATTGGTGTTGAGAGGGTACGACTAAAGGTCCCGTCCAAACAACCGCAGATAGTAGAGTTTGTAATAGTGAATCTTATCCTTACATTAAAATCATCGTCACTGATCATCAATATTGCGAGTTCCAATCGACTCAAAAAAAAAACCATCTCCTACCGTCAGCTTTGAATCACTACAAGTGGAGCTCCGGAGGTGTTTAAAAATGTAATGCGCCTAATCTCATTCAAAAATCCATTCGAAAGCAGGTTGTGAATAATGCGTTAACAAACGAAACCAAGGAGTTTCATTCGCTTCGTAATAGTGTGTTCCTGTTCCCGTCTCGCTGACGGCAAGTAAAACCATTAGCAAAAGAACAAATAAAAGAGTGGGGTAAAAAGTCAAGGAAACCGCACAAGATTCGCAAAGGAAATAGCACTAACGGAAACACAAGACAAAAAAAATTACCTTCGATACCCCTTAAGACTGCATTCAAATGCCTCTATGCTTCTCTATAATTCATCCCTGAGATAAATGCTAAACCAGAAAAAATCGAAATCATCGCACTACCACGAAATCACCCGGTTACGAAAATTTTCCACTGCATTTACATGAGGAACTAAAATCGAACTGATTCCACGAAGAATATATTTTAAAAAAACCCAAACACTCCAATGTACAGAGTGGAGTATGAACTGCACTTGGAAAACAATCAAAAGAGCATGTTACCTTAGACAACATCAACAAAATGTTGCGAGATCTGTCTAATTACTTCCAAAAATTTCATTGTGTCCTGAAAACATTTGTTTTCTAAAATTGATGACGAAATTCAAAAAGAAACTAATAATATCTAAATAACATAACAAAAATCATTTCAATACAACATTCGACGTTTGGATGCACTATATCCAATAGCTAGTTACGAAGCTTGCCCGAGCAGATTCCAAAAAAAACACAAGAGTATGTGGTACGAAAATGTTTATTATGTAAGAGACGAATTCTATTTTATTTACATGCGAATGGATTCACGGCTCAACTGGGACTGACTCGAAACATAATTACAATTGTCCCATTTCAATTTTTCTGTAGTGCAATTATGCAGAGTCAGCGTCTGGTTTTCGCATTCCAGAAAAGTTAGAATTGTATTTTCTCACGTTCGCTAAGGCGGCGTCACATTTCAGTCGCGTTTCATATTTTATCGCATCAGACGCTAACTCATACATAACTTCTCCCCCCTTTACTTTAGGATTCTCCTGGATCCTATTTCCTATTTTAATTTTAAAGTTTAGCCGTTTTTTCTTAGAGAAAATGAAAAACATGACAATGGTTATGATTATGACTTACAATAAACTAATGCTGAATACATATGTATAATTTTTGTGTATTTGAAGTTCCTTAATCTTTTTAACGTTATTTATATTATGCAACATAATGTCTTCTAAGGTAAGTTTATCTGTAAAATTTGTGAAGTTCTGTTGAACCTGGTAATATAATCTCTCTTGAAATTTATCTTCTTCATTAGAAAATTTTTGATCTAAAAAACTTAAACTACAGTTATTATAATGAATCAAAATATTTCCGGATAAACTCAGTTTCCTTTCGTCACAATTTTGGCTAACATTTATGTTTTTTGCATTTTTAATAACTAGAGTTTCGCCATCTATTTCGATAACTTCAGTAATTGTGTTTTTTATGAAATTACAATTTTGTTTGTATACACAGTGTTTACTGACGATAGATTCAGTCCTAGATTTTAAATTATCATATTTATATACAGTTTCATTTATTTGAAATACAATTTCTTGGGGGTAATCTATTTCTTTATATTGATTATTTGGTAAAGGTAAAATTAGTTTTAATTGTACTGTTACGAACATTGTAGGCACTTTTATGGCAAACATTAACAAATTCTTATCTGCTTTAGCTAAGCCGACTTTAATATACTTTAATTTATCTAAATTTATTTTATATTTTTTAATTTCTTCGTCTGTGAGGAGACTAGGATGCAATATACCGTATTTCGCAGAAACAACGTTATCTTGGATAGTGTCAATTTTATTTTTAAGTAGTTGAATTTTAAAAATTTGGTCTAAATAGATGTTATCCATCAACGCACTGCTAGAAAGATTATTTGTTCTGTCCAAAATCATTTCACGATCTCTTTTGGCAATATCTTTAAGTTGTCTAAACGTCTCGTTGAAATTTTGGTTGATGTCAACTTGTTGATTAACAGTCTCGATTACGTTATGGTTATTAAGTTCTAAAATTTTGAGTTGTTTGTCAATGTCCTTTCTATCTTCATCGTCCATGTTTCCAAACATCCATTTCTGGGCACTTCCGATTAGATTAATTAATCCTCGTCGTCTTCTGTTAGTAGGTGATTAACATCTTGACTTTGTTGTCTAAGTGTTCAAGTTCGTTGAGTATAAGTTGTCTATGCTGTCCGTTTAGTTTAGCTGCGTTAATTCTAAAGCTGTTAATAACATTTGAAACCTCATAGGTATCAATGAGATGAATGATAATGTTTGATTTTGAAACTATTTGCGCTTTGTTCAAACTAATTTCAGTAAAACCTGCTTGATCTTCCATTTTATATACATTCAACCATCCTTGAGCTGGTACTAACAAAGTAGTCAGTATTAACCACCATGTGAAAAGCTGGAAAATAATTTTAATTCATTTCTTCTTCTTTTCATTGTTTATATGCTATTATGCTAAAAATTATATACAATTTTAGGATATTAGTTTTGCTTGTACTATCTCTAAAATCATCTTTTGTCTAAAATATGGCATGTCATCTTGTGTAAAAGTAGGTTTTCTGCCTCTAGAAAGATTTTCAGCAATCATACAACTAAAAACACCACAATCGCTTCCGTTTGATTGTTGTGGTACATCATTTACATTTTCCTTAACAAATGATGCTGTATTGAATGCTCCCTGTAATTTATCTATATTTTCTTCTTTTAGGTAATTTTCCAAAGCGTCTAAGACTTCATTGTTTGGATTTCGGAATGAGTCAAAGTATTTAATAGACTTATTTCTAAAATCTATAACTGCCATGCACCAATGTACTCCGTTTACATGGATAGGGATCAGCACAATGTCATTTTCAAAAATATTTACTTTGCGTGTCCATCTGCGAACCGAATTATAACCAGAGCTCAGAAGAACCGGTACAAAGAAAGTGTTCATTGCATAGGTTTTCGGATACTCCTCTGATTTATGCTTTTCGCTTCGTTCCACTAATAGGTTGAGATAAAAATTTATAATATTATCGTTGAGCCAATTTCCCTCTACTAAGGTATTAATGTCATTACGGGTTATTTTTAAACTGTATTTGGATATTAGGACTTCGTCCTGTGACCCTCCTTTAACTGCTTTTTCTATGATTAGTTTTTCGCGTTCAGTTATAGTTTTATTGTTTTCTTCACTTAAATCAGCAAATTTAAGTTGTCTCTTTATATTTATCGGGTGAACATTATCTAATTTGGCTTTTCTATATTTCGGCAAATGCTTCAATCTGGCTGCCTTATAATTTTTTATGTAGCCTTTTTCCCTTGTTTCTTCATAATCTTCTCTGTTATTATTTTGCTTTTGTAAGTATTTTTCTTTAGCTTTTTCAATGTTCTTCTGAATTCGGGTAAAATCAACTTTGTGTAATTGCACTTCTGCAGGGGTGGATTTAATTGTGGAGTGAAATCTTTCGTTATAGTTTCGCACGGCTCTTTGAAGGGTTTGCCTAGCTGAAAGTTTCTTTTTGTTAAGTGCTAGTGTTCTAAATTTTTCAACTAATGTACTATGTACTCTTTCGATATCTGCCAGTCCTGTGTGACTGTGCGCTTTAGTGAGATGAAGGGTTATTCCTTCTTCCTGCAAAAATTCTTTAACTCGCACACCACCGAACTCATTGCCTGCAACTATTTTTTGTGGTTTGCCGATTTTCGCAAAATGATCTTCGAGTTGTTCGATAATGGTTACATGATTCCGATCAGTGAGATAGTATACTGCAGCAAATTTTGAAAATTTATCGATAATGGTCAAGAAGCTATGTTTAAGGATGATGTAGATATCCATGTACACAACCTGATTGATGTCTGATGCAGTTTCTGTGTATTTAAATTTGGGCTTAATTGGGTGTCGGTCGTATTTTACCTCCTGACATACTTCGCATTGGCTAATTACAATGGTTATGAGCTCCAATAGTTTAGGGTAGTAGATCTTGTTTCGGATTGTGTTAAAAGTTTCTTGAATTCCAGAGTGTAAGCTTTCTCGTACATGGTACAGAGAGATTTGCTTTACAGCTTCTGTTTCAGTTTCGATATCTCTAGCTTTAAATGAGCACCGTATAAATTGTACCTGCCTATCGTTGGAAAAAAGTTCCCTGATTTTTTCCTGTACAACGTTGTACTTTCTATCGTCTACTTCAGTAAAAATCCCAATTTTTCCCTCTTTTACGTATCTTCTGAGAATATCCGCTAGGTTGCTAAAATCATGTTCTGCTATGTATATTTTCCGTTTTCCATGTACTACTTCAAAATTCTCGGTTTTATTATTTGTAATAATTATTTGTGTCTTATACTTATTCACAATTTCCTCCTTGATGGGTATATAGTCTAGTAACTCTTCCTCTGCGGAATGTCTAGTTGCCATTGTTTGCTCATCGTTATCCTTTTCATTCCAGAAAATACCTAAATCTGAGTGTGAATTTGCTCGTTTTTCTTCTTCTTCGTGTTGAGATACATCGTCGTTTGTATCGGTTTTAATACGACTTAAAAAGTCAGCAACTTTATTTTCTCGCCCTTTTAGATATTCTATGTCATATTGGTACTCACCGAGCTTAAGCAACCATCTTTGATGTCGTGGTGACAAGTCTCTACCTCTGTATTTTGCATGCAGATATTTTACAGGTAGGTGATCTGTAAAGATCTTGAATCTGTTACCATACAAATATGGTCGGAAGTAATTGACTGACCATTTGATGGCTAGAAATTCCTTGTCTGTTGCAGAGTAATTTTGCTCATGAGACTGTAATGTGCGTGAAGCAAAACAAACAGGATGACCGTCTTGCGACCAGACGGCGCCTATTGCGTAATTCGACGCATCGGTGGTAAGTTGAAATTGCCGCGAGAAATCAGGAAATCTCAGTATAGGATGTGAAGTAATAAGACTTTTGAGTTTTTCAAAAGCTTCTACGTAATTTGGATCGTTAATATTTATTTTCATGTTCTTTTTTAGGTATTTAGTGATAGGTTGGGCCACTTTCGCAAAGTCTTTTATAAATTTGCGATAGTACCCTACAAGACCCATGAAACTTTTTATTTGCTTTGCTGTTTTCGGTAGTTCTAAATTTTCTATCACCTTAACTTTTTCCGGATTGGGCTTTAAACCTTCTCGGGTAATAATATGACCTAAAAATGGAGTGTCTTTCTCCAAGAACCTGCATTTGTCTATTTGGACTTTGAGTCGGTGTTGTTGCAGAGTTTTGAATATGTTGGAAATTGCTTCAACATGCTCTTGTAGAGAGGTGCTAAATATGAGGACATCGTCAAGGTACACAACACAAGTTCTATTTATATGATCCCTCAGAATGTCGTTCATAAGCCTTTGGAACGTCGCTGGAGCGTTTTTTAGGCCGAACGGCATTCTGATGAATTCGTAAAGGCCGTGTGGAGTGACGAATGCCGTCTTTTTGCGATCCTCTTCTCTTACAAGAATTTGGTAATAACCTTTCGCCAAATCTATGGTCGAAAAGTATTGAGCCCTGCCCAGTTTGTCTAGTATCGAATCGACAATATATTACAATATATTTATATTCAACATCGATTATTGTACCCAGGCGATCCAATAAATCAATGCCAATGATAAAGTCATGTTTTCGGTTTGTCAACTCTTTGACCATCCACCGAATTTTGGCTTCAGGTGGGAATTTAATTTCTGTAGGAGCTGGTGTATGGACTTCATAATTTATGTAGTCCTTACCCGTTATAGTTGTATAGCCTATAGCTTTGATTCTAATTTTTTTAAAATTTGAAATTTTTTCATTTATTATGCTAAAAGACGAGCCAGTATCGATAAGTGCCTTATAAGCTACTTTATTTATCGTAATTCGTATGACTGGAAGTTCGTCCGAGGCTGGTTTATAAAAAAAGAGTTATCTTCTTCAGATTGAATAACATTATTTGATTCCATATTTTCAATTATCTTATTACTAATGTTCGAAGAACATTAGTATTAAAATCGATTCGGCCAAAAATTCATATTTCCATGTATATATATATATATATATATATATATATATATATATATATATATATGTGTATATATATATATATATATATATCATCAAAAAATTTCAGTGAGATAATCTCGGGAACGCGCCATCCGATTAAGCTGAAACTTTCAGGATACATTGGTGTATATGCAGAATAGGTCCAGGTCTCTTTAAATGTCAGTTATTGTTAACCTTTTGGCGCCGGCGGCAATTTAAGTGATATTTTTAATATACCTATTATTTCGTGCACAAATGATTTTCGCAAAAATAAAGTTAACGAAATTAGTTTCTAACGTGTTTTACATATGAATCGGATAATGCTTTGGAATTTTTTAACCCTATGTGTGCGCTGGGTGCCTAAAAAGAGGACGGGAAAATTTGAAAATTTTTAAATTTCGATAACTTTTGACAGAGCTATTCAATCATTACGAAATTTTCAGGACATATTGATATTATTTAGTTGTAGATTTGTGTAGCTTTTAATGAGCGTGCTGGCAACCCTGTAGCTAGGGCAGGCACTGAAAGTGAAAACCTCCAAATCATCGTCTCTCTTGAAAAAATGCCGTTTCTTCAAAAAAAGCCACTCATATGTAAATCTTGTGCTTTGTTTACATAACCAAAAGAAAAAAAAACAGATATGGTATAACGGGCACGCCTGGTAACCCTTGCCCAATTGACCTATATTTTTAGCATCAAAAACTTCTGTTCACGGAAACTCACGATCCGATGAGCAGAATTAATTGAAATTTGCAGAATGTATTGGTCTTAAATAGGGCCAGGTCTGATAGAAGTGATTTTGAAATGCGGGCGATTCTGTGCCAGTGGTGCCATCTTGAAAAACCACTAAACAAGCTAACCATTTTTAGCCCTATAAATTCTGATTGAATCGTTCGATTTTGACGAAACTCACACAATTACTGGACCTTACTTTAAGCCACGTTTGGTAGAAATTTGGTCGAAAAATTCGGTTGGAGCTGCCAGCTATGATAATTTTTGTGTCTTCATTTTGAAAAAAAAAATTTGGAAGTGAAAACATTCAAACCATCGAATATTCAAAAAATTGTCCGTTTCTTACAATAAAACCAATCTGTATACAAATCTTATGTTTTATCTACACGTTCAAAATAAAACTTTGGAAATTTCATGTCGGACAAGAACGGTAACCCTCTCCCAGTTAACCTATATTTTTAGCATCAAAAATTTCTGTTCACGGGAACTCACGAACCAATAATCAGATACAGCTAAAATTTACAGAATGCATTGGACTTAAGTAAGACCAGATTTGATAGAAGCGATTTTGAGTTGTGGGCAAGTCTGTGCCAGTGGTGCCATCTTGAAAAATTACTATGAAAAAAAACTGCTTTTTGCCCTATGAAATGTAAATAAGTTACCAGATTTTCATGAAATTGACACAATAGCTAAACCTAACTCTAATCTCTGTTTGGTGGAAATTTGGTTGAAAAATTTGATTGGTGCTGCCAGCTATGGTAATTTTTGTGTCTTTGGTTTTGAAAATTCGCTCAGGAAAATAAAACTTTTTGCACTATAACTTCCAGTGCAGTCATGAAATCAATACGATTTTCATACAATTAATGAAACCTGTCATAAACATTATTCAGGCCAAATTTGGTTGAAAAGCCACGATAGGGCTGCCAGCTATTGTTGGTTTTGTGTTTAATTGCAATATCTTTATTAAGCGGTTTTATCATAGAATTTTCAAATGGTAATGATATTGTAGTGACAATAAACAGCAAATATTAAGCTTTCGATCATTTGAAAAAACTCGCTGCAGGTAACCCTAAATTTCCTTATACTCCTATAACTTCGAATGTAATTAAACAACGTGAAGCAGATTTGATATATTCTTGGCTTTGATACTGGCAGAAGGTTGTCAGCACGAGTCGGTTGTGCTACTTTTGTATCAATAAATGCTTACAGTTAGTATACATACCGGAAACATTTACAATGAAAATAAATAACCGATGTTACAATTCGCAAAGTTCTGCAAATTTTTCGGATCGCAGCCCCAAACACCAACTTCAGTTACAGTGCTGCAGGCACTGAGCATTTTCTTCATTGATGTTATATGAGATGCTGCTTTCAAAATTTTGTGAAATAAGCAACTGATAACGAATATAATTAACCCGTGTTTTGCTCTCATAAACGTTGAAATTCATGCCAGTGGTAATATCTGAAACCTTCCACCATATGAGTTATAATGCATTCTTAAGACGAAAATAAAACGTGGCATTTGAAACAGTTTGGCCGTAATAAGCAGCACATGTAGTGGAATATGCACTCAAAACCTGCACGATTCTTCTACTGTTCTTCGAACATTAGTGTTTCTAGCGGTTCAGGTGCGCTAGAGTTTTTTTTATTTTCTTTACGCTTTGCTTTGGATTTTTTGAAATTTTGCGTTTCGTATTCGTAATTTCGACTATTATTATTTGAAAAATTTTCCTGTGAGTGACTATCTGAAATGTAATTGTTGGCTTGGACATTGTCTACTTCCATTGGAGTAGCGTCTTGTCTACGAGAAAATGAACTTCTTTTGAAGTTTCTTTGTGCGGATTTATTCCTATATTGCCCTGAATTATTGTTATTAAAACTGTAACGATTGTTAGAGTCCGTGTTATCAAAATTTCGCCTAAAATTTTGTGAACGATAATTTCCAGAATTGTCTGTATTTTGTCTGTTATTGTACGTATGTTGAGTCGTTTTAGTATTTTGTCTCAGGTTTTGTCTACTGTCGGGGTTTGTGAAAAAATTATTTTTTGAAAATTCTGAATGTTTATTTTGAAATGACTGTCTAGACTTTTTTAATTCACTTCGTATGCCCGCGTCTTCGTAACGTCTTTCGCGCATTACGTTGATTATTTCAAGAATATTGTTTGAATTGTATATTTTATCAAGAAGGACGACTTGCGTCATTTCTTTTGCCGTGTTGGCCAGGAGAGAATCTACGTTACTTAAATCTATATACGTATTATTGGAGTAGTAAATCACTAGTTCGTCTTTCTTATATTTAATATTTTGTAATTCTATTGCCAATTCACTTACTGTGTTAACTTTTAATCCGGTAATTCTTCTATAGATGTCGGAAGGTTTCATGTCTGGCTTGTACCTCAGCTTCAGGGTCGCCTTCAGTAGTTCCCAGTTGTCGGGTTCCGGTGTATTTATCACTGCTGCCTTCGCTGCACCTTGGATTTTTTCCATAAAAATAAAACGAATTGCATCCCGTCTGATGTTTTCTTCGTCGATTTTCTGCAGATAATACTCGATGCTCGTTACAAATGAATTGATTGATATTTCTCCCTCGCCAGTAAAGACACTCAGGTGACGTAGCTCTTTAAAAATGTTGGTTCTTGAGTTTCCATCGCTGTTTGGTCCTCTTCTTTCTAGTAAGTTCACCAACCGTTCAATTGGATCCGCATTATTTTCGGTAGTCACTAGGCGTTGCACTGCCGCTGCCAATTGGGCTATCTCTTCCTCCCTCTGGGCCAACTGTCTTCTTAGGTCGATAAGTTGTTGCTCCATAGCTTCGCTTTCGGAATACCTAGAACGATTAAAGAAAAACTCCCTTTTCTCTTTCCGATTAAACATAACCTTCAACCTTTTCCTCTCGCGGGGTACGTTTACCGACTGCGCCAGTTACGAATCTTGCCCGAGCAGATTCCAAAAAAAAACACAAGAGTATGTGGTACGAAAATGTTTATTATGTAAGAGACGAATTCTATTTTATTTACATGCGAATGGATTCACGGCTCAACTGGGACTGACTCGAAACATAATTACAATTGTCCCATTTCAATTTTTCTGTAGTGCAATTATGCAGAGTCAGCGTCTGGTTTTCGCATTCCAGAAAAGTTAGAATTGTATTTTCTCACGTTCGCTAAGGCGGCGTCACATTTCAGTCGCGTTTCATATTTTATCGCATCAGACGCTAACTCATACATAACTAGCTAGTTCTTTAGCGCAACATCATAATAGAATCCATATGTAATCTCAATAACTATCGTCTCTGTTAGAACCGAAGCTTGATAGCAAAAATACACTTTCCATTGCCAAAACGTAACCAGAATGGCGCTTAAATCGTTCGATGCACCTCGGGTGATTCATCCACTATACAAAAACGAAGGCCAAACAGGCGACGATACTGACAGCATAGTGACAACATTCCTCCAAATTGATGATCCGCACGGACGCCGTATAATTTTACACAGCTCAAGATCACGCAACTGTTTGTAGTTGCTCTTGTCAAGAACAAAGTTGATTGGACCCTCGTCGAAATGGAAAACGACACGATTCTCGCCAAAACGAGTATTACACTTAGCATCTACCCGCAAACAGCGAATCTACTGCACCAACGAGCAGCCGATATGACATCACGCCATGCGGTCGACCAGCGATTTAGCGTCGATGCCCGAACGAAAAGCTTCACACCG
>OZ022264.1:96871103-96978603 GCA_963978885.1 Nemotelus pantherinus
TTTGGCGACAATTCAGTGCAAATGTTACATATCAATGGGTTAAAAACATAAAGGCTTTAACAAATCAGTACAATAAAACTGTGCATCGTACGATAAACATGCGACCTATTGACGTGAGCAAATCAAATGAATCCAACTTACTGTCCTCAGCTTTCAATCATCCTAAAACTTATGGGTGGCCGAAATATAAGGTTGGCGAGCATGTTCGCATCAGTAAATACAAGCATCTGTTTGAGAAGGGCTACACATCAAATTGAGCACCTGAATTATTTTAAATTTGACAAGTTCCGCTCACGAACCCAGTAACATACTAACTTGATGCCAAATGCCAAATTGAAATTTTCAAAATTCCGATTTGCACAAGAACTGCAACCCATCACCAAATTACCTCTATTTTCAGCACTCGAAAGTTCTGTTAACGAGAACTGACGACCGGACTATCCGAACATACTAAAATATACAGGAAATGTAGGTATTTGCTAGAAACAGGTCCGATAGAAGTGATTTTGAAATGCGGGCAACCCTGTGCAGTGGTACCATCTTGAAAAATCACTAAGAAAAAATTCAGCCATCAAATTTAAACGAAATTCACACAATACCTGAATCTTACTTTAGGTAACATTTGGTGAAAATTAAATTGAAAAATTAGAAAATAGTTGCCAGCTATAGTGATTTTCGTCTCCTAGGTCTTGCAAATTTGTTCAGCAAAATAAAGCTTTTTTCCCTATAACTTTCGGTATAGTATAGAAATCAAAACGAAGTTCATGCAGTAAATGGACTTTAATGTGAACCAAATATCGTAGGAATTTCGTATAAAAATCATAAAAGGGCTGCCAGCTATGACCACTTATGTAATTTTGTGGAATTTTTTTACTGAGCGATTATATCATTAAATTTACAAATGGGAATGATCCTGCAATGAAAATCAACAACAAATGTTAATGCTTTAAACATTTGAAAAGTTTTGAGGGTGGTAGCCCTGAAATCTTCTTCACCTGTATAACTTCCAGCGCAATTCATTCAATCGATTCAATCGAACGAAATTCACTGGTTGGGTTTAACTTAACGTGAAGCAGATTTGTTATATATTTTGCTTTGCTGCTGACACAAGGTAACGAGCATTGGCCATTTTCGTAAATATTGCACCAACAGATGCTTTTTTATTCTCATATGCAAAGCATTTGCAATAAAAATAAGAATTCAATTTTAAATATTCCGAGTTTTGAACATTTTTCGGATGGCAGCCTCTAACAACGTTTAACCGCTGAAACTTTCGAAGAAATCCTGCGATGAGAACAAAATTCAAAGGATAAATTGTTTTAAGTATGAGCTTGTTATGGTAAACTTATTACATTTTCGTTGGGAAAGTGCTACCAGCACTGAACATTTTCATCTTTTAGTTAGATAGTTGAGTTTTGTTGCTTTGGATAAGGAATGGATGATATGATTCTACAAAGAAGTAAATTACGTCTTTCCACATTTTTTTGTCACTCAAAGACAATTTCTTCGAAAATTAGTTTTCTAGCGGTTCTGATGCGCCAAACGTTGTAAGATTTTGATTATCTTTTCAACATCGCGCTGCAGCCTAGTCAAGAAAACATCAGCAAAGCTCTCACCCCGAAATATTTCTAGTTTGTTGAGATATGAATCATAGCTACATTTGATATAATATGCAAAGCTGAATGGTAAATGACGATGAGTGCTCTCTATAAATGAGCTTTCAGGGCAAGATGAACATGAATTGGTTGCAATCTAGCTTTGAAATCTGCATAGACTATGAAAGGGACTTTGCCGAAATTTTCGAATTTGAATATTTTATCATCGTCTATTGGTTGAATTGTGCGGATTATGTCACAGTCATGCTCAATATGCTTATTATATTGCTCAATAGTTGTGAATTGTATGAAACAACCATTACATAAATATGTCTGATGACCATCACGAAACAGCCCATTGTTCACCAATCGACTTAGATTTTTGAGCAAACAGTAATGATTATTAGTATCATTATCTTTTTCAATATAGAGTAAATCTAAGTGTCGTTTTTGTTTTTTTTTTCGAATAATAAAATGGACGGATTGTAGAACCATCCTTCCATCCATAAACGTTGACGCTTATATCATTCTTTAGTTCAACAATGGGAATATCGTTTAAACAAATCGGCATACTAATACCATCCAATTTGAAAACACTGTTATATGATGGATATGAGCTGACACGGCAACAATTTCGTTCAGCAAGATATAAAGCTGAAACAATTGCCCTGGCAAAACATGCGTGATCAGAGTTTTTAATATTAACACATGCTTTTTTCAAGGCAACTTCTTTTGGTAATGGTAAATAGGTTCCCCCGTCAAATGGCTCATATTTATTAATGTTGACTTATTAGTAGAGAGCCTGCTAAAATACCTATCCACCATCCCGCTCTTGAAACTTTTCACTTTTCTTTAAAATAATAGCGGAAAAATTCTGATACACTTCATCAAGGTCGCAGCCGATAGAAACTACAACATTTTTGGTATTAAACAATTTCAAATCACTCGAACTATTTTCGTTGTTGTAAGCATTGAATTTTATGTAAATTGCAAACAGTTTCACATTGAATTTCACAGTAGTAAACGTATGAAATTGATTTTGCTAAACTTTTCAAACAATTATTCTCCCCTCTCAAAAACTTCTCAGTGCATGATTTTTCATTTTCGTTATTAATCTGGTATGAAGCTATTTGACTTGCTGGTTTTTACGGTTTTATTTATACATATATATTTATACACATATATTTATACATATATATTTTTGCTGGATTTCATGAAGCTATTTGACTTGCTGCACACATATAACACACATGTACACACACACATATACACAATCATGATCACATAGATACACCCTTCCGGGCCCTTTAATTGATGTCATAATTTTTTCATTATTCTATTTTCACCCACTGTGTTTAAAAAATCGGTACTTACCAGCTGCACCTATTGTTAATTAAGCACTTCTATCACTACTTGAATATACTTTGCTATTATTAAGCACTCGCACTCAATTCAAAAACGGTTATGCTGTAGACATTCGCTAACATCCTCCTTTTAAAACAATCTCTTATCACAAAAAGTAATATTTTTTCGAGACCCCCAACTTAACTTATTCCAGACGTGGTACCACATCGAAACTTTCTCATTTACCAGAAATCCTATTCTGTTACCACGCCCATGCTAAAAAAAGCTAACAGAGTCAAAGGCCACTTATGGTAAAAACCGCTGCTGATAGCAATACCTTGCTACAACATGCATATTAATCATCATTAAGGTCAACGATTGTTTAAATATTGGAAATAAAGTTAATATATATTTTGCTGATAGACTTTAATTCAATTTTAATAAAACGATCAAAGACACAAACACCTGACTATAAAAAACACCAAAAAAAAAATTTTCTTCTTTCACAGTGAAAACCTACTCATATAAGAAGTCTTATGCTTTTTCTATACTACCAAAGAGAAACATTGAAAATTTCACATCGGACAAGAACGGTAAACCTCCTCCAATCAACTTATATTTTAAGCATCAAATGAGAACTCACGATCCATCTATCAGATATAACTGAAATTCAGAAAATGTATTGGTGTTAACTAGGTCCAGGTCTCGTAGAAGCGATTCTGAAACGCGAGTAACTCTGTACCAACATCTTGAAAATTCATAAAGAAACAAAACTGCTTTTTGCTCTATGAGTTCTGATTCAGCTATCAGCTTTTCATTAAATTGACGCAGTGGCGGAACCTTATTTTAATCCATGTTCGGTAAAAATTTGGTTAAAAAATCGGTTGGTGCTACCAGCTATGGTGATTTTGATGTCTTGGGCTTTGAAAATTCGCTTAGGAAAGTAAAGCATTTTGCCCTATAGCTTCAAGTGCAGTCATGAAATCAAAACAAATTTCATATGATTAATGGAACTTAGTAAAGGCATTATTCAGAAGGAATCTGGTAGAAAACCATAACAGGGTTGCCAGCTATTATTGGTTTTGTATTTATTAAGCGATTTATCATAATGTTTCTAAACGGTAATTATTTTGTAGTGACAATTAACAACATATATGAAGTTTTCAAAAATTTGAAAACTTTTGCCACTGGTTACCTTTAATTTCTTTGCACCCCTATTACCTCCAATGCAGTCATTGGGTCAAATGGAAATTAGCAAAGTAGATTGATTGTAATGTGAGGCAGGTGTGATAAAATTTTGGTTTTGATGCTAGTAAAGGGTTGCCAGCGTGAGGCGTTTTTTCTATGTTCATTCAATAAATGCTTACATTAAGTATTCATATTCCGAACATTTACAATGTAAATAATATCTAGAAATTGTTTGTTTCCAAACATATTTCGTTTTTTGACCATAAATATTTTTCTATCGCGGTAATTTTTGAAGAAATCATCGGACCAAATTGAAATTGATAGAGTTATTTGATTTAAACATGAGGCAATTGAGGGGGACTTTAAGTTGCAGTGATGGTAAAGTGTTGCAGGCACTAAACATTTTCTCTGTTTATCATATGTGATGCTGCTTTCAAAGTTTTGCAATGTTTGGCTTTCCTAAATCTTGAAATTCCTGAAACCCTTTCCACCCTATGAGTTTAAATGCATTGTTAAGATTAAAGTAATTTTGCAATCGAGACAGATTAAAGCACGTGGGGTAGAATTTGCACTCACAATCTGCATAATTCTGATACTGTTCATCGAGCATTAGTCTTTCTAGCGGATCAGGTGGCCTAGGGCTTTTTACTTATATTTGACGAAAAACGTTAGTATTTAAATCACTTTCGCCACAAATTCAGAATTCTATACTTTAACACACACACACCCATATATATATATATATATATATATATATATATATATATATATATATATATATATATATATATATATATATATATATATATATATATATATATATATATATATATATATATATATATATACATATATATATATATATATATATATATATATATATATATATATATATATATATATATATATATATATATATATATATATATATATATATATATATATAAGTTAATTAAACAACCGCGGGATTCAGGAAAAAAATATTTATTTTGCGTCCACACTGGACGACTCTTGAATTAGAACTAAACTATGATTATATATTTCAATTAAAGCTACGAATTCTTAATATCTAAATTTCGCTGATGCGTTGTCTGTCTGCAACGTGCATCACAAGAATTTAGTGCAAACGTGGGAAATGCATGGTAAGCATTTATGTATCCCACGAACAGATATGAAATTAGATCGCTTGTTAAGTCTTCCCCCTTCAAATGCGAGGGTCCTCGATCGCTAAAAATAGGGGATGTCATTGAACTTAAGTGAATGGCAGAACTCATTTCGAACGAGAGGTTTTATTTGAGGTGGTTTGATTTCCCGTGGAATCTGTTGCGCCTGAACGATAACCTTATTCCCGTTTTTCTTATTGATGAAGAACTTGTAACAAATTATTATAAGGAGTATTGGCAAAATTGAGAAAAGGCTATAATTAGTAAATCTATGAATATTTCTTTCGGATTCTAAAAGTTGGATTTGACGAGTGTTGTTTATGTTCAGGTCTTTTAGTGACTCTAGGGATAGTATTTTATCCAATTCGTTTTGCTTGGGAGATGGTTGCAAAATCGCAGAGAGTGGTTGAATTGAAGAGGATTCTTGCGAAGTGAAGGTTTTTCCATTTAAGGAAATGGAAGAGTTTTCAAACTTGATTAAGTATGTTCCATTAAGGATGTGTGAAATGTTTCCTTCCACAAGCGAGCCTTGGAATTGGTTAAGAAGTACTTTGCCGTTTGAAATTTCCTCTATTTCTGGCATATTTTCGTTGTTGATTTTAACGCAGGTTGCTTACAGACTTTTTAACAAATTAGGGATACATGTTGTATTTCTTATATCTAATAAATCTGTTACCTTAACTAATAACTAATAACAATATATCGTAAATTTTGTTTGATGTTAAAGGAATATTTATAATATAGAGAATTGATGCACTATTGGTTATAATTTTTATGGTAGCAAAGTCTAAAGCTTCTTTTACTGTACTGTATGGTAACATTTCGGAATCTAGTATTTTTGTGGCAAATTTTATTTCTGATTTGGATAATATTAAGGAACTTACTACTCCTACTTTTGCCCAATGTATTGCATGGTTAATGTTTTCAAGTTCTTGCTTTAACATTCTTAGTCTAGCTTGTACATCAAGAATTCTATCAATGTTAATCTGATTATTTTTTTTGTTCAGGTGTTGAATTTCGTTGGTTATCCTTGTTATAATATTTATCCTATCGTTATACAGTTGGTTTAGTATTACTTGTTTATTATTGTTACGGAGAACGTTATTTGTTTTTTTCTGTTATTGTCACTAGATCTTCATGGTCAGGACTACCCGCAATCCATTTCCATGCGCTACCTCTGAAGTTCAATGATCGCTTGATTTTACGTGGTCTTAAATTTTGAATTAAATTTTTAATTTGTTGTAGCTCCTGCAAAAGAAACGGGGTGAGTGAACTGTGTTGTGTTGTAGGGATGTTGAAGATCGGTTCTATTTGGTTTACGACTTCTTCGTATTTGCCGAGATCTATTATGTGGATTAGTTTGTAGTTTCCATTTTGGATTTTAGCCTGTCCCATGTGGAAAGCGACAATTTGTGAATTCGTATAATCTAGGATTTGGATATTGGCCAAAACGAGGTCAATGACGAGCCTGAAAGGGAGGGTTAGGTTTAAATGTTACTTTCGTGAACTATTTTATTTGATTCGGTTAAGATGGTTGAATTTCGATTTTCTTTTACAATTTCTTGTTTATAACGGGGTGTAAGTTTAGAACCTGACCTTTTGTTCAATTTTACATAAATTACTTCTCCGATATCATAAGTTTTAAAGGGACATCTTGTTTTGTTATGATATTTTATATCTGATTCCTGTTTTTGTTTGAGTTTTTCAATATTTGAGATTCTTATGTTTTCCATATCCTCTGGACTTGTATTAGGGATGTGACCAAAGTAAAGTTCGACGGGTTTCCTACCAGTTGTTGAATAAATGGAATGGTTGTACTCATTAACAGCACGTTGTAGCAATTCTTCAAACGGGCGCGATGGACCTTCCTTTTTGAGGCACCTCATAATTTCGATAATAGTTGATTGTCAACGTTCAATTTGACCGTTGACCTCGCTTTTATAAGGTGGGGTTCTAAAGACTTTAATTTTAAGCTCATTCTCCATTAAGGAGGATAAGGGGGCTGATCTAAGTGCACCTTCGTTGTCTATGACAACGTTTTCTGGCACACAGAAAAAAAGAGAATATCTAGTAGCGGCTGTTTAATATCTTCGATCGATCTTGAAGGTATCACTTTTGCTTGAGCGAGTTTCGTGAATTTGTCTTATGCTGTTAAAACGCAATGTCCTTCTGTAAAGAACAGATCAATATGTATTGTGTGACCAGAGTAAGGAGGAATTGGCGTTGGATTTATATGTGGTTTGTCGGGAAGTCTATCGTACTTATTCTCTCTGCAGATTATACAACGTTTTACCAATTGTTTTATTTTAGAGGACAATTTCGGAAAATAGAAATTTTCGAGCAGCTGTAATTAATTTTCTTCTGCGTTACGATGGGCTCTTCTGTGTACTTGTATAATTTTTTCCTCTTGCTCGATTTCATTTGGAATGTCCTCCACTATCTTCTGGGTGAACCTAATGCGGTAATCCTTGAAATATATTGGATAGATTTCTTGAATTTTAGCCATGTTTTCCTCAGTAGTATGGAGACCATTTACCATGTGAGGATTAAGATATCTTTTGAAGATGTTTATGAAATCTTGTTCTGAATATTATGGTTTAATAACAATGTGCCTAGTATAATTTTGAAAGGGATTTTGAATCTGGTAACTGTCTTCATTTTCTGTTTTTAAAAGAAGCTGATTCATAAATACATTTACCGGTGTTTCTACTGTTGGAATGAGGTCGTGAGAAGAACTTTCAGCGCTGTGTACTGTGGGGGTAATTGAATTAATTTGAGTTGGTTGAGGAGGTCTTGAAAGGGAGTCTGCCACCACATTGGCTTTGCCAGGTTTGTATTGTAGCTCATAATTGTACTCTTCTAGAATGGCTTTCCATCTCTTCATTTTACTGTTTGTATTTTTACTGCTGAGCGCGTATGTAAGTGGCTGATGGTCAGTAAAAATTTTTACCTTTCGGGATCCGTATAGGAAATTTTGGAGGGAATTAAGTGCCCATATAATCGCCAACATTTCTTTCTCATTTGTGGCGTAGTGCTCCTCAGTTTTTGATAGGGTTCTTGACAGAAAAGTTATTGGTTTTTGGTCTTGTGAAAGCACTACGCCAAAAGCATATTCGGACGCATCTGTCGTTAATTTTGCACCTTACTTTTGCTCCAGTGTTACTGTCCGTATGTTCCCCAGTCTACGGAATCCAAACTCTATTCAACATTTCGCTTTCAGATATTCCAGGGATGCTTTGCCGCTCGTCATCCTCTCCACTAGTTCCTCGGCCTCTGTCACTTTAGCTAGCAGTTCCCGGAAATCCGTCTCAAAATCACAAGGGTAATCGGCTTCGACGTATGAAGTGTCCATTGCAGCCTCAGCCTTCAGAGTCGCTCTCAGGAAATTTCGCATATTGTCGACGGTGTCGGCGTCAAATCCACGGATGGCCAGCTCGTATGTGAGCTCGTCCCTAGTTAGTCAATCCACCAAGATTTTCATGGCTCCGATACGGAAATTGTTTGCGCAAATATCCTGAAAATTTACCCCAATCAACCCCCAACAATAACACTCCCGAAAAATTCTTTACATGTATTCCTTCTGCGGAACTTAAGCTACTTTCTTACGAAAATGTACACCTGTAACCCGCTAATGACAAAAAAAAATATGGAGCTCACTAATAGTCCCTGATAAAGAATGGCCTCTTACTTACTAACCTATCATATCACGCACTCACAATTCAACCGCAATTTCACCCCGTATAATTTCACTATCTGCACTCACACACTATCTGCACTAAGCACACACACCAAATTCAGAATTCCAATAGATGTAGAATTAATTTATGTATGTATATATATATATATTTATATACAGATATATATATATATATATATATATATATATATATATATATATATATATATATATATATATATATATATATATATATATAAATGTGAAAAATGTTTTCACATAACGATCAATTCAAAAATATATGCAAATATTCTCCACGAAATTCGTAAAACGACTAATTTGAAAGCTTACTTTTAGCAACAATAAAACGATTACCGCGGTAAAAACTACTTTCAAATAAGCCTTAAGGCTCTCTTTATCTGCAATTCTACGCGCCTTTCAGCCTTCCCACAATTTGGGATTTGGCTCCTAAAATTTTCTCGAGTACCGTTTTCCCCGTTATTACCGTTTCGTGGCCCGACATTAGGCGCCAATTTGTCACCGTTATCTTTAACGTGCACTAAAACCCTTTATCCCTAACTGAGATACAAGGGCGGCAGTTGCTGGACGGCTTTGCTCGCGAAGAAAAAGGTCGCGGGTGGGCCCCACTCGCTTCTATTTCGATAAACTGCCTCGCTACCGTCGCCCTGAAGCGAGAAGAGGTAGACGGTTCGTAACAAACAACGCACGACTTGAAATTCACAATTACCCCGGCGCAATTTATAATTTCAATCTTTATTGCACTTAACGTGTACTCTAAATTCAACACTTCCATCTCTACCACGTTACCATGCAATGGTTATCTCACTTATCTTACTTGCATTTCAATTTTATCTAATCTTGCATAACAATTTGAACACTATGTACTAACTAACCTGCTTGCTCTGGAAATGTCGGCTCTGGATCGCAAGGGTGAAGTTTTCTCCCTCGATGGGGCCCTTTTCCACTGATTGATGTCGCGCCAAAAGAAATCGAACCTTCGGATGTCCTCTACAATTCATCCTCCTCGACAAGCTCGCTCTTCACAGCTACCCTTCATTCTTCACGAAATATCTGCACCCGTCGTTCTTCCCGCACATCAGTTATGGCACGGGCAAAACAATACGCTTTTCGCTTCTCCTGCCGCTCCTCAGTCTTGAAATCGCCAGTCGTCGGCGCAAATTATCTAATTCCAATCCGGTAGCCACACTCGGAAACAAAGGAAAAAAAACTCTAGCGCACCTGAACCGCTAGAAACACTAATGTTTGAAGAACAGTAGAAGAATCGTGCAGATTTTGAGTGCATATTCTACCACGCTAGCTGCTTATTACAGCCAAACTAATTCAAACGCCAGGTTTAACTTTGGTCTTATAACTCATATGGTGGAAAGGTTTCAGATATTACCAGTGGCATGAATTTCAAAGTTTATGAGAGCAATACTTGTTAATTATATTCGCTCTCAGTTGCTTATTTCACAAAAATTTTCAAAGCAGCATCTCATTAAACATCAATGAAGAAAATGCTCAGTGCCTGCAGCACTGTAACTGAAGTTGGTGTTTGGGGCTGCGATCTGAAAAATTTGCAGAACTTTGGGAATTGAAACATTGGCTATTTATTTTCATTGTAAATGTTCCCGGTATGAATACTAACTGTAAGCATTTATTGATACATAAGTAGCACAACCGACTCGTGCTGGCAACCTTTTGCCAGTATCAAAGCCAGTAATATATTACATCTGCTCTCCCTGGTATATTACATTCGAAGTTATAGGAGTATAAAGAATTTTAGGGTTACCTGCAGCAAGTTTTTTCAAATAATCGAAAACTTAATATTTGCTGTTTATTGTCACTACAATATCATTACCATTTGAAAATTCTACGATAAAACCGCTTAGTAAAGATATTGCAATTAAACACAAAACCAACAATAGCTGGCAACCCTATTGTGGCTTTTCAACAATATTTGGCCTGAATAATGTCTATAATAGGTTCCATTAATAGTATGAAATTCGTATTGATTTCATGACTGCACTGGAAGTTATAGGGCAAAAAGTTTTATTTTCCTGAGTGAATTTTCAAAACCAAAGACACAAAAGTTACCATAGCTGGCAGCACCAATCGAATTTTTCAACGAAATTTATATCGAATAGAGCTTAGAGTAAGGTTCAGCTATTGTGTCAATTTCATAAAAATCGGGTTACTTATTCACATTTCATAGGGCAAAAAGCAGTTTTTTTTTTCTATGTAATTTTTCAAGATGGCACCACTGGCACAGAGTTGCCTACAATTCAAAATCGCTTCTATCAGACCTGGTTCTACTTAAGTTCAATGCATTCTGTATATTTCAGTTGTACCTGATTATTGGTTCGTGAGTTCCCGTGAACAGCAGTTTTTGATGCTAAAAATATAGGTTAACTGGGAAAGGGTTACCGTTCTTGTCCGACATGAAATTTCCAATGTTTTACTTTGAAAGTGTAGATTAAGCATAAGATTTGTATACAGATTGGTTTTATTGTAAGAAACAGACATTTTTGAGGATATTCGATGGTTTGATGAGTGAAAACACTTCCAAATTTTAATTTTTTCAAATTTAAGACACCAAAATTACCATAGCTGGCAGTTTCAACCGAATTTTTCAACCAAATTTCTACCAAACATGGTTTGGTCCAGTAACGTCCAGCTATTGTGTGAATTTTGTCAAAATCGAACGATTCAATCAGAATTTATAGGGCTAAAAGCAATTATCTTTTTTAGTGATTTTTCAAGATGGCACCACTGGCACAGAACTGCCCACATATCAAAATCACTTCTATCAGACCTGGTCCTATTAAAGACCAATACATTCTGTAAATTTCAATTAATTCTGCTCATTGGATCGTGAGTTTCCGTGAACAGAAGTTTTTGATGCTAAAAATATAGGTAAATTGGACAAGGGTTACCAAGCGTGCCCGTAATACCATATCTTTTTTTTTTGTTTATGTAAACAAAGCACAAGATTTACATATGAATGGCTTTTTTTTGAACAAACGGCATTTTTTCAAGAGAGATGATGATTTGGAGGTTTTCACTTTCAGTGCCTGTCCTAGCTACAGGATTGCCAGCACGCTCATTAAAAGCTACACAAATCTACAACTAAATAATACCAATATGTTCCGTAAATTTCGTAATGATTGAATAGCTTTGTCAAAAGTTATCGCAATTTAAAAATTTTCACATTTTCCCGTTCTCTTTTTAGGCACCCAGCGCACACATAGTGTTAAAAAATTCCAAAGCATTATCCGATTCACATGAAAAACACGTTCGAAATTTATTTCGTTAACTTTATTTATGCGAAAATTATTTGTGTACGAAATAATAGGTATATTAAAAATATCACTAAAATGGCCGCCGGCGCCAAAGGGTTAACAATAATTCACATTTAGTGAGACGTGGACCTATTCTGCATATACACCAATGTATCCTGAAAGTTTCAGCTCAATCGGATTTCGCGTTCCCGAGATTATCTCACTGAAATTTTTTGATGATATATATATATATATATATATATATATATATATATATATATATATATATATATATATATATATATATACATATATATATATATATGTATATATATATGGAAATATGAATTTTTGGCCGAATCGATTTTAATACTAATGTTCTTCGAACATTAGTAAAAAAGAAATGTGTAAATTTTCGTTTCAGCGATTCAATGCTTCCGTCCACTCACCTAGCTCAATTCGAAAAAGAAAGCTTTTCTGCGATCCTGCTCACAAGAACATTTTCCTGGCGGTAGCGGGATTTTCAAATAACGTTTCGGGGGCTCGTCCTCTGTCGCTTTCAATCGTCTGAGCGTTGGATTGCAAATTCACCTTACGATCTAATTTGGGACAGTCGGATTTGGGACATTCTATCTGACGTTTTCCCCTTCTTGACATTTCCAAATGTCAACATTTGGTTACATCAACTGTGTTGTCGGCGAATCGATTTGGTGGTGCTCGCAGCTTTAAGATACATTTTTAAGGTAAAAGGGAGTTCTGCATTTAATTTCTATCCTTCGACAAGGAAACCGATCCGCAATCCTCCCGGTTTCCTTCCATCTGATCGCTATCAGATGAGAATCCAGTCCGCAGTGACAGTGATAATTCGTTCCGACATTCTGTGTGAAAGTTCGTGCGTGCCGCAAGCTTCGGATGTGAAAATGCCCTGACTCGTATGCTGATGCCCTCCTGATCTCGGTTTGCCTACGCGTATGGCGACTATCCTTCGCGTCTCGGGTCTATTCTGTTAATATTTTCGCATTAACTTTAGTCGCCTTTTGATCAGTGGCTTTGCATTCAGGAATCAGCAACTCGGGCATACACTCGGTACCAGTCGTATGTAGGTCAATTGTTGGCCTAGGTCTGGTGTCGTCAGTATGTACGGCTCAGCCCATACATTGCTCTGTCGGGTGTGTGGATTTGTGGCACCATGATTCGGATCGCGATATTTCGTAGATCTTCCTGCGTTTTGGATAGCCTCGCGATTTAGTTATTGCCGTTGATGGCTATGGTGTTGTTCACATCCACAATTTAACCGTGTTGTTCTGCTGTTTGATGTGTAGATGTTCGACTGAGTTGTGCGTCCGTTAAATGTTCGTTTGTACTTATGTGTCATTCATCGTATACTCCTTCGGCATGACTTGTGATGATCAACTGACTTCATATTAATTACACTGCGTTCGGGGATTGTGATTGTAACAACAACTAACCTAATATAGCTTAACTTAAATTCGTGGCTCTAATAGCTTACCCATCTAACCTAATACTACTTCGAATTAAACTCATAACTTGCGAATTTTGCCCAATCTCCATCGATCTCTTTTTGAGAGGACGATGGAGATTTGTTTTTTAAAGATTATGTTAAATATTAAACCACCGTGACAGTGTGTTTCATGTGAACGGTGAATGTTCTTGAGCAGTTATTGAAGTTAAGAGCGAAGAAACCTGCTGCTGATGAAAACTCAGCGTGTAGGATAAATCTATTTTTAGATAAGCTTCCACTATTTATCAAGACGACTTAACGATTTCTTCACATTATGAGCACAAAAGTCAGGTTAACCAATTTAACCATCAGTCAGTCACAATACACATCACCTCAATTGATGATCATCTTTGGCATCAAAACATTCATAACGCACACAACATAGTCATTAAAAAATATTCAGAAAAAAGTCAATGATCTGAAGGCAGCATTGAATGTACTGGAGCAACAGCAGCATTTGGCAGGCACGTCGAAAAAAATTGTCCTTTTTACCATCAGCTATTGAGCTTTAATAGCAGCGATAACTACAATGCTGATTTGCATCGGAAGGAAATACTGCACGATCCATCTAAATGACAAACACAGAAAAATTCCTGAGCCAAAACCAAAACGAGCTCCATTTCCAGCTAATTTCCGTTGACGAGAAGTATTCGAAATTCAACAGAATTCCAACGAGCGTGAGAATATTAACTCCATCAATCTATAGATAAGTTCATAAAAAAAACTCTAGCGGATTAGAACCGCTAGATTTCGAAGAAATTGTCTTTGAGTGACAAAAACATGTGGAAAGACGTTATAAACTTTCTTGTAGTATCATATCAACGATTCCATATCCAAAGAAACAAAACCCAACTATAACATAGATGATGAAAATGTTCAGTGCTAGCAACACTTTTCCAACGAAGCAGCAATAAGTTTATCATACCAAGTTCATATTTAAATCAACTTATCTTTTGAATTTCGTTCTCATCGCAGGATTTCCAAATCCAATTCTCGTAGAGAGCGCGAGCAACTGTCGAAGCTTCTTGATCGTGTATAGGAATGGCTTCCGGCCATCGAGAAAAGCGGTCCACCATCGTTAGGCAATATCTGCACTCTGCACACGACGGCATGACAATAATGTCTTTATGAAGATGCTCGAAACGTGATGATGGTAATTCGAAAGAACGAATTGGTGCAGCCACATGTCATGATATCTTTTAGATCTGACATTGAATACAGCCATGGCTCCATTTCCTGTAATCTGCTTTCATGGATGGCCAGAGGTATCTTTGTGTCGCAAGTTTAATGGTGGCGTTTGCTCCAAGATGCGACAAACAATGGACAGTATCAAAGGCTGCTTTGCAATATCCTTTGGTGATGAATGGACGTACGTTTTTGGTTAATACGTCACAGAATAGCATGGTTTGAGTGCCTGGAACTTGGATCTGCTTGAGAGTGATGATTCCTGAATATATTTTTGTAATTCTGGATCATTATCTTGCGCTGTTGCCAATGCTGCATAACCAATTGCTGATTCTTCATTTATCACTTTTACTCGAGACAGGGCATAGGCTACTGTGTTCTGGGCTCCTGATATATGCTGAATATCCGAGCCGAGGTAAATTGTCCTATGTAATCTAGATTACGAAACTGTCTAGGCGAGCATTGTTTATTTTTCTTACAAAAAGCGAAGATAAAAGGCGTATGGTCTGTAAAAATGGTGAAATGTCTTCCCTCCACCATGTGCCAGAAATGTTTAACTGCCAAATAAGCTGCAAGCAGTTCGCAGCCATAAGCCGCATAATTGGTTTTCGCCGGAGTTAGCTTCTTCGAGAAAAATTCTAGAGGCTGCCAATGCCCTATGATTTGTTACTGGAGCAATGCTCGTACTGCAAAGCTGGAGGCATCCACAAAAATTGCTAGCGGAACTTCTACCTGAGGGTGTGCGAGTAATGCTGCTTGAGCAACACTTCGTTTGCAAACTTCGAATGCTTCAATTTCCTCAGGTGACCAGTTGATGGTTGTCAATCCTTTGACATTGCCTCGTAAATATTCATTAAGCAGAGATTGCTCTTTTGCTGCTTTAGGCATAAATCTTCAAAAAAAGTTTATCATGCCTAAAAACTGTTTTAGTTTTTTTTACAGTATCCGGTCATGGATATGTTTGAATAGCGTGAACTTTCTCTGGTAGTGGGCTCGTGCCTTCTTTTGAAATAAGATACCCGAAAAATCTGACTTCGGTTTTGCTAAAAATGCACTTTGAAGGGTTAGGTACAACTCCATATTTATTTAGGCGTTCGAATAATATTTCCAAACGACGGAGGTGTTCTTCCTTTGATGTCGAAGCAATCAATATATCATCGATATATGCGAAACAAAGTTCCAGGCCCTGCAGAACCTCGTCAATAAATCTCTGGAAAATTTGGTCCGCATTTCGGAGACCAAATGTCATAAAGTGGAATTCAAACAAACCAAATGGGGTCGTGGTTGCTGTTTTCGGGACATCCTCCTCAACGACAGGAATTTGATTGAACGCGCATACCAGATCTACTGTTGAAAAGATTGTTTTGCCTTGCAGCGAATAGGCATAATCCTGTAAATGTCGAATTGGATAGCGATCAGGACATGTTTTGGCGTTTAACGCGCGGTAATCACCGCATGGTCTCCATCCATTTCCTTTTTTAGAAAGTAAATGGAGTGGCAATGCCCAAGAGCTTTGCGACGGCCGAGCGATTCCTAACTGAAGCATTGCTTCAAACTCTTTCTTCAAACTCTCTCTCGACAGGTGGCCCAAGCGTGATAACGATAAAATGTCTCGTTGAGTGTTTGAACTGGCAGTTTCCCGAGCCATCAGGACGCGTGATCGCCGGAAATCGCGAAAGAATGTCATGGAAGGGCGATGACCCATTTATGGTTTTGATGCAAGGGAGATTTACAGTCGTATGTTCTCCTTGCGAAGAGAGTGAGGCTATGGAGTCCACTAATCGTTTATTTCTCACGTCCACCAACAGTCCATAATGTGCCAAAAAATCTGCGCCAATAATTGCTTTCGAAACATTAGCAATGAGGAAACGCCAGCTAAATGAACGCCTCAATCCGAAGTTCAGTGTTAAATTAATTGTGCCGAATGTTGCAATGGGTGTTCCATTAGCAGCAGATAGTTCATATTTTGATTTATTTTGAGGTTGTGGCAAGTCAGTGTAAGGGAAAACGCAAAGATCAGCGCCGGTATCGTCAAGGAATTTTTGTTGAGAGGTTAAATCGAAAGTAAATTAGCGGCTCGATGATGTTGGGCTTATGTCGTGGGCCGCCGTTAACGACTGCCCTGAGTGTTTTCCGAAAAATTTTCGACAAATTTGCAAGGTCTGACACATTTTGTTGCTTGATTTCCAAATCGCACGTGATGCCAACAAACCGAGTCTTTGAACGAGAACGACGACGAAATCGATTCTTATTTTGGGCTAATTCAAAAGATTCAACCTTCTTTGCGAGTAATCCAACCGTATGTTCTAGTCTTTCTAATTTGTCACATATTGTATTCAAATTAATGCACGTACCATGCTTTGGTTGAATTTCTGCGATGCTTCTGAACTGACCGTAGGCTTCGACAACTGAATCAGCTATTTCAGCAACTATTTCCAACGGAAGGTTTTTGTGGGCCGCAAGAAGCGCGTGGATTTGTTTGGGCAAGCGTCTCAACCATAAAGTCTGTAGTATTTCTTGTGGAAAATCATTCCCTGCGAGGTTTCGTAAGTGACATAAATATTGTGTCGGCTTACGATCTCCAATTGGTTCATCTTCCAGCAGCCGACGAGTATTTCGCTCCGGCAAAGATCCCATTCGTTTAATCAATTCTGATTTTAGAAGTGCATACGATCGACCAGATCGGACCAGAACGTCTTTAACCTCCATCGCGTATTTAGGCTCCAAGGCGCATAAAGTGTGCGTGAGCCTTGTAGCATCGCGCGTGATCTTAGATTTATCAAAAGTGCTCTCAAGATTTCGGATCTGATGGTATGAATGGTGGTAGACGAATGGCAATATGATCCACCGCGCTTGGTTTAGGAGTAGATGCAGGATCATCATTTGCGTCGTTGTTTGTCATTTGAAAATGCGGACAAAGAATGTGCGCAGTATATGTTTTACACAGGGGTCACCACTGTAGTTGTATTGTAATTGTTCTACGATATTGATTCACAACTAACTATTATATTTCTATCTAATTGATTAACGACAAAATATTATCTTCACATTTAAATTCAAAATACAAGATTCAAAATTAATCAGCACACGTTTACTCCAGGACGGTCGGATCACAAGAGAGAGCTTCCTGTCTTCTTCTTCTTCTTTGTTCGTTGGCGTCCTCTTAATTTCGAAACTTCGAAACTAGAAGTCGCCTTGCTGCTCGATGTGCCACACCATAATGATCGATGCTGCCACAGGTGAAAAAGCTTTGTTTTACTGAGCAAATTTGCAAGATTAAGGAGACAAAAATCCTCATAGCTGGCAACTCCATTCTAATAAAAGGTCCAAATATTGTGTGAATTTTATTAAAATGTTTAAGCTGAACCAGAAGTTATGGGACAAACTGCAGTTCTTTTTCTCAATGATTTGTCAAGATGATACCACTACCACAGTATTGCCTGCATTTCAAAATCACTTTAATCAGACCTGGTCCTAGTTAAAACCAATATGTCTTGCGAATTTCTTTATGATTAAATAAGCCGGTCGTCAGTTCTCGTGAACAGAAGTTTCGAGTGCTGAAAATAGAGGTAATTTGGTGAAGGGTTGCCGATCTTGTGCAAATCGGAATTTTGAAAATTTCAATTTGACATGATGGACAAAGGTTAAATTTAATCAATGATTTGAAAGTTTTGTCCAGAAGCAAACATTTTTTAGGAGGGTCATTGATTTGAAGGATTTTTTTTCAGGAGCCTGCCGTAGCTGCAGGATTTTTTTTTTTTTAATATATTGCTTTATTTCCATATCATGACAGTAATTTACAGAATAACAATTCAATTTAATACACTACTCCTCCTTTTAAGGTAAGGAACCTTGAATTAGGAGTGAGGAGTTGAAGATAATTTTTCATTTCAAAGTTGTGCAATTAAAAAAGAAACGATTCCAGTTAATTATTAAATAAATACATAAATAATATTTAAGGTTGAAAAAATAAAATTATTAAGAAAAAGAAAAACACAATATATTAAGCACAATAAAATAAATTTCGCACAGCCTTGTAAAAATTGGAAATAAAAGAATGAAAGCAACAATTTAATGGCTAGAACAATATAAATTAAGTTGGAAAATAAGCATTTCAGTGAAAACACACCACTAGCTAAAACACGGAGGATATTATTATTTCAAGGCCAAGCATAAACCAAAAACTAAAATAGTGAGAGGGACATAGAGAGAGAGAGAGAGAGAGAGAAAGCAAATTAGCTTCCGTAATATAATTCTTTCAGTTTTTTTTTTGAATATTTCTAAATTATTAGCTCTCTTGATGAACCTTAGCAAGTTATTGAAAAGTTTTATTCCCAAATATGTATAATGGCTCTGACCTAGTTACGTCGTACGGTTTGAAAGTAACAAGAACGGTTCACTACCACCTCTCGTCCTATTTGTATTAATTTGGAGTTTACCGGCTAAAAATTCTTTAAATGTTTGTATCACCATACATAATTAATTAACTTGCTCCACTGTTAAAACATTGATTGTACTAAAGAGTTGTTCACTGCTAAATTGTCTGGGCTTGTGTAATACGATTTTGAGTATAGACTTCTGTACAACTTTCAGTGGGAGTAAAGCATTTTGTGATGCGCAGCCCCATGCAACAATTCCTTATTGAATAATAGAATGTACTAAAGCAAAGTGAAACATTCTTATTGTTTGCTTGCTCAGAAAAGAACGAACCTCGAAGAACGACATTTTCAGTATGATGATCCCATCTTAAATGTTGGTCTATGATTACGCCCAAATATTTAGTTTTGGTAACTCTCTGCAAAGGAGGGCAAAGGCAGCCAGATGCACAGTTCATCGAATGAATCGTTACATTTAGTCCTTCTGGTATTTAAGGTAAGGGAATTATTTCTTGGCGACTCATTCAGTAAACAAAGGCTATATTCAGCATTAACTTTTACCTCATTCCAGTTATTTTCTGCTATGAAAAGCACTGTATCATCAGCAAAAGATATTAAATGCCCTATGATATGTTGCGCAAAGATATCATTTACATAGATGAGAAACAGAAAAGGGCCAAGTACAGTTCCTTGAGGAATTCCGCATTCGAAGTTTTAAACTGTACTTTGCTTTCCCGAAATTTTAACAGATTGCTTACGATGTCGCAAATAGTCTTCAATCCATATAATCCATTTCAAGTCAAAATTATCTTTGTAAAGTTTGGCAATAATCATTTCGTGGGGGATGGAATCAAATGCTTTTGCTAAATCTGGAAATACAGTTAATGATTTGCGTCCTGTGTCCAAAGCTTCAACAACCAAACCAGTTAATTTTGCCAGCGCAGCTTGGGTGCTAAATGTTGGTCTGAAACCAAATTGGCTTTCATTTATGAAATTAAACCTATTTAAAAATGTCATTAAACGTGTTTTTGCAAGTTTTTCTTTAACTTTGCATATGTTAGACAGCAAAGAAATTGGACGGTAGTTATTAAAATCTAATTTGCTATTACTCTTGTGAATTGGTGTTACAATTACCGTTTTATAAATTTGCGGAAGGATTCCGCAATCAAAACTGAGTGAAGCAAGATGTGCTAGATGTTTGCTAATACAAGTTTTAATTTTTTTGAGACATTCTACTGAGATGTTATCAAATCTTGGGCTCGAGTTTCCTTTCATATTTTCAATGATTCAAATGGATTCATCCTCAGGAACAGAATTAATCATTCCTGACGATGCAGAATGAACTGATTCGCTACTGTTGATACGATCATTTGAATTGGCAATTTTATGAGCCGTGCTTTTCCCGATGTTACAAAAATGCTGGTTGAAAGCATTTGACATTTGTTCTGCACTATCCTTAACTGACAACAATTCAGTGTCCGTTTTTATGTTGGATATGTGGCTTAAAGACTTGTTTCGCCCTGCTGCTAAATTTATTGCTTTCCATACTTGTGTCCCATTGTTTTCGCAGTTTTGTAAAAAAATTTCTAAAATAATTAACCTTCGTTATATGAATGAGGTGGTTTAATTTGTTTCTAAATTTTTTGAAATATAGCTTTAAACTATTGTTATTGGGATTTTTTCGCAGTGCTACTCCTAGCTTCTTACGCCTTCTTATAGAATTTACAAGTCCGGCTGTTATCCACGGTTTAAGTTTACGACATTTTTTTTTACTTTCAGGAACGGATGTGCTACTTCTGTCAATAGCGGTACAGAGGGTGTTGTGAAAAGCTTGGGCAGATTCGTCTACCTTACCACCAAACAAAACTGTGGTCCAAGTTTCCTTGGCTAAAAGGTCTAGCAATAGAGGAAAACTGATTTTTCTGGTGATCATTGGCCCTTCAACTATTGGAATTTTTTCCCTTGCCTTGTATTTCAAAAGTAGAACCGTACACTTGTGATCAGTGATTCCCGTGTCAACCACTGCTGACTCGATGAAACCAAAAAACACAGAAATATGTGATTTATACGAAAATATGTGATTTAAACAAGTGTCCCTTCTAGTGCTTTGGTTCACATATGAACGAAACCCTAATTCATATAGCGAGTTTATGTACTCACTTAGTGAAAGATTTAGCAAACTGATATCAATATCGCCTAGCAAAACAACTTTTTGATGCTTGATTTTGTGTTGCCAGTCAACAAGCTCAAAACGGAAAGTGTTTTCACAGTGGCTTGAAGATCTATATATGGCTAATATCTTTATGGGCATTTAATTAAATAATGTTATATCCACCGATATTGCTGTTGCCCCAGAAAAATTAAGTTCCTCAAAGTTATTCACGCTATGTAGGTTTTTAACATAAATCAACACGCCGCTGTTTTGATTTAGTATTTTTTCAGACTTGAAGCCCGTGTAACCATTTACTTGGAAGCATTGAAGATTCGCTACATTCCACCATTCCCTCAAAACTAATACGTCAAATCTGTTTTCAATGTCGGAAAGTGTCAAAATAAGCTCATTGAAATTTTTGTTGAGGCTCCTAATGTTAATGTGGAATATACTGAAATGCCCTGTACAATCTGGATCTGCTTGTTTTGCGAAATCATTTAAACCACCGCATTTCCTTTCTGGGAATGTTGTACATTCATCTATACAGCTCAGTAGATCATAAGCCAATTACATATAACGCAAGAATATTTAATGCAGTGGATTATCTGAGGTATGCCCTTAAAGAGAGAAAAGAAGCTGGCACGTATAAGATCTAGACAGAATAAAGTCAAGCAAGGTTTTTCTTTGGTTTTGCTTTGATTAAGAATGTGCATTGTTCAATGGAGATATGTGTTTGTGTTTATGAAAATATGATTAAAAATAAAAGAAATAAAAATAGAGTATGAGAAAACAAAGAGAATATATGAAAAAGAAATTGTACTTAGCTATGAGAAAATTAAAGTAAAGTTTAAGAAGAAAAAATGAAACCTTTTTGCATAACAGCGGTACTGATAAAGAGCTTAAACTAAAAAGTGAGGTGAGAGCTTTGCTGATGTTTTCTTGACTAGGCTGCAGCGCGATGTTGAAAAGATAATCAAAATCTTACAACGTTTGGCGCACCTAAACCGCTAGAAAACTAATTTTCGAAGAAATTGTCTTTGAGTGACAAAAAACTCTAGCGTACCTAAACTGCTAGAAACACTAATGTTCGAAGAACAGTATAAGAATCGTGCAGGTTTTGAGTGCATAATCCACCACATGAGCTGCTTATTACGGCCAAACTGTTTCAAATGCCACGTTCTACTTTGGTCTCAAGAATGCATTATAACTCATATGGTGGAAGGTTTCAGATATTACCACTGGCATGAATTTCAACGTTTATGAGAGCAAAACACGGGTTAATTATAATCATTATCAGTTGCTTATTTCACAAAATTTCGAAAGCAGCATCTCATATAACATCAATGAAGAAAATGCTCAGTGCCTGCAGCACTGTAACTGAAGTTGGTGTTTGGGGCTGCGATCCGAAAAATTTGCAGAACTTTAGGAATTGAAACATCGGTTATTTATTTTCATTGTAAATGTTTCCGGTATGAATACTAACTGTTAGCATTTATTGATACAAAAGTAGCACAACCGACTCGTGCTGGCAACCTTTCGCCAGTATCAAAGCCAAAAATATATCACATCTGCTTCACGTTGTTATATTACATTCGAAGTTATAGGAGTATAAAGAAATTTAGGATAACCTGCAGCGAGTTTTTTCAAATAATGGAAAGCTTATTATTTGCTGTTTATTGTCACTACAATATCATTACCAATTGAAAATTCTACGATAAAACCGCTTAATAAAGATATTGCAAACAAACACAAAACCAACAATAGCTGGCAACCCCATCGTGGCTTTTCAACCAAATTTGGCCTGAATAATGCTTATAGTAGGTTCCATTAATTGTATAAAATTCGTATTGATTTCATGACTGCACTGGAAGTTATAGGGCAAAAAGTTTTATTTTCCTGAGCGAATTTTCAAATCCAAAGACACAAAAATTACCATAGCTGGCAGCACCAATCGAATTTTTCAACCAAATTTCCACCAAACAGAGATTAGAGTAAGGTTCAGCTACTGTGTCAATTTCATGAAAATTTGGTTACTTATTCAAATTTCATAGGGCAAAAAGCAGTTTTTTTTCTTTGTAATTTTTCAAGATGGCACCACTGGCACAGAGTTGCCCACAATTCAAAATCGCTTCTATCAGACCTGGTTCTACTTAAGTCCAATGCATTCTGTAAATTTCAATGGTATCTGATTATTGATTCGTGAGTTCCCTTGAACAGAAGTTTTTGATACTAAAAATATAGGTTGACTGGGAAAGGGTTACCGTTCTTGTCCGACATGAAATATCTAAAGTTTTACTTTAAACGTGTAGATAAAGCATAAGATTTGTATACAGATTGGTTTTATTGTTAGGATATTCGATGATTTGAATGTTTTCACTTCCAAATTTTTATTTTTTTCAAATTTAAGACACCAAAATTATCATAGCTGGCAGTTTCAACCGAATTTTTCAACCAAATTTCTACCAAACGTGGTTTAAAACAAGATCCAGCTATTGTGTGAATTTTGTCAAAATCGAACGATTCAATCAGAATTTATAGGGCTAAAAACAGTTATCTCTTTTAGTGATTTTTCAAGATGGCACCACTGGCACAGAATCACCCGCATTTCAAAATCACTTCTATCAGACCTGGTCCTATATAGGACCAATACATTCTGCAAATTTCAATTAATTCTGCTTATTGGATCGTGAGTTTCCGTGAACAGAAGTTTTTGATGCTAAAAATATAGGTAAATTGGGCAAGGGTTACCAGGCGTGCCCGTTATACCATATCAAATTTTTTTTTTGGTTATGTAAACAAAGCACAAGATTTACATATGAGTGGCTTGTTTTTAAAGAAACGGCAGTTTTTCAAGAGAGACGATGATTTGAAGGTTTTCACTTTCAGTACCTGCCCTAGCTACAGGGTTGCCAGCACGCTCATTGCAAAAATCAAAAAGCAAAAGCAAAAATCAACAACTTAATAATACCAATATGTTCTAAAAATTTCGTAATGATTGAATAACTCTGTCAAAAGTTATCGCAATTTAAAAATTTTCAAGTTTTCCCGTTTTGTTTTTAGGCACCCAGCGCACACATGGGGTTAAAAAATTCCAAAACATTACCCGATTTACATGTAAAACACGTTCAAAATTTATTTCGTCAACTTTATTTTTGCAAAACTTATTTGTGTACGGAATAATAGGTATATGAAAAATATCACTAAAATGGCCGCCGGCGCCAAAGAGTTAAAGATTATTAACTTTTTGTGAGACCTGGCACTATTTCGCATATACACTAATGTGTCCTGAAAATTTCAGCTCAATCAGATGGCGCGTTCCTGAGATTTTTTCACTGAAATGTTTTGATGATATATATATATATATATATATATATATATATATATATATATATATATATATATATATATATATATATATATATATATATATATATATATATATATATATATATATATATATATATATATATATATATATAGAAGTATGAATTTTTGGCCAAAGTGATTTTAATACTAATGTTCTTCTTCGAACATTAGTAAAAATGTGGAAAGACGTTATACACTTTTTTGTAGAAACATATCAACCATTCCTTTTTCAAAGTAACAGAGCTAAACTATAACACAAATGATGAAAATGTTCAGTGCTGGCAACATTTTCCCAACGAAGCAGCAATAAGTTTACCTTAACAAGCTCATACTTAAATCAACTTATCCTTTGAATTTCGTTCTTATCGGAGGATTTCGTCAAAAGCTTTGGCGGTTAACGTTGTTTGAAGCTGCCATCCAAAAAATGTTCAAAACTCGGAAAATTTCAAAATTGGCTTCTTGGTTTTATTGGAAATGTTTTGCATATGAGTATGTAATTTGAATCATCTGTTGATGCAATAGTTATGAAAATGGCTAAAGCTGGTTACCCTGTGTCAGCAGCAAAGCAAAATATATACCAAATCTGCTTGACGTTAAACTAAACCCAACCAATAAATTTCGTTTCGATTGAATCACTGCGCTAGAAGTTATACGGGTGAAAAAAATTTTAGGGTTACCACCATCAAAACTTTTCAAATTTTTTACGCGTTAATATTTGTTGTTAATTTTCGTTGCAGGATCATTTCCATTTGCAAATCTAATGACATAATCGCTCAGTAAAGAAATTAAACAAAATTACAAAAATGGTCATAGGTGGCAGCCCCTTCATGATTTTTGTACGTAATTCCTATGACATTTGGTTCAAATTAAAGTCAATTTACTGCATAAACTTCATTTTGATATTATGACTGCACCGAAAGTTACAGGCAAAAAAGCTTTATTTTACTGAGCAAATTTGCAAGATTTAGGAGACAAAAATCACCACAGCTGGCAACTCTATTTTAATTTTGTCAGCCAAATTATCACCAAATGTTATTTTAAATAAGATTCAAATATTGTGTGAATTTTGTTTAAATCTGATGGCTGAATCGAAAGTTAAAGGCCAAAAAGGTGTTTTTTTCTCAGTGATTTTTCAAGATGGCACCACTGCCACAGGGTCGCCCGCATTTCAAAATCACTTCTATCAGACCTGGTTCTAGTTGATATCAACATGTCCTGTGAATTTCATTATGATCGGATAATCCGGTCGTCAGTTCTCGTGAACAGAACTTTCGAGTGCTGAAAAGAGAGGTAATTTAGTGGGGTTGCCGTTCTTGTGCAAATCGGAATTTTAAAAATTTCAAATTGACATGATGCACAAACGTTAAAATTTATCAATGATTTGAATTTTTGTCAAAAATTTTTCAGGAGGTTCAATGATTTGAAGGATTGTTTTTTCAAGAGCCTGCCGCAGCTACAGGGTTACCCGCACTACCTTGGAAATCTATGTGTATTAAAGTTTTGTCAACATCAATATGCTCTGCAAATTTCACGATGATCCAATGTTTTTGTCAGAAGTAATGACAAATCAAAGTTTGAAAAAAAAATCCTTGCCTACTTTTAGGCACGCTGCACCCACACACGGCTCAAAATTTCCAATTTTTTGTCATAGGCAAGCTAAGAACCTAATAAGTTTTCATTCTCAATATTTGATTTGAACGAAAATTCGCGCTGCTTGGAAATATAGCCTCAAAATTCACTAAAACGCTCGCCGCCGCCAAAAGGTTTAAGATATCTAAATCTTAGCAAATTGTGGACCTGCTTACTAAAGACATCTACGTTCTCCGAAAGTTTCAGCTCAATTGGATCGGCCACTCCAGAGATTATCTCCCTTAATCATTTTGATTATATATATATATATATATATTTAAGATATATATATATATATATATATATATATATATATATATATATATATATATATATATATATATATATATATATATATATATATATATATATATATCAAGAAATATGAATTTTCGGCGAAACGAGTTTAATACTAATTTTCTTCGAAAATTAGTACAAATCCAGATTGGCTTCGGATTTAATAACTACAATGCGGTCTCCATCAATTTTTTGGCATCGAATTACTCTATCTCGGAACCAAACGTATTTGTAGTTCGCTTCTTTAGCTTTTGACTTAGCCATCCACAATAATTTGCTCAATACTGGAGTTAAATGCGGATTAATGTAGTAAACTTTATCCTCCAGAGCGTTTCTATCTATATGCTTCGTCAAAAATTATCTTGCAGAGGAATATTGTCCGCTTTAGAGCGTCGTATGTACGCATTGATGATACTATCTTCATGTATGTTAAAATGTTTTTTACAGAATTGTTGGGCCGTGGGAAGAGTGTTCTTTTGGTGCTCGATCCTCAATCCAGACAATTTGACCTTATCCAGATTTGCTTCCTGCTCCAGCCTACCAATTCGCATTTCCAATCTATTTATTTGCTTGTCTTTCAAAGCGTTTGTCAGCTCTAGTGCTTTGATCTTGCTATGTTGCTCCCTGATTTCCCCTGCTTTAATCTGAAGTTGCTACATTGCATCCTCTTGTTGCCTAACCACGAAATTGTTGCTTTCAATAAGTTTGTTAATTTTACGCAGGAGGTCTTGGTGTTCGGAAGACCGTTCGTTCGAAAGCAAAGCTCCACTACTTTTGACTGGCGTATCATCAGAGCGCGATAAGTTACGACGTTTCGTCGAGCATTTTTTACATCTCCGCTGATTAGCTTTATTGTTATCTTTCAGAAACGAAACATCTGATAAAAAAAGGCCCGCACATTTAAAATAGATTAGAAAATTGCAATTAAAACATGTGATAGAGTCTTTAACACCTCGCTGGGTAGCTTCACTACACAATCCACAAATGACTGATTTGGTTTATATATCAGCTAGTTGAACGAAAATTTAAAGTTTACTGTCTTTGTTGTTATGTAAGCTTGTAGTGTATAAGTCGTGGGACTTATCTACTTGATTAAAATTGATAACAAACACAAACGTTTTACTTAGATACTTATTTATTGTATGAATATGAATGCACTGGTTGACGGCTCAAGCCAAAGAGAGTGCTGTAATGTGTCTCCCCACCCGATGATGGTGGCGCCACGGTCTGTGCGTAGCTTGCTGTCTGTCGATGCTAGCGCTCTCTATGGGACTCTCTACAGTCCCAACCTGACTCCCCTCCAAGTGAGGAAGCCTCACGATGAATTGGGACTGCGGTTTGCCTCGAGCTGGATGGTACTGCTTAACAATTTGTGTAGGTGGCTTTATGATAGGGGGCCAACGTACATTGCTATTTCTTAGAATCGTTGGCTGACGATGTTTTTCTTCTTAGGCGATTTGATTTTGATATATTTTGTTTGCTGAACTTCAGAGAGTTGATTTTTGCCTAGCTGATGTTGACCTAGGGTATGGTTGCGATGTTACTGGCTGAGAGAATGATAATTGCTGGTTTGCTTCAGGTTGCAATAGTGATTGAGTGAGTGATTGCTGAGAAGATGTGCAGGAGTTTGTCTGCCGCTGCGGTGTTGATTCGGTGACAGATGAGGATGTCGAAGTAGTTTCAATGAACGCTGGTTTAAGCCGCTCGGTTGACACGTTGACCGAAATTCCGTTCACTTCGATATTATATGGGATACTAGAAATTCGTTTTCAAATTTTATGTGGTCCGGTATACGGTCGAGCTAATACTTTTCGAACTGAGTCGACGCGCAAAAATACGGTGGCAGGCAATATTGAAATGAAAGAAAAAATTTGCGGTAATTTTTTTAAAAGCCATGGCATAAATCATATTTTAGATTTCTATTTTTTGCTCGGATTAAAATCATTCGATGGCATTATTGAAGGAGCCCAAATTTCGCAAATGCTTCAGGACGGAATTATTCTACCTTCATTTAGTCCATATAATTTTCCGTTATGGAATGTTCCCAAGAAATCCAACTCTGAAGGGAGGAAACAACACCGAGTCGTAGTAGACTTCAAACGGTTAAATGCAGTTACCATATCAGACACCTATCCGATTCCGGATGTAACAAACACATAAGCAAGCTTGGAAAAAGCCAAATATTTTACTACCATTGATCTAACCTCTGGGTTTCATCAGATACGGATGAGCGAAAAGGATATTCCCAAGACAGCTTTTTCTACAGCCAACGGGAAGTTCGATTTTACTAGGCTCCCGTTCGGACTTAAAAACGCGCCAGTAATCTTTCAGCGGATGATTGACGACGTCTTGAAACCATATATCGGGAAAATATGCTTCGTATATATTGATGATATAATCAGCCTCGGTGACACAGTAGAATATCATCTTAGAAATATAGAGACTATATTCTCCCAGCTAGAAAAAGCTAACCTTAAGGTTAACATGGACAAATCGTCCTTCTTAAAAAAACAAGTTGAATTTTTAGGACATATCATTTGTGATGAAGGTATTCTGCCCGATCCTAAAAAAATATAATCAATCACAAAAATCAAGCCCCCACAGAATTTAAAGGACCTGAAAGCTTTTCTGGGACTCGCATCCTATTATCGTAAGTTTATCAGAGATTATGCAAAGACCGCAAGACCGTTAACACAATTGACGAGAGGAGAAAATGCTCAAGTGAAAGCAAATTAGTCAAAAAAAAAAGAGAAATTGCCCTAGGTGCAAGCAAACTAAAAGCATTTAATGCTTTGAAAGAGCTTTTAACCTCTTCGGAAATATTGGCCCTTCCTGACTCCAATAAGCCGTTCATTTTAACCACGGATGCGTCAGATCATGCGATGTGAGCCGTTTTTTCCCAAGGCAAAATAGGTAAAAATAAACCTATCACCTATATATCAAGGTCTCTAGATAAAACAGAGGAAAATTACTCAACAGGCGAAAAAGAAATGCTGGCTGTTGTTTGGGCCCTTGATAAGCTACGAACATACTTGTACGGTTCAAAAAAAGTGAAAATTCTCACCGATCATCAACCGTTGACCTTTGCACTAAACAACAGGAACCATAACGCTAAGCTAAAATACGAATAAAAGGATATAACTACGAGCTTGTGTATCAGCCCCGGGAAAACTAATGTAGTAGCAGACGCTCTATCTAGACTCCCTATAGAAGTTAATATCTTAACAGAAAGCAGTGATCTCATACCATGCGTAGAAGCGCCGATAAATGTTTTCAAGAGACAGATTATAATATCAGAAGGGAAAAACTTAATCGCCCAAGAAGAGCCTCATCCAACATATCACAAAATTTTCATAAGTCTGAGCAAAATAACTGCATCGGAATTAATTAAGCTGCTGAAAAAATATTTAAATCCAAATGTGGTATATGGAATCAAAATTCCAGACAAATTTATACAACTACTCCAAATAGTCTTGAAGGAAAATTTTGCCAAATTCAAAATTAAAATTACTCAACGCATTGTTCAAGATATTTCAAATGAAGAAAACAAGTTTCCGATAATTCAAGCGGAACATAAACGGGCTCATAGGAACAGCAAAGAAAATAAAGAACAAATATTGGAAAAATGTTACTTCCCAGGAATGCGTAAGCTGATAAAAAAATATACTGCGACTTGCGACACCTGCAACATGTGCAAATATGATCGTCACCCGAATAAGCCAGAGCTACAAAAAACACCAAACCCTGAATATCCAACGGAAATTCTACATATGGACATAATGACAATTCGTGGCGGGTGATTCTTGACTTGCATCGACAAGTTTAGCAAATTTGTTAAATACTTTCGGATCAAAAATAAATCTGCTCCACATATTCGGGAGAAAATAACGAAATTAATTCATTACTTTACGGTCCCCAAAGTCCTAGTTTCAGACAATGAAGGTAGCTTTATAAGTCCTCTCACTTTAAATTACATAGAATCACTGGGAATCAAGGTGCATTTAGCCCCACCGCAGAAAAGCGAAGTCAACGGAGCAATAGAACGTGCTCACTCCACCATACTAGAGATAATTAGATGTAGAGATGTAGCGTATATACTGGAACAGGTATTTTTTGGAATAGCCAGTACCTAGTACGAAATTCAAAAATACTAGGTACGAGCATTTTTGGGGACTATACATGTAATCAAGAATTTACCCAATAAATTTCGTCCATTTGATTCATTTCAATCAAACAGTGACGTAATTGTATCCTAATATTAGTATAAACTCGTATTTCATACTTGCAACTGCTTTCATACTCATGAGTATCTCGTACGCGAGACGAGAATACTTGCAAGTACGAAAATACTCGATACGAGTATAGACTCGTATCGAGTATTTTGGAACTTGCAAGTATTTTCTTATCGTATATTTTTGTATAGAGTATGTTCGTGCTTGCGAGTATTTTGGGACTTTAGGTTTAGGTTTTAAGGGCAAAAGTAGCTGAAATCGGACAAAATCGGCCAAGTTTGGGTTAGAGTTGTTTGGGACATAACGGGCCAAGACCTATTGCTGTGTAACAAAAATTTAGGTTTTGTAATAGAGGAAGGGGTTTTTTGCCGATAGTTTGTCAAAAACTGCCTTTGCAGCGCTTTCGATGATTGAAAGTGGTCGGGGAGTATATCAGTGATATTTTAAGGCCGAAAAAAAATTTGATAGGGGAAATTGGGCAAGTATTTTATTCAATTATTCAAAAAGTTTTTAGGGCAACAGTAACTGAAATCGGACAAAATCGGCCAAGTTTGGGTTAGTGTGGTTTGGGACATAACGAGCCAAGACCTATTGCTGTGATATAAAAATTTCGGTTTTGTAGGGGATTAAGGGGCTTTTTGACAAAGTTTGGCAAAAACTGCCTTTAGAGCGCTTTCGATGATTGAAAGTGGTCGGGAAGTATATTAGTGATATTTAAAGGACGAAAAAATTTTTGATAGGGGAATTTGGGCAAAAACATCCATATTTTCTAAAAAAATTGTTTTGGTTTAGCATGGATTCAGGGACCTTTCTGAGTTGTTTTAGGCGAAATTTCCATACAAGTCTAGGAAAAAGCGGCCTAGTTTCGAAGATATGGCAAAAGTAGCCAATTTTGGGTTAGAGTGGTTTCGGACATAACGAGCCAAGACCTATTGCTGTGATACAAAGATTTCGGTTTTGTAGGGGAGTAAGGGGGTTTTTAGCCATAGTTTGGCAAAAACTAGCTTTACGGCACTTTCGATGATTGAAAGTGGTCGGGAAGTACAATAGTGATATTTCAAGGGCAACAATTTTTTTTATATGGGAAATTAGGCAGAAACGTCAATTTAAAAAAAAAAATTTTTTTTTTGGTCTAGTATGAATCGAGGATCTTTTTGAGTTTTTTCGGGCGAAATTTCCATACAAAAATGGGAAAAAGCGGCCTAGTTTCTTAGATACGGGAAAATAAAATCCGCCGGAAAAACTGAAAGTAGTACCGAACATGTTAAGATCTTTTTTGGTTCGCCAGTTGGCTTCTCCGGTTGTGCTGAAGCTTCCATCGTGGCCGCACTCCAACCCTACCGTGGTTGTGACTCATGGCTAGCTTTATATATATATATATATATATATATATATATATATATATATATATATATATATATATATATATATATATATATATAAATAAATATATATATATATATATATATATATATATATATATATATATATATATATATATATATACATATATATATATATATATATATATATATATATATATATATATATATATATATATATCAGCAAAATGATTTTCCGAGATAATCTCTGGAGTGGCCAATTGGATTAAGCTGAAATTTTCGGAGAACATAGATAAATATAGTAGGTAGGTCCACAACTTTCTCAAATTCAGATATCCTAAACACTTCGGCGGCGGCGAGCGTTTTAGTGGATTTTGAGGTACTCCTATGTTTCCAAGCAGTGTAATTTTTTGTTAAAAAAAAATGTGTTGGGAATGAAAGTTAATTATGTTCTTAGCTTGTCTATGATAAAGAATTGAAATTTTTGAGCCGTGTGTGGGTGCTAAGTGCCTAAAAGTAGGCAAGGATTTTTTTCAAATTTTGATTTGTCATTACTTCTGACAAAAACATCGGATCACCGTGAAATTCGTAAAGCGTATTGACGTTAGCTAAGATTAAGCACACATGGATTTGCAAGATAGTGCAGATAACCCTGTAGCTGCGGCAGGCTCCTGAGAAAAAATCCTTCAAATCATTGACCCGCCTCAAAAATTTTTGATTTTTGACAAAAAATTCATATAATTGACAAATTTAAACCTTTTGTCATCATGTCAAATTGAAATTTTGAAAATTCCGATTTGCACAAGAACGGCAACCCATCACAAAATTACCTCTATTTTCAGCACTCGAAAGTTTTGTTCACGAGAACTGACGACCGGATTATCCGATCATAATGAAATTCACAGGACATATTGGAATTAGCTAGGACCAGGTCTGATAGAAGTGATTATGAAATGCGGGCAACTCTGTGGCAGTGGTACCATCTTGAAAAATCACTGAGAAAAAAAACAGCTTTTTGGCCTATAACTTCCGATTCAGCTATCAAATTTTAACAAAACTCAAACAGTACTTGGATCTTACTTTTATTAACATTTGATGAAAATTTGGCTGGAAAATTATAATAGAGCTGCCAGCTATGGTGATTTTTGTCTCATAAATCTTGCAAATTTGCTCAGCAAAATAACGCTTTTTTCCCTATAACTTCCGGTCCAGTGTTGAAATCGAAACGAAGTTCATGCATTCAATGGACCTTAATGTGAAGTAAATGTCGAAGGAATTTCGTACAAAAATCATGAAAGGATTGCCAGCTATGGCCATTTTTGTAATTTTGTGGAATTTCTTTACTGAGCGATTATGTCATTAGATTTGCAAATGGGAATAATCCTGCAATGAAAATTAACAACAAATATTAACGCTTAAAAAATTTGAAGAGTTTTGAGGGTGGTAACCCTAAAATTCTTTTCACTCGTATAGCTTCCAGCGCAGTGATTCAATCGAAACGAAATTTACTGGTTGGGTTTAACTTAACGTGAAGCAGATTTGGTATATATTTTGCTCAGCTGCTGACACAGGGTAACGAGCATTGGCCATTTTCGTAAATATTGCACCAACAGATGCTTCAAATAACATACTCATATGCAAAGCATTTGCAATAAAAATAATAAATCAATTTTTATTTTTTCCGAATTTTGAACATTTTTCGGATGGCAGCCTCAAACAACGTTTAACCGCTGAAACTTTCGATGAAATCCTGCGATGAGAACGAAATTTAAATATAAGTTGATTTGAGTATGAGCTTGGTATGGTAAACCTGTTGCTTCTTCATTGGGAAAGTGTTGCCAGTACTGTTTATTTTCATCATTTGTGTTATAGTTGAGTTTTGTGTTATAGTTGTGTTTTGTTTTGTTGTTTTTTGTTTGAGTCTGATGCGCTAGAGGGTTTTTATCATATCTTCATAAAATTTTCGACAAATTCATGCTTCAGTTAGGCAAAGTGAAAAACCGACTTTTTTAGATTAGCCAGGAAAAGTTTGGTATCAGGCATGGATCGATGAAAAGTCATATAGATGGCAACAGGATTAGTAGGGCCTATCATAACAAATTTTTCTACACTGGTAATTTGAACGATAACAAGAGGGGTTTTGTGCATAAATTAAAATTAAAATCAAATTTAATTGATTGAATTTGCTTGTTTTCCCTTAGATGGCTCCTAGATTGGAGAAACACTTGCCAAATACGTGACCGACCATTGGATAGTTATGGACAAGCTGCACGGGAACTTTGTGTCTGGTGTGGGGGGGGGGGGGGGGCATATCATACCGTTTCATTACATCACTGCAAATCGCATGTACTTGTGTGTATATATGTACATACTTCAAAAAATACTAGTTAGTATTATTGGAACAGGTATTTGGAACAGGTTTTTTTTATACTCGTACTTGGAATACCTAGTATGTAAAAATCCGAGTACCACCCAACTCTAATTAGATGTCTTTCCAAAGATGATCCAGAGTACTCCTTGACGGAAATAGTAAGCATCGCTGAAGATAGACATAACAACACATATCATTCCATCACTTAAGCCAAACCGGCAGATATTTTCTTTGGAAGGTCCCAAAGGATAAATTACCAAAACCTTTTAGATTTTAGGACCAAGTCAAGGGAGAATATTAAGTGCGAGATTCTACGGAAGCAGGAAGCTCAGATAAAAACACATAATGCAAAACGCAATACCCCAAAGCGTTGCGAATTAGGTGATACTGTTTACAGAAGAACAAACAAATTAAAACTAAAGATAAGCCATTGTACGGAAAAGAAGCAGTTTACAAGGACACTCGAGTTACAGTTGTTACTAGCTCTGGAAAAATATCCATAAGTCACATCTCAAAAATGTCCCTTCTATTTCAGGTTGATCGTACTCAACATGAATCCAATATCCACATTCTTAACGGAACTTATATTATAAATATTTTATATTACACCACCGGAAATACGCAATTTTTCCATCCTATATCATTTGTTAATAATATTACATCTGCTACGTCCGATATAACTATAATCATAATAACTGCAAGAATTAAGCTTTCATTTTTTTCTATTTTTTTCCGCTAAGAAACCTTTTTTTTGTAAATTTAAATTATTCAGATTCAATGACTCTACCATATTAATAAATATTTATTCCAGCAATCTGTGGGACACAGATACTTCAAGAAGGGGAAGTAAGCATATTCTACTCAACACTAAATTCCACCACTAAATTCCACATTTCATCACAGCTACTTTGCATTTCGTGATTGCATTAAAGTTTTCAATTCGACTAATATGCGTTGAAATTGAATATTTCAGGTAAATCAGCGAATTTAGGCAGTTTTTCATCGCGCGTGCTACCAAACGCACGTTAGTTAAAGGAAACTTATTATTGTAAAACGGCAAATAAAGCTTTGTAATAACAAAACAGTGTTTCCTTAATTAAAGTAGAAAGGATCACCGTAACTTATATATATATATATATATATATATATATATATATATATATATATATATATATATATATATATATATATATATATATATATATATATAAATATCATAATATATATATAAATATATCTATATATATATATATATATATATATATATATATATATATATATATATATATATATATATATATATATATATATATATATATATATATATATATATGTATATATATGTATATATATATATATATATATATATATATATACATATATATATATATATATATATATATATATATATATATATATATATATATATATATATATATATATATATATATATATAATTTTATTTCTGGAAAATTACGGCAAAGATCAAAATTATTGGAAACTCCTTATACTATTAAGTCGGTGGCAGGCAACATTAAAGTTTAAGAAAAAATTAGCGGTCCGTTTTTTGAAAGCCTTGGCATAAATCATATTTTAGATTTCTATATTTTGCCAAGATTAAAATCATTCGATGGCATTATTGGCGATGATACTTTGCGTGACCTACAAGCCATCATTGAAAGGAAAAACAATGTTCTTATTGTAGAATCTAACCTTTAATTTCACTCCAACCCAACCGAGGTTGTGAGTCATGGCTAGCCTTACCGAAGAAGTTGGCCCCCTAGTGGGTGCATGTTGAATAGACGTAACATTTTTACTGATGTTCGAAGAACAATAGTATTAAACTCGTTTCGCCAAAAAAAAATATTTCTTTATATATATATATATATATATATATATATATATATATATATATATATATATATATATATATATATATATATATATACATATATATATATATATATATATATATATATATATATATATATATATATATAAATATATATATATATATATATATATACATATAAATAGATATATATGTATATATATATATATATATATATATATATATATATATATATATATATATATATATATATATATTTATATCAGCAAAATGATTTTCCGAGATAATCTCTGGAGTGGCCAATTCGATTAAGCTGAAATTTTCGGAGAACGTAGATATATATAGTAGGTAGGTCCACAATTTTCTCAAATTCAGATATCCTAAACCTTTTGGCGGCGGCGAGCGTTTTAGTGAATTTTGAGGTACTCCTATGTTTCCAAGCAGTGTAATTTTTTGTTAAAAAAAATGTGTTGGGAATGAAAGTTAATTATGTTCTTAGCTTGTCTATGATAAAGAATTGAAATTTTTGAGCCGTGTGTGGGTGCTAAGTGCCTAAAAGTAGGCAAGGATTTTTTTCAAATTTTGGTTTGTCATTACTTCTGACAAAAACATCGGATCACCGTGAAATTCGTAAAGCGTATTGACGTTAGCTAAGATTAAGCACACATGGATTTGCAAGATAGTGCAGATAACCCTGTAGCTGCGGCAGGCTCCTGAGAAAAAATCCTTCAAATCATTGACCCGCCTCAAAAATTTTTGATTTTTGACAAAAAATTCAAATAATTGACAAATTTAAACCTTTTGTCATCATGTCAAATTGAAATTTTGAAAATTCCGATTTGCACAAGAACGGCAACCCATCACAAAATTACCTCTATTTTCAGCACACGAAAGTTTTGTTCACGAGAACTGACGACCGGATTATCCGATCATAATGAAATTCACAGGACATATTGGAATTAGCTAGGACCAGGTCTGATAGAAGTGATTATGAAATGCGGGCAACTCTGTGGCAGTGGTACCATCTTGAAAAATCACTGAGAAAAAAAACAGCTTTTTGGCCTATAACTTCCGATTCAGCTATCAAATTTTAACAAAACTCAAACAGTACTTGGATCTTATTTTTATTAACATTTGATGAAAATTTGGCTGGAAAATTAGAATAGAGCTGCCAGCTATGGTGATTTTTGTCTCATAAATCTTGCAAATTTGCTCAGCAAAATAACGCTTTTTTCCCTATAACTTCCGGTCCAGTGTTGAAATCGAAACGAAGTTCATGCATTCAATGGACCTTAATGTGAAGTAAATGTCGAAGGAATTTCGTACAAAAATCATGAAAGGATTGCCAGCTATGGCCATTTTTGTAATTTTGTGGAATTTCTTTACTGAGCGATTATGTCATTAGATTTGCAAATGGGAATAATCCTGCAATGAAAATTAACAACAAATATTAACGCTTAAAAAATTTGAAGAGTTTTGAGGGTGGTAACCCTAAAATTCTTTTCACTCGTATAGCTTCCAGCGCAGTGATTCAATCGAAACGAAATTTACTGGTTGGGTTTAACTTAACGTGAAGCAGATTTGGTATATATTTTGCTCAGCTGCTGACACAGGGTAACGAGCATTGGCCATTTTCGTAAATATTGCACCAACAGATGCTTCAAATAACATACTCATATGCAAAGCATTTGCAATAAAAATAATAAATCAATTTTTATTTTTTCCGAATTTTGAACATTTTTCGGATGGCAGCCTCAAACAACGTTTAACCGCTGAAACTTTCAATGAAATCCTGCGATGAGAACGAAATTCAAATATAAGTTGATTTGAGTATGAGCTTGGTATGGTAAACCTGTTGCTTCTTCATTGGGAAAGTGTTGCCAGTACTGTTTATTTTCATCATTTGTGTTATAGTTGAGTTTTGTGTTATAGTTGTGTTTTGTTTTGTTGTTTTTTGTTTGAGTCTGATGCGCTAGAGGGTTTTTATCATTTCTTCATAAAATTTTCGACAAATTCATGCTTCAGTTAGGCAAAGTGAAAAACCGACTGTTTTAGATTAGCCAGGAAAAGTTTGGTATCAGGCATGGATCGATGAAAAGTCATATAGATGGCAACAGGATTAGTAGGGCCTATCATAACAAATTTTTCTACACTGGTAATTTGAACGATAACAAGAGGGGTTTTGTGCATAAATTAAAATTAAAATCAAATTTAATTGATTGAATTTGCTTGTTTTCCCTTAGATGGCTCCTAGATTGGAGTAACACTTGCCAAATACGTGACCGACCATTGGATAGTTATGGACAAGCTGCACGGGAACTTTGTGTCTGGTGTGGGGGGGGGGGGGGGGGCATATCATACCGTTTCATTACATCACTGCAAATCGCATGTACTTGTGTGTATATATGTACATACTTCAAAAAATACTAGTTAGTATTATTGGAACAGGTATTTGGAACAGGTTTTTTTTATACTCGTACTTGGAATACCTAGTATGTAAAAATCCGAGTACGACCCAACTCTAATTAGATGTCTTTCCAAAGATGATCCAGAGTACTCCTTGACGGAAATAGTAAGCATCGCTGAAGATAGACATAACAACACATATCATTCCATCACTTAAGCCAAACCGGCAGATATTTTCTTTGGAAGGTCCCAAAGGATAAATTACCAAAACCTTATAGATTTTAGGACCAAGTCAAGGGAGAATATTAAGTGCGAGATTCTACGGAAGCAGGAAGCTCAGATAAAAACACATAATGCAAAACGCAATACCCTAAAGCGTTGCGAATTAGGTGATACTGTTTACAGAAGAACAAACAAATTAAAACTAAAGATAAGCCATTGTACGGAAAAGAAGTAGTTTACAAGGACACTCGAGTTACAGTTGTTACTAGCTCCGGAAAAAAATCCATAAGTCACATCTCAAAAATGTCCCTTCTATTTCAGGTTGATCGTACTCAACATGAATCCAATATCCACATTCTTAACGGAACTTATATTATAAATATTTTATATTACACCACCGGAAATACGCAATTTTTCCATCCTATATCATTTGTTAATAATATTACATCTGCTACGTCCGATATAACTATAATCATAATAACTGCAAGAATTAAGCTTTCATTTTTTTCTATTTTTTTCCGCTAAGAAACCTTTTTTTTGTAAATTTAAATTATTCAGATTCAATGACTCTACCATATTAATAAATATTTATTCCAGCAATCTGTGGGACACAGATACTTCAAGAAGGGGAAGTAAGCATATTCTACTCAACACTAAATTCCACCACTAAATTCCACATTTCATCACAGCTACTTTGCATTTCGTGATTGCATTAAAGTTTTCAATTCGACTAATATGCGTTGAAATTGAATATTTCAGGTAAATCAGCGAATTTAGGCAGTTTTTCATCGCGCGTGCTACCAAACGCACGTTAGTTAAAGGAAACTGATTATTGTAAAACGGCAAACAAAGCTTTGTAATAACAAAACAGTGTTTCCTTAATTAAAGTAGAAAGGATCACCGTAACTTATACATATATATATATATATATATATATATATATATATATATATATATATATATATATATATATATATATATATATATATATATATATATATATATATATATATATATATATATATATATATATATATATATATAAATATCATAATATATATATAAATATAAATATATATATATATATATATATATATATATATATATATATATATATATATATATATGTATATATATGTATATATATATATATATATATATATATATATATATATATATATATATATATATATATATATAAATATATATATATAATTTTATTTCTGGAAAATTACGGCAAAGATCAAAATTATTGGAAACTCCTTTAACTATTAAGTCGGTGGCAGGCAACATTAAAGTTTAAGAAAAAATTAGCGGTCCGTTTTTTGAAAGCCTTGGCATAAATCATATTTTAGATTTCTATATTTTGCCAAGATTAAAATCATTCGATGGCATTATTGGCGATGATACTTTGCGTGACCTACAAGCCATCATTGAAAGGAAAAACAATGTTCTTATTGTAGAATCTAACCTTTAATTTCACTCCAACCCAACCGAGGTTGTGAGTCATGGCTAGCCTTACCGAAGAAGTTGGCCCCCTAGTGGGTGCATGTTGAATAGACGTAACATTTTTACTGATGTTCGAAGAACAATAGTATTAAACTCGTTTCGCCAAAAAAAAATATTTCTTTATAGATATATATATATATATATATATATATATATATATATATATATATATATATATATATATATATATATATATATATATTTATATATATATATATATATATATGTATATATATATATATATATATATAAATATATATATATATATATATATATATATATATATATATATATATGTATGTATATATATATATATATATATATATATATATATATATATATATATATATATATATATATATATATATATATATATATATATATATATATATGTATATATTTATATCAGCAAAATGATTTTCCGAGATAATCTCTGGAGTGGCCAATTCGATTAAGCTGAAATTTTCGGAGAACGTAGATATATATAGTAGGTAGGTCCACAATTTTCTCAAATTCAGATATCCTAAACCTTTTGGCGGCGGCGAGCGTTTTAGTGAATTTTGAGGTACTCCTATGTTTCCAAGCAGTGTAATTTTTTGTTAAAAAAAATGTGTTGGGAATGAAAGTTAATTATGTTCTTAGCTTGTCTATGATAAAGAATTGAAATTTTTGAGCCGTGTGCCTAAAATTAGGCAAGGATTTTTTCAAATTTTGGTTTGTCATTACTTCTGACAAAAACATTGGATCACCGTGAAATTCGTAGAGCGTATTGACGTTAGCTAAGATTAAGCACACATGGATTTTCAAGATAGTGCAAATATTCCTGTAACTACGGCAGGCTCCTGAGAAAAAATCCTTCAAATCATTGACCCTCCTCAAAAATTTTTGATTTTTGACAAAAAATTCAAATAATTGAAAATTTAAACCTTTTGTCATCATGTTAAATTGAAATGTTGAAAATTCCAATTTGCACAAGAACGGCAACCCATCACCAAATAACTTCTGTTTTCAGCACTCGAAAGTTCTGTTCACGAGATCTGACGACCGGATTATCCGATCATTTTTGAATTTTGTTACAATCTGGTGGCTAAATCGGAAGCTATAGGCCAAAAACCAGTTTTTTTTTCTCAGTGATTTTTCCAAATTGCACCACTGCCACAGTGATGCTTGTTTTTCAAAATCACTTCTATCAGACCTGATCTTAGCTAATTCCAATATATCCTGAAAATTTCATAGGGATCACATTATTCGATCGTCAGTTCTCGTACACAGAAGTGCTATAAATAGAGGTAATTTGATCACGGGCTGCCGTTCTTGTTTACCGCGGAATTTTGAAATATTTTATTTGAGTTGGTGGCCAAAAGTCAAAATTTAGCAACAATTTGAATTCATTATCAAATGTTAAAAAATTTTTTGAGGAAGGCCGATGATTTGAAGGATTTTTATTCAGGGGCCTGCTGTTGCCACAGAGTTGCCCGCGCTGTCTTGAAAATCCATGAGTGTAAAATTTTAGGCTATATCAAAACGATCTAAAAATTTCACGATGGTCCATTGTTCTTCTCAGAAGTAATGACATATCGAAATTTGAAAAAAATCCTTGCCTACTTTTAGGCACTCAGCGCCTACACAAGGCTCAGAATTTCCACTTCTTTATCATAAGCAAACTTAAAACATACTTTTGAGGTCGAAATGGCGTAAACGCAGTTTTAACATGCTTTGTGCGTGAGAGGATTGAAGGGGCTAATGGTGGAAAGTTATACCGTCCGTGTCCAGGGGCTGGAATACCCCCAAATATATAATGAAGTTGCATTTGTTGCCGGTGATTATTTGATTGGTCCTTATTTTATACTACAACAGGACAATGCACCAATCCATACTTAAACATTCAACAGTTTTTATCGGACGTTGGGCAAAAAGTCATGAAATGTCCCCCACAAAGCCCTGATTTGAATGTCATTGAGTATGTCTGGCATTTGATGAAATTAACAATTCCTCAAAAGATTGGCATATCGGCAGCTGAAGCCGCGGAAGACATCTTAAATGCATGGCAGGTCCTATCCATCGAAACTATACAGAATTTAGTTGATTCAATGCCAGCAAGACTCGAAGTGGTTATTCGTGCCAAGGGAGGCAGCACCAAGTATTAGGTAACGGTCACAAATTACCCATTTTTTATTAAGGCTAACAATTAGTTTACCTTTTTCCAAAATTTTTCGGAAAAACGAGGCGGAAACCATCCATTGCAAATAATTTTCGCCGTAATGACGGGTGCATAAATAATTGTGGCCACATATTAATAATGTTCGAACAACATTAGTATTAAAATCGCTTCGCCGCAAATTCGTCATATATATATATATATATATATATATATATATATATATATATATATATATATATATATATATATATATATATATATATATATATATATATATATATATATATATATATATATTATATATATATATTTATTATGTACTATGAAATCTAATGTCAACTGATGTCCAACATTTGTTCCAGCTTTATCACTGATCGAAACAAAGTCGAAGAATTACCGTTAATTTTCTGGAAAATTTTGTTAGTGTGTGCAAACAATTTTGGCCATAATGACGGGTGAGCAATTAATTTTGGCCAGTTAGTTTTTATTTTTATTTATGTTCTGTAATCTTTTATTTCAATTTTGCTTTTGTCAAACAACTATGAATCTGGCAATGAATAACTGAATAAAATTTCATTTTGTTGTAATGAAATTGAAAATAATAATCAAATTATAATGAAAATATATATATGTATATATATATATATATATATATATATATATATATATATATATATATATATATATATATATATATATATATATATATATATATATATATATATATATATATATATATATATATATATGTATATATATATATATATATATATATATATATATATATATATATATATATATATATATATATATATATATTATATATATACAGTCGTGGCCACAATTATTTTCACAACGAAGAAAAATTTTAATGAATATATACAGTCGTGGCCACAATTATTTACGCAACGAAGAAAAATTTGAATGAAATCAAAATAACTCCTCCAATTTTATTACAACAAAATGAAATTTTATTCAGTTATTCATTGCCAGATTCATAGTTGTTTGACAAAAGCAAAATTGAAATAAAAGATTACAGAACATAAATAAAAATAAAAACTAACTGGCCAAAATTAATTGCTCACCCGTCATTGTGGCCCAAATTAATTGCTCACCCGTCATTATGGCCAAAATTGTTTGCACACACTAAGAAAAATTTTCCAGAAAATTAACGGTAATTCTTCGACTTTGTTTCGATCAGTGATAAAGCTGGAACAAATGTTGGACATCAGTTGACATTAGATTTCATAGTAATAAACTAGTTACTGTTAGTAAAAATGCCTAGAAACGTTGAACTCTCAATCGAAAAGCGGGCGGCAATCGTTGCTGAATTTAATAGCGGTATTTTCACTAACGAAATTGCCAAAACATTTAAATGTCACAGGCGGAGCGTTTATTGCCAGGTTAAAAAACCACATTTAACTGGCACTGTTAAAAATGCAGTAAGAAGGGATCGAACGAGGGCAACAAGTGAAAGGGAAGGTACTGTAATACGTCGGTGTGTGCAGCGAAATAGTCGCGATAAGATCAATAACATAATAAATAGTATTAACGAGAACATAAATGACAAAGTCAGTAGAACAACAGTTTGGAGAAGACTTTCCGAAGCAGGAATAAAAGCATACGTCATCCGAAACAGCCGTACATCTCTCCAAAGAATCGGAAAGTTTGCTTGCAGTTTGCATTTGAGCACAGAAATAAGCCAGTCGAATTTTGGAGACAAATTTTGAAAGATGAGAGTGCTATGTCATTGGACGGAACGTACGGTAGATATTTCTACTATTCCAATGCACAACAAAAGAAAAATTAAGCCGTCAGTATTCCTTCGCGCCATTCACATGGTGGTAAAATAATAGTATGGGGCTGTATTTGTTACAATGGGGATGGTCCAATTGTTGATTGTCCAACAAAGATGCGTTCGTCTGAATACCCCCAAATATTGAATGAAGTTGCATTTGTTGCCGGTGATTATTTGATTGGTCCTCATTTTATACTACAACAGGACAATGCACCAATCCATACTTAAACATTCAACAGTTTTTATCGGACGTTGGGCAAAAAGTCATGAAATGTCCCCCACAAAGCCCTGATTTGAATGTCATTGAGTATGTCTGGCATTTGATGAAATTAACAATTCCTCAAAAGATTGGCATATCGGCAGCTGAAGCCGCGGAAGACATCTTAAATGTATGGCAGGTCCTATCCATCGAAACTATACAGAATTTAGTTGATTCAATGCCAGCAAGACTCGAAGTGGTTATTCGTGCCAAGGGAGGCAACACCAAGTATTAGGTAACGGTCATAAATTACCCGTTTTTTATTAAGGCTAACAACTAGTTTACCTTTTTCATTTTGCTGATATATATATATATATATATATATATATATATATATATATATATATATATATATATATATATATATATATATATATATATATATAAATATATAGATTTATATATATATGATGAATTTTTGGCAAAACGAGCAGAATACTAATTTTCTTTTCGAAAATTAGTAAAAAAAAACGAACGCATGTACGTATGTCAACGAATGTAGAGTCTGAGCGAAGTACCAATCCAGAGACTCGGGAGGCTTTAGCGGCGACTTCAGCAACGTGGAATTTAAATTTCAATTTCAACAAGTCTCTAAATTTATCAACAGACGACAGTTAGTTAGTGGAAACTGAATAAGAAAAAGAAATAGGAGATGATTTGAGAGAAAAGATCATATGTTTATATTTGCTAGCCTTTAAGGACAAGAAATAGTGGTTGCTGCAATTATAAAGAGCACACAGATCATTATGGAGAATAATACAATCATCAGCTGTCCTGATGACTCTGAACAATTTCAGATCGTCAGCATACAGTAGACAAAGAAAATTAATAATGTAAGGAAGTTAATTAATAAAAATTAAGAAAAGTAAAGGACTAAGAATAGACCCTTGTAGAACACTAAAAGAGGGATGAAAGAGAGAAGAGGTGAGATTGTCAATAGTAACTTTGTACTTGCAGCTACTGAGGTAGGACGAAAACCAAGAAAGGATTGGCCCATTACAACCAAACTGTGAAACTTTACTGAGTAAAATTCTATGGTCGACAGTATCAAAGGCTTTAGATAAGTCTGTGTACACTACTTCCACTTGTTCCTGACGATCTAAGGCAAGGACAACTGTATTTCAGAAGAGAATAAGGTTAGTCAAAGTAGACTTTCCCCTCACAAACCCATGCTGTTCTAAAGCTAGAATAGGATGAATCATGGGATACATTCTAGAGAAGACAGTTTTTTCAAGGATTTTACTAAAACAAGGGAGAAGAGAAATAGGACGATAATTGGAGATGGAGGAAATATCGCCAGTTTTGAAAATTTGGTAAATATTTAAAACTGAAAATATTTGAAAAAATACCGGATGAAAGGCTCACATTGAAAAGGATAAAAAGGGGGACGCACAATGAGAAAGACATAGACCAGGCATAAAAATTGGGAATACAATCAGAACCACCGCCGGAATTCCGATCAAGGCTGAGCAATAAATTCTCAATTTCGATCAGATTCGTATGGATTAGAGAAAGGAAAGGAGGAAGGGAAGGAAAAACCAGGGGATGTACAAGAGAGGTAGCATTTTTAAAGGAGGAAGAAAAAAAGTTAGTGGAAAACTCACATACATCTTGTGGAGACGAGGAGGTAGAGCCATTGAAAGTTACTTGGTTAGGGATGGAACAATTTTTCTTCAAGGACCGAATGTAAGAATATAGGTTGAGTGTAAGAAGAAGAAATAAAAGACTCCAGACTAGCGAAATATTGCCTGTTTCATTTTAATTTGAGCGGAAGATCGCAGGGACCGAAATACGGCAAGACCAGAGGCAGAATTCAATCTTCGAAACTTTTTCCGAGCAACAGTTTTTAGTTGGATTATTGTTATTATTAGTTGGGTTAGCCAAGGTTAGCCACCGGCATCTTTAGGTTCACGAGGGTATATAAAAGGAATATTTAGCCCAGGTATAAACGAAAACCAATTTATTTTTTGAAATTCCGATGCTATTCCTGGGTAACTAGCGTTGCGAAAATTGTAGCATGGAGCAACTGAGATTCCTTTCTCTGAGGAAAATGACAATGGAACATAAAGAGAAAGAAGAGGGCAGTGAACGTCTACTAGAACATAGGGATGGAACACGGTGGAGACAGATAGATCAGTAGAGGGAATATTAGTTAGGATATTGTCAAGAATACGACCATTCAAGTTACGTGTAGTGTTAATCTGCAAAAGGAAGTTGAGCAAAAGAAAGGAAGAAAGTACAATGAAGATCTGATTTTTAGACCAGATGCAATTTGAAACCGTATCGCAGTCAATACAAGGCATATTGAAATCGCCACAGATTATTAATGGGTCAAAAGAAAAAAAGTTATGAAGGTAAGAAGATAGCTCGGTAAAAATTTTTTCGTACACAGCACAAAAACTGTTACAAGGAACATATATAGAGAAAACTATTAAGTGAGGGCTGTTAGGAGAACAAGTACGGATCATCACGCATTCAACAGGAGGAGAAGGATGAAAGTTACGACAGAGTGCTCCATGAAAAGGTTCGCGTATGGCAATCAATACACCACCACCATGCAATTTGTTAGAAATAGAACAATTCTGATCTACTCGAAATACTTGGTGCAATAGGAAAATTTGACTTCTATAAATATCATTAGAAAGCCATGTTGATCACATCGATGAGAATTTACACCACAAATTTAAGTCATCGATGTAATTTTTTCTCATAGCCAAAATATCTTTAGATATGGAGAAGTTGACTAAAGTCCAATCCGCTATTGGAAAAGCCATTAAACGTAGAGCGAAAAATTATTATAAAACGTCAAAGACCAGGGAAATTTTCCGGTATTTTCAAGCCCAGCTGGTACTACTGTATAGAGAGATGTTGACATTTCTGAAAAATCATTCAGAACTCCCGAGTGTTGAGTCGACCAACTTATCATATATATATTTTACGGAGGACTTCTTTGGTGAAGTGATATCCGCATATGACGATTTCAAAGCAGAAATTGAATACAATATTACTTCACTTGCTTAAAAAGAGGAGCAAGTTTTGCTTGGTGCAAGTGAATGAGAAGGTTTTACGCTTAAACAAATGAGGACATGAAAGGCCTTGGTAAAATCTCTAGAAGGACTTTTACAAGATTTCGAAATCGAAAATTACCCAGTGAAATCACGAGCATTCTGTGAACAAGATTCAAGATTCAATATTCTTTTTATTCATAATTTCAAACAAAGAATTACAAGAATAATATTGCATACAATTTCAGTACTTTTAGAGTTTAGAGCTTAAACATCTCTCTACTACTATGATATAGTTATAGTTATATAATGACAACGGTTTTAGATTAGTAAATGTGGTATTAGAGGAAAAAGTTTAAAATGAAAACCTCCATGTGTACATAAGACTTACAGCTAGAAAGACTAAGGCTAACACTTAACCTGTTCTAACCTATTTTAACCTATTTTAACCTATATTGCACTCATTTACAGTCACCAAATAAACCAAGCTCGTAATTAAGGGGTTGCCGTTATTTCGGCATTTGGTTAGACATTTTTCTTCGAGATTTGTCACTGATATGGAAACAGTTTCAATCTGAGATATATTATGTAGTGTTCATGTTGAGAAATGTCATGGAACTTTCAGGATCAGTTTTAGAGTTTTGTTTTGTGCTCTTTGCAATTTCGCGATGTGACACTTGGCACAATCACCCCATACAGGAGCAGCATAGAGAATTACAGGCTGGAAGATGGCTTTGAATATAAGCATTTGGTTGCCATAGCTTAGCTCAGACCGTTTGTTAATGAGAGGGTACAAAACGGGAATAAGTAAGTTGATTTTGTCAACTTCTTTTGAAATGTGCAAGTTGAAGGTAAGCTTCTGGTCAAAGAACACTCCAAGATACTTGCAACACGTGGACCATTCAATGACAATGTTGGATAGTGACAGTTTGGCTTCAGGTAAGTATTTGGAAGCTCTTTTCCGAGTAAAGTATATTGCCTGCGATTTTCCAGCATTGACTTTGATTTTCCATTTGTAAAAATATTTTGAGATGGCATTCAGGGATGTTTGCACGCCGGGAATGATTGTGTTTGGAGTCTCGCCTGAGGCAAACAATGCAAAGTCGTCTGCAAACATTGCTTGCTGACAACTTTTGGCTAGAGACGGGAAATGGGATAAATAAATATTGAATAATACGAGACTGAGTACAGATTCTTGCGGTATACCAGCAGGTATGCTACGTGGAGATGACATGGACTTACCCAAGTAAACAGTGTAAGATCTACCATTTAAGAAACTCTGTATAGCTTTAACGAGCGGGAAAGGTATATTCAAAATGATAAGTTTGTGAGTTAAACCGTCATGCCAAACAGAATCGAAAGCTTTTTCTATATCAAGCAGAACTAGAGCCGTGGAAAATTTATTATTTAAGCTAGAGCAAATGTGATTTTTTATCGTAAGTATCTGATGCGTCGTAGAGTGCTGCTCCCTGAAACCAAATTGTTCATTAGGAATAATATTATTTGAATTTATGAATGCATCCAGTTTGGTTTTAATAATTTTTTCAAGTAATTTACCTAGGACACTAAGAAGGTTTATTGCTCGGAAGATTTCTGACCTATCACTTGGTTTACCTAGCTTAAGAATGGGTATTATTTTAGCCGTTTTCCAAACTTTCGGGAAATAAGAGTATTTTAGACAAACGTTATAGATGTGACATAAAACTTCTAGGGATTTTCTCGGCATATTTTTAATAAGTAAGTTGTGAATGTTGTCAGGATCAGGGTATTTCTTTCTCTTAAGGGAAGCAATCAAGCTGCTGAGGTATGAGATAGAAACAGTTTCAAATGGGATATTTTGATTATTGGATTCATTGATTTTTTCAGTGGAAGATTTAACAATTCTTTCTGTTTCTGGGTCAGAAAAGCATTGAGATAGGACTTGATTATCGTAAAAGATGTCTGCAAGAGCATTTGCTTTTTATTCAGGGGTGCTACATAAGACGTTCTGATGCATCATGATCGGAATTGAGGTATTTCTCTTTTTAATGATTTTAGTCACTTTCCAGAATGGTGTAGAAGCCTTATGCCGGGTTTACACATAGGGACGAGCGTCTTGTAAACAAGACTCAACAAGACATTGGACAAGACTCTGCAAGACATAGGGTGAATTGTTTACTTAGGATATTGCACCATGCATCTTTCATAGGGTGAATTGTTTACTTAGGATATTGCACCATGCATCTTTCGACAGTTGTGAGCTGTTTTGTTTAGTTCAGTGAACCGTGGCTGAGGTACAGGTTGTGGCTAGTGCAACTGCCTGGTGTGCGTTGAGTTATTTCAATCTGGGACACGCAAAGCCATGTCTGAAGTTCCGGCGAAAAATTCGAAAATGTAAATGAGCACATGCTACCCTGTCGAATCCCTTTGACTCGATGCATAAAACCGACTTCGCTTCCAGCGGCTTCGAGCTAGGACGAAACGGTCATAAACACTCAGGCACAGCAATAAAAGGATCATTATCTTTTCATAAAACAAACAAGAGCCGACGAGCAAACCATTTACACACGCGTGCTTGCCATGAAAAAAACAGCCGAGAATAGACAAGGAGACCATTTACACACAGACCTTGTCTACATTTGGCATTCCTCGGCGAGAATGTAAATCCGGCATTAGAAAATGAAGATAGAAGATGATTCCACGTTTTGTTTCGAAAGTTATTAATTTCATGCTTGATTTCGGTGTTGAGATCTCCTAATTGTCGCTTGTAAAAGGGCAGCCGATATCTAATCCAGTTTTTTCTGCTAATGTTACGAAGTTTTATCAAATTGGTAGCATAACTTGTGTGGATGGTCAGAGTTATGACGAAAGGGGATAGCTGAGTTTGCTGCTATTTGAAGATGGAAGACAAACAGTTTGATCATTTGATCGATATCATAAGTGGACTGGACATTGATAAAGGGAGGTGGTGTGAGCTTAAGATGTTTGTTAAGATACTTTTCGTATTTTGTCCAGTCCGCTCTAGAGTATTTAAGTGTGGGGTGTCTGTCAGCGAACTGAGGTGTAGCTGAACAAGTAACCATAACTGGGAGATGATCCGAGCCTAAGGCATTTAGGGTTATAGGATTACCGACAAGGTAGCTGTCAGTTATGAACATATCGATAGTTGAGGGTCTCATTTTAGTACATGTAGGTATATACGTGCACTTTGAAGGGTAAAGCAAGTGAAGGCGATTGTTGGAGGTGGCATTGTCGGACAGGATATTACCCCAGCAATTACATCTTGGCCAATTCCAACTTGAATGCTTTGCGTTGAGGTCCCCTCATAGTATGAAATTGGTTCCAGCTCCGCGGATAAGTTAACCGATATCGTTTCGAAACGTAGCTTTCTTTTCCGAGTTTCCATTTCCACCAGGGAAGCATACAGCAAAAAGTGTAATTGGGTGATGATTTGATTCAATTACTACTCCTGCAGCCTCGATACACTTTAATTTGGGAGGTGATTTGACAGTGTTTTATTTTTTTTGTTGATGAGAATTAATACTCCTCCGCCTTTTGCATCGCCCGGCCGGTCACATCTGTGGGATTGATAATTTGAAACAGGCAACCTAAAATCAGGTTTCAGATAAGTTTCTGTAATGAGCGCAATATATATGTTTTCAGAATCTAGCAGGTTCAACAGCTCAATAAATTTAGCCTTAATACCTTTAGCGTTCCAGGTAATTAGTTTTTGTGAAGTGAGGTTATTTACCAGCATACAAGTACTAAATCGCTAATTGAGTAATTACATTAAATTGCTCAGATCTATTTTTGCAGGAGCTCAACTGTGATATTAGTTCAGTGAGCAAAGAATTTATTTCGGTTAAAGTAAGTAAGTTGGCTGTATAATTCGAATTTGTGTTTCTTAACGCACTAGCGTAACCTGAGACAGCATTGTTTCGACCAAGATTTGGATTACCGGGTAGTGTTGGGAAGTCAGCTGCATTTAAATTAAAATTTGTGCTCCTGCCAGTGCCAACAGCTCAGTGCGCACAGGCCAATGACAGACAGTTCGGTTTCACCGAAGCGATTAACGCTTCGGTTTGGCGCGTCGGCTGCCACACACAGCGGTTTTCAGAAGCGTTTATCGAGTCGGTTTAGTTACAAATTACGTCAGAGTATCATATTTTTCTTCCCCTATCCCATGCATTCATCAATGCATCCAGAAAATTTCAGCTCGATCGGACTACGCAGCAATGAACTCATCGAAAAACGCTCGAAAAACGAGTCGTTGGATCATTTCTCTCATCAACCGACGCGATTCCGAAACCGAGAGGCGGTTCGCACCGCGGTGTGTGTCATCACAATGCTAAAGTAATGTACGACTATACCGAGTCGGTTTTCCTCTCGGGAAACGCCTCGCAAAAACCGCTCTGTTTGTCATTGGCCTTATTTGGGCACTTGAATGGTTGCGATTGTTTGGTTGTGAGCGAGCTTCTAGTCTACTCCGCATCTCCACGAATTGCAGCCTGTGTAAACAACTAGGGTCAGTGAATTTGTACGGGCCTTTGCAATTTGCACAAACTAGCTGATTTTGGGAAGTGCAGTCTTTCTCTCGGTGGTTTCCTGCACACTTCGGACAGAATGTTTTAACATTGCAGTGCTTGGCTCCTTGCCCGAGTATTTGACAGTTGTGGCACTGCGTAACTTTGTTTGGGATGTGTCGTTTGTATTCTCAACAGATGATGGTGTTGAACAGAACATTCTTTGTTTGCTTCAGCTTAAGCAGCGTCGTTGAGTCTCTTTCGAAGTATACGATGTCTATGTTCTGCTTGTATTTCGTCACAACAGACTTAACGTATAGGCATTGAACACCGGTCTCAAGAAGATCACTTTTAGGCCAATGACAAACACAGCGGTTTTTGCGAGGCGTTTCCCGAGAGGAAAACCGAGTCGGTATAGTCGTGCATTACTTTAGCATTGTGATGACACACACCGCGGTGCGAACCGCCTCTCGGTTTCGGAACCGAGTCGGTAGATGAGAGAAATGACCCACCGACTCGGTTTTCGAGCGTTTTTCGATATGTTTATTGCTGCGTAGTCCGATCGAGCTGAAATTTTCTGGATGCATTGATGAATGCATGGGATAGGGGAAGGAAAATCAGATAAGAAAACAGATTTTTGAAGAATGGTTAGGATACAGTATTGAAAAATGAAACATTTGTGGGCACTTGCTTTCTAAAAGTAGGCAATTACAGATTTTCAAAGAAAATTAGTATTAGAATCACTTTGCCCAAAATCCATATGCATATTAATACTTACATATATATGTATATACCTATATATACATATGTATGTATACACGTCTACTTTTTTCACAACCATCTATATGATAATCCGACGTAATTTGTAACTGAACCGACTCGATAAACGCTTCTGAAAAACGCTGTGTGTGTCAGCCGACGCGCCAAACCGAAGCGTTAAACGCTTCGGTCAAACCGAACTGTCTGTCATTGGCCTTAATATCTGTTGGCTCGTAGTCATCAAGCCCGAGCAGAACTGCTTTGAAAGGTGTTTTGTTTTTCTGTTCATGCGAAAAGTATTCAATGTTTGCTTGTTTGAGTTCAAGCTGTACTTTATCGTAAGAGGCCCAAGATGAACATTGTAATTTAATCCCAATTGATATATTTTTCATTACATAATCAGCAACTGAGATCACGTTCAGGAGAGATTTTATAGCACTTGATTTTTGCTTCAAGATAATGATTGGTGGAGGGGTCTCGGGATGAGGAGATGGAATATTATTATCAGTGACATCACCGTCACTAAGTAGCTTAAGTGAAGCGAAGTAATTTTCGCTATTGCTGGAAGATTGTTTAAGGTTCGCGACCGCATTTTTCCGCTTCTTATTCATGTTATAAAAGGATTTCACCACTGAACAATGAGCGTGAGGGAGATAAGCATCTCCCATTTCACCAATTTTTCTTTTTGATATACTTTATAATATCAATAAAACTGAGAAAAAAAACACAACCGAAGTTCGAATTTAAAAAAGCAAAAGTAGGTCCGCTATTTCGACAACCAAGATCGTACTGTTATCCGCGAATATACGTTGCAGTCACAACTAAATTAGATTTGCATATAAGCGTCAGCAGAATATGACTATTCCCACTGAACTCTTAGCGAGAACTTTTTCTGTGAACAAAATTTAACAGATATCTCTCATTTGTGGAAATCGAGCTCAGAAATACACCATTGCATAATGGCTGAAATAGAAACACCCGATTACGACGAATAGGCGTATATTCAACTCAAAAAACGCTACAAGTCGATGAACATAAGATTGCTGGAATGTTGAGAGAGTTAGTCTAAACAAGCTAATGGTGCGATATCAGGTAATCGAGAACCGTTTGTACAATTACCAAAAATATACATCACAACGTTTTTGGGAGAGTATTCAATATGGGAGCAAATTATTTTATAACTTGGTAGAGTGGCACCTGATGGCAAACTCCCAAAGCGTGTTATACCTCAAGTCAAATTTAGCTGAAAAAGCGAAACGCATTATACAGCATCAAGCAATATCTGATGCCGATTAAAAAACTGCTTGGAAGCTATTTGAAAGTCGACATGACAACAAACGGTTGATAGTGTCTTCATTCCTTAAGAGCATTTTTCTAGTACCGGTCTCAAGTTTTGATACGGCACAATCATTCAAGCGGTTACATGACATTGTACAAGACGCATTGCTTGAAACACTTAAACACTTCAAACTGGGATAAAATGTTGCTACATTTGTTGTTACAAAAGGTTGACCAAGAGACGCATTGACTCTTCCAACAGGGTCTACAATAGCTTCGTGAGATTTCCAGCCTAATATTACCGTTTTTTTATTTAGAAAGCGTCTACACACCCCTTTTATCACCAAAATACAAAGGGGGTTAGCTTCGGGAGCCTAAACTCACCGGAGATGGGGTGGGTGGGCGCTACTCGCTTCCAATCCCGAAACTAACTCACGGCCGTCGCCTTGAAGCGAGAAGTGTGGCAACGGCTTCACGCACTAGTAAAAATAGCCCGAAAGGACACACCCACGTTCACAATATTATACAATATTTTATTTATTTCTCCGTTTATACGCTATTTGAAAAAAACTAACTATTCACGCAATTGCAAAAGATGTCACGGCGCCGCGATTTTAGATTGAGCCTACTTAATTGCTACACTAACCTGTATCTTCCTTTAACTTATCTATTTCTGTTTCACAATTATAAAGCTAAATTACGCTTGTCGCTCGTCGATCTGCTTCGTCGAGTACTTCGCTCACCCAATTATCTTTTCCACCAATCTCGCTCCTCACACACATTCGCCGGTTGGACGATATTTTTCTTATCTCGGCCAGATTTTGTAGAAAATATCCCGTCGTAACTCCTTCACACCACCTCAATCCAAATGAACAATCTGCTACTGCCGATCTTCGATCTTCGAAACTTATCCCTGGTTATTTCGGTTCGCTCTCGAACATGTAAAATAGATAGATTTCGATTTTAATTTATTCGCCGTCAACCGCTAAATTCGCCAACTATTCCTTACCGTGGTCATTCAGCAAGAGAGCAGTCCATCGCCTGGCCACCTCGCAGGTTACCTTTGATTCCCACTTTGAACCCGCTTTGCGGAACTTCGGGGAATCCGTATTTTCCATAAAAGTTCTATTGCATTGTTCAGTGCATTGCCGTAATATGCATGTACAGCTCAAGTGCATTTGTTCATTGCACTTTTGCACCTGGCATCGCGCTCGATCTGTATGGCAATGCCTTGGTACGGCCCGGAATACGGTCCGTTTCTCTGTCGTTCCGTCGAGTTGGAATAGTCACTTATTGACATTCGAAATGTCAAATTCTTGTTTACCAACGGCAAATTTAAAAGTAAACTCTCGATCTAATTAAACTGATTGTTGTTCAATTTAAAAGGATTTCCGATGACAAGGCTTCGATCCTGTGAGCTCCGCCAATTAGTATAGATCGATCAACGAGATGGCGGTGCAGGGCAATGCGACGCAGAGTTTTGGATACACCTGAGGATTCGCGGGCTATTCGGTGGAGATTTCACCGAACATCAACTGCACGGTGAGCAGCGAAGCGGTAAGCTGAACTAGGTTTAAATTGCACGTGTCAATCCGGTTCAATGTCGAGAGCTTGTCGTTGGCGTCTGGCTCGATGACGGACAACTTGGGTTTGGCCGTTTTTCTTTTTTGTCGGACTACGCTGAGGCTCGAAACTTAACCTACGATTTACTATTTTCAATTCATTATTTTCATAACATACATCCCGTCCCTATATCGTTAGCGTGTCCGTGGCTGTTGATCAACAACCACATACATTCATCTTTCACCGGTAATATTCGCGTGTGTGATCGACCGTGACACCGCTCTCTCCTCAGAGGATTCCGTGGGAATCCTCGACGCTATTTCTCCACGACACCGCACGAAACTATATTCTCATTCGAAGTTTGGTATTTCGGTTCGCGTTAGATTCTCGCAAAACTTAATTCGGTCGATGACATCCCCTATTTGAACCCTGAATCACACATTCACGCCATAATTCCCAGATATAACTCATCCTGCATGCTGATGTATCTCGTTTAGTCAGTTTGTGTTGTTGTTGGTATGAGTATTTTGGAAATTCACAATTTTGATGCAAACTGATCGCGATTTTAGGCTAACTAACGTATTGGTTGAACGGCTATGACCACCACAGAGGGAAACTGCACCAGAAGGCCAAGAAAAGAAACGAAAAAAAAAACGAAAGGGAAATCGGAAGGAAGCTAAACCCGGGCACGGGATTCACATCTACCACACGGTATCTTATTTCATTTTCATTTCTACGAACTAACATCTATTCATCTGACTAACCCCTATACAATTTTATTCCACCTTAAATACTAAGTATAAAATAAGTTTGAAACTTGCGCGCACTCTTGAGGCCATTTCCCCTCCGCTCTTCTACTACCTTTCTACTCGGTAAACCCACACACCCCCACACTACTCGCCTAACTTATTAAGTATATAAGCACTATCCCCCCACCACAAATACTTCTAAACCTAAGCCATTATTGTTTACACTACCATTCACCGATTACTCCCTGTTTCTCTGTTAAGATTCCCCACCACCAAACTAACCTTGCGATTAGTATTGCTTTTTTTTTAACTATGACAAACCTTTAACTATGTAAATTTTCACAACCTTCAGATATTGGATAAATAATATATCCCACCAACAAGAAAACTACCTACTAAGCCTTAACTAAACCTATCTATAATACCCTTCATAAACCGCATATTCTCACGTCACGCCACCGGCGTTATCCTCCCCGTTGACATATTGTTTCAGGTCTTTCAAGTGCCAAATGCCCGCGGTCTTATCCCTCTCGTCGACAAGCTCACAAGTCCACGTCGATGGTTTCGACTTAATCCTGAACGGGCCAATGTAAGCTGGAGCTAGCTTCGCTGCGAAGTTCTTACTAGCATCGGATAGAACATAATTCTTCCTCCATACTTTATCTCCCACCTGGAAATTCACGGGGCGATGGCGTAAATCATAACGTTTCTTACTAGAGATCGCAGCTCGCTTCAATCTTCGTTCGACCTCGTCACGCACCTTTTCCAACGACTCCGCGTTTCTCGTTGGAGAGAAGCTTTCTTGCGCGCCTGATGGGGGTTGTGCTTCTTCCCGGAACGTAATCATTTCCCTGCCAAAATTCATAAAATAAGGGGTGAAACCCGTAACCTCATGCTTATATGTCCATAAAGCACACGCAATCTTTGGTAGAAACTTGTCCCACGAGCGGTGATTATCTGAGGCGTAACATCTGAGCATGCACTTAATATCCTGGTTGCGCCTCTTGGTTGGATTGGCCTGGGGATGATATAGCGCGGTGTAACATATCCTTACACCGTAATCTTCCACCGCCGACTTAAACTGTTTGCCCCTGAATTGCACCCCATTGTCGCATACCAGGATTTTAATTCCAACAGTCGGAAAACAGCTGGTGCTGTCGCTGTTCGTAACGGCAACATTATAGAGTACTTCGTGACGTAGTCAACGATTGTCAAGATGTAGGCATACCCCCGCGTCGATCTAGGCAATGGTCCCACCAGATCCATACTAACCATCTCCCAGGGTGTTTTAGCTTCGCCGGCCCTACTGGCCATTAGACCAACTGGTGGTTTCCTCTCCACCTTACAGGCCTGGCACACCTTACATTATCCTACATAAGCCTGTATGTCTCTCCGCATCCGAGGCCAATAATAGTTTTGGGCAACCCGCGACCACGTTCGAGTAACACCCATGTGACCAGCTTTCGGATCGTCATGGTATCGGTTCAGTATTCTGCTTCTCTCTGCCTTCGGAATCACCCTTTTCCAGACGAGGCCATTTTCGCCATCCCCCTTGCGCACTGGTACCTGCTTCCACAACGCATTCTCCGTCACCGACCAGTTTCCGAATTTATGGGGTTCGTTCCAAACATCAGCTTCCATCTTTTCAAACCACTGGTCGGGTACAGGGGGTACCGCCATGTCCCCTACCTCCACGATTGCGCGAGACACCGCATCAGGTACAACATGCTCCTTGCCTCGTCGATGAATCACCTCAAAATCGAACTGCTGAAGGGGTACGGCCCACCTCGCCAGCCTGCTTTTCGGGTCCTTCAGTTTATTGAGCCAGACCAAAGAATGATGATCCGTGATCACCACGAAGCGCGTCCCCTCAATGTACGGTCGAAGCTTCTCTATCGCCCATAATACACCCAAACATTCTCTTTCTGTGGCCGAGTACTTCCGTTCTTGTTTCGAGAGCACGCGACTTAGGTAGCACACCACCTTTTCATCCGTTGGGTGTGCCTGGCTCAACACTGTGCCTATCCCTACATCCGATGCGTCTGTTTGGACCTTGAAAGGCAGGTCAAAATTGGGGCATGCTAATACTGGAGCCGACGTGAGTCTCTGTTTACAAGCCTCGAACGCCCGCTCACATTCGTCTGACCATGTGAATTTACGACCCTTCTTCAGCAGGTCGCTAAGTGGTGGTACCATCGTCGCGTGACCAGGAATGAACCGACGGTACCAGGATACCATTCCTAGCAATTTTCTGACCTGTCTTACCGAGCCTAGACGAGGAAAATCCCTAATGGCCTGGACCTTCTCTGGGTCCACGCGGAGGCCTTCTTCGTCTACTACATACTTTAAATATTTTAATCGTGACCTGCAAAACTGGCATTTCTCTTTTGACACCCTGAGACCCGCTTCTCTCAAACGAACGAACACCTCTTGCATGATCTCCATATGCCGCTCGAACGTTTCGGTCACTATAATTACGTCGTCTAAATAAGTAAAAACGAAAGGCTTGAGTGCGGGCCCCAGTACCGTGTCGACTAATCTTTGCCAGGTGGCCCCTGAATTGTGAAGACCAAAAGGCATGCGTCGGAAATGGAACAAACCTCTTCCGGGCACTGTGAAGGCCGTGTACTGTTGGGACTCTTTGGACATTGGCACCTGCCAATATACCGACTTTATGTCTAAGGTCGACAGATACTTCGCGTTACGCAGTTTATCGAGGGTTGCAGTGATATATGGTAACGACTACGCGTCTTTTTCCGACACCACGTTGAGCTTCCTGAAATCTACGCAAAATCGGAAGGATCCATCCTTCTTCCGTACCAACAATATAGAAGAGGACCAGGCGCTCGTTGATGGTTCTACCACTCCCATTTGCAACATCACATCCAATTCCAAATTGATCTGTTTTTGCACTGCTGGAGAAACCGGATAATACCTTTGATTGATCGGCGGTGAATTTGTCTTGATGACATGGCATACCGACTTCGCGCAGCCCAGACCATCCCCCATCAGCGCAAATTGCCCCTCCAGCAGTTTCGATAAAATCTTGGCTTCGCCTGCCGTCAGATGAGACCAACTCCGCAGCGTCTTTCCCGGCGTCGTTTCTGCAGCGGCTACCGAAGTCCACTGCTGTCCCTTCATATCGAGAACTACTCCGAAACATTTCCAGAAGTCTATACCCAATATTTACTCTTGTGGAACCGACGGGATCACCAGCACCTCTAACTCATGACCACGATCGTTGAGTTCAAACATCACCCTCACCATCCCTGTTACCGGGCACATTTCTCCATTAGCCAGCCTCACTTCTTCAACCTCGTTCTGGGTCAGGGTTGCACCTCTTCTCCTTAGTCGAACCCATCCCTTTTCCCCTAAGATCGTGTGGCTTGCACCCGAGTCCAGCAGGCCCTCCATCGCTATACCCATCACCCTCACCTGCAGATGTGGACGATTATCCTGGCTGCACTTCGCTAGTGCGTAACCCACCGTCGGAGAGGGTGCCCTCCGTTGCGGCCTCTTCGAAGTGCTCGCTCGACCGCCTAGCAAGCACGTCGGTCGTTTCCCGCCGCCGGTGAATTTGAGCGTGCCCGCGGCCCCTGTCCGTTTCCCCTCGTTCAACATACGGGGCATGTAGCTCGCATGACCCCCTGCCGACCGCACCCGAAACACCGCCGCGGCTCGGTACACACCCTCGATAAATGCCCATCTCGTCTACAATTCCAGCATTTTGCTCTACCCTGATCCGCCATCGCTGCCACTTGTTCTACCCTCTCCACTTCCAAGTACGCCAAATCCGGCTCCAGACATCGTCTAGATCGCTTTGTGGGTGGCACAAATGCTGCAACCGACATCCTCATCGCATCCAGAGTGCGACCCATCTTCACCAGTTCAGCCACTGTCGTCACCGGCGTCAAGCACAGCTGCTGCTGATAAAACGGTGCTATATTCCTGCGCAATATGCGCAGTTTTTCTTTCTCTGTACAGCATGTTGTCAGCCGGCTAAATAGCCGCTCCATCATTGCGACATATACCCCCATCGATTCACCTTCCCCTTGTGTCCGTCTCCGTATCTCTTCCCACAGCCGGTCCTCGTAATCCAGAAATAAAAACTCCGCCTTCATCTCCCGTATGAGTTCGTCCCACGACGACACCAGATTCTGATTTGCGCGGAACCAAATCAAAGCCCGCGAGTCAAACAGCTCTACAGCTGCCCTGAACAACTGCGGCTTCGACAGACCCTTCGCCTGTCGCAACTCCTCGACACGTTTGAGAAAGGCATTTATGGATCCCGACGAATCCCCAATGAATTTGATGCAACATTTAGCCACCTCCGCTGGGCTCACTACTCTTGCCTCTTTCTGCACGGGTACCGTCTGCTCGCAAACGTTTGGCACTCCCTCGTCATCGGTGGAATCTTCGGTCTTTCCAACCAGTGTCCCCATCGCCAGGATGAGCCTGTTTCGTAATTCCTTCACGCTATCCTTCTGATTCTTAGTGATTGCGCACATATTGGTCAATCGCCGAAAGCCGAACTCCGTCTTCACTCTCGCCTTCATGAACTCAGACTTCGCCCCATCGCCTGAAATGATACAACAGGTTTGTACGACGACTCTTTATTGACTGATCTTAAATCTAGGTTGTAAGTATAAGTAAGTATACATAATTGTAAGTATGAGTGAGTTTACATAATTGTAAGTATAAGTGAGCTTATACACAATGTATTTGTAGGTGTAATGCTAAGCTTCTAATGTGCATATCAAGTGCATACATATAACATCTTCCTTCTTTAAATTTATGTACATGTCAAATAGAGATAATCAACAATAATTCATACAATTAACTTAAATTCAATTTGATTCAATTCATATAATAACTGTTGAAATATTTAGTGAAATTTTTGAAGGATGCATTATTTATACGATAGCTTGCAAGGTGGTATAACGCGCCTTCCAGACCGAGTAGTAATTAATTGATTACTATGCTCTGCATTCGGAGATTTATCTTGGACTAAATGCTCGGTGACAAGGGGTTCAGGAGATTGTGGCGCATCGGTTAGTTTCGGACTAGGTTTTGAGGTAGATGGTATAATGTGCTCTCTATTTCGCCTGTATGCATATCCTGCAGAATCTTTTATGATGTAAGATCGAGGTTCTTTGCAAATGGCTTTAATTTTTCCCGGAAACCAATACGACTTAGAATTTTTCTTATAGTATATATTTTCTCCTTTGCTAAGAGGGCGTAAAATTTTAGTATGTTTGTTGTAACGCTGTTGATGATATTTCTTGTATTTTTTAATTACTGATTTATATTTCGAAGAGTTAATTACTTTAGGACGGAGAATGTTTTCGTTTGTTGGTATCTTAGTTCTGAGCTTCCTTGACATAAGAAGTTCTGATGGAGATGGTAAATTGCCTTTTGATATAGTTCGGTAATGAAGAAGTGACAAATACGGATCTCCTTTTGACATCAGACACTTGGCAAAAAGTTTTTTAATTGTTTGGACTGACCTTTCAGCCAAACCATTAGAACGTGGAAGATAAGGGCTCGAAGTTGTGTGTGAAATATTCCACTCGACACAAAAATTTTCAAAATCCTTTGAATTGAATGGTGGTCCATTATCAGAAATAAATTCAAAGGGTATACCGTGTCTGGCAAAAATTGATTTGAGCTTATTTATAACGTTGCGACTGTTCGTATTGTTAAGAGATTCAACTTCAATGTATTTAGAGAAGTAATCTACAACTAGAAGATATGTTTGATTATTAAATTCGAAAAAATCTGCTGCAACTTTATACCATGGATGTTCCTTGAATGAATGATTTTCCAATGGTTGTTTTGCTTGAGAATTTCTATAACGCATACATGCTTCACAGCTGCTAACAACGTTGTAAATATCATTATTTATATTAGGCCAATAAACTACATCTTTTGCATAGTTTTGACAGCGTTGTATTCCCATATGACCCTCGTGTAATAATCTAAGTGTTTCTTGACGCATTGAATTTGGAATGACTATATGGTTTGACATAAAAATAATACCATATGCGACGTGCATATTATCTTTTACTGCAAAATAAGGCATACAATCAATACTTATCAGCTTTTTATGCTTTGGCCAGCCAGATTTAATATATTCTTCAAGTTTTAATAAAGTTGGATCTTCACGAGTTTCACTTTGAATTTTTTTAAGTTTCTCCTGAGAGACAGGTATTGAAGACAATAATAGATTACAGTGCAGATCAACCTCTTCATCGATGTCACCTAAGCTTGTTTCTTGGAGAGGTGCTCTTGACAACGTATCCGCCATATACAAGTATTTACCAGGCTTGTACTTAACATCAAGATCATATGCTAGTAACCTAAGCATGAATCTTTGTAGTCGTGGAGGAACGTTATGCAATGGTTTAGAAAATATTGTAACCAATGGCTTGTGGTCAGTTTCTACAGTAATTCGTTTACCATAAATATATTGGTGAAATTTAGTACATCCAAAAAGAATTGCAAAAAGTTCTTTCTCAATTTGAGCATAATTCTCCTGACTTTTTGTAAGAGTACTTGACGCATACGCAATGGGTAGCTGATCATGCATAATTGCTGCACCGACGGCTTTTTTGGAGGCATCAACGGATAAAACAATATGCTTATTTGGATCGAAAAAAGTTAAAACTGGAGCTTCTGATATTAGCCGTTTTAGCTTTTCAAATTCTTTTTGATGGCAACCATCCCAATGCCATGCAGTTTCTTTCTTTAGAAGGTGTCGAAGATTTGTCGTTTCTATAGATAAACCTTTGATGAAGCTTCCCAAATAATTTACCATACCCAGAAATCTTTGAAGTTCGACGACTGAAGTGGGTGGTGGCATCTCACAAATCGCTTTAACTTTAGATTTGTCAGGTTTTATCCCATCTGCCGAAAAAACATGACCTAAAAAAGTTACTTCATTGACAACAAATTTTGATTTTTCTTTGTTAAATTTTAATCCGACTTGTCTGGCACGATTTAAAACCTGTTCTAAAATATTGTAATGTTCTTCCTCAGTTTCCGTGTGTATTAGAAAATCATCAATGAATATAATGACGCCTTTAATGTCACCAAATAATTTAATCATTGTTGAATGAAAAATCTCAGGAGCTGCATTTATTCCAAACGGCAATCTTAAAAATCGATATCTACCGAAGGGAGTATTAAAAGTGCATAATTTGGATGCTTCGTCATCGAGTTCAATGACCCAGAAACCTGAATTTGCGTCTAAAACGCTAAAAAACTTCGAATTGATCAACTGAGATTTAACTTCGTCGATTGTGGGAAACGCGTAGTGAGGACGTAAAATAGCTTTGTTTAAATTTCGTGGATCCATACATAATCGGATCTTACCAGACTTTTTCGAAACGATCACTATAGAGTTAACCCATTCCGTAGGCTCTTCTTCTTTGACAATAATATTCAACGATTCTAATCTTTGAAGCTCTTTCTTAAGCGGGACACGTAGGGCAAAAGGAATTTTTCGCGGACTGTCTACTACTGGTTTGGCGTCTGGACGTAATTTAAACTTGCATTTCGTTTCTAATTTACCGATTCCTTCAAATATTTCTCTAAATTTATTTCCGATAATTCTACATTTTTCTTTATGACTTCCATTGTTTGTTTTATTTAATAAACCAATTTGAATTCTTTCTGTTTTGTTTACAATATTTAAATCAATACAACCTTTCAAACCTAATACTGTAATAGTCTGTGTATGTAGTTTGCCGTGTAATATAAAAAATTTAACATTGTAAGACTTATTTTTATACTTTAATGGAAATATGTAGTAGCCCAGTACCGGTATTGATTCTCCCGAAAATGTAAATATTCTACTTTTCGTAGGCGAGATTTGGTTTTTACATAAACCAATACTTTGAAAAACTTGATAGGTCATGACGTTCGCTTGAGCGCCAGTATCGACTTGGCATTTTATGCTGTGACCGAAAAGAGATAATGAAACAAACCAGTTTTTACTACTGTTTGTACTTTCAATTTGAGAAACTTTCATCATGCCGAGAAAAAAATCATCTCCTACATCTGAAGAGTTATCTGCTTCAATATTTTTTACATACAAGTGCCGCTTATTTGTATGAGGAGTGCGACACATTTTTGCATAGTGGTTAAGTTTTTGACCCAAATGGCACACAACTCCAATTGCCGGACATTTCTGTCTATGCGACTCACCACAACGAGAACATTTTGCATTTGTGTGCTTATCAGTTTTCATGGTTTTTTCAGTTTTCACAAAATTTTTTGGTTTAGATTTTATCATGTGGTAGTTATTTTTAGATTTTTTCATATAATTTACCGAGTAATCATTTATGATTTTACCACTGGAATCATTTTTTAAAATTTCCGCATTTATTTTTGCCAATTTAATATTTTTCGCAATTTCAATTGCTTTGTCTAATGTAACTGCACCTTCGCTTAGTAAACGTTCTTTTATTTGATTGCTTACTAAGCCGCACACGAAAATATCTCGAACTAAATCATCCTTAATTGCACCGAAATCACAAGAAGCACTTAAATTTTTTAATGCGGTAACAAAATCATCCAACGATTCTTCAGAACCTTGTTTTCTTGTGAAAAAAAATGTGCCGTTCGACGGCAATATTTACCTTGGGTACAAAATGCAAATGAAATTTTTCTAACAAATCCTTATACTGAACTTTATCCATGTCCAAATTGAGTGATCTAAATATATCCAGCGACGACGATCCCATACAGTGAAGAAATAAGGCAACTTTTCGTTGTTCGCTTTCTGCTTCTAATCCTGATGCACGTAGAAATATTTCGAATTTGGTCCTCCATGTGGTCCACTCGGACGGCATATTAATAGCATCCATTTGTAGAGGTACAATCTGTGAGATGAATCCCTCCATTCCGATTTTTGGTTTTGGTTTCGCTTCAGCCTCGGTCGACATTAATTAAATTTTATTTCCGATTGAAATTAACTTTTACTTTTTACTTTTACTTTTGACTTTGCAATTAACTGTACTTTAGACTTTTCGGTTAACACCTGACACCATGTTAAATGATACAACAGGTTTGTACGACGACTCTTTATTGACTGATCTTAAATCTAGGTTGTAAGTATAAGTAAGTATACATAATTGTAAGTATGAGTGAGTTTACATAATTGTAAGTATAAGTGAGCTTATACACAATGTATTTGTAGGTGTAATGCTTAGCTTCTAATGTGCATATCAAGTGTATACATATAACACTCTGTTAACCAAGTCTTCTATCTCTGTCACCTTAGCCAGCATCTCCGAGTGGTCTGTCTCGAAATCGAATGGAAAGTCGGGTTCCACATAAGACGTATCCAATGCTGACTTGGACCTTAGCATAGCCCTCAATGTCTTCCTCATAGCGTCAACGGTGTCTGCTGGAAACCCGCGGATGGCGAGTTCATAAATGAGCTCGTCTTTACTCAGACAATCGACCAGAATCTTCATTTTTTTTCCGCCAAGAAAAACAACCCTCCCGAGCAAAATATTTCCTGAATGTCCGCGAAACTCAAGATACCTCACTAACAACCGAACACCCACCTGGAACTCAAAAGCTACGATAAAACTACGTACTCTACGTTGAAAACCTGGAAAATAATGGCCTCTTACTAACTATCCTATATTATCATGCACTCACAATTCAGTCACCATTTATACACGTATATTTACCCTTTATACACTCCCACACGTTCCTTTTTTTTCCTTACAACACGCACCCTGATTCACAAAATTCAGAATTCAAATAGTTTTTTTTTATATTGTGATTTCAAAAAGAAAAATAGATATAGCCAAATGATATATAGGGATATGATGAGAATAATTCTACCCAATTTTACGAAGTTAAGCTTCGAAAATATACAAACCGACTTCAAAATCACAATAATGCAACCGCTATCGTGTGAATTACTTTCAAATCCGTCTTTAAAATTACTGTGAAAATAGATTTTACGCACCTAAATGCCTTCCCACAATTTGGGCCTTGGCTCGTCGAATTTTCCGAGTACCGTTTTCCGCCGTTAGTACCGTTGGCCCCACGTTGGGCGCCAATTTATTACGGTTTTTTTATTTAGAAAGCGTCTACACACCCCTTATATCACCAAAATACAAAGGGGGTTAGCTTCGGGAGCCTAAACTCACCGGAGATGGGGTGGGTGGGCGCCACTCGCTTCCAATCCCGAAACTAACTCACGGCCGACGCCCTGAAGCGAGAAGTGTGGCAACGGCTTCGCGCACTAGTAAAAATAGCCTGAAAGGACACACCAACGTTCACAATATTATACAATATTTTATTTATTTCTCCGTTTATACGCTTTTTGAAAAAAACTAACTATTCACTCAATTGCAAAAGATGTCACGGCACCGCGATTTTAAATTGAGCCTACTTAATTGCTACACTAACCTGTATCTTCCTTTAACTTATCTATTTCTGTTTCACAATCATAAAGCTAAATTAACTTACTCAGCCTATTAACCGCTTGTTGCTCGTCGATCTGCTTCGTCGAGTACTTTGCTCACCCAATTATCTCTTCCAAAAATCTCGCTCCTCACACACATTTGCCGGTTGGACGATATTTTTCTTATCTTGGCCAGATTTTGTAGAAAATATCCCGTCGTAGTTCCTTCACACCATCTCAATCCAAATGAACAATCTGCTGCTGCCGATCTTCGATCTTCGAAACTTATCCCTGGTTACTTCGGTTCGCTCTCGAACATATAAAATAGATAGATTTCGATTTTAATTTATTCGCCGTCAATCGCTAAATTCACCAACTATTCCTTACCGTGGTCGTTCAGCAAGAGAGCAGTCCATCGCCTGGCCACCTCGCAGGTTACCTTTGATTCCCACTTACTGAACCCGCTTTACGGAACTTCGGGGAATCCATATTTTCCATAAAAGTTCTATTGCATTGTTCAGTGCATTGGCGTAATATGCAAGTACAGCTCAAGTGCATTTGTTCATTGCACTTTTGCACCTGGCATCGCGCTCGATCTGTATGGCAATGCCTTAGTACGGCCCGGAACACGGTCCGTTTCTCTGTCGTTCCGTCAAGTTGCAATAGTCACTTATTGACATTCGAAATGCCAAATTCTTGTTTACCAACGGCAAATTTAAAAGTAAACTCTCGATCTAATTAAACTGATTGTTGTTCAATTTAAAAGGATTTCCGATGACAAGGCTTCGATCCTGTGAGCTCCGCCAATTAGTGTAGATCGATCAACGAGATGGCGGTGCAGGGCAATGCGACGCAGAGTTTTGGATACACCCGAGGATTCGCGGGCTATTCGCGGACGGAGTCCGTGGTGGAGATTTCACCGAACATAAACTGCACGGTGAGCAGCAAAGCGGTAAGCTGAACTAGGTTTAAATTGCATGGGTCAATCCGGTTCAATGTCGAGAGCTTGTCGTTGGCGTCTGGCTCGATGACGGACAACTTGGGTTTGCCCGTTTTTCTTTTTTTGTCGGGCTTCGCTGAGGCTCGAAACTTAACCTACGATTTACTATTTCCAATTCATTATTTTCTTAACATATATCCCGTCCCTATATAGTTAGCGTGTCCGTGGCTGTTGATCAACAACCACATACATTCATCTTTCACCGGTAATATTCGCGTGTGTGATCGAACGTGACACTAAATATATTCCTCAAGTTCATCGAAGCCAAATTTCAACTACTGGGAACACTAGGAAAAAGAAAAGAGGAAGCACAATCAAAGCAAAAAAGGGAGGCTCGAAATATTCACTATTAACAACCAACTTCGTGAGTGAACTATGTAAAAAATACCATATTGGTATTCATCAGTGCACGCTGTTTCTTAAACTTACGCCAGCAAAACGATTTGAGATGACGAAAAAATTACATTACTGCATTTATTATAATAAATAAGTCGCAAGCGTGTCATAAATGCAATAAGTGGCAATTTATTCTGTTGCATTTTGGCACGGAAGTTCCAAAGTTATATGAACTAAATTCGATTACGGAACCACATTTGTTGACTCCGAATTATGTGTTCCTTGGCACTGCAATTATCATTGTAAAAGACAAATATGGACAACCAATCAAATGCCCTGCCATTTTCAACTCTAAATCACAATCAAACTTCGTCACTGTACGGCTTGTTCAAAAGTAAGGTCTGAAAACAAGTCAAAGAAAATTCATATAAGCGGAATAGGAACCTCGGGATTGAATTCTCAAGGAGATAACATCGAATTGGCTATCATCTCTGAAATATCAAACTTGCAACCATCCAAAACGTTCAATAAAGAGTCCTGGCCATAACCCCAGAACATTAAATTAGCCAATCACGGTTACCACTCGGATAAAAGATAGAACGCGCGCGAAGGTCACTCAGGGTCGAAAATGGAAAAAACATCACGCGTTCGGCCAAATTGTAATAGTATTAAGATGAGTTAGGGCGCAGCTTAAATGAGACGTCAACGCACGACGACCTAGCGGACGAAGCAGTTCGGCATCATCAGGCCAAAACAGGGTCGATAATTATTACCACAACCAGCGTCTGCCTTGACCCGCTGGTGGACTTACCTATGAAATTGCACAGCACGTTAACACAAGTCAATGAATAAGGAAAACCATCAGAATAATTTTGTTCACATGAGCACTAGACACCGATGTGCCAACGATTATTGAAGCGGCTAGTGGATAAACCCCGGCAGCTTGTCTTCTCTCATTGTATCTAACGTCAAGACTCAAGCATGTAGCAATTTGTATGTCGGTTCACAAAAATCAAGTTCCACACCGATCCAAACGGCATACTGTGAAGATGAATGTTACCTTGGCTATGAAATATCTCGCTAGACCCATCAGCATCCATGGCACCTTCAATATGCCCCACGCACTTACGCAAATTGATTGCGTGGGCACAGCTACACGAAACTAAAAGGAAAATGTAAACAAGAATATCACAGCAACATTACCTATCCACCGACATATCAGCCGCACCAAACCTGTGCGCCAGGCGAGATTTGAACCCAACCTTACGTCTAACTGAGAAATATATTTATATCCAACAAGTTACTAGCAACGATTTAGATTTGTTTACGGGAATCATCTCGTTGACGCCATTAACACACAATTTGACAATTGAAAGCGAGGAGCAAGTTGCAGGCGGCTACAAGCAAAACAATGGGAAATGTGAACCGGCACACTGCGACATAGGGAAATGAGGAAAGAAACGTCGCATGCAGAAAAAGTACTTCCAGCAGAGATTTTGCGCGGGATGAGGTGAATGCCCGGTCGCAAAGTGCATTGTGCTTACCATGCAAGAAGTGCATGGCGATTTATAGGTAAACCAAACGGTCCAAGGAAGTACCGCGGGAAATGGACCTAAAACCGATAGATAATGTTTCATGCGGAGTGATCAAGGCACGGCGAGACATTCTGATTCTGGGAACAAAGTGAGAAAGTTTGATCGTCGACGAGGGGGCTGCGATTAATTCCAAATATCATTTAATTATTTCATTACTAGGGAAATCAAAATATTCTGGAAAGGACGGTGCGGTACGAAGTGGAAAAAAATATAAGGAACCGATAAAGAAAAATTCAACGAGAATCCGGACGCAATTCGATGTAAGGCGCGCAATCAAAATTTGGTTGGTGACGAAATTAAATACACACGGCTGCACGATAGCATCGCAGTGAGCAGCGCACACTGGTGAAGTACCGACTGTGAAGGAAATTCAATAAGGGAAATACAGCGGAATCCGGACACAATTCAAATTAAGGCGTGTAATCGAAATTGGGCAATTTAGTATACACGGCTGCATGATTGCATCGCAGTGAACACAACGCATATGTGGGGAAGTATCGACTGCGGATGAGTAAGAGCTGATAGATGAAAGCACGGCGACAACAGAGTAAAAGAAGAAAACAAAGGTTCGTCTTTCTGAAGAAATAGATTAGGTAGTGATTAAGTAGTTTAGTGAAATGATAAGGAAGATTGTGTCGGTCAATGTTAAAAATTTAATCAGTCATTGCAGTTAGATAATTATTATTATTATTATTAAGAATCGCGGCCCCGCGTTGTGTACGATAAGCTAAGAGTAGAGATAATAGAGTTTGTGAACTATTTATGAAGTGGTGCTTTTCATTTAATTGAGTTTAATTTTGACGGCATACGGCCCGGAAGAAGATAATTGATCACACTAAATTCTCACTTCGCAGCTACGGGTTTAAGAAACGCGTGGCGCCCGGACTCACCCCTCTCGCGTGAGCTAAGCAACCCGAAGCTGCCACCCTGGTCTTCTGGAGGAGAAAACAGGCTCGTTTACATAGCGGCGCAGGTCGTAGGATAACAAATTGTTGATCTTTACTCGATGCGGACGTATACTCCGATTTTACGTCTTATGATCAGATCAAAATGTCCACCGACATAAAACCATCATTTCCATTCTGCAGCGTATTTTTACTGCATGCTCCGCCTCGAGGTAGTACCCGAGCAATCGACAAAAGCTAGGGTGGTCTTCATTCCGAAACATGGAATTGTTTAATCATCATAGCGTGAGGTCTTTAGACCAACCAGCTTTACATCGTTTCTGCTCAAAACACTAGAGAGGCTTGTTGATCTGCACATCAAAAGCTCGATTGATGTCGTAAGGCTCTGTGTTGATCAACACGCGTATTAAGCGGGCAGATCAGTAGATACGGCATTTCACAAAGTTTTCGGCACAAGAGAAAAATCCTTACGGCAAAAGAAATTCACGTTGGCAGCCTTCTAAAACATATAGGGGGCCTTCAATAATGTCACTGTCGCGAGTATCATCGATGGTTTGGTTCGATATGGTGTAAAACTCTGGTGACCTGGGCATTGGACTCGCTCAAGAGCAGGTGGATTGAGGCAACTTTTTTGGAGGCCACAGCGGAAAGAACAGTCGGAACCGAAACACCACAAAGAAGGATTATATCTTCCCTTTTCTGGATCCTAACAGTCAATGAAATACTGGAGAATTTAAAGGCCAGTGGCTTTGAGGTGGTCGCATATCCCGATGACATTAAGGTTCTTGTAAGAGGTGCGTTCCCACAAACTTTGACGGACCTTATGCAATCGGCGCTAGACCATATCCAAGCCTGGGCCAGAAAAGTTGGTCTTCGGGCTAACCTGACAAAAAACGAACTTGTACTCTTCACAAGGAGACACAGACTTCCGGCCATTGCCACGCTTAACCTCAACGGAATACCATTAGAACTTGTTTGTAGGTGTTAAATTTTTGGGCCTAATACTAGACAGGAAACTGAACTGGGGGGCTAACGTGAAGCACAGAATTAGTTAGGTTTATGCAGCACTTTTCGCGTGCCGGTCCGCCTACTCCAATACCTGCGGTCCCAAACCTAGGGCGATCTATAAAATATTCAGATGCGTAGTGAGGCCGATTTTGGTGTATGGAGGAATCGTGTGGTGGAAGGCAGCGCAGAGTAAAACTAAAATCAAAAAGCTAGCAAGACTGCAGAGATTAATTTGCTTATGTATTACGGGTGCTTTAAGAACCGCCCCAACGGCTGGGTTGGAAATGATTTAGGGACTCACGCCACTAGATCGATTCATCTTTAGAAGCGTAAGTATAGCGGCGATACGCGCGAAAAGTTTCGGCACGTGGAATTATTCAAATCAGTGGGGTCACATCGGTATTCTTACAAAATGCCGCAAAAGTTTTGGGCTCGTTGCAGAAGACATGGACCACATGAGCAAAATAATACATCTTAGCAGGAATTTCCAGATCAAGATACCCACAAGAACAGACTGGAAGAAAAAGGAAGCTACCACCGATGAGGGCGTCTGGATTTACACGGACGGGTCAAAGACGGACACAGGAGTTGACTTGGGTGTGTTTTCTATGGATCTGAGCCTTAACCTGTGGTGTAGACAGTCAGACCATGCTACCGTCTTTCAGTCTGAATTATATGCTATATGACCATATGCCAATGACCATTTGCGTTGATAGTAGGGCAGCCATTCTCGCTCTTGCGTCTTACAGATGTTCTTCAAAAACTGTTAACGCTTGCATAGTGGCTCTCAATGAAAAGGCAAGACATACTCCTATCTGGATTATGTGGGTGCCAGGGCATAGTGGGGTCATAGGCAACGAAAAAGCCGATGAATTGGCGAGGAAAGGTTCAGGAGCTAGCAATAGCCCCTGCATCACTGTACCACGGTCGATCGCTGACGCCACAAGCAAACTTGATGCCGCGATATTAGCTAAACTAAAGTCCTAATGGTAAAACAGGATAGACTGCAGGGTAGCCAGGACATTATTGCCATCACCTGATCTAAGCAAAAGCAGGAAACTGCTAAAGCTCAGCAGAAACCGCTTGAGAGCCACGGTTGGCTTGCTCACAGGGCACTGCTTTACCGCATCTCATGCGAACAGAATGGGACTGACATCCAGCAATCTATGCATGAGGTGCGAGATAGAAGAGGATATCATCGAGCATACTCTCTGTGATTGTCTGGCCCTAAATAATAAACGCCTCAAGATTTTTGGTTCTTACCACTTTCAAGGGTCAGCAGACGTGGCCAGTACCATCACGCTGAGTCAGCTGATCTAGTTTGGCGAAGCGGTCCCTTGGCGGCTCTAGAAAGCCAGCAGAGGGTGGTGAATGGGCCCAAATTGGGAGCCTAATGCAAGCCGCGTTCCCGGTCACTCTCTTTACTAACCTAACCTTACCTAGCAGCCCTGCAAAATTCTGTGTTCTGATGGGTTGTGTTGGGAAGAGTTGGAAGTACGGCACTTGAACAGTTTTGTTTCTGTGGAATCAGTACGAGCTTGCTAGATAATCATTTTCAAAGGTTCTGGAATGTGGAAGAATGCTATACAACGAGTCGCTCTATAACAACGCTAGAAAAGGAGTGTGATCATTATTACAATCAAAACACAAAACGTGAAACCACAGGCCTTGTTGTGGTAAGACTACCCTTCCGAAAGGAATCGATGAGAACTGAGAAAGATAGCGATGCGACAGTGTATACAATTAGAAAAAAGATTGGATTGAGAGGAAAAGCTCAAACGAGAATACAAGCACTTCATGGATGAAGCACTTCATAGATGAAGCACGTCATGGATGATTTCAACATATGGCGCCGATTTCTTTCAACGAAAAACCAAAAAATCATTGTTGTATGCGTCATCATTGTGTCATCAAACTTGAGAGTACCAAAAGGAAGCTAAGCGTTGTGTTTGATGCATCATGCAAGACTTCTAGCAACATATTACTCAACGATATTTCGCAAGTCGGCCCAACAATACCAAATGATCTATTTACAATCCTGGTTTGATTTCGGATGCACATATACGCCTTTAAGGCAAATATTTTTAAGATATATGGGCAAATTCAGGTAACAGACTACGATCAGTATTTTAAACTCATCTTGTGAAGGGGAAACCTCATAGATCCATCTAGTGTTAGAAGCATCGAACCGTTACGTATGGCACTACATGTGCACCGTACTAAGCGACAAAACTACAATAATACTTGTCTGAGCCATATCAACTACAATACCCTTTAGGGATTGAAATACTTTAGCAAGATTTTTATGTTGACAGCTTGATCACCGGAGAAAATAATTTACCTTATGCGATTCAAATACAAACCGAAGAAAGGTCCCTACTTCGGCAGGCCGGGATGTCTCTCAAAAAATTGTGCGCAAACTATCGCGAGCTGCTAAAGTCAGTTCGAAGCAAAGATCTAGAAACACTTACCAGTTTTCAAAATAATGGTGAATTATGTACCAAATCGTTGGGACGCATTTGGTACCCATATCCAGATTCGTTTGCCATTAAAGTAAAATTGCCCGCAACAAAACAGGTTTCCAAACGAACTATTCTGGCTGACATCGTTCACATTTATAATTCACTTGGGCTTATAAATCCAATCATTTCTAAGGCAAAGATATTTAATCAAGAGCTGTGGTGAATGCCCAGATGCCCAGGGATGCCCAGATATCAGAGGATTTGGCCCCAAAGAAGCGAAGATATCTAGAAGAACTAAAATCATTATCTCAAAAATCATTATCATTACCAAATCAAACCAGCTCCACGCATATTCAGATGTGAATGAAAAGGCCTACGGAGTGGTAATTTTTTCAATCCATCGATTCCCGAGGGACCATTACAGTTCGCTTGGTATGTGCGAAATCTATAGTCGCTCCAGTCAAGGTCACAACGCTACCCCGTCCGGGGCAAGGTGCAGTGCATCTGATAGTGGAACTAGTAAACAAATTAAAAAGTACACACAAGGCAGATGAATTATTCTTTGAAATATATTCATCGATAACGTTGTCATGGATAAAATCTTCTTCGACGTCATTCAAAACATCGTCGCAAAAAGAGTTTCATACATTCAAGAAAAAACTTCAACAAGCCAATGGAGACATGTACCCACAAAGTAGAACCCTGCCGATGTCTTATGAAGGGGAATGAGACCAAATGCACCATAAGAATTAGAGCTATGGTTTCACGGATCACAATTTTTCCTAAAGCCACCCGAACGCTGGCCAAAAACAAATTATCGAAACGTCGAAGTAGAGGAAGTGAAATGTCCTGCAAAATCTCATAGTCCGGGGAAATCTAACATGGTGCTTCGGAAAAACTAGGGAAAAGCTGAATTTTGATGCGAACCTTCGTACTGGCGTGTTGAACAAAATGTCAAAAGTCCCCATCGATCCGAGTGCTGCGTCACTTTTTATACGGGGTCAAAGGTCACCAAAGTGACCTTTCCTAAATACCTCAGTAACGGCTAAGTTTTCAGAAAAACAATATGTAACAAATTTGTAGCTTAAACAATTTCCAACAAAAAAGATTGCATAACTTTTTTCTGTAACCATAACCGTTTTGGAGATATATTCATCTAAACATTTGCTACTAACACCATCCTCTTTCTCACGGCATGTTAATATATTCTTATTTTGATTACGACTTGGCATGTTTGTGAGTTTATTTTTCTATGTTAAAGAGGCGCATACAAAAAAATAATGTGAATAAACTTATCTACCACACTCCAGGGTAGATGGAAAAGTGTGCTCAGAAACTTTCCCCCTCCCCCTTTGCCATGGTATCGCTGGTAATGGTATCCCTGTGCATCCATCCCAAATTTTCAGAAATGAGCTAGCTCGTTGCTTAATCTTTGCCCACTGTTAAACAAGATAAGATCACTTTTAATCCTGTTAATTGCCTATTATTGACATCGCAGGACCAGCCCTACACCCACATAGTACCCACACCCTACCCATCCCGCAAACGAACCATCCCGAAATTACCGGTTTTTTAGTTTTTTTTCCCATACAGTCTTATCCCATGAACGAGCAGGGCAATTTCACGTAAGTTCAGGTGCAAATTGGTTTCGAACCGTGTCATGTTCCTTTGGCGCTATGCAGTCATCACAAGATTGGTAAAAAACTGATAGTTCGGGGATAATATGCAGCGGATTGAGCTCCTATAATGTCATAAATGAGCGTTTACAGAATTATGCCAGGATATTATCTTGCTTTTTCATACTCCTAGGGCCATGATATGTTACAAAACCTATTTTCACCTGCAGTGTTGTTGTTTTGTCCTGCTCTTTCATGGAATATCCCATACATGATGCAGCAATACAGTTTATTTTGAGAAGAGAGTAGCAAGCAGATGTCCCTACAAGCTTTAGGGCAAAGGGGGGTAAGTGGTGGTGGGAACTTTTCAGAGCACACTTTTCCACCTACACTGGAGTCTGGTAGATAAGTTTGTTTACATGTTTTTTGTATGCGCCTCTTAAACATAGAAAAATAAACTCACAAACATGCCAAGTCGTAATCAAAATCGGATAATGTTAACATGCCCTGAGAAAGATGATGCTGTCAGTAGCAAATGTTTATATTAATATATCTCAAAAACGGTTATGGTTACAGAAAAAAGTTGTAGAATCTTTTTCTTGGAAATTTTTTAAGCTACAAATTCGTCGTACATTGTTTTTCTCAAGACGTGACCGTTACTGAGATATTAAGGAAAGGCCACTTTTGGTGACCTTTGACCCCGTATAAAAAGTGACGCAGCAATCGGATCGATGGGGACTTCTGACATTATGTTCAACACGCCAGTACCAAGATTCAGCATTCCCCTAATTTTTCCGAAGTTTCGCCTATTTTATGTCGGATTTCACTGGGCTATCATGGCACCCGCGAGCGCATTCTCTGTCATCGACTCGATTTTCCATCGTATTTCACTCAAACATCTTCAACACGTAGTAGCATATATGTTGAACAATTCGCATATAATTCAAGGCAAATGAAAAAAGACTGAGCGTTGAATTCCATACTGAGCCCCAGAGAACTCCAAGACGCAATGTATGTTTTGCTAATAGTCCGGGAGCCAGCGACAGTAAAAATATGCCGATTTCATCGTCAATGAAAATATATCAGGGTCTTCAATTTGTGTGTGCTTATCACAGAAACTGACCACTTACATCGCACCTCGAGACCTTTCGTTGTCAGAAGCGTTGACAATATGTAATAAACAGTACGTAAAAAAACTCTTATCATCGCCATTGATATTTTGAGGGGCTATTAATTGACATCAGACGATGTCAAAAAACAACCACTTACATTTGTTTGGCGGGACAATCAACCACTTACAGGCGTGCAAACGTGCAATATTTTATTCAAAAATTGACTTATTTCATCGTTGCTCAAATTCTACATGTTTACAGAGGACCATATTGCACATGTAAAAATACTGTGCTTACAATCGATTCGCGGGACAAACCTACTTTAAGCGATCATCAAAGTCGCCGCTGTAAGAATCCGCGCGGTTGTTTGTCATCCAAGAGTTAAACTTGAAAGATTTTTTCTGACAAAATGCCATGTTTTGTGAAGCAGAGCATTACTTCAATCATAAATTTATACATGCAAACAAAATTTGAGAACATGAGCATTAAATTGGTAAAAAAGTAGATATTTACCAAATTTATTCGGGACTTAATAACATTTTGATATACTAATTTTCATCGCTTTCATCGGAAGAATCTGGATCGTACTCGGAATCTTCATCGCTACTTGCGATGTGCGATCCGTTGTAATCGTCGGATGGCGTTTGTGAATCTGAAAATAAGTTTTTGATTAATGTTTCGTATTTCTCTAAGGTCCGGCAGGCAGAAAACTCGTGTTTTCTAGCGCTGGTGGATGAAATATTGTATGCACCTTGAATTTTTTATTATTATTGTAATTGCTATTGTGTACCTGACAAAGTTCCGCCGTCTGGATTTTGTTCTTCACTTTCTTTCTCGAGTACAATGTCTTCGACGATGTTTGGCAACTGTTCGCCCTGAAACCATTTGAAGTCAAATTTGTCCCCGTTTGTTTGCCATCCACAGTCCTCGCTCCACATTTTTCCAATATAAGCAGATCTTAAGGTATGCTGAACGATTTCCGATTTGCATGGAGGAAGGCTCGATCCATCGAAGTTTTTAACATTGATGTTGAGTGTTTGCTCGTTTTCTTTGCATTTGTAGGTCTTTAAAAACGTTTCTACTCGCACCTTGTTAACTTCTTTTGTTTTTTCCCATCCGTACAAATGACAAACATATTTTTCTACAATCGACAATATCGCCGCAAAGTCGCAATCGGGATACTTTGACATATTTGAAAAAGCTCTCAAGTACTCTTCGTTGTTCCGCAAAGTATTGAATGGTTTCGCTTTCCCTTTTCTGTACAAAGCAGGATTAAAATCGCATCCTGTGAACGCATGAAACGCTGGAAGGGCTGAACATAGCTCTAGACCTAATTTTGCGTACATTTCAGTTACGTTGATGAACCTTTCATTATTTTTGACGCCAACGTGAAACCAGATTTTGACGTTCTCGCAGACGCGTTGCATGTTACCGAGCATTATAACCAAAATATCGGTATCTGAGCATCGAATGACGATGTTAGATTTGTCCTTGATTTTACACGCGTGAAAAATGATTTTTGATGATCGCTTAAAGTAGGTTTGTCCCGCGAATCGATTGTAAGCACAGTATTTTTACATATGCAATATGGTCCTCTGTTAACATGTAGAATTTTAGCAACGATGAAATAAGTCAATTTTTGAAAAAAAATTTCCAGGTTTGTGCGGCTGTAAGTGGTTGATTGTCCCGCCAAACAAATGTAAGTGGTCGTTTTTCGATAACGTCTGATGTCAATTGATAACTCCTCAAAATATGAACGACGATGATATGAGGTTTTTTTTCTATTGTTTATTACATATTGTTGATGCTGCCTGTAAACGTTGTCCCGCTAACTGGTTGTAAGTGGTCGATTTTCGTTACTTACTAGACCTTATTGAGGATAATTACATAGTTTGATCGACGATGAAATGAGTCGCCAAAATATGTCGCTGGCTCCCGGACTATAAGGGAAGTCCAAAAAAATGCATTTGCTGATAGCCTCTACAGACGATAGAACATGTTTTTTTAACTTGGCGAGCGAACACGTGCATTTGTTGTTGCAAACGGGTAAGCACTTACCCTTCAACAACAACAAGTGCACGTGGTCGCTCGCCAAGCTGTAAAACATGTGATATTTAAGTGATATTTTCAATATATGCCATTTAAGTGATATTTTCAATATATTTTTTATTCCGTACACTAATAATTTCTGCAAAAATAAAGTTGCCAAAATAAATTTCGAACGTGTTTTAAATGCAAATCGGATATTATTTAGAAATTTTTTAACCCCACGTGTGCGCTAGGTGCCTAAAAAGAGAACGGGAAAATTTAAAAAATTTTAAATTGGGATATCTTTTGACAGAGCTATTCAGTTATTACGAAATTTTAATGAGCATGCTAGCAGCTCTGTAGCTAGGGGAGGCACTGAAAGTGATAGCCTCCAAATCATCGTCCCTCTTGAAGAAATGCCGCTTCTTCAACGGGTACGCCTGGTAACCCTTGCCCAATTTATCTTTTTAGCATCACAAATTTCTGTTCACGGAAACTCACGATTCAATGAGCAGAATAAATCGAAATTAACAGAATGTACTGGTCTTAAATAAGACCGGGTTTGATAGAAGTGATTTTGAAATGCGGGCGACTCTGTGCCAGTGGTGCCATCTTGAAAAATCACTCAAACAAATAGCTGCTTTAAGCCCAATAAATTCTTATTCAATCGTTCGATTTTGACGAAATTCACACCGTACTTACTTTAAACCACGTGGTGCCAGTGGTGCCATCTTGTAAAATCACTAAAACAGATAACTGCTTTTAGCCCTATAAATTCTTATTCAATCGTTCGATTTTCACAAAATTCACACAGTACTTACCTTAAGCCACGTTTAGTGAAAATTTGGTTGAAAAAATCGGTTGGCGCTGCCACCTATGATAATTTTGGTGTCTTAAATTTGAAAAAATAAAAATTTGGAAGTGAAAACATTCAAACCATCGAGTATCCTAAAAAATGTCAATTTCTTACAATAAAACCAATCTGTATACAAATCTTATGTTTTATCTACATGTTCAAGGTAAAACTTTGGAAATTTCATGTCGGACAAGAACGGTAACCCTTTTCCAATTAACCTATATTTTTAGCATCAAAAACTTCTGTTCACGGAAACTCACGAACCAATTATCAGATACAGCTGAAATTAACAGAATGCATTGGACTTAAGTAGGACCAGATTTGATAGAAGCGATTTTGAATTGTCGGCAAGCCTGTGCTAGTGGTGCCATCTTGAAATATTACATAGAAAAAAAAATGCTTTTTGAACTATGAAATGTGAATAAGTTACCAGATTTTCATGAAATTGACACAGTAGCTGAACCTTACTCTAATCTCCGTTTGGTGGAAATTTGGTTGAAAAATTTGATTGGCGCTGCCAGCTATGGTAATTTTTGTGTCTTTGGTTTTGAAAATTCGCTCAGGAAAATAAAACTTTTTGCCCTATAACTTCCAGTGCAGTCATGAGATCAATACGAATTTCATACAATTAATGAAACCTGTCATAAACATTATTCAGGCCAAATTTGGTTGAAAAGCCACGATAGGGTTGCCAGCTATTGTTGGTTTTGTGTTTATTTGCAATATCTTTATTAAGCGGTTTTATCGTAGAATTTTCAAATGGTAATGATATTGTAATGACAATAAACAGCAAATATTAAGTTTTCGATTATTTGAAAAAATTCGCTGCAGGTAACCCTAAATTTCTTTATACTCCTATAACTTCAAATGTTATATAACAACGTGAAGCAGATGTGATATATGTTTGGCTTTGGTACTGGCAAAAGGTTGCCAGCACGAGTCGGTTATGCTACTTTTGTATCAATAAAAGCTTACAGTTAGTATTCATACCGGAAACATTTACAATGAAAATAAATAAACGATGTTTCAATTCCCAAAGTTCTGCAAATTTTTCGGATCGCCGCCTCAAACACCAACTTCAGTTACAGTGCTACAGGCACTGAGCATATTCTTCATATGTGTTATATGAGATGCTGCTTTCAAAATTTTGTGAAATAAGCAACTGATGACGAATATAATTAACCCGTGTTTTGCTCTCGGAAACGTTGAAATTCATGCCAGTGGTAATATTTGAAACCTTTGTACTACATGAGTTATAATGCATTCTTGAAACCAAAGTTAAACGTGGCGTTTGAAACAGTTTGGCCGTAATAAGCAGCTCATGTGGTGGAATATGCACTCAATACCTGCACGATTCTTCTACTGGTTTTCGAACATTAGTGTTTCTAGCGGTTCAGGTGCGCTTGAGTTTTTTTTAGTGTATTTAGTTTCATATTAATTAACATTCATGGTAAACTCAGAGCACTTCTAACCTTGCTTAAGCATAAATCTTGTATTAAAAGTGACGAGTCAGCTTAGTGTATAATATAAAGAAAACTTAGCTTAGAACATAAAAATACCAGTATTCTTCATAAATTTTCGCTAAAACTATTTGAAGAAAATAGTTTTATCAAAAAGATATCAAATAAAAGGTATAATACTATTTAATTAAAAAAATAAAATCTTGCAGTTATAAAAAAGGCAAAAAAACATATATCCCAATAATTTACAGTTTATAGAAGTCAAATTAAAAAGATTTGTAACTTTAACAGCAAACAGCGGAAAAAATCCCAAACAAGAAGAAAAATATATTTGAAAAATAAGAATATATCACGCGTAGCAGAGTTTTTTAACAGTTTGTTTAAATGCTTACACGTTTCGTGATATTAATCCGTAATATTAGAATACATGGAAAGATTCCCACTAAAACATGTGTACACTGCAGTTTTTGCATGCTTCTATATAAAGGCAGTTCATTTGGAATTGGTTTCCGATCTAAGAAAGGGTGCATTCATTGGAGCGCTAAAAAGATTTGAAGCTCGAAGAGGTCAGCCGTCAAAAATCTTCTGTGACAAAACCACTAACTTCACCGGCGCAAATAACGACCTTAAAGAGCTAAAAACACTACTCATCGATTCCGAGGGACTAGACCATATAATCAAACATTGTTCAAATGAACTTATAGAATGACAATTCATTCCTCCAAGATCCACTCACTTTGGTGGGCCGCTTACTTCGGTGGGCTGTGGGAAGCAGCTGTTAAGTCCACTTAACACCATTTGAAGCGAATCATCGACAGCACGTCACTTACCTACGAAGAGCTTCACACAATTATAACTGAAGTTGAAGCCACTTTAATTTAAGAGCTTTGACTCCTCTCTCACTCGACCCAATTGATTTACAAGCGCTAGCATCTGGTCACTTTATAATTGGTGAGGAAGCGTTGGTCGAAGGAATACCTACAAAAACTTCAAATCAAAACCAAGTGAGATCAAGTGCTCCACCGCTGCTGATCAATACGTAAGTGCTTTTAAATTAAGACGATATGCCACCACTAAAATGGCCAATCGACAGATTAATAGAATAACATAAAGGTCCAGACGGACGAGTACGTGTAGTAGACATTAAAACAGAAAGAGGTATTATCAGAAAAGCCATTCACATTTTGTGACTTCTACTCATTGAAGATACTTCACAGGTGAGTTCAAATAAAAAATCACCCAGATCGGATGAAACATATGCATCACATACATCATTCGAATAAAAAAGGAACACCTCAATCTATTTTGAGCATATAAATCAAATGTCCATGGCAGTCGATAATTGGAATATCATCGTTTACTACAACCTTAGAATCACTGGAATGAATCATTTACCCTCAAAGCACAATTAAAAAATTCGAAGGAAATGTGCAACCAAATATTAAATGGCAGATATAAGAGCTATTGTATAGCCATGAAAACCCAACCTCAGCAACGACTTAGCAGGATCGAAAACAATAACGAGATTCTTAAAAATAAAAATAAAATTTGGTCTCGATTATAAAGATTTCCGTTTGATATCATTGGCACAGTTGGAAACAAATTGTCTGGCATCTTAGACCAAGAGTACGCTGATCACAAAGCTGAAGCAAAAGACATTGTCAAACAGAGCATAAATCGTCTATTCAATCTTGTCAGAAATCCAACTTCAAAGAAAAGCTTATAAAAAAAAATTAAAAAGCAAACAATAGCCAGTTTTTGGAAATTATTGGCACTTTAAACGAACTACGCTCTGAGTTTAACACTACTGTTGTGCACGATTACTTATTGAATTGTCAAAACTGACAAATGTCAACGACAAAATTGCACTTGTCGATCACAGCGACAACCTCTCTAAACGGGTAAATCGTAGACCCGCGTGGAAAATAATTAATTATTTGAAATTCGAACCAATCCATACATTTATCATTTCAACTAAAATGTATGATATATATACAGAAGGATTCGTGGAATAAAACACAGTCGATCCCGGTAAGCCAAAGCTTTTAGGCGACCAGCTAGACTGTTATAACTACAAGTCTGCCTTTTTACTAATGTTCGAAGAACAATAGTATTAAACTCGTTTCGCCGGAAATTCATATTTCTTTATATATATATACATATATATATATATATATATATATATATATATATATATATATATATATATATATATATATATTTATATATATATATATATATATATATATATATATATATATATATATTTATATATATATATATATATATATATATATATATATATATATATATATATATATATATATATATATATATATATATATATATATATATATATAGATATATATATATATATATATATATATATATATATATATATATATATATATATATATATATATATATATATATATATATATATATATATATATATATATTTATATATATATATATATATATATATATATATATATATATATATATATATATATATATATATATATATATATATATATATCAGCAAAATGATTATGGGAGATAATCTCTGGAGTGGGCGATCCGATTGAGCTGAAATTTTCGGAGAGCGTAGATGTATATAATAGGTAGGTCGATGACTTTCTCAAACTCAGACGTCCTAAAACTTTTGGCGGCGGCGAGCGTTTTAGTGAATTTAGAGGAACTCCTATATTTCCAAGCAATGTAAATTTTTGTTAAAGAAAAGCATTGGAAATGAAAACTAATTATGTTTTAAGCTTGTCTATGATAAAAAATTGGAAATTTTGAGCCGTGTGTGGGTGCAGCGTGCCTAAAAGTAGGCAAGGATTTTTTTTTCAAATTTTGATTTGTTATTACTTGTAAGAAAAACAATGGATTATCGTGAAAATTACAGAGCGTATTGATTTTAACTAAAATTTGGCACATGTAGATTTTCAGCATGAAGCGGGTAACCCTGTAGCTGTGGCAGGCTGCTGAAAAAAAATCCTTCAAATCATTGACCTTCCTGAAAAATTTTTGATTTTTGACAAATATTTCAAATCTTTGATAAATTTTATCCTTTGTTTTTCATCTCAAGATAAAATTTTCAAAATTCCGATTTGCATAAGAACGGCAGCCCATCACCAAATTACCTCTATTTTCAGCATTCGAAAGTTCTGTTCACGAGAACTGACGACCGGATAATTCAATCATAATGAAATTTACAGGATATGTTGGTATTAGCTAGGACCAGGTTTGGAAGAAGTGATTTTGAAATGCGGGTTACTCTGTGGCAGTGGTACCATCTTGAAAAATAACTGAGAAAAAAAACATATTTTTGGCCTATAACTTCCGATTCAGCCATCAGATTTTAACAAAATTTACACCATACTTGGATGTTACTCTACGTAACATTATTATTACAAACAACAATTATTATAGAGCTGGCAGCTGTGGTGATTTTTGTCTCATAAATCTTGCAAATTTGCTCAGCAAAATAAAGCTTTTTTCCCTATAACTTCTGGTCCAGTGCAGAAATCAAAACGAAGTTCTTGCAGTAAATGGACCTTAATGTACACCAAATGTCGTAGGAATTTCGTACAAAAATCATGAAAAAGCTGCCAGCTGTGACCATTTTTGTAATTTTGTGGAATTTCTTTACTGAGCGATTATGTCATTAGATTTGCAGTTGAGAATGATCCTACAATGAAAATTAACAACAAATATTAACGTTTTAAAAATCTGAAAAGTTTTGAGGGTGGTAACCCTAAAATTCTTTTCACCCGTATACCTTCCAGCGCAGTGATTCAATCGAAACGAAATTCACTGGTGGGGTTTAACTTAACGTGAAGCAGATTTGGTATGTATTGTACTCTGCTGCTGACAGGGGGTAACCAGCATTAGCCATTTTCGTAAATAATGCACCAACAGATGATTCAAATTACGTACTCATATGGAAAGCATTTGCGATAAATATAAGAAACCAATTTTTATAATATATAAGTTTACCTTAACAAGCTCATACTAAAATCAACTTATCCTTTGAATTTCGTTCTCATCGGAGGATTTCATCGAAAGTTTCAGCGGTTAAACGTTGTTTGAGGCTGCCATCCAAAAAATGTTCAAAACACGGAAAATTAAAAAATTGATTCCTTATTTTTATTGCAAATGCTTTGCATATGAGAACGTAATTTAAAGCATCTTTCGGATCGTCAGTACTCGTGAACAGAACTTTCGAGTGATGAAAATAGAGGTAATTTGGTGATGGGTTGCCGTTCTTATGCAAATCGGAATTTTGAAAATTTTATCTTGAGATGAAGGACAAAGGATAAAATTTATCAAAGATTTGAAATTTTTGTCCAAAATCAAAAAATTTTTCAGGAAGGTCAATGATTTGAAGGATTTTTTCAGCAGCCTACCACAGCTACAGGGTTACCCGCTTTATGCTGAAAATCTACATGTGCCAAATTTTAGTCATCATCAATACGCATTGTAATTTTCACGATGATCTATTCTTTTTCTTGCAAGTAATGACAAAGCAAAATTTGAAAAAAAATCCTTGCCTACTTTTAGGCACGCTGCACCCACACACGGCTCAAAATTTCCAATTTTGTATCATAGACAAGCTTAAAACATAATTAACTTTCATTAACAAAAATTTACATTGCTTGGAAATATAGGAGTTCCTCGAAATTCACTAAAATGCTCGCCGCCGCCAAAAGGTTAAGGACGTCTGAATTTGAGAAAGTCATGGACCTACCTATTATATACATCTACGCTCTCCGAAAATTTAAGCTCAATCGGATCGGTCACTCCAGAGACTATCTCGCTTAATCATTTTGCTGATATATATATATATATATATATATATATATATATATATATATATATATATATATATATATTTATATATATATATATACATATATATATATATATATATATATATATATATATATATATATATATATATATATATATATATATATATATATATATATATATATATATATATATGTATATATATAAATTATATAAAAGCCCGCAGCACATTCATTCCCAATTAGCACAATTAAGTCAACGCGGAACAGTTGAAAAATTTGGTGAAAAACTATCCGAGCTCATTAACGAATTAAGCGAAATTTAAATTAGCAGCTTGGGTCAGAATCCGTCTCAAGCAGAAAAAAGTGCAATACAGAAGTCAAAAGACTCGTATGCACTAACTATTTTCAAGAATGGTTTCAGCGAAACCCTTAAACCTACTATTTTTGCGGCACAGCCAAAAACGTTCGTAGAAATTATTCAGATAGCAACTGAATTCGAATCAAGCAATAGTGTTACAGAAAACATTATGTACGTAAATCAAAGAAATCATATAAGTCGGCAACTGAATTATAATAATAGAAATAAACCGAATAATTATGACACATATAGGAATAATAATTATAGACAAAACCATATAAGTATAAACTGTAATTCCCCAGCTGATATAAAAAATTTAATGAAATTAAAGTTCGAAATGGGAAAAATCCCAAAAACTATGTTTGAAATCAATCAAATCCTAGTTAGATGCAGCGATAATCCATCCGAATTAGTTTCGACATTGGAGAAACTGACATCACAAGCAACTAGAAAAAATGTAACGATAATATGCATAGAAGAAAATGATGAAATATATAAAATGATAAATAAGGAAGAATTTAAAAACAAATTTAATCAACTACACAAGAGTATTCTAACAAGCAATAAAGAATCCCGAAGAATAATAATATGCAAACCACCAAAACGAAAAACCGATAAAATAATACAATTCAAACTCATAAACAACTACCATACAATACCAATAGGAGGACACTTAGGTGTCAGAAAAACGTTACTAAAACTAAAACAAAAATATATATGGAAGGATATGAATAAAATGATAAAGACATTTATTAAAAATTGCGAAACTTGTGCGAAAAATAAAAAGACACTACACATAAAAGAGAAACAAACAATAACAGACTCACCAAAGAACACATTCGAAACTATTGCTATAGACACTGTAGGGCCACTCAGAATATCTAACGGTTACCGATACATTCTCACAATGCAAACAAAAGACACCAAAACTATCGCCAAAACACTAGTAGAACAACTAATATTAAAGCTTGGTATTTTCAGAATTTTAAAATCAGATAATGGAACTGAATTCGCCAATGAGCTAATGGAAAACATTTGCAATTTATTAAAAATTCAACAAATTTTCTCAGCACCATATCATCATGAAACACTCGGCTCAGTGGGATACTAGTCCACATATTGATACACAATATTCTCCATACGAACTTGTCTATGGAAGATTAAGCCAATCGCCTGACGATATTATAGAGCAAAACGAACCGATAAACAATACAGACAATTTCGCTAGTGAACTAAAAATTAGCCTTAGAAATAGCATTAGTTTAGCTCAAAACATAATTGAGAAAGTGAAAAAGGAAAGGAAAAATAATGTAGATAGTAATATAAACCCAGCAAAATTCAAAGTAGGAGATCTAGTATTAGTCAGAAATATCAATAGGAAAAAGTTGCAGAACACATATCACGGACCATATGAAATACTAGATAGAAATAATGTAAATACCCATACATTAGCAAACGGAAAATGTAAAAAATATCACAATAACCTATTAAAATTATGTACACCACTAATTTGAAACTAATTTGAAACACATTTGAACATGTACAGTATTAATGTAAGACAAGAATAAAAAAAAAATATATGCAAAACAACATGCATATAGTTATTCCAGGACTAGAATTATATTAAAAAAAAAAAATATGCAAACATATGTATAGAAGTTACATCTAAGTAAGCAAAATCAAATAAAACAAAAAAAAAATTATAAGAATATATATTTAAGCAACAACATGAACTTATGAATCAGGAAAATTGTAAAAAACTGTAAAGGTGTATGGATTCAAAACAAAAAAAAAAATTTCATTTACTACTGAAAAGAAAATTTTTTTCCCCCAAAGGGAGAGGGTGTTGTGCACGATTACTTATTGAATTGTTAAAACTGACAAATGTCAACGACAAAATTGCACTTGTCGATCACAGCGACAACCTCTCTAAATGGGTAAATCGTAAACCCGCGTGAAAAATAATTAATTATTTGAAATTCGAACTAATCCAAACAAATCTACGAGTATATCGAACAGCTGCGAACACAATTGAAAAATAAAAACTCTAGCGCACCTGAACCGCTAGAAACACTAATGTTCGAAGAGCAGTAGAAGAATCGTGCAGATTTTGAGTGCATATTCCACCACATGTGCTGCTTATTACGGCCAAACTGTTTCAAATGCCACGTTTTACTTTCGTCTCAAGAATGCATTATAACTCATATGGTGGAAGGTTTCAGATATTACCACTGGCATGAATTTCAACGTTTATGAGAGCAAAACACGGGTTAATTATGTTCGTTATCAGTTGCTTATTTCATATAATTTTGAAAGCAGCATATCATATAACATCATTGAAGAAAATGCTCAGTGCCTGCAGCACTGTAACTGAAGTTGGTGTTTGGGGCTGCGATCCGAAAAATTTGCAGAACTTTGCGAATTGTAACATCGGTTATTTATTTTCATTGTAAATGTTTCCGGTATGTATACTAACTGTAAGCATTTATTGATACAAAAGTAGCACAACCGACTCGTGCTGGCAACCTTTCGCCAGTATCAAAGCCAAGAATTAATCAAATCTGCTTCACGTTGTTTAATTACATTCGAAGTTATAGGAGTATAAAGAAATTTAGGGTTACCTGCAGCGAGTTTTTTCAAATAATCGAAAGCTTAATATTTGCTGTTTATTGTCACTACAATATCATTACCATTTGAAAATTCTACGATAAAACCGCTTAATAAAGATATTGCAATTAAACACAAAACCAACAATAGCTGGCAACCCTATCGTGGCTTTTCAACCAAATTTGGCCTGAATAATGTTTATGACAGGTTTCATTAATTGTATGAAATTCGTATTGATTTCATGCCTGCACTGGAAGTTATAGTGCAAAAAGTTTTATTTTCCTGAGCGATTTTTCAAAACCAAAGACACAAAAATTACCATAGCTGGCAGCACCAATCAAATTTTTAAACCAAATTTCCACCAAACAGAGATTAGAGTTAGGTTTAGCTACTGTGTCAATTTCATGAAAATCCGGTAACCTATTCACATTTCAGAGGGCAAAAAGCATTTTTTTTTCTTTGTAATTTTTCAAGATGGCACCACTGGCACAGACTTGCCCACAATTCAAAATCGCTTCTATCAGACCTGGCCCTACTTAAGTCCAATGCATTCTGTAAATTTTAGCTGTATCTGATTATTGGTTCGTGAGTTTCCGTGAACAGAAGTTTTTGATGCTTATAATATAGGTTAACTGGGAGAGGGTTACCGTTCTTGTCTGACATGAAATTTCCAAAGTTTTATTCTGAACGTGTAGATAAAACATAAGATTTATATACAGATTGGTTTTATTGTAAGAAACGGACATTTTTTTTAATATTCGATGGTTTGAATGTTTTCACTTCCAAATTTTTTTTTTCAAAATGAAGACATCAAAATTATCATAGCTGGCAGCTCCAACCGAATTTTTCGACCAAATTTCTACCAAACGTGGCTTAAAGTAAGGTCCAGCAATTGTGTGAGTTTCGTCAAAATCGAACGATTCAATCAGAATTTATAGGGCTAAAAGCAGTTATCTTTTTTAGTGGTTTTTCAAGATGGCACCACTGGCACAAAATCACTTGCATTTCAAAATCACTTCTATCAGACCTGGTCCTGTCTAAGACCAATACATTCTGTGAATTTCAAATAATTCTGCTCATCGAATCGTGAGTTTCCGTGAACAGAAGTTTTTGATGCTAAAAATATAGGTAAATTGGGCAAGGGTTACCAGGCGTGCCCGTTATACCATATCCTTTTTTTTTTTTTTGGTTATGTAACCAAAGCACAAGATTTACATATGAGTGGCTTTTTTTGAAGAAACGGCATTTTTTCAAGAGAGACGATGATTTAGAGGTTTTCACTTTCAGTGCCTGCCCTAGCTACAGAGTTGCCAGCACGCTCATGTAAAACTACACAAATCTACAACTAAATAATTTTAATATGTCCTGGAAACTTCGTAATGATTAAATAGCTCTGTAAAAAGTTATCGAAATTTAAAAATTTTCAAATTTTCCCGTCCTCTTTTTAGGCACCCAGCGCACACATAGGGTTAAAAAATTCCAAATCATTATCCGATTCATATGTAAAACACGTTGGAAATTTATTTCGTTAACTTTATTTTTGCGAAAACTATTTGTGCACGAAATAATAGGTATATTAAAAATATCACTTAAATGGCCGCCGGCGCCAAAAGGTTAACAATAACTGACATTTAAAGAGACCTGGACCTATTCTGCATATACACCAATGTATCCTGAAAGTTTCAGCTCAATCGGATGGCGCGTTCCCGAGATTATCTCACTGAAATTTTTTGATGATATATATATATATATATGGAAATATGAATTTTTGGCCGAATCGATTTTAATACTAATGTTCTTCGAACATAAGTAAAAAAAACAACAAACAAATAGCCGTGAATTAGAATGTATTTCCGAAGTAAAATGAAAAATGTATTTCAAAATGTATTCTCGAATGCAAAAGCAAATTTAAACGAATTAAAACCATACAATTTAGAACGAAAACGGGTGAACTTGGATACTTGTCCCCTGGAGTAGTTCAATCTACTCACCGCAAAGTGCACACCGATATGTAAAGTGAATTTTGCAACACTTCTAAAGCACTCAAACTATATGTTGTGTTGTTGTGGGAACGGAGGGTAAAGGGTTTGAGGGTGTTCTTGAGATTTGCATTTGTGGCGCGCAAATAAATATATGGGAACGATAACGAATAATGTTAAATGTGATAAGAGGTATATGAAAGTATACGAGTGAATAAAAATGAAGAGAAGAGCACAATGGCCGTACGAAGAAGTGCATAAAAAAAGTTAAAAAGTAAAAATATGTTGAAAAATCTTGAAAAATTACAAAGGAAAAACACTGCTTTGGCACACAGTTGCCCACAACTCAAAATCGCTTCTATCAGATCTGGTCCTACTTAATTCCAATGCATTCTGTAAATTTCAGTTGTATCTGATTATTGGTTCGTGAGTTTCGGTAACCAGAAGTTTTTGATGCTAAAAATACAGGTTAACTGGGAAAGGGTTACCGTTCTTGTCCGACATGAAATTTCCAAAGTTTTACTTTGAACGTGTAGATTAAGCATAAGATTTGTATACATATTGGTTTTATTCTAAGAAACGGACATTTTTTAGGAAATTCGATGGTTTGAATGTTTTTACTTCCAAATTATCATTTTTTCAAATTTAAGACACCAAAATTATCATAGCTGGCAGCTCCAACCGAATTTTTCAACCTAAATTCTATCAAACGTGGTTTGAAGTAAGATACAGCTACTGTGCGAATTTCGTCAAAATCAAACGATTCAATCAAAATTTTTAGGCTAAAAGCAGTTATCTTTTTTAGTGATTTTTCAAGATGGCACCACTGGCACAGAATCGCCTGCATTTCAAAATCACTTCTTTCAGACCTGGTCCTATTTAGGACCAATACATTCTGCAAATTTTAAATAATTCTGCTCATCGGATCGTGAGTTTCCGTGAACAGAAGTTTTTGATGCTAAAAATATAGGTAAATTGGGCAAGGGCTACCAGGCGTGCCCGTTATACCATATCTTTTTTTTTTTTTTGGTTATGTAAACAATGCACAAGATTTACATATGAATGGCTTTTTTTTGAAGAAACGGCATTTTTTCAAGAGAGACGATGATTTGGAGGTTCTCACTTTCAGTGCCTGCCCTTGCTACAGGGTTGCCAGCACGCTCATTAAAAGCTACACAAATCTACAACTAAATAATACAAATATGTCTTGAACATTTTGTAATGATTGAATAGCTCTGTCAAAAGTTATCGCAATTTTAAAATTTTCAAATTTTCCCATTCTCTTTTTAGGCACCCAGCGCACACATGGGGTTAAAGAACTTCAAAACATTATCCGATTCACATGTAAAACACGTTCGAAATTTATTTCGTCAACTTAATTTTTGCGAAAATTATTTGTGTACGAAATAATAGGTATATTAAAAATATCACTTAAATGGCCGCCGGCGCCAAAATGTTAGCAATAACTAACATTTGGTGAGACTTGGACCTATTCTGCATACACACCAATGTATTCTGAAAGTTTCAGCTCAATCGGATGGCGCGTTCCCGAGATTATCTCACTGAAATTTTTTGTTGATATATATATATATATATATATATATATATATATATATATATATATATATATATATATATATTATATATATATATATATATATATATATATATATATATATATATATATATATATATATATATATATATATATATATATATATATATATATATATATATATATATATATATATGGAAATATGAATTTTTGGCCGAATCGATTTTCATACTAATGTTCTTCGAACATTAGTAAAAAAAGCAATAAATCTATATGTGAATAAAAATGAATAGAAAAAGCAGAGTGGGAATATGCTTGCTTATGCTTAAGGGGTTACATGGGTTTGGAATGGTGAAAAAATCGATTTTTTTTTCTTTGTTTTTTCTTAAAGAACAACTCATCGAAAGTACTCTCTGAAAATTTGAAGTTGATCCGAGCTATATATTAGAAGGGAGAGCGATTTCCCCACTTTGATCTGTCCCACCTGTGTAAGTAATATTTCTCATTTCACGCAACTTCTTTCACTTTCTTTTCTATCGAGGAGGGAAAATAATAATGGTAGGGTAATGAAATACTGAGTTTAGATATATTATTATGTACAGGCTTTGGACATAACCAATGAAGAAGGGCAATTATTGTATTGGCCTGGTATCGATGATTCTATGTAAGTTCAAAAAAAAAATTGTTTTATTCTTACTTTAAACTTTAAACGCGTTTTTCCCGAAACTGTATATTTCAAGTCGGTGCCAACGATAACTCAAAAACTAATGCACCAATCTTAACCAAATTTTGCTCACTTCTCTTAAATAGTATTTTCTTGTACTTGAAGGAAGGATATTGTGTTTTGTTCATTGGAATTTAATACACATGGCATTATTTATTGAATTTTTGGGTCAAAAATTAAATTTTTTACTCGCGACGTTGCCAAAAGTTCAGATTTCAATATTTTTACAAACCCTTCGTTCAAGTACAAGTCAAACTCATACTCTAACAGAAACAATTTGATTTTTTTGTTTCAAATGAATCCAGCTAAAGATATCGTTGGCACCGCATTTTTCGAGCCTTTTCGTAAAATAGCTGCTAGAGGGCGTATTATCAATATTTTTGTCTAAAAATTTTTTAACATATAGTTCAAGAGTTACTTTAGTTGTTAACAATAATTTATAATAATTTAATACATTATGTTTTATTTTTGAAACATTTAAAAATGGCGTTTTTTTTATTCTCTGAAACCCATGTAACCCCTTAAGTGAAAGAAAATGTGTAGAAGTGCAAAATGCTAATGTGTAGAAAAGTAAAAAAATGTTGATATTAAAACAATTCAAACTTCAATGATGGATTGGAAACTATCTTAGACCCAACGTGGTAATTTGTAAATATTCTATATTAACAATTGCGGCTAAGGCAAAAGTGTTCAATTTGTTTTCTCACCAGTAAAAGCGTGTTAATGTATGTGGTTTTTAGAACTTTTCGGGAAAAAGGTTAAAGGATAAATAACAAAAAATGTTGCTCTAAATGCACATAATATACAACTAGATATTAATTCAGCGGAATATGCGATTTCTAAGTTTTTGTCTACATAATTGTGCGTATAATAGTGATGAACACTATAAACGCTTTTATGTGAGAGGCGTTGTTATTGATTGAAAATATAGTAAAATAATGGGTTGCAAGTAACAAGCAAATAACTTGCATCCACACCGCATGAGCCGATTATTAAATAAAATATTATAATTTGTAGTTACAATTTCTCAATAAAATATTACTTAATTTTGGGAAACAAATTACATACTTTAATAACGTGACACATGCCATAACAATCTCTCTTAATCCGATAGAATATGTATTTTACATAAACCTAACCCATATGTTTTTTAAACTTGAAACTCTGCAGAATATAATAAAAGTAAGATTCGCAGTTCAAAGCACTGTTTGATTCATAAATTGTAATGTATTTATCCGTTTGTGGCTAGAATACCAATGTTATTATGAAAAAGGTTTGCAAACGTGGAGTTGATTGACAATATATCGATCGTTTGTTGTTATTGTAATAAATATGAAACACTTTTACAAACAATAATTTTTATCTCCACTAAAAACTCTTTAATCAAAGACATATAACAATAAACAAAACCTACTGTTCGAAGATAATTCAAAAGCGGTCTGATTTTTTTCACTGATTTGACTAAATTTGTTTTTAGTAGCACTCAAACTGGAACAGTCGTAGAAGGATTTCAACCTTCTCCCAGATATTTTACATTGCGAAAATGGATGAACCGATTCCTATCCAAGATCTTGGATCATATGAGATGCAAATAAAATATTTTTTAATAAAAGCATCTTTTGTTAAATGTGGAATGAATAAAAGATTATTGAGTGAAATAATAAATGGAATTGGATGTTTCATGTGCAGTAATTAAGGTTCAAGTTAAATCCGTTTTTACTGTAATTAATGTAATTATTATGGAAATGTATGGAGATATCTTACAGTTTCCCGATATGCCAGCTAGTAAGCAAATTGTTGTTTTAAGACTAATGAAAAAGCTGTAATTTGCTATGCAACAGTTTAACATCATCTTCTAGTTCGTGAATTATCATTGGAATATGGAACATGACGAGTCTTTAACCGGAAGAAAAGTATTTGAATACAAAAGGCATGTCTACAGATGTGACACATTGCGATAACACTATGACGTTTTTCTTATAAGATTTAATTGTTCTTAAAATTCAAAGTATTCTACAAGTTTTGTTTTTTGTTTATTTTGTTGTTTCTTATAAATATTTGAATGCATTAGAAACATATATTTCGTACATACTTAAAAGCTTAGTCAAAAATAACAGAATCAACATTTACTTCTTAGTATTAGATCCAAAGTATAGCCTTCAGGCACAGTTACAAAAAGAATTTATGGAAACGATAACGAAAAATTATATGATCTTTTGAAACGTGTATATGTACAAACTTCCATTTTCAATCAACTTATCTTACATCATTTAAAGTTTAAACGCGAACATACTTAAAACAGGCTGCGATGTGATGGAAAATTTCAATAAATTTGATAATGTTTCTTCTACTTCTGCTTGTATCTGCGGTGTACAAGTCAGGTAAAGTTTACCGGTCATGTGAATTTTAATATGATTACTAAGTGTACTAGACTGACGAAACGGTTTTTCTTTTGCAAATAATACATTCGAAAGGTTTTTCACCAGTATAGAATTTTCAGATGATGGGTAAGTGTGCTTAGCTGTCGAAATTGCTTCCCACCATGAGTGCAATCGAATGGTTTCTCTCCTGTGTGTATTTTCTTTTTAAATGGTTAGTCTATTTTTAAATGGTTAGTTATCATTTAGGCTGCGCTGTCTGTCTAGGCTCTAATACAACTTTTTGACAATTAGTATAGATACGGCCGTACTACACTGGAACAGCCGGTTCTCGTCAGATCACCGGAGTTAAGCAGTCAGTGTTTAACGCTGTTGGCACTTAGATGGGGGACCGCTTGGGAGAAGACTTTTTGATGTCCCTTATACCAACAAGCTAGTTGTCTGGGAAGCACTATACATAAAAAAATTTAAAATATTTACATAATTTTAATGTAGTTCTTGCGCGGTTTGTATTCCAATTTTATTAATTAGCACATAAGAGAGGCAACATACATTTGAAACACCTTCAATTTCTTCATTTTTCAAAAACTAGTTTCTTTGAGTGACAAACAGTCAGTGACAGTATTCATCATTAACCCTAGGGCTGTGTGTCAGCTACTTTTATATTACTAATTTAAGTATAAATGATCATTAGTAAATTATAAATATAAATGCATGCCTGTGTAGACTCTTAAGCTAAGCCTACCAGTTGCAAGAGTATCCAGAAGAGTCAAATAAAATAATTTTAATATCGATGAAAACATAATTACCACTATAACAGAATAAAATCTAATTTGGTCAGATTTCACATCCGCATCTGTTGGATAGATTGTTGTGCATTAATTAAGTAAGAACGACGCAAAATATTTGCTGAACTCTAACACAACTTTGAGACAAGTGGCATTCACTTTGAATAACTCTTCCTCATCTGCTTTCATCAAATTTACGTAAGTAACGAGCTGGTGAAATTTTCTAGAAGTAATTTTCATTTGGGGGCAAATATTTATTAAAAAACAAGGCTTTGATCGAATGATCAAATTTGCTTGTATTAATTCCATTTCAGCGGCACTCAAACTGTAGAAAGCATAAAAACTCGGGGGACATTATCCAAAATCTCTCTTCATATGATGCAACCAATATATTTTTGACCATGTCTTTAATTTTAATGTGGTTTGTATGCTTAATTTTAGGGTACAATCAACAATGGAAATGTGTATATCATGTGCAGTACATTTGGATTCGAGTTAGGCTCGCCTTTTGCGTTAATTAACACGAACATATGCATGCTGTTCGGATTAAAAATGTATTTAGAAATCTTAGTAATTGAACTTTGCATACATATTGATTTTGAAATGTTACGCACTGCCTGCAATTTCCCTATTATGTCGGCTTGTATTCAAATGGCTGTTTTAAGGCTAATGAAAAAGTTGCAATTTGGTATCAAATTTTACAAGGTCGGGATAGGAAAATATAAATGACGTTGACTCGATGCGCACTAAATATGCGTGTTTGCACGTATGAATGAATAGAAACTAAGTGAATTTGGAGAAATAATGTAATTTTTTATATTCGATAGGATGTTTACACAGCCTTTTCACTTTCGAGCATTAAACTAAAACAACCAGTCTTGATTGCACATGTGTTCTGAGTTGAGTTTTTTTGGTTTAAATCTCTTCTCAAATGAAAAATGTGAACAATGCCTCTGACAGCTCACGTTTTTTTGTTCGAACTGGCTAAGCGGATACTAAGACAAAAAGTATTTAGCGGACCGTTATGCCATAAACCATCAATAGTTCAAAGGCTCAGGCAAGTACAGACTATATATTCAAAGAAAAAATATTTGTTTGGTCAATCATATTCGAGTTTGAATACAAACATATCAAATAAGTGCTCAAGTTAGCGAAATCTTTCCTTGATCTGCTTCTTGTACGTTTTTACTACTCAATCACCAAGTTTTAAAATATTTTACTTTTTTTTTTCTATAGTAATTCCAAAGATCAGAGGATTACCTTTTGAAGTGAATGCTTAGCTATGGTGGCAAGGAGACACTTATGGGGAAAGCTGATACCAATTAGCCAATATCGATTCCATTATTCTTGTTTTAAGTGCCACACTATATCTTATTTTCTGAAGTGCTGGTGCTATGCCCAGTAGTCACTAAAGCTATGATATGACACTTAATTAATGGAGCGCTGGTATTATGCCCAGCCACCCACTATTAAGACAACACAAGACAAACAAATACAGCCATAAGCATACGGTGGGATTCAAAACCTCAGGTTGTAGATCGCTGCTTCACGAGCTGACACTTTATACCCCGGCACCTGTCATACCCTGGTCCAAGGCCTCTCATACCCTGGCCCTGGACCTTCCATAGCCTAGTCTTACCATACCCAAAAGTATTTTACATTTGATGTTTTGATATATCCCCTCTCTTTCCCTATATATGTTTAAAATCTTCCGAAAAATCAAGTTTACAATAGAACGGTTAAGCGCTAATGCAGACATTCATCGAAAGATAGTTGCAGCGTATTCCTATATTATGACCCCTAGCATTTTCCTAGTAAATTTTTCCACATACAGATATCCTTTTTCAATTTCAAGACTGCTTATCTGTGGCAATTTAGAACACGCAGAGGTTCGATGTTTTGAAAAGAATTTTCACGTACCTGATCTAGCTAAAATGTTGCCCCAATATTCATTTTAAATCAGGATTGTATATTTTTGGTAGGCATAAATACTATCTGTGAATTTCGTGATGATTCGATGTTTCTGCCAGGAGTTATGACAAATAATATCTTTGAAATCAGCGCCCACATAGAATTAAAAATTACCAAACTGTTATCAATGCCAATCATAAAACGTTATCAGTTTTCATTCCCCATACTTACTTCTCACAATAATTGTCTTTCCTTCGAAATATGGAAAAAAATCACTTAAATGCCCACTGCTGCCAAAGTGTAAAAGATGTTTTCATTTTAACTTGACATGGACCGACCTACAATTTCAGATCGATCGCATTACTAACAATAAATAATCTCACTAAAGATTTTTTCTGATTTATATACACATGCAAATTTAGTACTAATTATCTCTGAAAATCAATAAAAATGTTCCGTGCATTATTTCATGTAGCACCAGTTTTACTCTTGGTTGTTTTTAAGTTTCCTCCGGCACCATTTTTAATTCGAAATTGTGTGACGATATTCAAACACTTATTTTCATCAGGATCATTAATTGATGTGATTTGCCAAACCTTTATGTATAAAATCCATACCCTCTAGCATTACATTATCACTCTAAATTTACTCAGTTTCTATTCATCCATCCGTGCGCACCAACATATTTCTTCAAAGATCAATAAAAATATAAAATATATTGAGACAGATCGAGCAGTGAACAACATTACAATATCAATATGCATGATCTAATTACAGTTCCGTTTCTAGCTTCATGCAAATGTTCGTACTAATTACTGCAAAAAGCGAACTTAACTCGAATCCAAAGTACTGCACATGATATACATATTTCCATTGTTGATTGTACCCAACTTTAAACATATAACCCACAGTTAAATTAAACACATTACCAAAAATATATTGGCTGTATCTTTATATGAAGAGAGATTTTGGATAGTTGTCCCCGCAGCTATCGATTTTGCAAGGTAAATATCTGAGCTAAACTTTTCATTGGCACGCACCCACCAATACTACCAGCAAATGAATTTCCAGCTGTGTGAACACGTATGAGTTTTCTGAAATATGTTCTCATTACGCAGCACACGACCTTTATTTTTTGTTAAAGATTACTATAAAAGTAATATATCATACATTCCAGGCATTTTTTCGATGCTAAATGTAAGTTTATTGTCGGTGAAATTGAAATTGCCGTTGTTTGACAACCTAGATAGCCGAAAATGACAACATAAACAGCCGTTTGATTGCCACTGAATTTAACTGAATCTACCGCCGATTCTCCGTCTGGTGGCGAATAGCGCAACTAGGGGACAAGTATCCAAGTTTTACCGAACCCATACACATATCGATGAAATAAATCGACAAGTAAACCAATTGCTAGAAGACAACATTATATAACTCTACCAGTCCATATAACTCACCGCTACTTTTAACATCAAAGAAAAGTGAGTAAGGCCCAACCAAATGGAGATTAGTTGTAGATTTTAAAGCACTCAAAAAAAAAAAATTGTTAACGACAAGTTTCCACTCACAAAGCTAGAAGATGTTTTAGACAGACTTGGAAGAGCAAAATACTTCTCCACCCTGGACATGACAAGTTCCTTTCACCAAATTGAGCTGACAGAGGAATCAAGACCATTAACAGCCTTTTCAACAAATAAAGGGCATTATCAGTTCAAACGATTACCTCTCGGTCTAACAATTTCATCGAACAGCTTCCAACGTATGTTAACAGTAGCCTTAAGTGGATTAGACTCAGCAGCATTCTTATATGTCGATGACATAATCATCTTTGGTTGCAGCCTCGCACATCACAATACCAATTTAATGAAAATATTTGATAGGCTAGAAAAGTACAACCTAAAACTGAACCCTGAGAAATGCAATTTTTTGAGAAGTGAAGTAGTGTACTTAGGACATTTAATAGCAAAAGACGGAGTCCGAACAGACCCTGCAAAATTAAAAATAATTAAAAACTACCCGATACCTACAAACGCAGACGAAGTCCGAAGATTCGTCGCATTTGCTAATTATTATCGACGATTTATACCAGACTTCGCCAAAGTAACGAAATGCCTAAACGATTTACTGAAAAAGAATACAAAGTTCATATGGACAGAAAAATGTCAATCAACATTTGAAGTACTGAAGTATAAACTGATGAATGCACCAATATTACAATACCCAGATTTCAATAAGCCATTTATTGTCACAACCGATGCATCAGACTACGCATTAGGTGCAGTACTCTCACAAGGCGAATTAGGACATGACTTACCCATATCTTACGCAAGTAGAACCCTAGTAAAACATGAATTAAACAAACCGATAATCAAAAAGGAACTATTGGCAATCCACTGGTCGATAAATTTCTTTAGACCCTATTTATTCGGAAATAAATTTACAGTCGTTACAGACCACAGGCCACTTATATCACTATTTACACATAAAAACCCATCATCAAAGATGACCCGCATAAGACTAGATTTATGCGTTTATGATTTCGATATAATATATCGAAAAGGCAAGATGAACGTCAATGCAGGTGCATTGTCACGCATCAAATTAAATTCAGACACGTTAAAAGATATGATACCAAAGCAGAGAAATATTACCGAAGAAAAGAAGATATTGCCCCTTACAAGAAATATGGTAAAAAACGTAGAATACACTAAAAAAGCGCAAACAAGAAGAATAACCAAACCAAACCTAATGGCCAATGAAATTTATGTATGGAATAGCGATTCCCCAGCTGATATAAAAAATTTAATGAAATTAAAGTTCGAAATGGGAAAAATCTCAAAAACTATGTTTGAAAACAATCAAATCCTAGTTAGATGCAGCAAAAATCCATCCGAATTAGCTTCGACATTGGAGAAACTGACATCACAAGCAACTAGAAAAAAAAAGCGAAAATATACTTAGAAGAAAATGATGAAATATATAACATGATCAATAAGGAAGAATTTAAAAACAAATTAAATCAACTACACAAGAGTATTCTAACAAGCAATAAAGAGCCCCTAAGAATAATAATATACAAACCACCAAAACGAAAAACCGATAAAATAATACAATTCAAACTCATAAACAACTACCATACAATACCGATAGGAGGACACTTAGGTGTCAGAAAAACGTTACTAAAACTAAAACAAAAATATATATGGAAGGATATGAATAAAATGATAAAGACATTTATTAAAAATTGCGAAACTTGTGCGAAAAATAAAAAGACACTACACATAAAAGAGAAACAAACAATAACAGACACACCAAAGAACACATTCGAAACTATTGCTATAGACACTGTAGGGCCACTCAGAATATCTAACGGTTACCGATACATTCTCACAATGCAAACAAAAGACACCAAAACTATCGCCAAAACACTAGTAGAACAACTAATATTAAAGCTTGGTATTTTCAGAATTTTAAAATCAGATAATGGAACTGAATTCGCCAATGAGCTAATGGAAAACATTTGCAATTTATTAAAAATTCAACAAATTTTCTCAGCACCATATCATCATGAAACACTCGGCTCAGTGGAACGTAACCACAGAGTATTAAATGAATATATACTTAATTTTGCTAACGATTATGAATCGGACAAATGGATACCGTATTACACTTTCGCGTATAATACTAGTCCACATATTGATACACAATATTCTCCATACGAACTAGTCTATGGAAGATTACCCCAATCGCCTGACGATATTATAGAGCAAAACGAACCGATAAACAATATGGACAATTTCGCTAGTGAACTAAAAATTAGCCTTAGAAAAAACATTAGTTTGGTTCAAAACATAATTGAGAAAGTGAAAAAGGAAAGAAAAAAAACTCTAGCGCACCTGAACCGCTAGAAACACTTATGTTCGAAGAACAGTAGAAGAATCGTGCAGGTTTTGAGTGCATATTCCACCACATGAGCTGCTTATTACGGCCAAACTGTTTCAAATGCCACGTTTTACTTTGGTCTCAAGAATGCATTATAACTCATATGGTAGAAGGTTTCAGATATTACCATTGGCATGGGTTTCAAAGTTTATGAAAGAAAAACACTTGTTAATTATATTCGTTATCAGGTGCTTATTTCACCAAACTTTGAAAGCAGCATCTCATATAACACCAATGAAGAAAATGCTCAGTGCCTGCAGCACTGTAACTGAAGTTGGCGTTTGGGGCTGCGATCCGAAAAATTTGCAGAACTTTGGGAATTGAAACATTGGTTATTAATTTTCATTGTAAATGTTTCCGGTATGAATACTAACTAAAAGCATTTATTGAGACAAAAGTAGCACAACCGACTCGTGCTGGCAACCTTCTGCCAGTATCAAAGCCAAGAATATATCACATCTGCTTTACGTTGTTATATTACATTCGAAGTTATAGGTGTATAAAGAAATTTAGGGTTACCTACAGGAAGTTTTTTCAAATAATCGAAAGCTTAATATTTGCTGTTTATTGTCACCACAATATCATTACCATTTGAAAATTCTACGATAAAACCGCTTAATAAAGATATTGCAATTAAAAACAAAACCAACAATAGCTGGCAACCCTATCGTAGTAACCCTATCTATAAAGAAATTTAGGGTTACCTACAGGAAGTTTTTTCAAATAATCGAAAGCTTAATATTTGCTGTTTATTGTCACTACAATATCATTACCATTTGAAAATTCTACGATAAAACCGCTTAATAAAGATATTGCAATTAAACACAAAACCAACAATAGCTGGCAACCCTATCGTGGCTTTTCAACCAAATTTGGCCTGAATAATGCTTATAATAGGTTCCGTTAATTGTATGAAATTCGTATTGATTTCATGACTGCACTGGCAGCTATAGGGCAAAAAGTTTTATTTTCCTGAGCGAATTCTCAAAACCATAGACACCAAAATTACCATGGCTGGCAGCACCAATCGAATTTTTCAACCAAATTTCTACCAAACAGAGTTTAGAGTAAGGTGCAGCTACTGCGTCAATTTCATGAAAATCTGGTTACTATTCACATTTCATAGGGCAAAAAGCAGTTTTTTTTTCTTTGTAATTTTTCAAGATGGCACCACTGGCACAGAGTTGGCACACTGGCCCCAATTCAAAATCGCTTCTATCAGACCTGGTTCTACTTAAGTTCAATGCATTCTGTAAATTTCAATGGTATCTGATTATTGGTTCGTGAATTCCCGTGAACAGAAGTTTTTGATGCTAAAAATATGGGTTAACTGGGAGAGGGTTACCGTTCTTGTCCGACATGAGATTTCCAAAGTTTACCTTTGAACGTGTAGATAAAGCATAAGATTTGTATACAGACTGGTTTTATTGTAAGAAACGGACATTTTTAGGATATTCGATGATTTGAATGTTTTCACTTCCAAATTTTTATTTTTTTAAATTTAAGACACCAAAATTATCATAGCTGGCAGCTCCAACCGAACTTTTCGACCAAATTTCTACCAAACGTGGTTTAAAGTAAGATCCACCTACTGTGTGAATTTCGTCAAAATCGAACGATTCAATCAGAATTTATAGGGCTAAAAACAGTTATCTTTTTTAGTAATTTTTCAAGATGGCACCACTGGCACAGAATCGCTTGCATTTCAAAGTTACTTCTATCAAACTTGGTCCTAGTTAAGATCAATACATTCTCCAAATTTCAATTAATTCTGCTCATTGGATCGTGAGTTTCCGTGAACAGAAGTTTTTGATGCTAAAAATATAGGTAAATTGGGCAAGGGTTACCAGGCGTGCCCGTTATACCATATCAAATTTTATTTTTTGCCTATGTTAACAAAGCACGAAATTTACATATAAGTGGCTTTTTTTTGAAGAAACGGCATTTTTTCAAGAGAAACGATAATTTGAAAGTTTTCACTTTCAGTGCTTGCCCTTGCTTCAGAGTTGCCAGCACGCTCATCAAAAGCTACACAAATTTACAACTAAATACTACCAATATGTTCTGAAAATTTGGTAATGATTGAAAAGCTCTGTCAAAAGTTATCGCAATTTAAAAATTTTCAATTTTTCCCGATCTCTTTTTAGGCACCCAGCGCACAAATGGGGTTAAAAAATTCCAAAAAATTATTCGATTCACATGTAAAACACGTTCGAAATTTATTTTGTTAACTTTATTTTTGCAAAACTTATTTGTGTACGGAATAATAGGTATAATAAAAATATCACTAAAATGGCCGCCGGCGCCAAAGGGTTAAAGATTTTTAACTTTTTCTGAGACCTGGCACTATTCTGCATATACACCAATGTGTCCTGAAAATTTCAGCTCAATCGGATGGCGCGTTCCTGAGATTTTTTCACTGAAATTTTTTGATGATATATATATATATATATAGAAATATGAATTTTTGGCCGAAGTGATTTTAATACTAATGTTCTTCTTCGAACATTAGTAATAATGTAGATAGTAATATAAACCCAGCAAAATTCAAAGTAGGAGATCTAGTATTAGTCAGAAATATCAATAGGAAAAAGTTGCAGAGCACATATCACGGACCATATGAAATACTAGATAGAAATTATGTAAATACCCATATATTAGGAAACGGAAAATGTAAAAAATATCACAATAACCTATTAAAATTATATACACCACTAATTTGAAAAGATGATAAACACATTTGAACATGTACAGTATTAATGTAAGACAAGAATAAAAAAAAAAATATATGCAAAACAACATGCATATAGCTATTCCAGGACTAGGATTATATTCAAAAAAAAAATGCAAACATATGTGTAGAAGTTACATTTAAGTTAGCAAAATCAAATAAAACAACAAAAAAAAATTATAAGAATATATATTTAAGCAACAACATGAGCTTATGAATCAGGATAATTGTAAAAAACTCTAGCGCAGCTGAACCGCTAGAAAACTAATTTGAAATTGTCTTTGAGTGACAATGTGGAAAGAAGTAATACTCTTTTTTGTAGAATTATATCAACCATTCCTTGTTCAAAGCAACAGAACTCAACTATAACACAAATAATGAAAATGTTCAGTGCTGGCAATATTTTCCCAACGAAGCAGCAATAAGTTAACCTTCACAAGCTCATACTTAAATCAACTTATCCTTTGAATTTCGTTCTCATCGGAGGATTTCGTCGAAAGCTTTAGCGGTTAACGTTGTTTGAAGCTGCCATCCAAAAAATGTTCAAAACTCGGAAAATTTAAAAATAGGTTTCTTAGTTTTATTGCAAATGTATTGCATATGTGTATGTAATTTGAAGCATCTGTTGATGCAATAGTTACGAAAATGGCTAAAGCTCGTTATCCTGTGTCAGCAGCAAAGCAAAATATATACCAAATCTGCTTCACGTTAAACTTAACCCAACCAGTAAATTTCGTTTCTATTGATTCACTGCGCTAGAAGTTATACGGGTGAAAAAAATTTTTGGGTTACCACCCTCAAAACTTTTCAAATTTTTAAAGCGTTAATTTTTGTTTTTTATTTTCATAACAGGATCGTTCCCATTTGCAAATCTAATGATATAATCGCGCAGTAAAGAAATTCCAAAAAATTACAAAAATTGTCATAGCTGGCAGCTCTTTCACGATTTTTGTACGAAATTCCTATGACATTTGGCTCACATCAAAATCTATTAACTGCATAAACTTCATTTTGATATCATGACTGCACCGGAAGTTATAGAGAAAAAAGCTTTATTTTGTTGAGCAAATTTGCAAGACTTAGGAGACAAAAATCAAAATAGCTGGCAACTCTATTCTAATTTTTCAGCCAAATTTTCATCAAATGTTACCTTAAGTAACATCCAAGTATTGTGTGAATTTTGTTTAAATCTGATGGCTGAATCGGAAGTTATAGGCCAAAAAGCTGTTTTTTTCTCAGTGATTTTTCAAGATAGCAACACTGCCACAGGATTGCCCGTATTTCAAAATCACTTCTATCAGACTTGGTCTTAGTTTATACCAACACGTTCTGTGAATTTGATAATGATCGGATGATTCGGTCGTCAGTTCTCGTGAACAGAACTTTCGAGTGCTGAAAATAGAGGTAATTTAGAGATGGGTTGCCGTTCTTGTGCAAATCGAAATTTTAAAAATTTTAAATTGACATGATGCACAAACGTTGAAATTTATCAATGATTTGAAGTTTTTGTCAAAAAACAAAAAAATTTCAGGAGGTTCAATGATTTAGAGGATTTTTTTTCAAGAGCCTGCCGCAGCTACAGGGTTACCCGCACTACCTTGGAAATCCATGTGTATTAAACTTTAGTCAACATAAATACGCTCCGCAAATTTCACGATGATCCAATGTTTTAGTCAGAAGTAATGACAAATCAAAATTTGCAAAAAAATCCTTGCCTACTTTTAGGCACGCTGCACCCACACACGGCTCAAAATTCAGAAACAAGCTAAGAACATCATAAGTTTTCATTCCCAATACTTTTTTTTTAACAAAAATTCACGCTGCTTGGAAATATAGGAGTACTTCAAAATTCACTAAAACGCTCGCCGCCACCAAAAGGTTTAGGATATCTGAATTTTAGCAAATTGTGGACCTACCTACTAAAGACATCTACGTTCTCCGAAAGTTTCAGCTCAATCGATGCTTCCACTTCAGAGATTATCTCCCTTAATCATTTTGATGATATATATATATATATATATATATATATATATATATATATATATATATATATATATATATATATATATATATATTATATATATATATATATATAT
>OZ022264.1:96983603-96988603 GCA_963978885.1 Nemotelus pantherinus
TATATATATATATATCCATATATATATATATATATATATATATATATATATATATATATATATATATATATATATATTTATACACAAATATATATATATATATATATATATATATATATATATATATATATATATATATATATATATATATACATATATTGTTGTGTACGATTACTAATTGAATTGTCACACTGACAAATGTCAAAATAGCTCCTACCTATCAACAACCGCGATATCTACTCTAAGCGGACAATACGCACACTAGCTAATTAATTGTTATATTTTTGAATTCAAAAACCAGTCCATACACCGATCGATTCAGCAGAATGTATCCTTCTGTATATATATATCATGCATTTTAGTTCAAATGATAAATGTATGGATTGGTTCGAAAATCAAATAATTAATTATTTTTCACGCTGATTTACGATTTAGAATACTGAATAAAGTACAGTCTGTCTTGGAACGCTTGCGCGATCGGCGGTCAACCAGTCTGTTTGAAGAAAGAATATAAGTCGTTTTGATTTATTCTTTTCTATTTAAAGCACGTTCTAGCACTTGCTACGCGGCGACCCTTTTCGCCACGCAAGTGCGTTAAACTGGTTGTAGCGGCCCAAGAAGGAAGATTATTTCTGTCTTTTACTTCATAAAATATACTCGGCCATATAAAAGCAGAATACTTCTTTCTTTAATTTTTTTTTCTGTTTTAAAATTTGGAAATTTGAAATTGAAAGGACCATTGGGCCTCCTCATGACGATCCTGCCTCCTTCAAAGAAGATGCAACCGAACAAAGGCGAACAACAACAAATCAACGAAGCAACGTCATCAAGGCCATTCACGAAGACAGAATTACCAAAGGAGGGCGGACCACAACCGAGAATCCATCGGCCATCATAGAAGCCCGTAAATTGGAAGCGGCAAAAACGACAATGCAAAAAATCAACACAAAAAAAAAGATACGAGGCGGCAGACAAGTAAACCTACGAAAACGAATCGCGGCACTGAAACGCATTGCTACAGATGAGGAAAATCCTCCGCCATGGCAATTACAACAAAAAATTTACGAAAAAATAGAAGAATTAAGATTGCAAATAAAAAAAAAACATAACACATTAGATTAAGTATGAATTCAAATAAAACATTTTTCAATGAATATCTCAAAAGAAAATCTTTGTAATTTAAAAACATTTGGGGAGACAACACTAAATATAAGGAAAGAGCAAAAATTGGTTATAAAAATTCTTTCTATTTTGACAAGTTCTATTTGGTCTATTGAGCGTCACAAACGACACCTATTGTCTGGTAGTGGAATGAAAATTTCAAATTTAAATTTACAAATGTTAAGGAGATTTCATATGGTCTACGATCACTCAATATAAATGGAACAGAGCATTAATATACATTCAAAAATAGTAGTCAATCTAAAACAAACCCCGAACAGAACTTATAAGAGAGAATACATACAAGAAAAATTAGAAACGATAGAGAAAATTCAGGAAGAAGCACTTAAGACAGAAAGTAGTCAGGAGTTATTAAAAATATTACAGCAGAGACACCAAGAAGCAAAGGAGCTATTACTAGAAAAATTAGAAGAGTCAATAGACAACAAAATGAGTAACTTTAATATTGAGCTAGCTTTAAAAGCAATACCAGTTTTTAATGGAAACCCCAAAGAACTGGAAGCATTCTTAAAAATAATAAATTAACTCAATCAAAATCTTAACGAAGACGGGAAAAATAATTTATTAAACTTTACTAAGAATGTGAAATTAGGAACAGTAGTTAAAACGCAACTCATAGCATTAGACATTAAAAACTATGAAGAATTAGAAAATAGCCTCAGAAATAGATATAAAAGCAAAAAAAGTCCACAACACATTCATACCCAATTAGCACAATTAAGTCAACGCGGAACAGTTGAAAAATTTGGTGAAAAACTATCAGAGCTCATTAACAAATTAAGTGAGATTCAAATTAGTAGCTTGGGTCAGAATCCGTCTCAAGCAGAGAAAAGCGCAATACAGAAGTCAAATGACTCATGCGCACTAACTATTTTTAAGAATGGGTTAAGCGAAACCCTTCAACCTACTATTTTTGCTGCACAGCCAAAAACGTTCGTAGAAGCGTTCCAGATAGCAACTGAATTCGAATCAAGCAATAATGTTACAGAAAACATTATGTTCATAAATCGAAGAAATAATATAAGTCAACAGTTGAATTACAATAATAGAAACAAACCGAACAATCATAACACATACAGAAATAATAATTATAGCCAAAACTATATTAATAATAACAGAAATAACAACAGAAACAACAGAAGTAACTTCAACTCAAGAAATAATGTAACAAACCCAAACAACAATTACAGAAACAACTTTAGAAATAGTTACAACTCCAAATATGAGGAAGTAAACCATAGAAATAATCACAGAAGATATCATGATGTAAATAGAAATACATATCAGAACCCTAACACAAATAATAGGAACAACAGAGGAACAAACAGAAACTATGAAAGTAACAGACAAAACAGAATAAATATAGTACAGGGAAACTCAATAGGCCCGGAGGCCAGCAGCAACGAAGAATAAAAGTTGACCCCGGGATACAGGAAGAAAAAATATACCTACTAAACACGCAATTAAAAAATTACGTTACGCTATATTGTGAGAAATCAAGAAAAAATTTGAAGCTATTGATAGACACAGGAGCTGATATATCAATATGCAAAATAAGTGCAATTTCAGATGATGAAAAAATAGAAGAAGATAAACGATGCAAATTCTCTGGCATAACCAACCAGGAAATATATTCATTAGGCACCGCTAGTCTAGACTTGAACATTGGTGAAAAACACATACATTACCCTTTCCAAATAGTAGAACCTGATTTTCCCATCCTTACAGATGGAATACTAGGAAGAGACTTCCTTGTCCAAAAACTGGCAAAAATTGATTACGAAACATATACGATAACAATTAATGTCGACAATGAAGAGTATACTATACCGATCAGTACAAATTGCGAAATACATAAATTAACGATACCCGCACGGTACGAATACATTTGCCCAGTCGACTTTACCATCGAAGAAGACAGTGTAGTAACTAACAAAGAAATAACACCAGGAGTCTACATAGGTAGCACAATAATACCAGCAGAATGCATTAAACATATAAAGCTACTAAACACAAACGAAGAAAACACGGTAATTCAAAAATTTAAAGTAGAAACAAAACCATTGACTAAATACAAAATAAATAAAAATAGTGTTTCAGTAAATAAAAACAACAAAGGAAAGCAAAGATTTCAAGAATTATTAAAATACATTAAACTAAAACACTTGAACCCAAAAGACCAAGAATCAATATTAGAAATTATCCATAATTATGAACATATTTTTCACCTAGAACACGATACTCTTACTGCAAATAACTTTTACAAACAAGATATACAAGTCACGGATAATGCACCAACATATATCAAGAACTATAGACTTCCCCATACACATATTGATGAAATCAATCGACAAGTAAATCAATTGCTAGATAATAACATCATCGAAAACTCTACCAGTCCATATAACTCACCACTACTTTTAACACCAAAGAAAAGTGAGTCAGGCCCAACAAAATGGAGATTTGTTGTAGATTTTTGAACACTCAGCAAAAAAATTGTTAATGACAAGTTCCCACTCACAACGCTAGAAGATGTTTTAGACAGGCTAGGAAGAGCAAAATACTTCTCCACCCTGGACATGACAAGTTCCTTTCACCGAATCGAGCTGACAGATGAATCAAGACCATTAACAGCCTTTTCAACAAATAAAGGGCATTATCAGTTCAAACGATTACCTTTCGGTCTAACAATTTCATCAAACAGCTTCCAACGCATGCTAACAGTAGCCCTAAGTGGATTAGGCTCACCAGCATTCTTATATGTCGATGACATAATCGTCTTTGGTTGCAGCCTCGCACATCACAATACCAATTTAATGAAAATATTTGATAGGCTAGAAAAGTACAACCTAAAATTGAACCCTGAGAAATGCAATTTTTTGAGAAGTGAAGTAGTGTACTTGGGACATTTAATAACAAAAGACGGAGTCCGAACAGACCCTGCAAAATTCAAAACAATTAAAAACTACCCGATACCTACAGATGCAGACGAAGTACGAAGATTCGTCGCATTTGCTAATTATTATCGACGATTTATACCAGACTTCGCCAAAATAACGAAATGCCTAAACGATTTACTGAAAAAGAATACAAAGTTCATATGGACAGAAAAATGTCAATCAACATTCGAAGTACTGAAGTATAAACTGATGAATGCACCAATATTACAATATCCAGATTTCAATAAGCCATTTATTGTCACAACCGATGCATCAGACTATGCATTAGGTGCAGTACTCTCACAAGGCGAAATAGGACATGACTTACCCATTTCATACGCAAGTAGAACCCTAGTAAAACATGAATTAAACAAACCGATAATCGAAAAGGAACTATTGGCAATCCATTGGGCGATAAATTTCTTTAGACCATATTTATTCGGAAATAAATTTACAGTCGTTACAGACCACAGGCCACTTATATCACTATTTACTCACAGAAACCCATCATCAAAGATGACACGCATAAGGCTAGATTTATGCGATTATGATTTCGATATAATATATATCCAAAAGGCAAGATGAACGTCAATGCAGATGCATTGTCACGCATCAAATTAAATTCAGACACGTTAAAAGATATGATACCAAAGCAGAGAAACATTACTGAAGAAATGAAGGTATTACCACTTACAAGAAACATGGTAAAAACTTTAGAAAACACTGAAAAAGCGCAAACAAGAAGAATAATCAAACCAAAATATAACCCAATGGACAACGAAATCTATAAATGGGAAAGCGATTTTCCAGCTGATATAAAAAATTTAATGAAATTAAAATTCGAAATGGGTAAAATTCGGAAAATTATATTTGAAAATA
>OZ022264.1:96991103-96998603 GCA_963978885.1 Nemotelus pantherinus
TATATATATATATTGGGAATGAAAACCTTTTAATTTTTTTGGCTTGTCCATGATAGAGAATTGGAAGTTTTGAGCCGTGTATTTGTGCTGAAAGCCTTAATATAACAATTTTATCGCACTATGAGCATAAGAGAAAGGTAAACCAATCTAACCATCAGTCAGTCACAATAAACATCACCTCAATTGATGATCACCTTTGGCATCAAAATAATCATAACGCACAAAACATAGTCATTAAAAAATATTCAGAAACATTCCATTATTTAAAGGCAGCATTGAAGGTATTGGAAAAGCAGCAACATTTGGCGGACATGTCGAAAAAAAAATTCATCACTTTACCATCAGTTTTTTTAGCGTTGATAGCAGCAATAACCACTATGCTGATTTACCTCGGAAGGAAATACTGTACGACCCATCTTTATGACCAACTAAGCGAAATTGCTGGGCCAAAAACAATACGACTCCATTTCCAGTTAAATTACCGGCGATGAGAAGCATTTGAAATTTAACAGAATTCCAACGAACGGGAGAACGTCAACTCCGCAAATCTATAAATAAGTTCAAATTAATAAATCAGCTCATACAAAACATTTTTGATATAAAACCTAAGTTAAAAATCATCTTTTTTACGAAAACATATTATTTGGCCGAATGCATATCAAGAAAAATTTTTAATTCGTAAATTTTTTGCTAGCAACTGCTGTTTCGACATGTGTTGAATTTTGATGAAAAATTGTTCTTGCAACCGCGTTAAAATAATTGCAGTTTGGAAATACGACATCGATGCGCATGTGCAACATAAGCCCAAGCTATCAACTTTATACATATGAAAGATCGATACCAAAGTCAGTTAAATATTACTAACTATTCAACGGTGAATAATCCCTCTGTTCTTAACCCAGCTGTGAGACTGCACTGACTACTCTAGTAAGAGTTAAGTTTGATCATCACACCTTATTTGAGAGAAACCTTATAACGCTTCAATACTCGAAATTCAACATTTTGAGAAACACCCGATTTTTGCAGTTCAAAACACTGCCAAACTGAGACTCTGCTCTTCAGGTTGGTGAGTTTTTGCATAAAAAGAACAAAATAAACTTACTATTTGAAGTAACATTACATGTATTGACGTGCGGAAGAACTATATCAGATCACCATATATATATATATATATATATATATATATATATATATATATATATATATATATATATATATATATATATATATATATATATAAATATATATATATATATATATATATATATATATATATATATATATATATATATATATATATATATATATATATATATATATATATATATCTATATATATATATATATATAAATATATATATTTAAAAATAAATAAATATATATATATATATAAATATGTCGTTAAATGTTGAAGCAACCTAAAAAGAAATTTGTTATTATCGGGTTCCGATTATTTACTAACCTGACTATGACAGCGGACTGACTGCCATCATGACATATCCCAGCCATTCCAGTCAGCTGATGCCAGGCATTAATGCTGTATTCTATTATGAAATTTGACCAAGTTAAGAGTAGTTTAGTAAACAGTTAAAATAAGTACCGAAATCTTCATTCCTATATAAGAAATTGACCAGTTAGTTGAAGCTCTTTTTTGTTAGTAAAATTTTGGTTTGAGTCGCTACTTTTTACATTGATTTTTTCGTATCTTTTTTTCGCTTTGTTCGCATTATACTTTCGCATTCTTTTCGCACATTCGAATTGTTTTACATAAGTGGAATTGAAAATAAATTATTTAATTATTTCTTCGCGTTATTTTATTCGTGAAATTGTAAGTGAAAGACAAAACATTTGGTCCTTCGAACCGGATAGTGATTGAAAAATTCAGTTCGTTTCGTGCGAATTGAAAGAAACAATTATTAAAAGTGACTTAAATCTTATTAAAGTTTGGAAGTGAATTCATTAGTGATTATTTGAATAAATTAGCGCGGACGCGATTTCGGGTATAAACCGGAAATTTTCGATTGTTAAGTGTGGTTCCTGTAAGCCGGAGTAAGTCCAATTCCTTTTTTTCCTTTTATCCTTTATATCTATATACTTTTGTTCGTATATTTGATTGCAATTACAAGATACCAGAATAAATTAAAATTTCTATTGGGCATTATTTGAAATTCATTGGGCATTCTGAAGAAAGTGATATTTGGCAGTTGTTTTGTCGTTGTATTAAGCAATAAACTGCGAACTTGTGTCTTATTCGGAAGCTATATCAAGCACTTTGTCAGCTAACACTGCATTGGTTTTATATTGAATATTGCATTGGGTCGTGTTGCAAAGCAGTAGCCTGTGAGCTTGTGGTCGGAATATTTTCAATATATTAAGTGCACCACGTATCATTTATTTAGTCCACTTGAAAATGGAAAATTTATTTGTGCAACAAAAGTTAGCCTTAATTCAATTGAACAGGCTTCGTTCCAATTATATTGAAAGATTCCTCAACTCGCAAAACGGTTTCTTATTGTGAAAAGATCAAAGAAAGATTGAAAGTTAGTTATGATCTTTTCAACGAAAACCATTCCAAAATACTATCGTTGTTAAAGGGAGATGAAACTGAACTTAATTTAGAATATTTTTCGAATGAAGTATATATTCAATTCGATGAGGTACAGCTGAAGTTCGCATCTGAAGTGGAAGAGCAGTTAAGAGAAGCAATCGCTAAACAGCGGGCAGCAGAGCAGCAGACAGCAGATAAAGGATCGGCAGAACAGATGGATTCAGAAATCATTCAGGATGGAAAAAATGTACAAGAAAGAAAGACAGTTTTGGACCACGGAGCACAGGAATCGGATCCACATTTTGAAAACATTAAGTTACTTCGTATTTCTTTCCCAAAATTCCATGGTAATTATGACTCATGGATACCGTTTCGTGATCTGTTTCAATCCCTCATCCACAATCGCACAAACATGTCGCAGGTGCAAAAGCTGCACTATTTGAAGTGTAGTCTGTCCGGGGAAGCTGAAGGACTGCTTCGTCAATATGCACTCACTGAAGCAAACTACGACATTGCCTGGCGTGTATTAAACGACAGGTATGATAACGTGAATGTTTTATTGAGCACGCAATTTAAACGTTTGTTTTCCATTTCAAATGCTAATGAGTCAGCATCTTCTCTTAAAAGTTTGCTTGATAAAATGATGGAATGTGTTCAGGCCATTGAAAACATGGGGATAGAAAATTTATGGCATGCTTTGTTGGTGCATATAATCACGCAAAGGTTACCTCCGTCTACGAGACAACAATGGGAACAGGAACATGTACAAAAAGCAACACTTCCTTCATTAACTGATTTATCCGAATTCTTGCAACGTAGATTTCGAGCGTTGGAAGCTGCAGGAAAAGACCGAATAAGAGTTCCAAGAAATACTAGTATGCTCCCACCTCACAATTTGCAGAACTACGCAGCTCAAATGACTCAGAGTTGTATAGTTTGTAAAGCTGGCCATCACATTCGGCAATGTCCCACTTTCGGTGAAATGAATTACGATTCGAAGTTCGAAACTGTTAAACGGAACAGGCTTTGTATTAATTGCTTGACGAAAGGACACATAATTGCAAATTGTCCAAGCAGTAGTAGATGCGCAAAGTGCAAAAAATCCCATCATACTCTTCTGCATAGAGAGACAGCGACAACAAATGTGGTAACTTCCGGCCCACTGAGCGCCGATGCAGCAGAGTTTGCATCTAGTCGTGCACCAGCATCAAATGTTGCTCTGAACGAAGCTGAAATACAAACACTGAGTGCTGTTGCATCAAAGCAGGTTCTATTAGCAACAGCATTAGTGACAGTACAAACTCCAAGTGGTTGCGCAAACTTAAGTGCATTATTGGACCAAGGCTCTCAAGCATCGTTCATTAGTGAGAATGCCATCCAACAGCTAAATGTAAAACGAATGTACACAAATACTACTATTAGTGGTATTGGCAGAACAAATAATACTTCGACGAAAGGAATCGTACGCTTAATGTTAAATCTTTGTGATAAACAATCTTTGGAAATAGAAGTCTATATTTTAGATCAATTGACAAATCTAATACCCACTGGGAAAGTTTCTACGGATGTACAAAATCAATTGAAAGCCTTCAATTTAGCTGATCCTAATTTCGACAAACCGGGAAGGATTGATTTACTGCTGGGAGCGGATGTTTATGCTCAAGTTATATCAGGTGATATTCATAAACTTCCGATGGGACCAGTTGTCCAAAGAACCAGCTTAGGATGGATTGTTTCAGGAGCCGTGCACACTCAACCGCAACGTACTCTTCAAAGTTTTAAATTGGAAGTAAATCATCATGACGATTTATGTGGAGAACTTAGGAAATTTTAGGAATTGGAGGAAGTCAATGTATCTCAGCAACAAACGAAAGAAGATCAGCTTTGTGAAGAGTTCTACTTGAAAAATACTTATCGTGATCCAGATGGTAGATATGTTACCCGTCTGCCATTTAAAGATGGTTTTAACCGACACATGTTAGGTGAATCGAGAAATAGTGCGCTTTCCAGCTTAATGTCGTTAGAAAGAAAGTTTGCAAAGAATCCAGAATTGTACACTGAATATTCAAAGTGCATTCGGGAATATTCGGAGTTGAATCATATGCGTGAAGTTGGTGACAGTATTGAATTACAAGTTGACAATAACGTAGTTGCTAAATGCAAAAGTAATTACCTCCCTCATCATGTGGTATACAAAGAAAGCAGCAGTACACGAGCTCGAGTTGTTTTTGATGCATCGCGAAAAACAAGCAATGGAATTTCTCTTAATGAAGCGCTCTATGCTGGTCCTTCTCTTCAAAATAGCCTCGATACCATCTTGCTAAAATGGAGGTATTTACAATTCGTATTTATAGCAGATATTGAAAAAAATGTACCGCCAAATTCGTATACATCCAGAAGATTCTAATTTACAACGCATTGTTTGGCGAAATAGTTCTCAAGAAGCAATCCATGACTATTGCTTGACCACAGTTACTTTTGGTGTGACTTGTGCACCATTTTTAGCCATCCGTACTCTCAAAAAACTTGCGGAAGATTCACAGTCCTCGTTTGTCATGGCACACAAGGCAATCAGGGAAGAATTCTATGTAGACGATCTTTTGTCCGGTGGACCCAGTTTGGACCTTGCCCTCGCTAAAAGAAATGAATTAAGAACGTTATTAAGCTCGGCAGGTTTTAAACTACGGAAATGGGCAGCCAATCATGAACAACTCCTGTGTGATATTCCTTTGGAGGACCGTGAAACCCTTCCAATCCTAGATATGAATCTCGATCAGGGTCTCAAAACACTTGGCATTATATGGAATCCAAACACGGATGAATTTGCATACAAGATAAACATTGATATGAATGATGATATATATACAAAACGGAAAATACTATCTGACATAGCGAGACTGTTTGATCCCGTCGGATGGATTTCGCCAGTCGTTGTCGTAGCCAAAATATTGATGCAGTCATTATGGTTAGATGGGATAGCTTGGGATGAAAACGTTCCTACTGACATAGCAGGTAGATGGCACACTTTCAAATCAGATTTGGAAACTTTACAAAATATCAGAATACCTAGATGGTTAAAAAATGAAACTAACGATATTATCGAATTGCATGGTTTTAGTGATGCCTCGCAGAAAGCGTATGCGGCAGTCGTTTATTTCGTTACACGGACTCAAACCAACAATACATCTTCACTACTATTAGCCAAAACGAAGGTAGCACCGGTTAAAGCTATTTCCATTCCACGTTTGGAATTATGTGGAGCGCTCTTGCTGGCTAAAATTGTACATCGGATTACACAATCACTAAATTTAAACGTATCAGGGGTATATTTATGGACTGATTCAACCATCGTTTTGGCATGGTTGGCCAAGCATCCATCAACTTGGACAACTTTTGGAGCTAATCGAACTACACAGATTCATGAGGCGGTCAAGGATATTCCATGGAACTTTGTACCGTCGGAGCAGAATCCAGCAGATATGGCATCACGCGGTGTTTTTCCCAAGCAACTCATCCGAAAGCAAACTGTGGTGGAATGGACCTGAATGGTTGAAGCAGCAAAGAGAAAATTGGCCTGTTAAACCGTCTCTGCCAGCATGCGTAACAGAAAAGAGGAAAAAATCAATAATGAGCTTATTAGCATCTCATTCAGAAACACAATTTTTGGACACGTTGTTGGCCAAGTATTCGTCATTGACACGGCTCGTCCGAATTACCGCTTATTGCTTTCGATTCATATCACTAGTAAAGAGAAGTCGTAGCATATCCTCACATTTAAGTACAAAAGAGCTTGACTTGGCTTTAAAATTTTGGATTACTCGCAACAAACGGATTATCAAGCAGAAATTGAATTTTTAAGACATAAACGGCCTATCGATAATAAATGTCATTTATTGAAATTGAACCCCTTCTTAGACGCGAACGGAATCTTGCGAGTTGGTGGTCGACTTGCAAACGCCAATCTTCCTTATGATATGAAATATCCGATAATCATCTCAAAAAAGAGTAAGCTTTTACCACTCATTTGCTCATTCGTCAATCATTTGCTTACGTTGCATGGAGGAGTGCAACTCACGTTAAACATGATTAGACAAAAATACTGGATCATTGATGGAAGAAACGTAATTCGACACTTCATACAGAAATGCATTGTGTGTTACAAACAAAAGGCACAAACGAGAACACAATTGATGGGTAATCTGCCAGAACAAAGAATTACTCCTTCCAGACCATTCACGCATTGTGGTGTTGATTATTGCGGGCCAGTTGATATCAAGATATCTAAAGGAAGAGGTTCACGATTATCCAAGGGTTACGTGGCAATTTTTGTGTGTCTGGCTGTGAAAGCAATCCACTTGGAATTAGTTGGCGATTTGTCTACACAATGTTTTTTAGCTGCTTTCCGACGCTTCGTAAGCCGACGCGGACTATGTAGTCACCTATATAGTGATTGCGGTACAAATTTCGTTGGAGCCAACAAAGAATTGAAGCAAACAATTGAACGAAACAAAGCATTGGCACAGGAACTTTCTAATGAAGGCATTACTTGGCATTTTAATCCCCCGTCAGCTCCACATTTTGGTGGATTGTGGGAAGCCGGAGTCAAGTCTACAAAGCATCACTTGAGAAGAATTATTGGGACTGCAGCGTTGACCTTCAAAGAATTTCACACAGTCCTGACCAAAATAGAAGCATGCCTGAATTCACTACCTCTCTGCCCGCTGACGAACGATCCTAATGATTTTAACGCCTTAACACCTGGACATTTTTTGATAGGAGCCACGTTATTAGCAGTGCCAGAGGACAATCTCATGGACATAAAATTAACGATTTGGTTTAAGTAAAAGATGATCGTTTGCCATCGTTCAAATGGCCTATGGGCCGAATTGTAAAATTACACCCTGGGAAAGATGGACTAACCAGAGTAGTAACAATTCGCACAGCCAACCAGGA
>OZ022264.1:97001103-97021103 GCA_963978885.1 Nemotelus pantherinus
TCTCATCGCAGGATTTCATCGAAAGTTTCAGCGGTTAAACGTTGTTTGAGGCTGCCATCCGAAAAATTTTCAAAACTCGGAAAATTAAGAAATTGGTTCCATATTTTTATGGCAAATGCTTTACATTTGAGTATGAAATTTGAAGCTTCTGTTGGTGCAATATTTACGAACATGTCTGATGCTGGTTACCCTGTGTTAGCAATAAAGCAAAATATTCGTGTATATCAAATCTTTTTCACGTTAAATTAAACCCATGCTGTGAATTTCGTTTCGATTGAATCACTGCGCTGGAGTTATACGGATGAAAAAAATGTAAAGGTAATCACCCTCAACACTTTTCAAATTTTTAAAACATTAATAGCTGTTGTTAATTTTCATTGCAGGATAATTCCCATTTGCAAATCTAATGACATAATTTCTTACTAAAGAAATGCCAAAAAATTACAAAAATTGTCATAGGTGGCAGCCCTTTCATGAGTTTATTACGAAATTTCTAAAACATTTGTTTTACATATAGGTTCATTTACTGCATGAACTCCGTTTAGATTACATGACTGGACCGGAAGTTATAGGGGAAAAAGCTTTGTTTTACTAAGAAAATTTGCAAGATTAAGGAGACAAAAACCCTCATAGCTGGCAACTCCATTCTAATAAAAGGTCCAAATATTGTGTGAATTTTATTAAAATATTTAAGCTGAATCAGAAGTTATGGGACAAACTGCAGTTCTTTTTCTCAATGATTTGTCAAGATGATACCACTGCCAGTATTGCCTGCATTTCAAAATCACTTTAATCAGACCTGGTCCTAGTTAAAACCAATATGTCTTTCGAATTTTTTTATGATTGGATAAGCCGGTCGTCAATTCTCGTGAACAGAAGTTTCGAGTGCTAAAAATAGAGGTAATTTGGTGAAGGGTTGCCGTTCTTGTGCAAATCGGAATTTTGAAAATTTCAATTTGGCATGATGGACAAAGGTAAAAATATAACAATGATTTGAAACTTTTGTCAAAAAGCAAACATTTTTCAGGAGGGTCGTTGATTTGAAGGATTATTTTTGTCAGGAGCCTGCCGTTGCTCCAGGATTATCTGCACTGTCTTTATAATCCATAAGCGTTAAAAATTAGTCAACATCAATGTGTTGTACAATATTCACAATAATTTAATGTTTCTGTCAGAAGTTATAACAAATCTAAATTTGAAAAAAAAAATCTTTGCCTAATTTAAGGCTTTCAGCAGAAATACACGGCTCAAAACTTCCAATTCTCTATCATGGACAAGCCAAAAAAATTAAAAGGTTTTCATTCCCAATACTTTCTTAACAAAAATTTACACAGCTTGGAAATATAGGAGTACTTGAAAACTCACTAAAATGCCCGCCGACACCAAAAGGTTAAAGATTCTCAATTTAATTTATTTAATCTGATTTCTCAATTTAATTGGCCACTCCAGAGACTATCTCCCTTAATCATTTCTGAATTCTCAATTAAATTGGCCACTTCAGAGACTATCTCCCTTAATCATTTCGCAGATATAGATATATATATATATATATATATATATATATATATATATATATATATATATATATATATATATATATATATATAAATATATATATATATATATATATATATATATATATATATATATATATATATATATATATATATATATATATATATATATATATATATATGAAAAAAATGTATAACTCCAGCGCAGTGATTCAATCGAAACGAAATTCACAGCATGGGTTTAACTTAACGTGAAAAAGATTTGATATACACGAATATTTTGCTTTATTGCTAACACAGGGTAGCCAGCATCAGACATGTTCGTAAATATTGCACCAACAGAAGCTTCAAATTTCATACTCAAATGAAAAGCATTTGCCATAAAAATATGGAACCAATTTCTTAATTTTCCGAGTTATGAAAATTTTTCGGATGGCAGCCTCAAACAACGTTTAACCGCTGAAACTTTCGATGAAATCCTGCGATGAGAACGAAATTCAAAAGATAAGTTGATTTAAGTATGAACTTGGTATGATAAACTTATTGCTGCTTCGTTGGAAAAGTGTTGCTAGCAATGAACACTTTCATCATCTATGTTATAGTTGGGTTTTGTTTCTTTGGATAAGGAATCATTGATTTGATACTACAAAAAAGTGTTCAATGTCTTTTCACATGTTTTTGTCACTCAAAGACAATTTCTTCAAAATCTTTATATATATATATAGATATATATATATATATATATATATATATATATATATATATATATATATATATATATATATATATATATATATATATATATATATATATATATATATATATATATATATATATATATGTATATATATATATATATATATATATATATATATATATATATAAATAAGGAATTGTATATAAAATATATAAATAAGGAATAAATAAATTGGATAAGGAATCATTGATTTGATACTACAAAAAAGTGTTCAATGTCTTTTCACATGTTTTTGTCACTCAAAGACAATTTCTTCAAAATCTTTATATATATATATATATATATATATATATATATATATATATATTTATATATATATATATATATATATATATATATATATATATATATATATATATATATATATATATATGTATATATATATATATATATATATATATATATATATATATATATATATATATATAGTCATACAAAAAAGGATTCGTACAGCGGATTTTTTTCTATTCTGAATATATAATCATTTCAAAATATAAGGAATAATTATCAAAATAAAAACTTTCACAATTAGAAAATATCACATAAAATATAATACAGTCTTAATTGTAGTTTTAAAAAATTTGGAATTCGTTGGTTATAGTTGGATGATAAGCATAATACCGAGAGTCGTCTGAAAAATGGATACAAAAAACTATTCGTACACCTGGCATAAGGATATTTTTATTTGGTAAACTTTTTATAAAATATCTGTATAATTACCGTAATTAGTACTTCGTCAGATTGTCTTTGGATTGTGAAATTGCATTTAAGCGTCTTGGCATGGATTCAACTAAATTTCTTGTCACATCTGCTGTGATTGAACGCCAAGCCTTCACAATCTCTTCTTTTAAAGTGGTTCGGTTAGTTATTTTAGCTAACTTAATTTTTTTCTCGACCACATCCCACAAATGCTCGATGGCATTCACATCAGGCGATTGAAGTGGAGTTTGAAGCCGTTTTGGCGTATTATATTGCAGCCGAAGTCTCGTTTTTAGAGCTGAATGCTTCGGGTCGTTATCATGGACAAATTTAAAATCATTTTTGATTCCCATTTTTTCAGCACTTGTATGGCGATGTTGCTTGAGAATGTCTATATACACATCCTGGTTCACAATACCGTCGATAATGTGTATTTCACCAACTCCAAAAGCGCTCATACAAGCCCATACTAATATGGACCCACCTCCATGTTTAACAGTGGGACACAAATTTTGTACATCGAGTTCGGTATTTGGCTTCCGCCACACTCTGATTGAAAAATGTTCAATTTACTTTCATCAGCAAATATAACTTTTTTTTAGAAGTCTATTCCGTGATTTCGCATCGTTTTAGCGAATTCTAATCGATCCTTTCTATTTTTTTCGCTTTTGTAATATTTTCTTCTAGCTATTCAAGAGTTGTTACCAGCATGGTGGACAACATTTCTGATTGTTTCTGCAGACACGTCTATTTTATTTGTTTCCTTTACCTCTGCTGCAATCGCTGAAGCTGTTATTTTCGGATTTTGTCTCACTTTTCTACATATACTGCGTTCATCTTTGGCCGTTAATAATGTTGGTCGTCCTGATCTTGGTTGATTCGTAAGACTTCTCGTGACGCAATATCTATTAATGATGCTGATTAAAACAACTGGTTTGTTGTCCGAAAATGAATGAATGTTTATTGCTGCGTTCCTTAATTTATAGCAAAATTTTGCTTACATAGTCACTTAAATTCTATTTACTTAAATTTACTCACTTATTCTAATTCCCACGAAAAATGCATAATTTACATTTCTGTGGGAAAAGACATCGCAGTGTCTGTACAACCTATCTTATGTCTAATGGTGTCAGTATGACACGAGATTGACCATGAGACTTGCATGGTTGACCGTGAAACGCACATGGTTGACCATGAGACGATAGGGTGTAATATCACAGCAGACGTGTGAGCATGAGCGTGTGACTTTTGATAACATGATGAATTAGAATAGCATAATACAGGCACTCATGGTGTCATGTTCGAAAGTGCATGGAAAATGTTCTATGAATATGCTTGAGTGTAATATGTCTAGGCATGCATTGTAATGATGGAGTAAAATGATATTCATACAAATGTATGATTAATGTGGCTTTTAACACTCCCGCGCCTTGAACTCTCATAGAGATTCAATGTCAGGTGCTCCCTTGAGCTTAAAATTGGATCGTCTCGGAGCGGGCTGTGGTGGTTTGTTCCTTCGTTTTATTAATGACCTTGCTAGATAAGCTAATATGATGATTATTGCCAGAACTAGAGCAACAGAACTTATTATAGAATGCTGAATGTTTTGGTTTCTGTCAGGGGGAAACCTTTCTTGTGCTTTTAGCTCGTGTAGCGATTTATTAAGCATGTTTATATCATCCAGATTTTGCCTAGTTACTAGGTTCTGCTTTGCTTGAATAAATTGACTACTACGAAGTCTTTGTTCTGCACTGTTTATGTCTATTGTGGCTGAAGCGGCAAAAGAAATGTTTGACAAACTCGACTGGTGAGTATATCCTGAAATAAGCATGGAATTTTGTTTAATAATGCAATTCGAGGTGAATCTTATTAGGCCTGCTCCCCTTAACATGTGCTGATGTGTTTGAGAATTACATACAATAATTATAGTAGTGTCGCTATCAAACTGGTACAGCCATGTGCTAGGATTATGTAGCGATAGCCACGGTGTTGGTGACTTTACTGGTTCGAGCGTGCAAGAAGGAGGTAAAATTCCTGGCTGATTGATGATACCAAGCTCACACGTTGAAGGTCCAATTGTTCTGTGATACATTTTGTGATTTTTGTCACATATATAATTTCTGCTGTGAGTTTTTATGCAGGCTTGTAGTTCGGTTTCAGTAAGTGGGAAATAATAGTCCCGATGAAGGTCAACGGAAAGCAAGGCCGAAGTTACACTTATCTTTACGATTGTGTGTTTAATGGGGATTGACATGGGCACTATGTTGAAGATTTGGAGTTTTTCCTTACTTAGAAGTGGTAGATGAATGTTAAATAGCGCGTATTCCGAAGTTACTCGTGCGCTGACTGTCATGAGGTTATACAATTGTAGGAGATCCGTGTGATGACTTCCACCAGGGATTACCAGCGTCGAGTCAACGTTTTCTCTTATGATGGCTAGTTCTGAACGTAGCTGAGAGGGTGAAAGTACCAACGGGCTTATTCTCTTATTATGGCAGTCGGTGAGCACGTGCATGATGTCTGATTGAACTTCTTGATAGTTTGTTAGCATGAGAGCAAAGTGTAAAGACATCATGTTGAACAATTGGGTTATTTCCTGCTCGCTCACAATTTTGTTCGTGGCTTTGATTGCCTCTCTAAATGAAGTCAAGCTGCTATTTACAAGGGAGAATTGAACCTCAGAGCGGATACGATCATGTTTAATAATATTTAACGTTGAATCTATCAGAGACGTTTGACTCTTGAGTAGGTGAAGTAAGTGGTTTTCGTTTTCCCTCACTTGATTTATGGTTGCGGACATATGATCAGCATAATTTTGATCAAGTATCCCAAATAGTTTATTGTAGATCGTGCCACCGAAGTCAAACGGGGAACGGCGGTGTCGTCTGGTGTACCCATTTCTGTCACACAGAATTTCGTTGTTAATACGTATTGATGTCAACCGTTTTTCAAACTGCTGAAGAATTGGATTACAGAGATTGATTTTGTAAGTTGGTATACTCCTGTTACATAGTTCTTTTATTTCATCTAGTTGAGATGAAAATATATTCATTTCATCCCAGTAATTGGAAAGATTATAATATATCATCATGGTCCATTTGTCAGCAGCAACAGACATCTGCCCTATTTCTTCGAAGTAGAGCAAAGGCCGAGTGTTCCAGGGAATTATTTCAATATTATTGCTTTGGTTGATGGCAGCGGTAGGAGGGCAGAAGGTAATGCATATAACTAATAAGTTGTGGAGCATAATATTCCCTGCACAAACGCTTCGAGGGCGTTTTGGACGTGTTTGCTCTATATTTTGTAGTCTTTCTATATTTTTTAATCTCTCTTCAAACCCTCGGCTATACTCTTGCGCTTCCGTGCACGGCTTAAATGGAATAGTATTCCATATTGGACTTATTGGAAGAAAACGACTTCTCTTTCGTTTCTTTGGGTTTGGAGCCGATAAATTTCCTTCACCAAATGTCCTTGGTATGCTGAGCTTTGGAAGAGTGGATACGTTAGGGACCTTTGACGGTTCTTTAATTGTATTTAAAGTTTCTGCATTGAGGCTAGTGAACGGTAGACTGCAAATGAGGGATGGGTGATTGGCCAGTAAAACGGCGCTTTGGTTCACTTCAGTCTCATCTGGCTTGGTGATGAGATCTGTGGCAGTTGAGGTCTCTGAGTGAATAGGTAATGGAGCCAGATTATGGATTGCTTGGTCAGAAATACCCCTTTCAGTTTTTACCTTTAATACCCTTATCATTCCGTCTCGACCCATTTGTGTGCTGATAATCCTACCTAGACGCCATTTCAAGGGTGAAATTGAGTCATCTTTTAAGAGTACAAGATGACCAGGTGTTAATCCAACAGTAGGTTTTTTCCATTTGTTTCTTTGCTGCAACTCATGCAGAAACTCCATACTCCATCTTTTCCAAAACTCAACTTGCTTCTGTGCTACCATTTCCCATCGTTGAGCGAGGGTGAATTTAATTGATTCCTTTGCAAAGGGGTTTGGTAGAGCTGTTAAGGGTTCGCCAATCAGAAAATGTGCTGGGGTTAGAGCCTGGAAATCGTTCGGGTCACTGGAGAGAGCTGTAAGCGGACGGGAATTCAAAATTGCCTCAATTTCGGCGATGAGCGTATTCAACTCTTCGAAAGTGAGGGAAGTGCTGCCAATGGTGCGCTTCAGATGGTGTTTGGCTGATTTGACCGCAGCCTCCCAAAGGCCACCAAAGTGGGGAGTTTTGGGAGGAATAAAACACCATTCTATAAGCTGATCTGCACAGTGCTGCACTACTTCATTTTGGAAGTCTGTTGTGAATAGCAGATTATGAATCTCTTCCAATTCATTCTTAGCTCCTACAAAGTTTGTAGCATTGTCACAGTGGATTTTTAATGGTTTTCCACGCCTGGCAATGAAGCGTTTTAGGGCCCCGATAAAAGCGTCCTTGGTCAGGTCAGAGGCTAATTCTAAGTGAACTGCCTTGATTGTGAAACAGACAAATACGCATATATATGACTTCGTGGGCCTTTTTCCTCTTATTTTGTAATGAATGTGTATAGGTCCACAATAATCGATACCCACATTCATAAAAGGACGTGCAGGCTGTATTCGTGATGATGGCAGATTCCCCATCATTTGGTTCATTAGTCTACGCCGAAAGCGTGCACATCGAACACATTTGTGGACGATCGACCTTGCCAGCTTTCTCCCGTTTAGTGGCCAAAAACGTTGCCGTGCGGCGGCAAGAAGAGCTTGAGAACCAGCATGGAGGTTTGTTAAATGTAATTCAGTCATCAACAACAATACGTATTCATCCTTTTCGGGAAGAACGAATTGATGCTTCGCATCGTAGGAAAGGTTTGCTTCGTTTAGTCTACCGCCAACACGAATTAAACCTCGGTCATCCAGGAATGCCCCTAATGACGCTAGTTTGCTCTTAGAAGATACAGGACGTTGCTTCGCTAAGTCCTTTATCTCATCTGAAAAGTGCTCTCTTTGGATAATCTTTAGCAAAAAGAATAGTGCTTCTTGGATTTCAGTGGGACTTTGAACTTCGCCTCAGAAGCGTTGTTCTTTTGGTAAACGCCAACTAGCGACTCGTCTTACAAAACTTAGTATGTGTAGAAGTGTTTTGAATGAATTGCGATGGTTTATACTAGCTAAGATGCTAGGCGTTGTAGTGGTCGTGGAGAGGGATGTTGGCAACTCACTGAGGTCGTTTGTTGTCAACATTCTCTCCTCTTTAGAGTTTGGCCATCTGTTAGGGTGAAGTTGTAAGAAGTGAGGACCGCTGAACCACATGTCTGCATTTAGCAGTTGTGATGCACATAGGCCTCTCGAAATAAGGTCCGCGGGGTTTTGCTTAGATGGCACATGCAACCAGTGATTTTTCGTTGTATGCTGTTGAATGTACGATACTCGATTTGCGATAAACTTGCTTTGAGCAGAAGTTTCCGCTCTTATCCACGAAAGTGCTATAGTCGAGTCACTCCAAAGATAAACTGAGTCGGCAGATGGATTGATAATGGTTGAAACTCGTCGCACTAGCTTAGCCAAGAGATATGCAGCGGAGAGTTCAAGACGGGGTAGAGTAGTCTCCTTGATAGGTGCTACCTTGGATTTTGCACAGTAAAATCTGACAAGAGGTTGACCAATTTGGTTAACGCTCCGTAGATAGATGGCAGCTCCGTAGGCTTTTTCGCTGGCATCCGCAAACCCATGAATTTGAAATGAATTCGCACCATCTGCTTCAAGAGCATGACGTGGAATGGACAATTCTTTTATGTTTTTCAAGTCTTGCCGGAAAATTGTCCACTCACTGTGGAGACTTTGGGGTAATGCTTCATCCCACTCTAGTCCTAGTTTCCATAATCGTTCCATAAATAATTTATCTTGAGTTACGACGGGATTTATAAGTCCCAGAGGATCGTAAATTCGGGCTACATCTGCCAAGATTGTCCTTTTGGTAAAACGCTTTGTGGGAGGTAAATTCGTTTTTATGGAGAATTGATCGGTACTGGGGCACCACACTAAACTTTGTGTTTTGACTTGGGTATTCTTTGTGTCGCCAATATCAATCATAACTTCTATGTCCTCCTTAGAGATTGTTTCTAAGAGCCTAACATGGTTCGCACTCCATTTTCTTAATTGAAATCCTCCCCCGCGCAGGAGACTAATAAGCTCTTGCTGAGTTTGATATGCCTCTTCTAGGTTATTGCATCCCGTTATTAGATCGTCGACGTAGAAGTCCCGTTTTAGAATTTGAGATCCACGAGGAAACCTTTTCCCGTCGTCTTCGGCCAACCGTTGAAGACATTTGGTAGCCAAATATGGAGCTGAAGATATGCCATATGTGACAGTACGAAGACGGAAATATTTTAGGTGTTCGTTAGCTGAGTCACGCCATATTATAAGTTGGAAATCTCTATCTCTATCGTCGATCAAGATTTGCCTATACATCTTGCATATGTCAGCTACAAACACGTAACGATGTAGTCTAAAACGTAGTAAAATGACGAATAGTTCGTCTTGTATAGTTGGACCGATCATAAGTATGTCATTAAGCGATAGATTCGTCGATGTCTTGCATGACCCGTCGAATACAACTCTTAGCTTAGTGCTTGTGCTTTCTGGTTTTAACACACAGTGGTGTGGTAGGAAATAATTGGTCTTTGGTATCTCGTCAATTGCTTCCATGTGATTTAATCTGATTAGCTCATGTATGAAATCAACATATTGCTTCTTTAGCTCAGGGCTCTTATCTAGATTTTTTTCGAGGCTGAGAAACCTTTTTTCTGCTATATCTTGGGACCTACCCAGTAAATATGGTGGTTTTGAAAATGGAAGCCGTACGATGAAGCGCCCATTTTCAGTTCTTTTTGTGTTTGAAATGAAATGATGTTCACATATTTGTTCCTTATCAGTCATTGCCTTTTTTTCTGAGTCATAGTGTTCAAGCTCCCAAAATTTTTGGAGCTGTAAGTCCGAAGACGTGCAGGCTACCCCAGCAAATTGTGCCATTTTGGAGCTTTGCTTATGGGCTGTCCCAAGAACAATCCACCCTAATAGTGTGTTTTGTAGAGTTGGCAAGTTTTGAGCTAGTTTAATTTGTCCAACTGACATTAATTTGGCGTAAAGGTCAGCGCCCAGCAAAATATCTATTTTTCTTGGATTGTTAAACTCAGGATCTGCCAATTTGATGTTACTTGGAATTGGCCAGCCTTCAACATTTAAAAAAATGCTTGGCTGCTCAGTCGTTATTTGAGGCAAAATAAATGACTCGATTCGAGACTCGAATTGATTAAGTTTTGATGTAACAATAATATTAATTCGGCCTCTGGCTTGTAATTTGAACTCCCCTATCCCATTGATGTCTATCTTTTTCCGAACAGAGGCAAACCCTAGTCTGTTGACCATGCCATCGGAAATGAAATTTAGTTGAGATCCCGAGTCCAACAGAGCTCTACATGTTACATTATTACCTAAACAGTTTTCCACGTTGACAATAGCAGTTGCTAGGAACGTGTAAGCAGGTAATAACTTGGTGCGATCAGCCGCTGTATGAACCGTGTTCTTAGGATCGATTTTTTTTGAAGATTGGGTGGATTTTGCTGTTTTTTCTTGGGTTTCAAGATGTAGCAGAGTGTTATGACGCTTATTGCATTTGAGGCAGTTTCGTGACAGACACGATGAGGTTTTGTGATTGGGTCTTAAACAATTTATGCAAAGCTGGTACTGTTTTGCCGACTTTATCCGTGCTGATGGTGATAGTTTCAAGAATGAAGGGCAAAATTTGAGACTGTGTGATTGGTTTTTACATAATGGACACGAAGATGGGTGGTTGGTCGATAGAAATGTACTAGTCTTTTTTAACTCCTTATCCCTTTGATTTGTCTTTTCTCTCTTTTCTCCAAGGTTTTCAAGAAGCTGAAACCTGGATTCTATGAAGTTTAGAAAAACTGTTAACGTTGGGATTTCCTTCGGAGTATCTAAACTCTCTTCGAAAAGTCGATGTGTTTCGCGGTCAACTTTTCGTAGTAGCAGCTGCAGTAACAGTGGGTCCCAAGACTTTATATCAACACCTTGGGTTTGAATGCCAAGAGTAGATTCAATGACTACGTCATGTAGCCGCTTAAGGCCGCCGGGATGTTCACTAGTCATGCTATTTATTGAAAGCATGTTGTTTATGAGCGCCGAAATTTTTAGTCGTTTATTTGCATATCTTCTTTGCAGTATGTCCCAAGCCGTTCCATAATTAGTATCAGAGATATTTAAATGCTGTATGAGCCGGCTGGGTTCACCATGAAGATTTGATTTTAAATAGAACATCTTTTGAGCATCAGACATATGCTGCTGATGGATAAGATTTAAGAACAAGTCACTAAATTGTTGCCAATTTGAATAATCTCCCGTAAATGTGGGGATCGAAACTTTGGGGAGTCTAACCGATGAGGGTAATATAGATCTTTGTCCAGAGCTGGATGCTGACTCTTGGGGAGAGGAAAGGTTACTCAGCTCCAATAACTTAATGCACATGTCATTGTATTGCGACTCTAGTTGCGCGTATTTGTTGGCATCGTATTGTGCTGAAGCTCCTTCAGCAAGAATCTCATAGTGAGTGTTGGTTATTGATTGCCAACTGTTACACACATTAGAGGAATGTTGCATATAAAATGCCTTTGATTGCGGGTTTTGTAATGCCGTTCGTAGAGCTTGAAGAGAACAATGAAGTGAATCCATCATTGCGTCTTGTGCTCTTATTTTTTTGTGTATATCACCTTTTGTTGAAACTTGGGAAGAATCTGTTGTTGTTGATTCCATTTCTAAAGTTCTGATGCGATTGTCTAGCTCGGCTTTGAAATCACTATAAAGATCTTTTACTTCTTTGTGGAAATTCTCTTCGAAGTAAGGATGAGACGGATTTTCGTCTTCGAATTCGCAAAGCTCCAAGTGCTGAGCTTGAAATTCACTCCAATTTTGATCTAATAATTCAAGTTGGGTCGTGAGATAGCGTAGACTTTTTCTCGAGTTAGGGGTCTTGAAGAAGTTTTCTTGCCTTTTTTCAATGGCTTTACCTAACCTGGACTGTAGCTTTGCTAGCTTATCCATTCTACCTTATTCTTTACAGTGAAACCAGTATAACTAACTGGTGGCTTTAAAGGGAGTGTTTTAATAAATCGGAGTCTAGCAATTTGCTCCGACCTAAGTTGATGAATGTGTTTGTGGTTATTCTAGTGTTCTTACTACTAATTCAAATATGTCTAAATATAGTGGTACTTGCGAAAGCGATACTTTAATCGATGAGATTCGCTGTAGCCTTCCTGGTGCTGATCCCCAGCGTCGTAGGAAGGCGCCGTTGCTGGTGCTGATCCTCGTCGTGGTGAGACGCAGATATACTCGTTGGCAACCTTCCTGGTGCTGATCTTCAGCGTCGTAGGAAGGCGCAGTTGCTGGTGCTGATCCTCGTCGTAGGATGACGCAGATGCAGTCGATGGCAACCTTCCTGGTGCTGATCCTCAGCGTCGTAGGAAGGCGCAAATCCAATCGCTGGCAACCTTCCTGGTGCTGATCCTCAGCGTCGTAGGAAGGCGCAGTTGCTGGTGCTGATCCTCGTCGTAGGAATGCGCAGATCCAATCGCTGGCAACCTTCCTGGTGCTGATCCTCAGCGTCGTAGGAAGGCGCAGTTGCTGGTGCTGATCCTCGTCGTAGGAATGCGCAGATCCAATCGCTGGCAACCTTCCTGGTGCTGATCCTCAGCGTCGTAGGAAGGCGCAGATCCAATCGCTGGCAACCTTCCTGGTGCTGATCCTCAGCGTCGTAGGAAGGCGCAGTTGCTGGTGCTGATCCTCGTCTTGGGAAGACGCAGTTGTAGTCGATGGCAACCTTCCTGGTGCTGATCCTCAGCGTCGTAGGAAGGCGCAGTTGCTGGTGCTGATCCTCAGCGTCGTAGGAAGTCGCAGATCCAATCGCTGGCAACCTTCCTGGTGCTGATCCTCAGCGTCGTAGGAAGGCGCAGTTGCTGGTGCTGATCCTCGTCGTAGGAATGCGCAGATCCAATCGCTGGCAACCTTCCTGGTGCTGATCCTCAGCGTCGTAGGAAGGCGCAGTTGCTGGTGCTGATCCTCGTCGTAGGAATGCGCAGATCCAATCGCTGGCAACCTTCCTGGTGCTGATCCTCAGCGTCGTAGGAAGGCGCAGTTGCTGGTGCTGATCCTCGTCGTGGTGAGACGCAGATATAGTCGATGGCAACCTTCCTGGTGCTGATCCTCAGCGTCGTAGGAAGGCGCAGATCCAATCGCTGGCAACCTTCCTGGTGCTGATCCTCAGCGTCGTAGGAAGGCGCAGTTGCTGGTGCTGATCCTCGTCGTAGGAATGCGCAGATCCAATCGCTGGCAACCTTCCTGGTGCTGATCCTCAGCGTCGTAGGAAGGCGCAGTTGCTGGTGCTGATCCTCGTCGTAGGAATGCGCAGATCCAATCGCTGGCAACCTTCCTGGTGCTGATCCTCAGCGTCGTAGGAAGGCGCAGTTGCTGGTGCTGATCCTCGTCGTGGTGAGACGCAGATATAGTCGTTTGCAACCTTCCTGGTGCTGATCCTCAGCGTCGTAGGAAGGCGCAGTTGTTGGTGCTGATCCTCGTCGTAGGAAGGCGCAGATCCAATCGCTGGCAACCTTCCTGGTGCTGATCCTCAGCGTCGTAGGAAGGCGCAGTTGCTGATCCTCGTCGTAGGATGACGCAGTTGTAGTCGATGGCAACCTTCCTGGTGCTGATCCTCAGCGTCGTAGGAAGGCGCAGATCCAATCGCTGGCAACCTTCCTGGTGCTGATCCTCAGCGTCGTAGGAAGGCGCAGTTGCTGGTGCTGATCCTCGTCTTGGGAAGACGCAGATACAGTCGATGGCAACCTTCCTGGTGCTGATCCTCAGCGTCGTAGGAAGGCGCAGATCCAATCGCTGGCAACCTTCCTGGTGCTGATCCTCAGCGTCGTAGGAAGGCGCAGTTGCTGTCGAAAAAAACTGCAAGGACTGTTACGTTAACTCTTCCTTGAGCACCCTAATGCAGCCTCACACTAGGAATCAATTTTTGGCTTGGACGTGCTCGGGGTCACCAATGATTAAAACAACTGGTTTGTTGTCCGAAAATGAATGAATGTTTATTGCTGCGTTCCTTAATTTATAGCAAAATTTTGCTTACATAGTCACTTAAATTCTATTTACTTAAATTTACTCACTTATTCTAATTCCCACGAAAAATGCATAATTTACATTTCTGTGGGAAAAGACATCGCAGTGTCTGTACAACCTATCTTATGTCTAATGGTGTCAGTATGACACGAGATTGACCATGAGACTTGCATGGTTGACCGTGAAACGCACATGGTTGACCATGAGACGATAGGGTGTAATATCACAGCAGATGTGTGAGCATGAGCGTGTGACTTTTGATAACATGATGAATTAGAATAGCATAATACAGGCACTCATGGTGTCATGTTCGAAAGTGCATGGAAAATGTTCTATGAATATGCTTGAGTGTAATATGTCTAGGCATGCATTGTAATGATGGAGTAAAATGATATTCATACAAATGTATGATTAATGTGGCTTTTAACAGATGCTTTGACCGGCTGAGCGTGGTCTCCCAAAAATAACGCTGATTTCACGCAATGATTTGCATTGATTGTGCAAGGAAAAAAAATAAAGTTAGCTAAAATAACTAACCGAACCACTTTAAAAGAAGAGATTGTGAAGGCTTGGCGTTCAATCACAGCAGATGTGACAAAGAATTTAGTTGAATCCATGCCAAGACGCTTAAATGCAATTCAACAATCCAAAGGCAATCCGACGAAGTACTAATTACGGCAATTATACAGATATTTTATAAAAAGTTTACCAAATAAAAATATCCATATGCCAGGTGTACGAATAGTTTTTTGTATCCATTTTCCAGACGACTCTTGGTATTATGCTTATCATCCAACTATAACCAACGAATTCCAAATTTTTTAAAACTACAATTAAGACTGTATTATATTTTATGTGATATTTTCTAATTGTGAAAGTTTTTATTTTGATAATTATTCCTTATATTTTGAAATGATTATATATTCAGAATAGAAAAAAATCCGCTGTACGAATCCTTTTTTGTATGACTGTATATTATATATATATATATATATATATATATATATATATATATATATATATATATATATATATATATATATATATATATATATATATATATATATATACATACATATATATATATTTATATATATATATATATATATATATGTATACATATATATATATATATATATATATATATATATATATATATATATATATATATATATATATATATATATATATATATATATATATATATATATATATATATAGATATATATATATATATATATATATATATATATATATATATTTATACATATCATATATATATATTTATATATATATATATATATATATATATATATATATATATATATTATATATATATATATATATATATATATATACATATATATATATATATATATATATATATATATATATATACATATATATGTATATACACATATATATATATATATATATATATATATATATATATATATATGTTTTGACTTTCACTTACAATTTCACGAATAAAAAAACGCGAAGAAACAATTCAATAATTTATTTTCAACTTCACTTATGTAAAACAATTCGAATGTGCGAAAAGAATGCGAAAGTATAATGCGAACAAAGCGAAAAAATGCTACGAAAAAATCAATGCAAAAAGTAGCGACTGAAACCAAAATTTTACTAACAAAAAAGAGCTTCAACTAACTCGTCAATTTCTTATATAGGAATGAAAATTTCGGTATTTATTTTAACTGTGTGAGTAAACAATCGGAACCCGATAATAACAAATTTCTTTTCAGGTTGCTTCAACATACTCCCCAATCAACGTCTGTAAATAGAGCTTGAATAACCTTTCATATTGATATTCAATGACCAATCCGAGGTTTCTTGTCGAAGTTCTGTCATGAACAATCTGATGGTTTTAAATCCGTTTCTTTGTTAAGGGATACGATATGTTGACTTTACTTGTGGCATTTCCTTCTTACAAGTAAACAAAATATCCTGCGATTAGGGGTTATACATGCGGCGCCCCGACTCGCCAATCTCGAACGTTGTAAGTAATACCGGGTGGAATGGGAATAGGAAATGGATGAGGGTGATGATAATAACGAGAAGTGAATTCAAATAACTTTACTTGGTCAACAAAGATTCAATAGTATTTACATAGTAATAATTTTGGCTTCTAATTCATCGACTTCCAATTTCATAATTCATGATATCTAATTCATTATTGTCGATTATTCATATACTGTAATTCAATTCAATCTCCTATTGGTTGGGCTTTTTTATGGGCAACAAGGCGATTTTAGCAGTGGGCCGATCTAATTCCAGGTTGGCTGTGCGAATTGTTACTACTCTGGTTAGTCCATCTTTCCCAGGGTGTAATTTTGCAATTCGACCCATAGGCCATTTGTACGATGGCAAACGATCATCTTTTACTAAAACCAAATCGTTAATTTCGACGTTTGGGCAGCCGCGATTCCATTTGGGTCTTTGTTGCAGTCTGGTTATGTATTCCATCGACCACGTTTTCCAAAAATTCTGTGTTATTCGTTGTGTTAATTGCCAGCGATCAAATCGATTGAGTTTTATGTCCATGAGATTATCCTCTGGCACTGCTAATAACGTGGCTCCTATCAAAAAATGTCCAGGTGTTAAGGCATTTAAATCATTAGGATCGTTCGTCAGCGGGCAGAGAGGTAGTGAATTCAGGCATGCTTCTATTTTGGTCAGGACTGTGTGAAATTCCTTGAAGGTCAACGCTGCAGTCCCAACAATTCTTCTCAAGTGATGCTTTGTAGACTTGACTCCGGCTTCCCACAATCCACCAAAATGTGGAGCTGACGGGGGATTAAAATGCCAAGTAATGCCTTCATTAGAAAGTTCCTGTGCCAATGCTTTGTTTTGTTCAATCGTTTGCTTCAATTTTTTGTTGGCTCCAACGAAATTTGTACCGCAATCACTATATAGGTGACTACATAGTCCGCGTCGGCTTACGAAGCGTCGGAAAGCAGCTAAAAAACATTGTGTAGACAAATCGCCAACTAATTCCAGGTGGATTGCTTTCACAGCCAGACACACAAATATTGCCACGTAACCCTTGGATGATCGTGAACCTCTTCCTTTAGATATCTTGATATCAACTGGCCCGCAATAATCAACACCACAATGCGTGAATGGTCTGGAAGGAGTAATTCTTTGTTCTGGCAGATTACCCATCAATTGTGTTCTCGTTTGTGCCTTTTGTTTGTAACACACAATGCATTTCTGTATGAAGTGTCGAATTACGTTTCTTCCATCAATGATCCAGTATTTTTGTCTAATCATGTTTAACGTGAGTTGCACTCCTCCATGCAACGTAAGCAAATGATAATTCGAGCAAATGAGTGGTAAAAGCTTACTCCTTTTTGAGATGATTATCGGATATTTCATATCATAAGGAAGATCGGCGTTTGCAAGTCGACCACCAACTCGCAAGATTCCGTTCGCGTCTAAGAAGGGGTTCAATTTCAATAAATGACATTTATTATCGATAGGCCGTTTATGTCTTAAAAATTCAATTTCTGCTTGATAATCCGTTTGTTGCGAGTAATCCAAAATTTTAAAGCCAAGTCAAGCTCTTTTGTACTTAAATGTGAGGATATGCTACGACTTCTCTTTACTAGTGATATGAATCGAAAGCAATAAGCGGTAATTCGGACGAGCCGTGTCAATGACGAATACTTGGCCAACAACGTGTCCAAAAATTGTGTTTCTGAATGAGATGCTAATAAGCTCATTATTGATTTTTTCCTCTTTTCTGTTACGCATGCTGGCAGAGACGGTTTAACAGGCCAATTTTCTCTTTGCTGCTTCAACCATTCAGGTCCATTCCACCACAGTTTGCTTTCGGATGAGTTGCTTGGGAAAAACACCGCGTGATGCCATATCTGCTGGATTCTGCTCCGACGGTACAAAGTTCCATGGAATATCCTTGACCGCCTCATGAATCTGTGCAGTTCGATTAGCTCCAAAAGTTGTCCAAGTTGATGGATGCTTGGCCAACCATGCCAAAACGATGGTTGAATCAGTCCATAAATATACCCCTGATACGTTTAAATTTAGTGATTGTGTAATCCGATGTACAATTTTAGCCAGCAAGAGCGCTCCACATAATTCCAAACGTGGAATGGAAATAGCTTTAACCGGTGCTACCTTCGTTTTGGCTAATAGTAGTGAAGATGTATTGTTGGTTTGAGTCCGTGTAACGAAATAAACGACTGCCGCATACGCTTTCTGCGAGGCATCACTAAAACCATGCAATTCGATAATATCGTTAGTTTCATTTTTTAACCATCTAGGTATTCTGATATTTTGTAAAGTTTCCAAATCTGATTTGAAAGTGTGCCATCTACCTGCTATGTCAGTAGGAACGTTTTCATCCCAAGCTATCCCATCTAACCATAATGACTGCATCAATATTTTGGCTACGACAACGACTGGCGAAATCCATCCGACGGGATCAAACAGTCTCGCTATGTCAGATAGTATTTTCCGTTTTGTATATATATCATCATTCATATCAATGTTTATCTTGTATGCAAATTCATCCGTGTTTGGATACCATATAATGCCAAGTGTTTTGAGACCCTGATCGAGATTCATATCTAGGATTGGAAGGGTTTCACGGTCCTCCAAAGGAATATCACACAGGAGTTGTTCATGATTGGCTGCCCATTTCCGTAGTTTAAAACCTGCCGAGCTTAATAACGTTCTTAATTCATTTCTTTTAGCGAGGGCAAGGTCCAAACTGGGTCCACCGGACAAAAGATCGTCTACATAGAATTCTTCTCTGATTGCCTTGTGTGCCATGACAAACGAGGACTGTGAATCTTCCGCAAGTTTTTTGAGAGTACGGATGGCTAAAAATGGTGCACAAGTCACACCAAAAGTAACTGTGGTCAAGCAATAGTCATGGATTGCTTCTTGAGGACTATTTCGCCAAACAATGCGTTGTAAATTAGAATCTTCTGGATGTATACGAATTTGGCGGTACATTTTTTTCAATATCTGCTATAAATACGAATTGTAAATACCTCCATTTTAGCAAGATGGTATCGAGGCTATTTTGAAGAGAAGGACCAGCATAGAGCGCTTCATTAAGAGAAATTCCATTGCTTGTTTTTCGCGATGCATCAAAAACAACTCGAGCTCTTGTACTGCTGCTTTCTTTGTATACCACATGATGAGGGAGGTAATTACATTTGCATTTAGCAATTACGTTATTGTCAACTTGTAATTCAATACTGTCATCAACTTCACGCATATGATTCAACTCCGAATATTCCTGAATGCACTTTGAATATTCAGTGTACAATTCTGGATTCTTTGCAAACTTTCTTTCTAACGACATTAAGCTGGAAAGCGCACTGTTTCTCGATTCATCTAACATGTGTCGGTTAAAACCATCTTTAAATGGCAGACGAGTAACATATCTACCATCTGGATCACGATAAGTATTTTTCAAGTAGAACTCTTCACAAAGCTGATCTTCTTTCGTTTGTTGCTGAGATACATTGACTTCCTCCAATTCCTAAAATTTCCTAAGTTCTCCACATAAATCGTCATGATGATTTACTTCCAATTTAAAACTTTGAAGAGTACGTTGCGGTTGAGTGTGCACGGCTCCTGAAACAATCCATACTAAGCTGGTTCTTTGGACAACTGGTTCCATCGGAAGTTTATGAATATCACCTGATATAACTTGAGCATAAACATCCGCTCCCAGCAGTAAATCAATCCTTTCCGGTTTGTCGAAATTGGGATCAGCTAAACTGAAGGTTTTCAATTGATTTTGTTTATCCGTAGAAACTTTCCCAGTGGGTATTAGATTTGTCAATTGATCTAAAAT
>OZ022264.1:97026103-97226103 GCA_963978885.1 Nemotelus pantherinus
TATTCAACCTCGCTTATCTACTAACAAACACGTTTGAGTCGTTCTACCACTGGCTGGTAGGATGTTTTACATTGACACCTTACTTTTGTTACTCTCTACTCTCTACCGCGATACTCTAACATTTCTTCATCAATTCGACTAATCAGACACAATCAACTTAACATATACCTCGATATATAAGATTTCCTTAAACTAACTAACCTGACTTTATCGTATCGGCGCTGACGATTCTTGAGCTGGTTCGTAACATCCCGCGCTGGGGCCCTTTCGCTTGATGTCCAGTTATCCTCACGTACCGCCTACCACCAATTACAATTCCGTCCAAAGGGAGAAAACTTCGCTTCCTTAATTTAGTTTCAGTTGTCGCAATTACAATTCCGTCCAAAGGGAGAAAACTTCGCTTCCTTAATTTAGTTTCAGTTGTCGCAGATCTATCTCGATGCTCTTGCTTAATTCTTCGCCAGTCTCCAGTCTCAATCCAATCACCAAAGTGTACCGGGAATAATAAATGTTAGAATTGTCTCCGCTCAAACCACACCATCCGACTCCTTACCAGTCTCAAACCAAAAAGCAGCTCTTCACAGAGTTTTCGCCCAGAACTCAACTATTTCCCGCTAAAGCGGCTTTTCCTCGACCGTTGGGGGTATCGACATTTGGCTTTATCTGATTTGAAAATTCGCACTTTCCAATTCCAATTCAATTCACATCTAATGTTTTGGTATCATTATCGTTCCGACTTTTTAGTACTATTTTCCCCTGATCTGTCATCTGACATTCCAACCGGTGACATTCTGGAATCCGAATTGTCAACACTTCAACTGCACGACGCCAGCATGAAATATCATCAAATCGCTGAAGTTGCGATGAAACCAACATACTATCCGAGTCGTTCGGGGAAACTTTATTTCTCAGGTGAGTACCATGTTTATTATTGTGTGTGCATCGATCAGAAGTGTCGCGCGTACGCCTTTCATTTCGTCATTTTTCCGCCGGTAGTGTGTGTGCTTTCCGCGACTGATTGCACTATTTTTCCGATTGGTTCACCGTCGATCAATCATCACGTGTTATTCTGGATATCTCTTAAACTAATCTCCGTGGCATCTTTTGAATCTCGTCTTAGTTTGAGTTGTGCATACGCTGCTTGATCTATCTGGGTCAAATGTTGGCCCAGGTCAGGAGCCGCCAGCCCGGGCAAACAAAATTGTGCGATGCCCTGCGTGTTCATGCGTCGAAATTACGTTTTCACTTTAGATTTGCAACTATCTATGGGTCGTTTACTCCCGTCTTAGTTCGGCTGCGATTGTATACATTTGAGTTGTCTCAATTGATTCGACTTCAGTTGTCTCGGGTGTCTTGAGGCATCATTGACCTGTCGCTTAGCTGCCTGCGGATTTCGCGTCCTGAGCTACTGCCCTAGCCCTTAAGTTACTAATTAGACCCGGTGAGCTGCTTCTTGGCACTTAACTACCCTCTACCATCCTTTCCTGCGAAGATTGGTAGAGGGTATTTAATTTTTTTTTTCTTTTTACACTTGAAGTTCGGGCGTTCTACATTCAACCGTGACACCCCCCTCTCCTCAGAGAATTCCCTGGGAATTCTCGATGCTTTTTCTCTAAGGCACCGCGCGAAATCACATTCTGACTCGGAGTTTCTTTATACTTCGGTACGCTTTAGTTTCTCGTAAAATTATTTCCGGTCGTTGACATTGCTTATTTGAATTCTGAATTACACATTCACGCCACGAATCACAGACATACCTTATCATGCATGCTTATGTGTCTCAACTAATAGCTCTAACGGGTGTTGGTATCTGTGCCCTCAATATTTCAATATTCTAATACGGCCTGAACTCGATTTTAGGATAAAAACCGATGGAAATTAAGGAAGAAAAAAAACAAAGATAAAAATGGAGACGCGCAAAAACAAGACGACAAAGGAGAAAAGAAAAAGAAAAGATAAACATCAAATCTACTCAACAGAAGCACGGAAGTCACGCCCCAAATTATGGTATATTATTTCACTTTTTTTTATTCCTATAATAGCTCATACAACTAACTCCTCAAAATTTAACTATTAACTAATACTAGGCTTACTTCTACTAACCCTTCACCAAATATTTTTTTTTTTTTTTTTTTTTTTTTTTTACAACACTTAATCGACCCTCCACGGAAGTTACCTAATAATATTAATTCTGCTCGCTGTAGCCTACCGATATTGTAAAACTAACTCCCACCACCTTTCTTTTTACGATATTTACTGCGTCAGCATCCCACCACCAACATAACCCTCTTATCTATTATTTCAACCACCCCGAAACCTTGCTACTACGCTGACTCTCACTAAATCTACCCAGGTTAAACCTTCTTGATATCAGCTAGCCAAAAACCCCGAAGCTCACTTTTTCCTACGTTGGATGACTCCTTCCTCCGGTTCTCCTCCAAAGAACGGCTTAAGGTCTTTCGCGTGCCAATTCCCTACCCCCTTTCCCTTCATATCGGACAGTTCGAAAGTCCATGCCGATGTTTTCGCCTTTACGATAAAAGGCCCAACGAACGCCGGAGCTAGCTTGGCAGAAAATTTTTTGCTGGCATCGGACAGCACATAATTCCTTTTCCACACCTTGTCGCCTACCTGAAAGGCCACTGTTCGCCGGCGAAGATCGTATCGACGTTTACTTGTTGACGCAGCTCGCTGCATCCTGCGGACTACCTCTTCTCGGACTTCTGCCAACGCTCTTGCGTTCGACACGGGGGAGAAGTCTCTTCCAGACTCCACCGGAGGCTCCATTCCGTCCCGAAAAGTGACCATCTCCCTCCCAAAATTTATGAAATACGGTGAGAAACCCGTGACCTCGTGTTTATACGTACGTAAGGCGCAAGCTATCCTCGCCAGTTGCTGGTCCCACAAGCGGTGGTTTTCGGATGTGTAGCACCTGAGCATACACTTGATATCCTGGTTCCTTCTTTCCGCAGGATTGGCTTGAGGGTGATATAGTGAGGTATAGCTCACCCTGGTTCCGTATTCTTCGACCGCCTTCTTAAACTGGTTGCCCCTGAACTGTACCCCATTGTCGCATACGATTACCCTAGGGACTCCATATACCAGGAAGACGTTTTCCTCCAAGAGACGAAATACGGCTGATGCCGTTGCGTTTCTCATGGGTAACAGCACCGAATACTTGGATACGTAATCAAGAATGGTTAGGATGTATGAATTGCCGCGTGTTGACCTGGGAAGCGGGCCTACCAAATCGATACAGATCATCTCCCACGGAATTTTTGCGTCCCCCGCTCGAGTCGCCATCAGCCCTACTGGTGCCCTCCTCTCCACTTTACAAGCCTGGCATACCCTGCATTTCTTAACATATTCCCTGATGTCCGCCCTCATCTGAGGCCAATAATAATCTTGAGCAACCCGGGCTATAGTCCTATCTGCCCCCATGTGCCCCGCCTTCGGGTCGTCGTGGCATCGATTCAGTATAATCGCTCTTTCTGCTTTCGGAACCACCCGTTTCCAACCCAGACTGTTCTTACCGCCGCCTTTGCCGTCCGAAGTCTGTTTCCACAGCGCCTGCTCCGACCACCGCCAGCTCCCAAATCTCTGGGGTTCATTTCGAACGCTGGCTACCATCTTTTCGAACCACTTGTCGGGTACAGTGGGCACCGCAATGTCCCCTACCTCCGCAATTGCGCGGGACAACGCGTCGGGTACAACATGCTCCTTGCCTCGTCGATGAATCACCTCGTAATCGAACTGTTGAAGGCGTACGGCCCACCTCGCCAGCCTACCGTTTGGGTCCTTCAGTTTATTGAGCCAGACCAAGGAATGATGGTCCGTGATCACCACGAAGCGCGTCCCCTCAATATACGGTCGAAGCTTCTCTATTGCCCATAATACACCTAAACATTCTCTTTCTGTGGCCGAGTACTTCCGTTCTTGTTTCGAGAGCGCGCGACTTAGGTAGCACACCACCTTTTCACCTGTTGGGTGCGCCTGGCTCAACACTGCGCCTATTCCTACATCCGATGCGTCTGTTTGGACCTTGAAAGGCAGGCTAAAATCGGGGCAGGCCAATACTGGAGCCGACGTGAGTCTCTGTTTGCAATCCTCGAACGCCCGCTCACATTCGTCGGACCATGCGAATTTACGACCCTTCTTCAGCAGGTCGCTAAGTGGTGACACCATCGTCGCATGCCCCGGGATGAATCGGCGGTACCAGGACACCATTCCTAGCAATTGTCTGACCTGTTTTACGGAGCCTGGTCGAGGAAAATCCCTAATGGCTTGGACTTTCTCTGGGTCCACGCGCAGGCCTTCTTCGTCTACCACATACCCTAAATATTTAAGCCTCGACCTGCAAAACTGACATTTTTCTTTGGACGCCCTGAGTCCCGCCTCTCTCAGCCGTACGAACACCTCTCGAAGGACCTCCATATGTCGCTCGAACGTTTCAGTCACTATAATCACGTCGTCCAAATATGTAAAAACGAAAGGCTCGAGTGTGGGCCCCAGAACCGTGTCGACTAATCTTTGCCAGGTGGCCCCCGAATTATGTAGACCAAAAGGCATACGTCGGAACTGAAATAGACCTCTTCCGGGCACTGTAAAGGCCGTGTACTGTTGGGACTCTTTGGACATTGGCACCTGCCAGTATGCCGATTTTATGTCTAAGGTCGACAGATACTTCGCGTTACGCAGTTTATCGAGGGTTGCCGTGATATATGGTATCGGGTACGCGTCCTTTTCCGACACTGCGTTGAGCTTCCTGTAATCGACGCAAAATCTGAAGGATCCATCTTTTTTCCGTACCAATAGTATAGGAGAGGACCAGGCGCTCGTTGATGGCTCCACCACCCCCATTCGTAACATCTCGTCCAATTCTGCATTGATCTGTTTTTGTACCGCTGGCGAAACCGGATAATACCTTTGTTTAATCGGTGGTGCCTTTGTCTTGATGACATGGCATACCGACTTTGCGCAGCCCAGACCATCTCCCATCAACGCAAATTGCTCCTCCAGCAATTCCGACAAGGTCTTGGCCTCATCTGCTGTCAGATGAGACCAGCTCCGCAGCGTCTTTCCCGGCATCGTTTCTACAGCGGCTACCGAAGTCCACTGCTGACCCTTCATATCAAGGACTACTCCGAAGCATTTCCAGAAGTCTATCCCCAATATTAACTCTTGTGGTACTGATGGAATCACCAGCACCTCTAACTCATGTCTACGATCGTTGAGTTCGAACATCACTCTCACCGTTCCCGTCACCGGACACATTTCACCATTTGCCAGTCTCACTTCTTCGATCTCGTTCTGGGTCAGGGTTGCACCTCTTCTCCTTAGTTGAACCCATCCCTTCTCCCCTAAAATCGTGCGGCTCGCACCCGAGTCCAGCAGGCCCTCCATCGCTATGCCCATCACCTTCACCTGTAGATGCGGACGATTATCCTGGCTGCACTTCGCTAGTGCGTAACCCACCGTCGGAGAGGGTGCCCTCTGTCGCGGCCTCTTTGAAGTGCTCGCTCGACCGCCTAGCGAGCACGTCGGTCGTTTCCCGCCGCCGGTGGATCTGATCGTGCCCGCGGCCCCTGTTCGTTCGCCCTCGTTCGACAGACAGGGCATGAGGCTCGCATAACCCCCTGCCGACCACACCCGAAACACCGCCGCGGCTCAGGACACTCCCTCGATACATGCCCATCTCGTCTGCAATTCCAGCATTTCACTCTACTCTGTTCTGCCATCGCCGCCACTTGCTCTACTCTTTCTACTCCCACGTAGGCCAAATCTGGCTCCAAACAGCGTCTGGATCTTGTCGTGGGTGGCACAAATGCTGCCACTGACACCCTCATCGCATCCACAGTGCGACCCATCTTCACCAGTTCCGCTACTGTCGTCACCGGTGTCAAGCACAACTGTTGCTGATAGAATGGTGTTATATTCCTGCGCAATATGCGCAGTTTCTTCTCTTCTGTCCAGCTAGTTGTCAGTCGGCTGAATAGCCGCTCCATCACCGCGACATAAACTCCCATAGATTCCCCCTCCCCTTGCGTCCGTCTCCTTATCTCTTCCCCCAGTCGGTCCTCGTAATCCAGAGGTAAAAACTCCGCCTTCATCTCCCGAACAAGTTCGTCCCACGACGACACCAGATCCCGATTAGCGCGGAACCAAATCAAAGCCCGCGAGTCGAACAACTCTACAGCTGCCCTGAACAACTGCGGCTTCGACAGACCCCTCGCCAGACGCAACTCCTCGACCCGTTCGAGGAAGGCGTTGATGGATCCCGACGAATCTCCACTGAATTTGATGCCCCATTTGGCCACCTCCGCTGGGCTCACTCCTCTTGCCTCCTTCTGCACGGGTACCGTCTGCTCGCGAACGCCTGTCTCTCCCTCATCATCGGTGGAATCTTCGGTCTTTCCAACCAGTGTCCCCATCGCCAGGATGAGCCTGTTTCGTAATTCCTTCACGCTATCCTTCTGATCCTTAGTGATGGCGCGCATATTGGCTAGTCGCCGAAAGCCGAACTCCGTCTTCACTTTCGCCTTCATGAATTCCGACCTCGCCCCATCGTCTGAAACTTTGTTAACTAATTCCTCTACCTCTGTCACCTTAGCCCGCATCTCCGCGTGGTCTGTCTCGAAATCAAAGGGATAGTCGGGTTCAACATAAGACCTATCCAATGCCGACTCAGACCTTAGCGTAGCCCTCAACGTCTTCCTCATAGCGTCAACGGTGTCTGCTGGAAACCCGCGGATGGCGAGCTCATAAATGAGTTCGTCTTTGCTCAGACGATCTACCAAGATCTTCATTTTTTTTCTTTTTCTTTACCGCCAGGAAAAGACAACCCTCCCGAGCAAAATATTCCCTGAAAGTTCGCGAAACCCAAGATACCTCACTAACAACCGAACACCCACCAGGAACTCAATAGCTGTGACTCAATAGCTGGAAAAGAACGGCCTCTTACTAGCTAACCTATACTATACTACACTCACACTTCAATCACCATTTACTCCGTATAGTTCGCCTATATACATTCACACACGTTCCTTTTATTTTTTTCCTTACGACACGCACCTTGATTCACCAAATCCAGAATTCAAATAGTTTTTCTTTTATATTATGTTTTCAAAAAGATAAATAGATATATATATATATATATAGTATCATGAGAATAGTTCTATCTACTTCTACGAATTTAAACTTCAAGAAGATTCATAGCAACCTCGAAATCGTGATCATGCAGCCGATGTCGCGTGAATTACTCTCAAATCTATCTTTAAAATTACTATGAATATCGATTTTACGCGCCTAACTGCCTTCCCACAATTTGGGACTTGGCTCGACGAGTTTTCCCGAATACCGTTTTTCACCGTTGCACCGTTAGTTGCCGATATTTCGCCCCACGTTGGGCGCCAATTTGTTACAAATTATATTCATGCGATAGTGTACCACGAATCTTGGACCCTCGATGAGGCCAAGAATGTAAATTCCGGGCGGCCTTCGCTCACGGAGAAAGGGGTGGGTAGGCGCCACTCGCTTCTTTACCGAAATTTACCGCACACCTGCCGTACCGAAGCGAGAAGGTGACGACAGACTCCTTGATAGCCCAGTGGAAACAAAAAGGTCGAATTATACGAATTCCTCACGATCACGCGAAGAAAAACCGGAGTTCCGCGATTGTGCCACAAATCTAGCTCACTGAATCTTTTCTTGATCAATTCACTTTTATTCAACCTCGCTTATCTACTAACAAACACGTTTGAGTCGTTCTACCACTGGCTGGTAGGATGTTTTACATTGACACCTTACTTTTGTTACTCTCTACTCTCTACCGCGATACTCTAACATTTCTTCATCAATTCGACTAATCAGACACAATCAACTTAACATATACCTCGATATATAAGATTTCCTTAAACTAACTAACCTGACTTTATCGTATCGGCGCTGACGATTCTTGAGCTGGTTCGTAACATCCCGCGCTGGGGCCCTTTCGCTTGATGTCCAGTTATCCTCACGTACCGCCTACCACCAATTACAATTCCGTCCAAAGGGAGAAAACTTCGCTTCCTTAATTTAGTTTCAGTTGTCGCAATTACAATTCCGTCCAAAGGGAGAAAACTTCGCTTCCTTAATTTAGTTTCAGTTGTCGCAGATCTATCTCGATGCTCTTGCTTAATTCTTCGCCAGTCTCCAGTCTCAATCCAATCACCAAAGTGTACCGGGAATAATAAATGTTAGAATTGTCTCCGCTCAAACCACACCATCCGACTCCTTACCAGTCTCAAACCAAAAAGCAGCTCTTCACAGAGTTTTCGCCCAGAACTCAACTATTTCCCGCTAAAGCGGCTTTTCCTCGACCGTTGGGGGTATCGACATTTGGCTTTATCTGATTTGAAAATTCGCACTTTCCAATTCCAATTCAATTCACATCTAATGTTTTGGTATCATTATCGTTCCGACTTTTTAGTACTATTTTCCCCTGATCTGTCATCTGACATTCCAACCGGTGACATTCTGGAATCCGAATTGTCAACACTTCAACTGCACGACGCCAGCATGAAATATCATCAAATCGCTGAAGTTGCGATGAAACCAACATACTATCCGAGTCGTTCGGGGAAACTTTATTTCTCAGGTGAGTACCATGTTTATTATTGTGTGTGCATCGATCAGAAGTGTCGCGCGTACGCCTTTCATTTCGTCATTTTTCCGCCGGTAGTGTGTGTGCTTTCCGCGACTGATTGCACTATTTTTCCGATTGGTTCACCGTCGATCAATCATCACGTGTTATTCTGGATATCTCTTAAACTAATCTCCGTGGCATCTTTTGAATCTCGTCTTAGTTTGAGTTGTGCATACGCTGCTTGATCTATCTGGGTCAAATGTTGGCCCAGGTCAGGAGCCGCCAGCCCGGGCAAACAAAATTGTGCGATGCCCTGCGTGTTCATGCGTCGAAATTACGTTTTCACTTTAGATTTGCAACTATCTATGGGTCGTTTACTCCCGTCTTAGTTCGGCTGCGATTGTATACATTTGAGTTGTCTCAATTGATTCGACTTCAGTTGTCTCGGGTGTCTTGAGGCATCATTGACCTGTCGCTTAGCTGCCTGCGGATTTCGCGTCCTGAGCTACTGCCCTAGCCCTTAAGTTACTAATTAGACCCGGTGAGCTGCTTCTTGGCACTTAACTACCCTCTACCATCCTTTCCTGCGAAGATTGGTAGAGGGTATTTAATTTTTTTTTCTTTTTACACTTGAAGTTCGGGCGTTCTACATTCAACCGTGACAATATATACATATACATATATGTATATTTATATATATATATATACATATATATATATATATATATATATATATATATATATATATATATATATATATATATATATATATATATATATATATATATATAGATATATAGATATATATATATATATATATATATATATATATATATATATATATATATTTATATATAGATATATATATACATATTTTTATATATATATATATATATATATATATATATATATATATATATATATATATATATATATATATATATATATATATATATATATATATATAGATATATATATATATATATATATATATATATATATATATATATATTTACACATATATATATATATATATATATATATATATATATATATATATATATATATATATATATATATATATATATATATATATATATATATATATATATATATATATATATATATATATATATATATATATATATATATATATATATATATATATATATATATATATATATATATATATATATATATATATATATATATATATATATATATATATATATATATATATATGAATATAAGTTACGGTGATCCTTTCTACTTTAATTAAGGAAACACCGTTTTGTAAAGTTATATCAGCAGATATGACTTATTACAATAAAGTCATATTGGCATTGCTACATTGATGATGTTGATGAAAACTCTCGTCTTTTGTTAAATAGTTTCCACATTTATAGCTCGTAGTCATAATGTGTTTACATTTAGTTGCCAAATGTATAACTCGTAGTCATAATATGTTTACATTTAGTTTCGATACTTATAGCTCATAATCATAAAATGTTTACAGTTATTTAATAAGTAGTTCGAAACCGACTGCAAAAAAAGGAGAAAAAAAAGAGAAGTTACTTACTGAAATAAAATCGTATTAACACTGAATAAAAAGAAATAAATTATTTCGATTTTATAATTGGCGCAGTCAGAGTAGGAGTCTTCTTGGTGAAAAGGAAGATAAGAAAAAATAGCGCATCAGAACCGCTAGAAAACTAATTTTCGAAGAAATTGTCTTTGAGTGACAACAAAGTGTGGAAAGGCGTAAAACACTGTTTTGTAGAATCATATCAACCATTCCTTATCAAAAGCAACAAAACTCAACTATAACACAAATGACGAAAAAGTTCAGTGCTGGTAACACTTTCCGAACGAAGCAGCAATAAGTTTACCATAACAAATCAACTTATCCTTTGAATTTCTTTCTCATCGTAGGATTTCATCGAAAGTTTCAGCGGTTGAACGTTGTTTTAGCCTGCCATCCGAAAAATGTTCAAAACTCGGAAAATTTACAAATTGATTCCTTATTTTTATTGCAAATGCTTTGCATATAAGAACATTATTTGAAGCATCTGTTGGTGCAACATTTACGGAAATGGCTAATGCTGGTTAGCCTGTGTCAGCAGCAAAGCAAAATACATGCCAAATCTGCTTCACGTTAAGTTAAACCCAACCAGTAAATTTCGTTTCGATTGAATCACTGCGCTGGAAGGTATACGGGTGAACAGAATTTTAGGGTATTTACCCTCAAAACTTTTCAAATTTTTAAAGCGTTAATATTTCTTGTTAATTTTCATTGCAGGATCATTTCAATTTGCAAATCTAATGATATGATCGCTCAGAAAAGAAATTAAACAAAATTACAAAAATGGTCATAGGTGGCAGCCCCTTCTTGATTTTTGTAGAAAATTTTTATTAAGGTCCATTTATTGCGTGAACTGCGTTCTGATTTCGACACTGGACCCGAAGTTATAGGGAAAAAAGCTTGATGTCATGAGCAAATTTGCTAGATTTATGAGACAAAAATCACCATAGCTGGCAACCCTATTCTAAATTTTCAGTCAAATTTTCATTATATGTTACATAGAATAAGATCCAAGTACTGTATGAATCTTGTCACAATCTGATGGCTGAATAGGAAGTTATAGGCCAAAAACCGGTTTTTTTTCTCAGTGATTTTTCAAGATGGTACCACTGGCACACAGTTGCCCACATTTCAAAATCACTTCTATCAGACCTGGTCATAGCTAAAACCAACATGCCTTATGAATTTGATTATGATCGGATAATCCGGTCGTCAGTTCTCGTGAACAGAACTTTCGAGTGCTGAAAATAGAGGTTATTTGGTGATGGGTTGCCGTTCTTGTTCAAATCGGAATTTTGAACATTTCAATTTGACACGATGGAAAAAGGTTAAAATTTATCAATGATTTGATTTTTTTTGTCAAAAATCAAAAATTTTTCAGGAAGGTCAATGATTGGAAGGTTTTTTTTTTCAGGGGTCTGCCGTAGCTACAGGGTTATCCGCACTATCTTGAAAATTCACATGGGCTAAATTTTAGTCAACGTCAATACGCTCTGCAAATTGCACGATGATCCATTGTTTTTATTAGAAGTAATGACAAATCAAAATTTGAAAAAAATCCTTGCCTACTTTTAGGCATGCTGCACCCACACACGGCTCAAAATTTCCAATTCTTTATCATAAACATGCTTAAAACACAGAACGTTTTCATATCCAAACATTTATTTCAACAAAAATTTACACTGCTTGGAAATATAGGAGTACCTGAAAATTCACTAAAACGCTCGCCGCCGCCAAAATGTTTAGGATATCTGAATTTTGGCAAGTTGTGGACCTACCTACTATATATGTACATCTACGTCCTCCGAAAATTTCAGCTCAATCGGATTGGCCACTTCAGAGATTATCTCGGAAAAATATTTTGCTGATATATATATATATATATATATATATATATATATATATATATATATATATATATATATATATATATATATATATATATATATATATATATATATATATATATATAAAGAAATATTAATTTTCGGCGAAACGAGCTTAATACTAATTTTCTTCGAAAAGTAGCTGTTGAGGACGACGGTAAAAATGAAAACACAATTTTCTATAACGAATTCGAAACTTCTTTATTAAACAAACTGCTTCGCGAACCTGTTTGCTGGTCAACGGACAAATAAGAACTCACTAAAATTAACTTTACATTCCAGAAAACCAGTTACAAGCTTTATCCACTAATATGAATTCAAATTTAAAGAGTTTAATGCAAGTGAGAGGTTGTGTGTGAAACTTTGAGAATATAATACAAAATATGAAAGTAATCTGTTGATGTATTTTAAATATGATGAGAATCTAATACAAATGAAAAGTAAACTGTTGATGTGTTTTTAACATGGCGGCCACCTTGGAGCATGCTGCTCCAAGATCACTCATAGTAAGTGTCGTCCAGTGGAAATGGGCAGATCTTAGCAACTGAGCGCTTCATCAAACATGCTGCGGTCCTAACATCTACTGTTCGCACTAGTCCATCCCGAACTGGAAACGTTTGAATAATTCGACCAAGATGCCATCGGAAAGCTGGAACGTTTTCTTCTTTAATGAGAACCAAGGTTCCTGGGATGAGATTTGGTTGCGTTGAAGACCATTTGTTTCGCCTCTGCAGTGATGCTAAATATTCAATGGACCAGCGCTTCCAAAAGTCCTGAGCAAGGCGTCTAACCAATTGCCACCTTGATAGCCGATTTATTTTCAGTTCGCTGAGATCAGGCTCCACGATCGCGTTAATTGGACCTCCAATAATAAAATGACCAGGCGTTATGGCATAACAATCCAGAGGGTCGTCGGACATTGGTGTGAGAGGGCGCGAGTTTAGACAGGCCTAGATCTGAGCAGTGAGTGTTCGAAGTTCGGAAACGGTGAATTGGTGGGAGCCTACTCGTTTTTTCAAGTGATTCTTCGCCGACTTGACCGCAGCTTCCCAAATACCACCGTGATGAGGCGTTCGAGGAGGGATGAAAAGCCATTGTATGCGTTCAGCGGCGCAGTAGCGGTTCACAGCTTTTTGACAATCTTGAGACGTGAGTAATGCACCAATTTCTTGTAGTTCGTTTTTGGCCCCTATGAAGTTGGTTGCCTTATCAGAGTAAATTTTTGCTGGAATCCCTCGACGTGCGACGAAGCATCGTAAAAAAGCCATGAATGATTCGGTAGATAGATCCTCCACGACCTCGATGTGTACGGCTTTCGTTGCTAGACAAACAAAAATACAAATGTATGAGTTGATGAATTTTTTACCTCGCAATCGAAGTGTCGTCAGGAATGGCCCACAGAAATCTATTCCAATATTGATAAAGGGGCAAGATGGCTGCACGCGGTCCGCGGGAAGGTTGGCCATCAGCTGCTCTGCTATCTTAGGTTGAGTGCGAAAGCACTTAATGCATTTGAAAACGACCCTTTTGCACAAGTTTCGGCCATTGATTATCCAAAACCGCTGCTGCACATAACATCGTAAGGCATGTGCACCCGCATGAAGATTCCGCTCGTGTTCGTACGTAACAATAAGTTTACTTAAGTGGTGTGAACCGTGAAGAATCATAGGATGCTGTTGGTCATAAGATATGTATGCATTCGCTAGTCTTCCTCCAATACGCAGAATACCTTCAGTGTCGACAAATGGATGAAAAGGACGTAGCTTACTTTTGTTAGTCACACACTTGTGCTTTAGCAAATGTTGAATTTCAGCAAGGAAGGTTTGATGTTGGGCGATGATGACCAAACGTTTAAGTGCATGATCGATTTCCTTTCCGGTGATTGACCTCTCCTTTAAGGCCTGATGAAATTCGTCACGTGATAAATCCTTGAATCCTTAAATTTCAAATATATTATCCACCAAGCTATGAGCCGAAGGAGTTTGTTAAGAGTTGAGTAGCGCTCGAAGTTGAAGTCAATATTTGCAATGGCAGCTACATTTACAACGGGGTCCAATGAAATGATTTCATTGATAGGCGGCTCGCGACTGCTCAGCTTGTTAGGCCATGTGCATTCTGGTTAAAGCAGAAACGGGGAGCCATGCCACCAAAGCCAGGCGTTTTCAAGCTGTTCGGCATCTATGCCACGAGAGACTATATCTGCTGGATTAAGCTCCGAAGGAACAAAGCGCCATTCCAACCCTGCTGTTAAATGCTGGATTTCCGAAACTCTGTTGGCTTCGAATATAGGTAGCTTGCAAGGGGCGGATACTATTCGATAAAAGGTAATTTCTGAATCTGTCCACAGCACTGAACGATGAAAGTTAGCCTCAAAGCGAGAGAGTACCTTGTGCGTCAGTTGTGCCAGCAGTAAAGCGGCACAAAGCTCCAGGCGAGGAATTGTTAGTTTTCGGATCGGCGCAACTCTTGATTTTGCACAGAGTAGTCGAACAAAATAATCATCAGTGTTAGTGACGGTTCTGATGTAGATGCAGCATCCGTAGCCTTTCTCTGAGGCATCTCCGAATCCATGAAATTCCAAATTTCGAATAGATCGCTGTTCAACTGGAATAACGCATCGTTCCACTTCTATGTCGTAGAGCAAAGGGAGTTGATGTTCAAACTGTGTCCACTCTTCAAGCAACGTTTCTGGTAATTTATCATCCCAGCTAATGTTTGGGAGTCGCCACACTGATTGTAGCATATGTTTTGCTTTGAATATGACTAGAGCATATACTTCTAACGGGTCATATAATGATAAAATTGTTGACAGCATACTTCGTTTTGTAGGTGATTTGTGTCTTAGGAGTTTTTCTCTTATGTTACCAATTTTATCTGTGTGAGAATTCCAACTTATTCCCAAGGCCGTTGTATGAGAAGTACCTTTGAGAGTTTCTGGCAGATCAGAAACTAATTTTTTGTAATTAAATGTCCACTTCCGAAGTTCAAATCCACCACGCCGTAACATTTGAATGAGATCTCGCTGCAATTGACTTGCAGCATTTAAGTCGTAGTGGCCCGAGATCAAGTCATCGACGTAGAAATCTGAACGAACAACCTTTGATGCTAATGGAAAATCGAGAGCTTCGTCGTATGTAAGCTAATGCAGCGCCCGAGTCGCGAGGAATGCAGCGGAAGCAGTTCCGTATGTGACCGTGTTTAGTTCATAAATAGAGACTGGCTCAGACTCATCGAATCTCCAAAGAATCCGTTGCAATTTTCTTTGATCATCACTGATCTGTACTTGTCTGTACATTTTTTCGATGTCAGCAGAAAATGCATTTTGATGTTTTCAAAAGCGAATCAAAATGTCAATCAGGTCTTGTTTTATAGCTGGGCCTACCTTAAGCACATCATTCAGTGAGAGATTACTAGACGTGCGAAAAGAACCATTAAAAACAACACGAAGCTTGGTTGTGGATGACGTAGGCTTTCGGACTCCATGATGAGGCAAGTAATACTCTAAATTTGCTTCTGAAAAGTCAGAAGCTTCAATTTTTACACAACGCATGTGCTACAGATCTAAGTACTCGCGCATAAATTTTGAATATTCCGATTTGTATGAGGCATCTTTCGATAATGATCGTTCTATGCGGTAGAAGTACTGCAGAGCAGTTGACTTAGATTCACCTAATTTCGAAATTGTGTCACGCGTGGGCAACTTTACAATATAGCGACCACCTGCTTCGCGCATTGTTGTTCGCTCAAAGTTTTCTTCGCACTCACTTTCTTCTAATGATGACGCTTGTTTGGATTCAATCGCCTCTAGCTCCCAAAACTTGCGTACCTGTTGGGTTAATTGCTCGAGCGTAGCAACTGATGAATTTACTTGAATTACGCGAGGTAATGATCCATTCAGCTTCCCAGTGCAAAGATAGCCGAATTTGCTTTCCTGGATCGACGGCAAACTATTGCTTAGATTCTTACAATCCCCACAAACAATGTCGAAGTAATGTTCCGCTCCAATTAATATATCAATTTGCCTGGATTTGTTGAAATTGGGATCCGCAAGTTTAAATGCATATTTATCTGGCATATGAGATAAATCTACTTGAATGCTTTGAGCAGGTATATTGCCGGTTATTTTAGGAACAACTAAGCCCATTAGTTCTAGGCTAAAGCTTCTGAAGCGTGACTGAACTTTGACCACTGTCTTGTGTCGTACATAGTTCAGCTTCTCACCCACACCAGCCACTGTGACACCGGCAGTTTTTCTATGCAAAGACAACATCTGACACATTCTCTCGGTCATGAAACTTGTTTGCGAACCAGTGTCGAGTAATGCTCTGCACTTGTATTTGTTGCCAGATGCATCAAAAGCGTCTATTATCCCTGTTGGAAGCAGAACTTCTGAAAGCCGGACATTCAAATCCGCACAGGTATTTGTGGCGACAGTTTCGGATGTGGAATGAATTTCTCGTATTGGGGCATATACATGCAAGAGTGTTTTTTGTGACATGCCCTGCACGAGCCGTACGGACAAGGACCGTTGAAAGCATGACGCGGTTTCAAGCAGTTGTCGCATAATTTTAGCGTATGAACTTGTTTTATTCGTTCCTGTACCGAAAGTGCACTGAATTCCTTGCATTTAAATATTGAATGGTCTTTGTTGCATATAGCACATAATGAAGGTATGACGACCATGTTGCACTGTGGATATGTGAATGCTTTCTTGTCGACACTGGGTTTTGCTTCTACTTGTTTTCGGCTTACTGATAGGGCTTGTAGCACTCGAGCTCTTTCGGAAAGAATTTTGAGAAACTCATCTGTCGTCATTATCCGATCGACTGGTGTCTTTGACTCAAGTTCCCGCTGCGAGGAGCTATCCAGCTTAAGAAACAGATGATGATTTAATATTAAACCCCAGTTTTCTACGGGTTGCTTCCGTGCTTTAAGAGCGTGTAGCTGAATTTTTACGTGATCGACAAAATCAAGCAGCGAAGATGCGGAATTGTCAGTAACTTCAGCGACAGAGTACAAGTTGTGCATGTATAACTTAGCGATTCGCGTTTCGTTGTCGAATTGGTCACAGAGCTTTTCCCAAGCAATTGGATAATTTTCAGACGTCACCGGTAGAGTTTCTACATATTTTTTAGCCTTTCCTCTATGTAGACAGGAGAGTAAGTAGTGGAACTTAGTAGTGTTCGTGAGTGAAGCGGTGTTGTGCATGAGATCACAAAACACGTCACGGAAATTCAGCCAAGCGTGAAATTCACCGTTAAACGGTGGCAGGTATATATCAGGTAATTTTATCGAAACAGAAGGGCCGTTCACGTTTTGAACACCGATAGAATTATCTAATGCTTGCACACTTGGTTTTTGCCTTATTGAGATGACCTCTAGAATGAATGATTCTAAATTCCCATAATCGTCTTCAAATGACTCACGAATTTCTGGATCGAGCTGAGCTTCGTCTATTTCTTCCAGCTCAGATTGCACATTGTCAAATTTTTGGTACAATGCTGGCAACCAATTATGAATTGAATGCAGCTCACTTTCTGGTATAACTGAACGCCGTTTCTCCAACTGATTCCGAAAATAAGTAATCCTACCTTTTATTCCTTTTATTTGGTTTTTTAGAAATTCCATTCTTGTTGATTGAGTTACGTCCAAATCGACCGGTGAAGACATTTCAAACACGAGGCTTTAGAGCAGAGCAGCGTTATTCGTAATTGCAGGGAAAACTGAGTATTCGAGTTTATTCTTTAAACGTTTACGGAGATCCGGTTCGAAGGACCATAAAATGTTGAAGACGACGGTAAAAATGAAAACGCAAATTTTCTATAACGAATTTGAAACTTCTTTATTAAACAAACTGTTTCGCGAACCTGTTTGCTGGTCAACGGACAAATAAGAACTCACTAAAATTAACTTTACATTTCAGAAAACCAGTTACAAGCTTTATCCACTAATATTAATTCAAATTTAAAGAGTATAATGCAAGTGAGAGGTTGTGTGTGAAACTTTGAGAATATAATACAAAATATGAAAGTAATCTGTTGATGTATTTTTAATATGATGAGAATCTAATACAAATGAAAAGTAAACTGTTGATGTATTTTTAACAGTAGTAAAAAGTTAAAATACGAAGGGTATTACAATGCCCTAGAACAGAATTTTTAAAGAATACCTTCTCCAACCGATTAGTTCGAGTTGGCTAAAAATTACTTTTAAGAATAAAAAAACTCTAGCGCACCTGAACCGCTAGAAACACTAATGTTCGAAGAACGGTAGAAGAATCGTGCAGGTTTTGAGTGCATATTCCACCACATGCGCTGCTTATTACGGCCAAATTGTTTCAAATGCCACGTTTTACTTTTGTCTAAAGAATGCATTATATCTCATATGGTAGAAGGTTTCAGATATTACCACTGGCATGAATTTCAACGTTTATGAGAGCAAAACACGGGTTAATTATATTCGTCATCAGTTGCTTATTTCACAAAATTTTGAAAGCAGCATCTCATATAATATCAATGAAGAAAATGCTCAGTGCCTGCAGCACTGAAACTGAAGTTGAAGTTTGGGGCTGCGATCCGAAAAATTTGCAGAACTTTGCGAATTGAAACATCGGTTATTTATTTTCATTGTAAATGTTTCCGCTATGAACACTAACTGTAAGCATTTATTGATACAAAAGTAGCACAACCGACTCGTGCTGGCAACCTTTCGCCAGTATCAAAGCCAAGAATATATCACATCTGCTTCACGTTGTTTAATTACATTCGAAGTTATAATAGTATAAAGAAATTTAGGGTTACCTGCAGCGAGTTTTTTCAAATAATCGAAAGCTTAATATTTGCTGTTTATTGTCACTACAATATCATAACCAATTGAAAATTCTACGATAAAACCGCTTAATAAAGATATTGCAATTAGACAAAAAACAAACAATAGCTGGCAACCGTATCATGGCTTTTCAACCAAATTTAGCTTGAATAATGTTTATTATAAGTTCCAGTAATTATATGAAATTCGTATTGATTTCATGACTGCACTGGAAGTTATAGGGCAAAAAGTTTTATTTTCCTGAGCGAATTTTCAAAACCAAAGACACAAAAATTACCATAGCTGGCAGCACCAATTGAATTTTTCAACCAAATTTCTACCAAACAGATTTTAGAGTAAGGTTCAGCTACTGTGTCAATTTCATGAAAATCTGGTAACTTATTCACATTTCATAGGGCAAAAAGCATTTTTTTTTCTTTGTAATTTTTCAAGATGGCACCACTGGAACAGAGTTGCCTGCAATTCAAAATCGCTTCTGTCAGACCTGGTCCTACCTAAATCCAATGCATTCTGTAAATTTCAATTCTATCTGATTATTGATTCGTGAGTTCCCGTGAACAGAAATTTTTGAAGCTAAAAATATAGGTTAACTGAGAAAGGGTTACCGTTCTTGTCCGACATGAAATTTCCAAAGTTTTACTTTGAACGTGTAGATTAAGCATAAGATTTGTATACAGATTGGTTTTATTGTAAAAACGGACATATTTTAGGATATTCGATGGTTGAATGTTTTCACTTCCAATTTTTTTTATTTTCAAATTTAAGACACCAAAATTATCAAAGCTGGCAGTTCCAACCGAAATTTTCGACCAAATTTCTATCAATTGTGGTTTAAAGTAAGTTGCAGCTACTGTGTGAATTTTCAGAATTTATAGGGCTTAAAGCAGTTATCTTTTTTAGTGATTTTTCAAGATGGCACCACTGGCACAGAATCACCCGCATTTCAAAATCACTTCTATCAGACCTGGTCCTATTTAAGACCAATACATTCTGCAAATTTCAATACATTCTGTTCATCTGATCGTGAGTTTCCGTGAACAGAAGTTTTTGATGCTAAAAATATAGGTAACTTGGCCAAGGGTTACCAGGCGTAAGGGTTACAAGGCACAAAATTTACATATGAGTTGCTTTTTTTTAAGAAACGACATTTTTTCAAGACAGACGATGATTCGGAGGTTTTCACTTTCAGTGCCTGCCCTAGCTACAGGGTTACCAGCACAGTCATTAAAACGTACATTAATCTACAACTAAATAAAACAAACATGTCCTGAAAATTTCGTAATCGTGGAATAGCTCTGTCAAAATTTATCGCAATTTAAAAATTTTCAAGTTTTCCCGTTCTCTTTTTAGGCACCCAGCGCACACATGGGGTTAAAAAATTCCAAAACATTATCTGATTCACATGTAAAACTTGTTCGAAATTTATGTCGTCAACTTTATTTTTGCAAAAATTATTTGTGTACGGAATAATAGGTATACTAAAAAAATCACTAAAATGGCCGCCGGCGCCAAAGGGTTAAAGATTATTAGCTTTTTGTGAGACCTGGCACTATTCTGCATATACATAAATGTGTCCTGAAATTTTCAGCTTAATCGGATGGCGCGTTCCTGAGATTTTTTCACTGAAATTTTTTGATGATATATATATATATATATATATATATATATATATATATATATATATATATATATATATATATATATATATATAGAAATATGAATTTTTCACCTAAGTGATTTTAATACTAATGTTCTTCATCGAACATTAGTAAAAAAATGATAATATTAAGGGTATTACAAAGCTCAAGGACAGAATTTTAAAAAATTCGTTCTCCAACCGATTAGTTCGAGTTGGTTAAAAATTTCTTTTAAAAATAAAAAGAAGAATTAATAATACAGAGGGTATTACAAGGCCCAAGAACAGAATTTTCAAAAAATTCGTTCTCCAACCGATTAGTTCGAGTTGATTTAAAATTTCTTTTAAAAATAAAAAGAAGAATTGATAATATATAAGGTAGTACAAAGCTCAAGAACAGAATTTTCAAAAAATTCGTTCTTCAACCGATTAGTTGGAGTTGGCTAGAAATTTATTTTAAATATAAAAAGAAGAATTAATAATACAGAGGGTATTACAAAGCCCAAAAACAGAATTTTCAAAAAAATTCGTTCTCCAACCGATTAGTTCGAGTTGGCTTAAAAACTCGTTCCATATAAATATTTAAAATAAAGAGGAAGGAGAAGAAAAATGGCGAATCCTTTAATAACTTTGTTTTTTTTCGCTCGGGTAAAAAAGCTTAACATAATTGGCGCAGTCGTGCGGATCTTTGCTCTACGCGTTGAATAAATTTTTCGGTGGTATACGCGAAAAGAACGAACCGTAGTGTGAAAAACTTTGTCTTGTACCGAGAATATTATCCCCGTTAGTGCAACAAAGGAGAACCAGCAGTTTAACTAAGATTTCAACTATTCACGAGAAACATCGTATCAGAAAGACGGTCATCGCCATCGAAGGGTTATCGAGTGGAATACTGAAAAAGCATCCTGGAAGCTGCAATGAACTCGATAGCCATAGTTTGCATGTAAGTCATTTAAATTTGAACACGTTCCTTTCCTTTCATACTAAACACTCAACATATATATATTTATGCCATATTTGAACAAAAAACCTAGACTAAGACCATATCCAAAATTTAGAAATAGGCAAAATTTAAGAATCATACCTATAACTGATACTTTAGAAGATTTAAGAGATAATTTGGAAGTGATATTGGAAGAATCAAGTGATAGTGGTGAAAGTGAAGTGCTAAATTGTGAAAATTTATCAAATCGGTCCATTAATTTTAATAACTCCGATTATTCCCAAGAAATTGATTCGGCAATAGCTACCGCGGCTACCGTCAGTGATATTTTTAATGCTCTCAGAGTCCCTGACGCAGTTAAAGACTTGCCGAAATTCAATGGCAATCCCAGGCTGTTGACGGATTTCATTGATAATGTGGAAGAAATTCCTTCACATATTGGCCCCACTTCACCTGCATACAGCAGGGTACTATTACGTGCTATACGCAACAAGATTGAAGGTCCTGCGAATGAAGTTTTGAACATGTATGGAACTTCATTGGACTGGAGTGAAATCAAAACAATTCTGATCCTTCACTACAGTGATAAGAGGAATGAAACCTCATTAATAAGGGATTTACACAATACAAAGCAAAACGACAAAACCGTGGAAAAGTATTACAGTGAGATAATTGAACTTTTGTCTACAATGGTTAATCATGTTTTAATTCACGAATCCGACGAAAATGTCATTAAAGCAAAACGGGACTTATATTCAGAGATGTGCTTGAACACATTCTTGACGGGGCTTCGTGAACCCTTTGGGACCACAATAAGAGCCATGAAACCCGATTCCTTGGCAACCGCTTTTGCTTATTGCATACGGAAACAAAACATCTTTTACGCTAAACACGAAAGTTCAAACATACTTAAGAAAACACCAAAGAGTCCATTCAATAATAACAACAATACATTATCGATTTTTCGTCCACAACAATCCATGGTTTTCCCTAATCAATCAATTTTTCAGCAACCCCGAACGCTGATTCGGCCAAACCAACCCTTTCAATTTCAAAATTCATTCCAACACAACCTTCTACCTCTACCAACACAACCCTTTCAACCTCAAAATATATTTCAACAAAGGAATCCTTCTAATCAACTCTCGACTCCCAATTTCAACTCAAATAACAACGGTTTTCTTTCACAACGTCCAGCGTTACCAAGACCAGAGCCGATGGACACTAGTTCTGGTAACACGCATTTGCGTAACAGGCAACCTCAATTTCACCACCCACAGAGCAATAATTTTTTCCGTTCTACGGGACCCCCAAAATTTACCGTCAAAGAATTACACAACGTTAACCAAATAGAACCTTACCCTGCAAACAGTAGTAATAACACGTATTTTCAACCGGGACCCAACGAAACTTACAGACAAGACCTGGGCGAATATTACTACTACGGACAACCAGAAATAGTCGACAATGCTCAAGACACTGAAATAAGCTACGGACGGAACACGGTGCACCCACTCCAACAAGTTCAGCCAAATGACACAAACTTTCACAATACAGAAAACATACAATCAGAGGCTAACATGCATGAAATAGATGATGAAAATTTTCTGCTAAAAGCCTCAGTAGTTCAACAGGATACATAGATATTAATATACACGGGTCTAATCTCCCATACATAAAAATATCTTCCGCATTTGGTCGTGATTTAAAATTCTTAATCGACACGGGAGCATCTACTTCATTTGTTAACCCCGAGTTCGTTCATCCATACGATGTAGAAATTACAAAACCCGTCATCATTAATACCGTATTAAACCAACAAACTTTAGATAAACAGGTAACTCTTCCAAATTTTCATGAATTCAGGCAACCGGGATATATCAAATTTTTGCTTTTTAAATTTCACCAATACTTCGATGGGTTACTAGGCTTGGATGCATTAACAAAGCTACAAGCTAGAGTTGATCTAGCCAACAAAACATTGACCACTAACCATGCTATTATCCCCCTAAATTTTAAACCCAATATTATTTCAAATAAATACACTGTACCTGCTAAGTCAAAATATATTGTGAAGCTACCAGTTGACACTCGTGAAGGAGATGTATTCATACCAAATATTGAAATCGCACCTAGACTACACATTTCGGAAGGAATATACAAAGCAAGGGACTAGTTTAGCCTTCTAGCCGTAACAAACCAAACCAATGACGATAAATTGCTTTTTCTGGAACAACCATTAAAAGTTTCTGAATTTTCTCCTGCGAAATTCGATGAAGTGACCCCAAGATATTTCCCAATTAATTCGGATTTCCCAGCTAAACCAAGAGGAAAAAGAACTAATCCTAAAAATATGTCGGGAATACGACGATATATTTTTCCGAGAAGGGCAGATACTTAGTTTCACGAACAAAATTAAACATAATATTCCTACCACAGATGATATACCCATTTATACTAAGTCCTATCGATACCCATACGTCCATAAAGATGAGGTAAAAAAACAAATTAGTGACATGCTTGATCAAGGGATCATCCAACCTAGTTATTCTCCGTGGAGCGCACCAGTTTGGGTAGTCCCCAAAAAACGAGATGCAAGCGGGAAACAAAAATGGAGATTGGTCATCGACTATCGGAAACTTAACGAGAAAACGATGACCGATCGCTATCATTTACGAAACATAAACGACAAACTCGACAAGCTGGGTAAAAGTCTATATTTTTCCACTATAGATCTTGCCAGCGGTTTCCACCAGATTGAAATGGACCCTACGGACGTCAAAAACACAGCTTTCACCGTAAACGGGGGTCATCATGAGTATGTCCGGATGCCTTTTGGGCTGAAAAATGCCCCCTCCACATTCCAAAGGGTCATGGATAATGTACTCCAAGAACTCCAAAGGAAAATATGTTTGGTATATTTGGATGATATTATTATATTCTCGACATTGCTTCAGGAACACGGGGAAAATCTGAGGAAAGTATTTAAAAAGCTACGGGAAGCCAACTTTAAGGTACAGCTGGACAAGTTGGAATTCCTTCATAAAGAGTTAGCCTTCTTGGGTCATATAGTTACACCTGATGGCGTAAAACCTAACCCTGATAAGGTGTAGGTAATTAAGGATTTCCCGATCCCCAGAAATCAGAAAGAAATAAAATCGTTCCTTGCCTTGGTGGGGTATTATCGGAAATTCATCAAAGATTTTGCGAAGCTGACCAAACCACTCACTGAGTGCCTGAAAAAAGGTCGGTACGTTCAGCTGACAGACAAATATATTAAGGCTTTCGAAACATGTAAAGAAAATACTGCAATATCCAGACTTTCATAAACCTTTTATCCTTACCACGGATGCAAGCAATTACGCTATTGGGGCAGTACTATCACAGGGTACGATAGGTAGCGACAAGCCTATTTGCGACGCAAGCCGAACTCTGACTGACACCGAAATTAATTACTCCACGATAGAAAAGGAGTTATTAGCTATCGTTTGGGCCGTGAAGTACTTTAGACCCTACCTATTTGGACGGAAATTCCAGATAGTAACTGACCACAAACCGCTGACTTACCTTATGAGCCTAAAAGAACCTAACTCTAAGTTAGTAAGATGGCGCCTAAGACTAGAGGAGTTTGATTACCAGGTGGTTTATAAAAAAGGAAGACTGAACTCAAATGCAGATGCCTTAAGTAGAATCAAACCCTCCGGCACAGTGCCCAATGAACCAGCTGAACTCAATATCAACGAAACCCTCGAAAGATTCGCGAATACTTAATTGCAGGCAGAAAATGGTTCAACCATACATTCCGCACAAGAAAATTTAAATGATGGAATACCGATCTCCGAACGACCATTAAATGAATTCACCTTTCAGATTATTCTTGAAAAGACCACCAGGACACCACAAACCTCTTTGGAAATGCCATTCAAAAACAGACAAAGACGAACTATACGTATGCATGACTTTAACGAAAACAATGTTACAGAACTCTTCAAAAGATTTATTACCCCTAACAAAATTAACGCAATCTACACGACCGATAACATTTTCAAGATAGTCCAAACTGTTTACTCCAAATTTTTCTCTGAATCCCAAACCTTTAAGCTGATCCGATGCATGGAAATACTTAAAGAAATAACAGATGTAGACGAGCAGGATAAAGTAATCAACGATTACCATATAAATAGTAATCATAGAGGTATAATCGAAACCGTCCAACACCTCAAAAGAGATTACTACTTCCCATATCTTAAGGAAAAGGTGACTAAAATAATAAATAATTGCGAAACCTGCCAGGTTCAAAAGTACGACAGGAACCCCCCAAAAATAGAATACCAGACGTCTGAAAGCCCTGACAAACCTTTAGATAGTTTGTATACGGACGTGTATACAATCAATGGTAAATCTATCCTGACTATCATAGATCAATTCTCAAAATTCGCTGCTGCATATACGCTAGATACAAAAAAACAGTATTAATATTGTAAAATCACTTCGACACTTTATTAGCCTCCACGGCATCCCTAAAGTATTGGTTGCAGATCAAGGCACTGAGATAATGTCCAGCATATTCAAGGACTTCTGCAAACAATACAACATCAGGGTACATTATACGTCATACCAGCAATCCAGCAGCAATCCCTATGTGGAGAGATGGCACTCTACTCTTACCGAGACGTACCGAATCATTTTAGAAAAACGGAAGAAACAAAATTTAGACTTAGACCACGACGACATACTAAACGAAGCTGTAATAACATACAATAACGCTATCCACTCGACTACAAAATTTACTCCCTATGAAGTATTCTCAGGCAGAACACACATATTTAACAAAAAATTTACCTCCAACAACGAACATGATTACCTTAAAAAATTAAATGAATTCAGATCGCAAATTTACCCACAGATCAAAAATAGGATTGATGAGTTAGTAAAAAATAATTTAGAGAAATTGAACAAAAATAGAACAGATCCCCCAGTTCTCGAAGAAAATGATACCGTATTTCGAAAAGAGTGCAGACGGAATAAAATCACTCCTAGATTTAGTAAGCATAAAGTTAAGAAAGACATGAAAGTTACATTAATAACTACTAAAAACCAAAAGCTACATAAATCAAAAATTAAACGAAGACGTAAATTTCAGGGTAATATTGACAGCTCAAAGTCAGAGAATAGAAATACAGACGTTGAACAACGACCAGGTACTTCTATCGTTACGACTGGGGATGAGTAGAACCATAATTACGTATCAAAATCTAATACACATAGTAAAACTTGAGAACTACGAGCAAGCTATTGGAAACATCGTAGACTCAATAAATAAATTTGACAACATACCCGAGGCAACGGACACACTAGTGGTCACAAAGTTGAAAACGAAGGAATTGACGCACAAACTACAAACAATAATGCCTAGACTTCGACCAAAACGAGGACTAATTAACGGACTTGGCTCCATAATTAAAGGTATTACGGGCAACATGGACGCAGACGACGCTGTAAAAATAAATGAAAATATCGAGAAGCTAATGTCGAATCAATCCAACCTAGACACGATGGTCCTCAAACAAACTAAACTGAATAATCTCATGATGGAACGATTTGATAATATTACGAATCATATTAATAATCAGACCGAAATCATTAACAACTACCTATTACACTCACAAAATCAAATTAGAAGAGACCAAGAGTCTATGGTTCATGTCCAATATCTAAATCAAATTATTTACAATATAGATTTATTGAACAATCATCTCTCCGACATAGCAGAAGCTGTGATACTCGCCCGATTGAACATAATTTCCAAACAAATTTTAAGTCCAATAGAAATAATAGAAACATCTCGGGTATTCCAAAGGCAAACAGTAGAAATTAAATCAAATGAAAATATTTATGAACTCCTTAACCTTCAAGCCTACTACAATGGTTCAAATATCATATTTAATATACAGATACCAATCCTATCTAACACAACCTACCCATTTTTCCATATCATTCCCCTTCTTCAACAAAAAACTCAAATCATCACGAGACCCTATGTCATCCTAAATACCCAAAGTTTTCAATTTTTTGACGAAAAATGCCCGAAAATCGAGGGAACCTATTATTGCAAGAAAGTCACTAACCAACAACATTCGAGAAATTCCAGATGCATAGTAAACATCATAAACGGTGTGCCAGCATCTTGTCAGTACGAAGCCATACCAGGAGTACTGGAAATATCACAACCTGAGCCAAACTATATTCTCACAGTCAACATTCCTGAAATTAAAATCGAAACAACTTGTGAACTTTCAAACCGAACCATCGCCGGAACCGCACTCATACACTTTGAAAGGTGCGAAATATCAATAAACGAGATTACCTATAGCAGCCAAAGCAGCATCTTCTGGGACAACATAGACGTCTTCCCTGTGACATCAACCGAAATTAATACCACTAATACCATAGGAAATATTCAAATACACCCACTGAATAAATATGAATTCCCGAACGAAGATCAGTTCCAACTAATAAACATTTCCAGCTACATTGGGAATTGTATTTTTCCAGTTTCTTGGATTCTGCTAAGCGCCGTCATTATCATCAGCACGTATATAGGCTGCAAAAACGCATAATGTCGAAAGAAGAATCATGCTCCAGCTGAACCATAGTTCATCCAGATGTCGCTCTCTGAGGGGGGAGGAGTTATGTCACCATATCACAAATATTGGCCTTGATACATGCCCGATGCCAATCACCTAAAAACGTGTCGCACCTGAGTTATCGATAAGTTGCACAGTACGCAATATTCAATTTCAATGCACAATATTCTATTTCACCATGTTCTCATTATTACAAAACTGCACAATATTCAATTAACTGCACATGTCGTAATTTTAGCAACTAAGCAAATCAATTTTATTATAAATGGAAGTAAAGACTAGAATTAAGCAGTTCATTGTATCTAATTGACGATTAAATAAATCTGAATACGTGAAACTTTGTTTTTTTTTCGCTCGGGTAAAAAAGCTTAACATAATTCGCGCCAAGAAACATTTACACCCGAAAACTTTGACACGCACAAATCCTCGCACGGAAACTCGGTGGCGTGAATACACTATCGAAAGCGAATACTAGCTAACATGATCGAATAAAAGATTACCGGGAGGATCGCGAACATGTATTCTCACTGAATATTGGGATTTGTAACGAAAATTAGCCACCTACCTGGAATTTGGTGCCAAAAATCCTGGAACACCACCCGAATTTAAGAAGAATTTATGTATTTACGAATGTTGACATTCGGGAACGTCAACTGGGAGAAATGTCAGTGGAGGGGTCCCAAGTCAGACTGTCCCAAGTTGGGACGTGTGGTGAATACGAAACCCAACACTCAGATGAGTGAAATCGAATTCGGGTGAGTGCACCAAACGGATTTTGAAAATCCCGCTGCCGCCAGGAAAATTTGCCTGTGAGCGGGATCGATGGGAAGCGTTAAAAACGAAATAATTTTCTTGGACATTGATCGCAATTGTGGTACCGGTAGGACTGCGAAGGAAGATCTCTGGTTGCGTGGATGATAGAACGGGTTGACGAAGCATGAATTGAGCTAGGAGAACGAACCAGGAACTACTTTTGGAAGATAATCATCTTTTGCCGTCGACGAGCATCGATCTGCGGAAAGAGTCCCATCGAGGGAGAGAACACGTCTTGACGATCGAGCAGAGTTAGATAACAGGTAAGATAGCAAGTAAGTTTCGATTGTTAATTGAATTTAGTATAGTGTGTTTTTTTTAAGCGAAAAGAAATTTTAGAAGACTACCATTGAATGGTAGCACAATGGAAACTAACGTGATCGGAATTTAAATTATAATTATTACGTAAGTGAAATAAATTGTGTTATCGTAAATTGAGCCGGATTGTCATTATCGATAGCGATACAGGGTTGTGCATAAGAGGCCGTCATCCTCTTCTCGCTTCAGGGCTTGGGTAGAGTGGCAGTGTTTCGGGTTAGAAGCGAGTGGCGCCCACCCGTGACCTTTTTGTTCGCGAGCAAAGGCCGCCCGTAACTGCCGCCCTTGTAAAGGGGTTCTAGTGCGCGTTGCTGAGTGTAACGGTGACAAATTGGCGCCAAACGTGGGGCCTATAACTGTAATAGCGGTAAAAACGGTAAACAACTGTTCTCGTGAAAATTTGATGAGCCAGGTCCCAAATTGTGGGAAGGCGCGTATATAGCAGTATTAAAGGCGAATTTAAAAGTATCTTACGCGAGAACGGTGGTATTATCTTCATTTTGGAGTTCATTTTGAATATTTTTGAATTTATTGTTGGATGGAACTAGTTCATAATATCTATATATACATATATTTTTATTGATATCATTTTATGAACATATATTTGAATTCTGGATTTTGTGTGTGTGACAGGGTGGATGAGCAAGAGTTCTGATTGTGCAATAGCAATAGTGGATTTTGCAGTTTTTGCATACGAAAAGTGTGGTATTGTGTCATATAAGAGTTTCAGGTATAACCACCGAGAAGCCGAGGTATATGCAGCATTAGTAACGGTGTTAACGGTACGCTTGGAAAAAAAAGAGGTTTTTCCTTTCTTTGTCCTGATCGGGAGGATTCAGTACATTGAAGATAACGTGGTTTAAACTAATAATCGAGTGGATTGTTACTTTGAAAATATATATTGTGCGAAGCAATTATAGGTGGAATTTTTAATCGATTATAGGGGGAATTTTTGATGAATTGTAATCTTAATGGGGTGCTCTTATGTTAAAATTCTGAGAAAATAACGTATTAGAGTAACTGAGAAGTGCAATTTGAGGGTTTAATAGATTAAAGAGTTGAATTTTATAGTGTGATCGTTGATGAGTGAATGAAAAAAAAAAATTAGTTGATAAGAGTTCTGGTCCAAACCCCGACGGGATAAGATATAAACTGAAGGTGGCGATTTTGGTGAAGGCAGTTTGCAGTCCTGTTTCGCGGTTTCTTGTTTTTCTCGGTGAAAATTCGATCCGGTTGTTCAGCCTACTGTAGATATGCGTTGCAGTAGGTTATAATGAAGATTTTAGTGGACCGGCTAAGTAAGGACGAGCTCACGTATGAGCTTGTCATCCGTGGATTCCCGTCAGACACGATGGAAAATATGCGCAAAACGCTAAGGGCTATACTGAAGGCGGAGTCAGCTCTGGATACGTCCTATGTAGAAGCGGCGTATCCATTCGATTTTGAAACCGATTTTTCTGAATTGACAGCGAAAGTATCGGAAGTTAAAGAGCTAATCTCGAAGGTGTTAGGATATAAAACTTCGTCGGACTATCTAAAGGTTAGGGTCAAGATAGAATTCGGTTTCCGCCGACTAAGTAAGATGCAGGCAACCACACTCGAACAGCTGGAAGGTGCACAAAAGACTCATCATAGCCATGGGTAACCTAGTGGACAAAACTGAGGGGGATAGTGAAGTCGACGCTGAGTTTGAGGATGATTCCCGGACGAGGGTTGCACCGCAAGAGGTGAAGGCATCGTCCCTGGCGGAAGTGGCAAAATGGGGGCTTAAGTTCAGCGAGGATGCGTCGGGGTCTTTGAACGCTTTCCTTGAACGGGTTGAGGATTTACTGCAGGCGAGAGGTCTCACGAAGTCACAGGTCTTCAGGGCAGCCGTAGACCTATTTTACTCGCAAGCGCTGATTTGGTTTAGAGCCAACCGCGGGTTAGTGGCGTACTGGGATGAGCTCGTGGAGAAGCTTAGGGCAGAGTTCTTGCCGACGGACTACGAGGGCCGCCTTCGTGATAAAATTCGAAAACGTACTCAAGGCGAGAACGAATCAATGGGGGTGTATGTGGCAATGATGGAGCGCCTTTTCTCTCGTTTGAAACAAAGCTGCTCGGAGGAGAAGAAGTTGAGGACTTTGCGCAGAAACATTTCGCCTTTCTATCAACAACACTTGAGCTTGACGCTGATATCATCGATTGCGGAATTGGTGAAGATGGGGCGAACGCTGGATGCCACAAGGGCATTGGCTGCGGCTTTCGTACCGCCCAATACTCGTCCAAGACGATGCTTAGAACCGGACTTGGCTTACATGAGCACCGAACCTACAGAGCATGTAGCCGCGTTGTCCGGACGGGGCCGTGTACAGTGCTGGAACTGTAGGGGGGAAGGCCACGTGTCTAGAGAATGTACAGAGCCTCAGCGTTGTTTCGGTTGCGGTCGACAAGGGGTTTTGCGAGCGGCGTGTCCAACGTGTCGAGCTAGGACAGCGGAGCCAGAGGCCCATGCGCGATCAGAACGCCAGGCTCCGGGAAACGGTCGCCGAGCTCACTAGGCGACCGAGCGAGCACAAGAGGGAGGTCGCAACGAGTTGGAAAGTCGTCGAATGTGGACTACGCGTTGACTAGCAGTGGTCAGGACAGTCGCCCTTACTTGTGGGTGGAGATAGCGGGCATGGTCATGGAGGGTCTGTTAGATTCGGGCGCGAGTCGTACGATTCTGGGGGAAAGAGGTTGGTCCTGTTTAGTCAGCAGAGGAGTGATGCGGAACGAGGGCGAAATTGAAGAGGTGCGGCTTGCAAACGGCGAGATGTGCAAGGTGAACGGTGTAGCGCGTCTGGACTTCGCGCTGAATGGTCGAAAGAGGGAACTGTAGGTACTGGTCATCTTGGCAATCCCTCAAGAGGTTATATTGGGAGTAGATTTTTGGCTAGGCTTGGGAGTAGTACTGGACATGAAGGGTCGACAGTGGACATCCGTTGCTGTGGCAGAGACGGTGTCCGGGAAGGTGCTGCATGGTCAATCTCACCTATCCGAAGAGGAGGCAGCAAAACTAACGGGAATGCTGAAAGAGCAATTTCGTCTGATGGGCGATGGGCTGGGTTGCGCGAAGTCTGTGAAGCATGGGATCAAAACGACGGCGGCTCCAATTAAGCAACGATATTATCCAGTCTCGCCGCGGTACAACACCAAATAAATCTGGAGCTGGATGAGATGCTAAGGCCAATGACAGACAGTTCGGTTTGACCGAAGCGTTTAACGCTTCGGTTTGGCGCGTCGGCTGACACACACAGCGTTTTTCAGAAGCGTTTATCGAGTCGGTTCAGTTACAAATTACGTCGGATTATCATATAGATGGTTGTGAAAAAAGTAGACGTGTATACATACATATCTATATATAGGTATATACATATATATGTAAGTATTAATATGCATATGGATTTTGGGCAAAGTGATTCTAATACTAATTTTCTTTGAAAATCTGTAATTGCCTACTTTTAGAAAGCAAGTGCCCACAAATGTTTCATTTTTCAATACTGTATCCTAACCATTCTTCAAAAATCTGTTTTCTTATCTGATTTTCCTTCCCCTATCCCATGCAGTCATCAATGCATCCAGAAAATTTCAGCTCGATCGGACTACGCAGCAATAAACATATCGAAAAACGCTTGAAAACCGAGTCGGTGGGTCATTTCTCTCATCTACCGACTCGGTTCCGAAACCGAGAGGCGGTTCGCACCGCGGTGTGTGTCATCACAATGCTAAAGTAATGCACGACTATACCGACTCGGTTTTCCTCTCGGGAAACGCCTCGCAAAAACCGCTGTGTTTGTCATTGGCCTAAAGCTAAGGGTAGTTGAACCGTCATCGAGTCCTTGGTCTTCGCCAATTCTTTTAGTCCGAAAGAAAGACGGGTCCTATCGTTTCTGTGTGGACTTAAGAAAGGTGAATGTAGTATCCGAGAAAGATGCCTATCCCCTGCCGTATATCTCCACGACGCTGGAGAAACTGCGGAACGCGAAGTACTTGTCGACGCTGGACGTGAAGTCTGCGTACTGGCAAGTACCTATGGCAGAGGATTCAAGTCAATATACTGCAATCACTGTACGAGGAAGAGGCCTGTTTCATTTCTTACGAATGCCTTTTGGACTCCACAATTCTGAAACTACGTGGCAACGCTTAATAGATTCAGTGTTGGGACCCGCTCTCGAGCCGTTCGTTTTTACATACTTAGATGATATGTTTGTGGTTACAGACACTTTTGATCGACATTTGGAGATACTGCGAGATGTTTTTAGGCGTCTGAGAGAAGAAGGCTTACGCATGTCAAGAGAAAAGTGCCATTTCTGCAGGGCACAATTGAAGTATTTGGGGTACGTGGTAGACGAGGAAGGGCTGCATGTCGATCCTGAGAAAGTGAAGGCCATAAGTGAGTATCCCCGACCGGGATAAGTGAAGCAAGTCAGACAGCTTTTGGGGATGGTATCATGGTACCGTCGGTTTATCCCGGATCATGCTACTATGGTGGCTCCACTAAACGATCTTTTAAAAAAAGGGCGTAAGTTCAACTGGTCCAGTGATTGTGAACGGGCTTTCAATGCCTGTGAACATAAGTTGTCCACCGCACCGGTTTTGGCATGTCCAGACTTCGATCTCCCCTTTAAAGTGCAAACCGACGCTTCAAATGTGGATTTAGGAGCGGTGTTGAGCCAGGCGCACTCTACGGGAGAAAAAGTGGTATGTTATTTGAGCAGGTTACTATCGGCACAGGAGAGAAGGTACTCTACAACTGAACGGGAGTGTTTAGCAGTGCTTTGGGCCGTCAAAAAATTCCGTCCATACATCGAGGGGACACGTTTCGTAGTAATAACAGATCATCACTCGCTGGTTTGGCTGCTTGTTCAGGACCCAACCGGCAGATTAGCGAGATGGGCGGTGCACCTCCAACAATTTGAGTTTGAAGTAGTGCATAAGAAGGGGAAAGAACATTTAGTTCCTGACGCACTTTCACGGGCAATCGTAGAGCTAGACAGCATATCGTTTCCTCAAATGTCGGATACGTGGTTTACGAAAATGATAAAAAACGTCCGGGATAACCCGCAGAAGTATTCAAATTGGAAAATCGTAAGTAACACGCTTTGGAAACAAACCTCCGGTAAAGAGAGAAGATGGGAGACGAGTGCCACCTGGAAGCGCGTAGCGCCGAAAACAGAAAGGGGTGAAATTCTTAATAGATGTCACGACAACCCAAAAGCGGGGCATAGGGGAGCCGCTCAGACGTCGGCGCGTGTTTCACAAAACCACTATTGGTCTGAAATGCGGTCTGACATTAAAAAATACGTCAGAAGGTGTAAATTGTGCCAGGCATGTAAAGTAGAGCGAAAGGCACCGGTGGGTCTGATGTCGTCTAGAGCGGGGTTGGCGAAAGTGCCATGGGAGATGGTATGAATAGACCTGGGGGGACTATTATCCAGGTCGACTCGAGGCCATAGCTATATCTTGACAGTGGTGGACTATGTCACCAAATTCTCAGTGATACTTCCAGTACGAACCGCGACGGCGTCAATGGTTTTCCGTTAATTGGAAGAAAACGTTTTCTTGGTCATCGGTTACGCTGCAGACAATCATCGCTCTTGGGACTAAAATTTGGCCAAGATCGTGAGCGCATTACGTACGTTTAAGCACGAGGTCACTGGTTTTTCTCCCTGCTTCCTGAATTTTGGTAGGGAGATGGTTACCTATCAAGAAAGACTTGAACTCCCATCTGACGCGCGGAGGGACTTATCGCCGATGACGAGAGCCCGGACACTAGAAGGAATACTAGCAGACGTAGCTATGATCTGCGTCGGCGAGCAGAAGTCTTTCGTAGGAGATTGAGTATGGAGAAGAAATTATGTTCAATCCGATGCGAGCAAGTACCTTTCCGCTAAACTCGCCCCCGCGTTCGTAGGACCTTTCACGGTTGCGAAACAGACGTCGACTTGGACGTACGAATTACTAGACGAAAAGAGAAAGAGCGCAGGTGCATGGCATGCTAAAGACCTCAAGCGGTACGTGCCGTGATTTAGATATGGATGAATTCGTATGGGTATCATTAGCGGGAACTCAAATCTGCTAGAGGTAGCTAAGTTATTAATAAGTGGTGGAGGGACTAAACTACAATAACTTTAGGCTACGGTGAGCAGAATTAATTATTATTAAGTCAATTTGGTGGTGGGTTAGCAAAAGGGTTGTGAAGATATACGGTGCATGGTTAGTTATAAGTAAGCCTTGTATTAGTTTTATACTTAGTCATATATTGAAGGGTTAGTTTATAGGTATTAACATGGATCCTTAAAACGAGTTCGAAGGGCATAAGAATTTTAGATGATAAGGGCAAAAGTACCGACACCAGGCGAATTTAGCACATGCAACGTATAGACATACAGGGAAAATGATGTTCGAGTCATAGAGACGTGGATGTAAAGAGTGTGCTTGCATGACGAGAAGTGAATGTGTGTTGTGTGATAAATCGTCAAAAAATAATAATTCGGAATTCAAGTATCGTGCGGGATGGACGGACATTCAAGTCGGTTTTCGGGTATAGCGTGTTAAATGAGAACTATAAATCGCGGTTATTCGAATGGGAATGGTCGAGAATTTCTATGAAATTCTCTGAAGCAAGGGGGGTGTTAGAATAAGTTAAATATGCATTTTTAGAATAAGTTAAATATGCATATAAGATACAAACAAAAACTTAAGGGAGTATTCCGGTTTTTCACGCGATAATCGTTCATTATTTCAATATGAATTTTAATACATAAAAATAAATACTCAATGGATATGGTTTTATTTTGCGTTTAGTGCAGGATTTAAGCTTTAGAAAAAACTTGGATTTAAAAAAAAAAATTGAAAATTGTTGTTGCTATGAGGGCTTGAAGTTGACCTTTGAAAATCAATCTTGGCAGGATTGCGTCCGTTTGAATTATCTGAAATTAGCAAATGAGGTGTCATTTTACTCAAGAGAATACCCGTTGCAAGATGAACTATGCTTATCAATATTCAATTATTCGTTAAAAAATGGCAGCTTATAAAAAAAAAATTTCTAATTTTTCCTTTTTTTTTTTAGTTTTTTTATTAAAAATTATAGTTAATTGTTTTGTATCGTCACAATCGTAGTTCATCTTTTTTCTTAAATTATAGCAAATAATTTGATATATCACCCATTAAATTCTGTAAGACCGTTTTCGAGAAATCTTGCCAAGAAGTTGAGAAAAAGACTATAAAGGAGACTATAAAGACTGGCGCTGGAGACTATAAAGACTGGCTCTCGTTCTGGGAGCAATTTAGAACGATGGTTCATGAGAATAACCTGCTCTCAGTAATTCATAAGTTCAATTATTTGGAATCAGCTCTATGTGGTAGAGCGGCTGATACAATATCGGGCTTCACTCCGTCAGAAGCATGCTATGAGAGCGCTATATTGCTGCTTAAAGAAGAATATGGCGATACAGGAAAAATAGTTGATAATACAATGCAGGAACTGCTGGCTGTTCGTTCCATTGCCTACAAATCTGATATATCTGGGCTTAGGAAACTCTACAATACAGTGATAACAGCCACACGCTCGTTAGAAAACCTCGGTATACCAACATCTAGTTATTTCGTCATGTTAAAAGGTGTTCTATTACGTTGCTTGCCGAACGAATTAAGAGTTGAATTTCATCGCTATTACGATAACCTAGATGAGAGAATTGAAGAGTGTTGTAGCAATAAAAAAGATGAAAGTGATGCGATTTCTGTTGTTACGGCGTGTTCATCTTCACTAAAATATATTGGTGACAAGCAAGTGAAATCATTACTCAAATTTTAAAAAAGAGAAATTGAATCGTTGGAGAAAGCCGCGGAGTCGCAGCCAAACTTGCGCTACACAAATGCTAGTTCACACACACATTCGCAAGCTAATTCGAAGCTTATTAAAACTGCAGTTGGATTGTTTGCAGGAACCAGTGAAATTTGCTTTTTTTGTAAATCTTCTGGTCATCCAACGAAAGAATGCGATTCTCCCAAATCACTGCAAGAAAGAAAATTAATGCTTAAGCAAGACAGGCGCTGTTACCGCTGCTGCAAGCGTGGTCATAATTCAAAAAGCTGTAAAATAAAGAATATTGTTTGCAAGAGTTGTAAAAATCGCCACGCCACAAGTATGTGTGATCCAAATTATATCTCGAAAGGGCAAACACCAACAAATCAGAGCTCTGTTAGTGGTAGTAAAGCAGATGCTAGTTCGCTCAATTCCATCGTAGCAGCGAATGTATCGAAACTGCAACCAGTTTTAAATTTATATGCTGCTACTCAGAGAATGAACACTGTATATTTGCAAACTGCATGTGTGTTTGCATCGAGGACTGAAAAATCAAAGGCAGTATTTATTCGTATGGTAATAGACGGAGGTAGCCAGCTAACTTTTATTAAAGAAAGTGTTTCTAAGAAACTGAATTTGCCTGTAATCGGAACTCGTGGCTTAAGTGTCATTCCATTCGGGACTGCTGTGCTAAGTTCCAGCAAATCTTATAACTGTGTTAGGCTGATGTTAAAAAGTCAAAATGAAGACGCTACCCCAGTAATTATTGAAGCAGTGGAAGTGCCGGATATTTGCGCTGATGTGTTGCCGGCACCTAAAATAAAAGGCACACTGTGTGCCGACCTATCGTTGGCCGACTCGGTTAATCACGGCGATATTGAAAATGGCATAAGTATACTTATTGGCGCTGATGTTTACTGGGAAATTGTTACTGGCAAATTTGTGCGTTTATCAAACAGGCTAACAGCTATTGAAACCAAATTTGGTTGGACATTGCAAGGCCCTGCGTTAAACGAGTCTTCGAGCTGTCAAAACCAAGTTGCTTCACTCAGTTTGTGTGTGTGTAATGAGAATGCCAAAAGATTTTGGGACTTAGAAGCAATAGGTATATCAACGATTGATAAAAGCGATTCTAATAGCTTAATCGAAGTAAAGAAAATCAACGATCGATATTCTGTGTCTCTTCCTTGGAAAAGTGATTGCGGCTCATTAAATGATAACAAAGTTGTTGCATTACTTTGATTAAAAAGTTTGATTCGAAAGCTAATCCGCGAAAATAAATTAACGGAATACGACGCCTGTATGAGGGAAATGTTTCCTAATGAATTTTACGAGCCTGTTCCTAACGATAACGTACATAATCGAATATATTATTTGCCACATCGAGCGGTATACCGTGAAGACAAAGAAACAGCTAAAGTAAGGATTGTGTTTGACGCATCAGCGAGTGCTCCTAATGAATTATCGCTTAATGACTGTTTGGAAGTAGGAGAAAATTTTCTGCCAGATGTGTTGAAAATTTTATTGAATTTCCGTTGCGGGAAAATAGCCTTAACAGCGGATATCGAGAAAGCTTTTATGCAAATTTTGTTGAATCCAGCTGATAGAGATAGTCACCGGTTTTTATGGTTTTCTGATGAAACATCCATTAGATGGTTTTGAGAAAATCGCGTTTAAAGTTTTATCTCAAACACTCTCGCCTCAAGCGTGCCGGGGATTTTCCAGAGATGATAGTGGTGGAAATGCGAATAACTTCAAAACGAAAACAGATACTGCGATAAAATTTTAAAGCAAGATTAAATGATCATAGTGGAATAAGAAAATGCAAAAAAAATTTTTTCAGTTTTCTCAAACCGAAAAACCGGAATACCCCCTTAAGCAAATTTCACGCATTGCGATTTTTTCAAGCCCAGAGTATTATTTTCATAGCATTCGCATTTTTGTTTAACTTCATTTACATAAGTTCGGTCACTGTCCCAATATTGCATTGTTGACAATTAATGAAGCACGCGATCAAGGTTCATCAGCTCTGGTCAATAAGCGAAATTGTAAATATTGCTTATGAAGCATCAGCAATATGAATTCACTTCAATTCATATAAGGTCCAATGCACGAATTTTATAATTGCTATAAATACAAAACATTATATCGAATAAAATCATTCTAGCAATAGACCTCAGGTGAGTTTTATTAGTGGAGAAAATATTGGGTTTTCTAATTCTCTTTTCTTAACATTTTGGAGACCCTGACCATTGCATTTGGGCATCGACATGAAATCAACATTGGCGGAACAAATCAAACTTGGAGGAGTTATCGAGCAAACAGCAAGGAGCTACCTGAACGAGGCACCGGAGAAGAAGACGGCTAACTATTTGAACGATAGGATCGATCAGCTGACCAAAAATGGAAGGAATTCGAGAAAAACAACTCTACATTACAAAAATGGGGAAAAGAATACTCCGAGGTGGACTACTTTAAAAATAACTATTACGGACAAGTGAAGAGATTGGTGAGCAGTCTCATAGAAGAAATGAGCGAATTTTTGAAGATAATAGCTTCAAAACCATCAAGCAGTGATGCAGAAAAACAGGGCGCTACCGAGCAGCATGAAGTAGTCAAAGAGAAATCGGATGGCAGGAGCAGCATGTTGATACGCTGCATGAACATCATGATTCAAACTTTGCAGAACTTACTAAAAAAGATAGAAGACAGATTGATTACGGAGCAACCAGCTGAATTCAAGGAAAGTCAGCTACATTCAATCAAAAAGCAATAAAATAAAAAGCAAAAAATATCTGCAAATTCTTGACAAACCTGACCTTCCGGATGGCTACCGTATTGACAACTATACCAGTACGGAATCATGGGTAGAGCAGGTGCAACTAAGATTGATGCAACCTCAACAAACACCGTGCAGTGGAGCACAGTCGGCCATTAAGCTGCCGAGAATTCAGCTACCAAAATTTAATGGGCATTATTTAGCTTGGCAAGAGTTTCATGATCTATTCACGCAATTTATAGATCAGAATAATTTGGGAGCAGCACAGAAGCTTTGGTATCTCAAGGCCAATCTCTCTGGTGAGGCGGAAGCTCTTATTCGCCACCTATCGATTAGCGATAGTAATTATGAACCAGCATGGCAAATAATTAAAGAAAGGTACCAAAATAGAAGACTTCTAGTGAATTCAGTACTGTCGAAATTAGTTTTTCAGCCAAACATCAATGGAGAATCAGCACAAAGTATCAAATGCTTGCACGACGTAACACTAGAATGTGTTAGGGGCTTGCAAGCACTAAACATTAAATTGGATGATTGGGATCCAATTTTAATATTTTAGCTTGTAAAGAAAATGGATAAAGCAACGCACGTTCTATTTTAAAAGACGCTAAAAACACCTCGAGACATTCAAGCAGTGTCGGACCTATTAAGCTTCCTAGAACTGAGATTGCAAGCTTTAGAAGCACTCGGGAATAAAATCGCTAAAAATCAATTAAAATTTGAAAATATGAGAATGACTCTTATAAGCGGGAAAAACGAAGAAGGGTGCAAGTTATACAAAGAATCACATCCAATTAACCGATGTAAGAAATTCATTGCCTTGACACTTCCAGAAAAAAGGAAGGTAGTCACTAAGAATGACCTATGCTTTAACTGTCTTAAATTTGGACACCCTGTTAAGGCTTGCAACTCAAGATGCTGCCTTAAATGCGACAAAAAACACCATACGCTTCTACATCAAGATAAAGAAACCATGGAGAAGGCACCGATTAGTGCACAAACATTGACAATGCATCATCAAGCAAAGGAAGCCTCTGATTATGTATTCCTTGGAACGGCCATGGTATACGTGACTGATGCAAAGGGTCAATCAGTTTCAGCCAGAGCTCTGCTTGACTCCGGCTCTCAATTGAGCTTTATAACAGAAAGGCTGTACAAAAAATTAGGAATCTCCAGTACAACAAGTATCCAAGACATCATGGGGGTTGGAAATGTCAGCCAGAAGTCAACAAAAAGAGTAAACTTGAAAATTGGGTCAAAAACGAATGACTACACAACCCATTTCGAAGCGTTTGTTTTAAAGGACACTACGAGCAAGCATTCAGAGAAATATGTGAATATCACTGACTGGCCTATTCCTAAGAAAGTTCCATTAGCCGACCGAGCATTCAACAAACCACAGGAGATAGATATGTTGCTAGGGGCTGAACTGTTTCGCTTGTTAATAACCGCTGGAAAAATTGTGATTGGTACAGAATTCCCAACCATACAAAACAGTGTCTTAGGTTAGATTATTTTAGGAAAACTAAAACAGTCGTCAAGAAAATCGAACTTCTGTGGCGTCATGGCCAATCTTGAAGAACAATTAGAGCGTTTCTGGAAAATTGAAGAAGTTTCAACATCGAATTTGCCTGAATCCAAAGAAGACAGTGAATGCGAGCAGTTTTTCAATACTACTATTACAAGAAAGAATGAAGGAAGATATTTAGTGCGCCTACCGTTCACACAATCTCCATCTTGTTTAAGCCAATCAAAACAGATTGCACTACAAAGATTAAACGGGTTGCATCGACGATTCAACCGAAATCCTTTGCTTTGCAAACAATATGTTGAGGTGATCCAAGAATTTTCAAGACTAGGGCATCTAGAGCCAATATACGATGTGGACTAAGAATCTAAGCCTCATTACTATTTACCTCATCATTGTGTGGTACGTCCAGAAAGTTTAAACACTAAGTTAAGAGTAGTGTTTGATGGATCTGCAAAGACCACCACAAATATTGCACTAAACGATATTCTACAAGTTGGTCCCAAAACACAAAGCGATCTATTTGATCTTTTACTAAGGTTTAGAACCCACATATATGTGATTACTGCCGATATTGAAAAAATGTATCGGCAAGTATTAATCCATGAGGAAGATCGAAAATTTCAACTAAATCTTTGGCAAGAATAACCTGAAGATAAAATCAAAACGTATCAGCTAAAAACAGTAACATATGGAACAAGGAGTGCACCATATTTGGCAACCAGATATTTGAATCAGCTAGCATCAGACGAATGTTCAACGTTTCCTTCTGCCGCAGAAGTAGTAAAGCGAGATTTCTATGTTGACGACCTATTAACAGGAACTGAAGATTTAAAATCAGCATTGGAACTACAGCAACAACTTATTGAGTTGCTCAAGAGAGGAGGGTTCAAATTACACAAATGGTGCTGCAATAATATAAACCTTCTTCACGCGGTTCTCCCAAGTGACCGAGCAGCTGAATTCGACATCACCAGCATAGGAACTGACAAGGTTATTAAGACATTAGGACTCATTTGGAATCCTGTACCAGACGAATTCCATCTTCGAATAACAAAAGGGAAAGCAAGAAATTCAGTTATCACGAAGCGTACAATACTTTCAGAAATGTCTGAGCTATTTGATCCACTGGGGCTCGTCAATCCTATAATTGTTCTGGCAAAAATATTCATGCAGCAGTTATGGGAACTAAAGTTAGAATGGGATACTTCATTACCAACAGAGCTTCAACAGAAATGGATTACTTATCGAATGCAGTTACCGACTCTCAACTCATTAAAAATTCCAAGAAGAATCCGAACCTTTCAGGATACGAGATCGACACAACTTCATGCATTTTCTGACGCAAGCGAAAAATTGTATGGGGCATGTATCTACATAAGGTCTGAAAGTCGTTCAGGGCAAGTAGCTGTATTTCTTTTATTCTTCGGTTCTTCGGTTAAATGGACCAAGTTTTCTAAAACACCCTATAAGGATTCAACCAATTCAAATGAATTTAAATGCCGGTATGCCCGAAGAAAGAAAAACAAAGTTTGTAATAACAACCATAAGCAGTAGTACGAGCATCGTCCGTCAGATAAACTACAATAACAACTTTCAACGACTGCAAGAAGTATTAGCACTCATTCTGAGATTTGCAAATAATTGCAAGCTCCCGAAGGAAGCACGAATCTACGGAAGACCAACACCGATTGAAATTAACTCTGCCGTCAAAATTATTGTGCGAGAAATGCAAGAACATGATTTTTCTGAAGAAGAACATGATTTTTCTGAAGAAAACCTCAAAAGCCAATTGCGAGCCCTTGCACCGTTTTTGGATGAAGAAGGGATAATACGAGTAGGAGGTCGGATCCAGAATAGTAAATTATCTTTCAATGCAAAACACCTCAACCAACCCAATTACAAAACTAATATTTGCACACTTTCATCAAGAATGGTTACACGCAGGACCCCAAACATTGTTATTTTTAACTCGACAGATATTCTGGTGTCTTAATGGCAAAAATGTTGCCAATTCTACTGTTAGGCAATGTGTTCGATGCGCAAGGACACGGTCTCAGATATTAAGTCAATTAATGGGGAATCTACCAGCCGAAAGGAATCAACAATCAAGACCTTTCCTGCATGTGGGTGTTGATTTTTGCGGACCTGTGCAAATCCACTTTAAACTTCGTGGGAATTGGCCAATAAAATCGTATAAAGCCGTTTTTGTCTGTTTTTCAACGAAAGCAGTCCATTTAGAACTGGTGTCAGACTTAACATCAGCCGCATTTATTGGATGTCTGAAAAGATTTATCGCCAGAAGAGGAAGGTCAGCCAACATTTTTTGTGATAACGCTACTAATTTCATCGGAGCACACTCAGAATTAGAGGAATTATCTTTTGTCTTTCATCAGAAAGAGGGTGAAGAAGCAATTCAAACTATGTGTAGCAAGGAAAGAATACAATGGTTACATATTCCTCCCCGATCTTCACATTTTGGAGGTCTGTGGGGAGCTACAGTAAAATCGGTAAAATATCATCTAAAAAGGGTTTTGGAATCTGCTATCCTAACATATGAAGAGCTTCAAACGTCGATTTGCCAGGTTGAGGCTATATTAAATTCACGGCCCCTTACATCAATGTCATCAGATCCCAAGTATCTACAAGCACTCACTCCTGGGCACTTCCTCTTTGGACAGCCATTGACAACATTAGCCGAACCAATGATAGAACCATCAAAAATCTCAATTACAGTCAGATGGAAGTTAGTAAGATATTTGCATTCTGAATTTGGGCAAAGATGGTCAAAAGAATATCTACAGCAGCTTCAACCAAGAAATAAATGGCAAAAAAGTCAGCCAAATATTGATGTTGGAGCACTAGTCCTATTAACAGACAAAAATCTCCCTCCACTGCAATGGCGAATGGGAAGAATAGAAAAACTCTAGCGCACCTGAACCGCCAGAAACACTAATGTTTGAAGAACAGTAGAAGAATCGTGCAGATTTTGAGTGCATATTCTACCACGCTAGCTGCTTATTACAGCCAAACTAATTCAAACGCCAGGTTTTACTTTGGTCTTATAACTCATATGTTGGAAAGGTTTCAGATATTACCAGTGCCATGAATTTCAAAGTTTATAAGAGCAACACTTGTTAATTATATTCGCTCTCAAATGCTTATTTCACAAAAATTTTCAAAGCAGCATCTCATAAAACATCAATGAAGAAAATGCTCAGTGCCTGCAGCACTGTAACTGAAGTTGGTGTTTGGGGCTGCGATCCGAAAAATTTGCAGAACTTATTGATACATAAGTAGCACAACCGACTCGTGCTGGCAACCTTTTGCCAGTATCAAAGCCAATAATATATTACATCTGCTCCCCCTGGTATATTACATTCGAAGTTTTAGGAGTATAAAGAATTTTAGGGTTACCTGCAGCAAGTTTTTTCAAATAATCGAAAACTTAATATTTCCTGTTTATTGTCACTACAATATCATTACCATTTGAAAATTCTACGATAAAACCGCTTTGTAAAGATATTGCAATTAAACACAAAACCAATAATAGCTAGCAACCCTATCGTGGCTTTTCAACAATGTTTGGCCTGAATAATGTCTATAATAGGTTCCATTTATAGTATGAAATTCGTATTGATTTCATGACTGCACTGGAAGCTATAGGGCAAATGTTTTATTTTCCTGAGTGAATTTTCAAAACCAAAGACACAAAAATTACCATAGCTGGCAGCACCAACCGAATTTTTCAACCAAATTTATATCAAACAGAGTTTAAAGTAAGGTTCAGCTATTGTGTCAATTTCATGAAAATCGGGTTACTTATTCACATTTCATAGGGCAAAAAGCAGTTTTTTTCTATGCAATTTTTCAAGATGGCACCACTGGCACAGAGTTGCCCACAATTCAAAATCGCTTCTACCAGACCTGGTTCTACTTAAGTCCAATGCATTCTGTAAATTTCAAATGTACCTGATTATTGGTTCGTGAGTTCCCGTGAACAGCAGTTTTTGATGCTAAAAATATAAGTTAACTGGGAAAGGGTTACCGTTCTTGTCCGACATGAAATTTCCAATGTTTTACTTTGAAAGTGTAGATGAAGCATAAGATTTGTATACAGATTGGTTTTATTGTAAGAAACGGACATTTTTGAGGATATTCGATGGTTTGAATGTTTTCACTTCCAAATTTTCATTTTTTCAAATTAAAGACACCAAAATTATCATAGCTGGCAGCTCCAACTGAATTTTTCAACCAAATTTCTACCAAACATGGTTTAAAATAAGGTCCAGCTATCGTGTGAATTTCGTCAAAATCGAACGATTCAATCAGAATTTATAGGGCTAAAAGCAATTATCTTTTTTGGTGATTTTTCAAGATGGCACCACTGGCACAGAATCGCCCACATATCAAAATCATTCCTATCAGACCTGGTCCTATTAAAGACCAATACATTCTGTAAATTTCAATTAATTCTGCTCATTGGATCGTGAGTTTCCGAGAACAGAAGTTTTTGATGCTAAAAATATAGGTAAATTGGGCAAGGGTTACCAGGCGTGCCCGTAGTACCATTTCTTTTTTTTTTTCTTTGGTTATGTAAACAAAGCACAAGATTTACATATGAATAGCTTTGTTTTGAAGAAACGGCATTTTTTCAAGAGAGACGATGATTTGGAGGTTTTCACTTTCAGTGCATGCTATAGCTACAGGGTTGCCAGCACGCTCATTAAAAACTACGCAAATCTACAACTAATTAATACCAATATGTTCCAAAATTTTCGTAATGATTGAATAGCTTTGTTAAAAGTTATCGCAATTTAAAAATTTTCACATTTTCCCGTTCTCTTTTTAGGCACCCAGCGCACACATAGTGTTAAAAAATTCCAAAGCATTATTCGATTCACATGTAAAACACGTTCGAAATTTTTTTCGTTAACTTTATTTATGCGAAAATTATTTGTGTACGAAATAATAGGTATATTAAAAATATCACTAAAATGGCCGCCGGCGCCAAAGGGTTATTAATAACTGACATTTAGTGAGACGTGGACCTATTCTGCATACACACCAATGTATCCTGAAAGTTTCAGCTCAATCGGATGGCGCGTTTCCGAGATTATCTCACTGAAAGTTTTTGATGATATATATATATATATATATATATATATATATATATATATATATATATATATATATATATATATATATATATATATATATATATATATATATATATATATATATATATATATATATATATATATATATATATATATATATGGAAATATGAACTTTTGGCCGAATCGATTTTAATACTAATGTTCTTCGAACATTAGTTAAAACCATTACTGGGCCAGATAACCGCACCAGAGTAGTAATGGTGAAAACCTCTTCAGGAATAACAAAGCGAGGAATTCAGGAAATTTGTCCTTAACCAAATAACATACACACACCAGAGACATCGTTAATGGAATTGACAAATCCGTTAAGGAACGACAGTGTCAAAAAAATGATTACCCCTACCTAATTACCCCTACCTTTACCTAATTACCTAATTACCCCTCACTACGAAAAACTCTTAGCACTAAACGAAAAACAAACGATGTGGAAAGACAAAACCCAAAGAAAGGAAAAATATCACTACTCCAAACTCTGTTGTGTGTGTTCCTAGTTGTCATAGCATCAGACATTGAAACATTAAATAACAGCAAAAGTCCAATTGAAGTTACCCCTTTTCAACATAATCCGGGCATATTTTTTGAGGAAATCGGCCAAATCAGACTAACTCACAGTACGTGGAAAATTATTACATTTTACGACCTAACCGGATACTGGATGGAATATGAAGGTCTAACAAGCTATTTAACACAGATGACCGAAATTTGTGCAAGCCAAGACAAACTGGAGAACATCACTCAATTTTGTAACGTAATCTTGTCTCAACTTCAACATCAACAAATAGAAGTACAAGAAAAAAATGAACTTATGTACCAACATCACTCAAGAAAACGACGATCTCCTTTCAACGTAATCGGTTCTGCAGAACACTTGTTGTTTGGCGTACTTGATGAAGACTTCGCAAAAATCTATGAGCAAGATATTGAAAAAACAAGGGCAAATGAAAATCACCTCCTGAAATTAATAAAGAATCAAACAAGCATTATCGACGGAACACTAACCATCTTTAAAAGGAGCACTGAATCAATCCATCATCAGTTTCAATTTATTGAAACTCAACTAGAAGAATTAACTACAGCATCAAGAAAACGAGAAGAATTTTTACAAAGCTTCAACTTATTAGCTCTACAAACATCATTACTACTTCATCATCTACAAAAAACACAAGAGGCGATGTCGCAAGTACTGACAAATACGTATCAAGGAAAAATACATCCATTGTTACTAAACAATGCACAGCTTCGCACACAAATGCAGATCATGCGAGAACATCTTCCAGCAGGACAAGTAGTTCCAGTTGATCCAAGATTACTGCAATCGATCTACAGCAAAGCCACAGTAAAAACTAGAACCACCGCAAAAAACATCATTTTTACTAATGTTCGAAGAACATTAGTCTTAAAATCGATTCGGCCAAAAATTCATATTTCCATATATATATATATATAAATATAAATATCATCAAAAAATCTCAGTGAGATAATCTCGAGAACGCACTATCCCATTGAGCTGAAACTTTCAAGATACATTGGTGTATATGCAGAATAGGTCCAGGTCTCTTTAAATGTCAGTTATTGTTAACCTTTTGGCGCCGGCGGCCATTTAAGTGATATTTTTAATATACCTATTATTTCGTGCACAAATAATTTTCGCAGAAATAAAGTTAACGAAATAAATTTCGAACGAGTTTTACATATGAATCGGATAATGCTTTGGAATTTTTTAACCCTATGTGTGCGCTGGGTGCCTAAAAAGGGGACGGGAAAATTTGAAAATTTTTAAATTTCGATAGCTTTTGACAGAGCTATTCAATCATTACGAAATTTTTAGGACATTTTGATATTATTTAGTTGTAGATTTGTGTAGCTTTTAATGAGCGTGCTGGCAACCCTGTAGCTAGGGCAGGCACTGAAAGTGAAAACCTCCAAATCATCGTCTCTCTTGAAAATATGCCGTTTCTTCAAAAAAAGTCACTCATATATAAATCTTGTGCTTTGTTTACATAACCAAAAAAAAAAAGGATATGGTATAAAGGGCACGCCTGGTAACCCTTGCCCAATTCACCTATATTTTTAGCATCAAAAACTTCTGTTCACGGAAACTCACGATCCGATGAGCAGAATTATTTGAAACTCACAGAATGTATTGGTCTTAAATAGGACCAGGTCTGATAGAAGTGATTTTGAAATGCGGGCGATTCTGTGCCAGTGGTGCCATCTTGAAAAACCACTAAAAAAAATAACTGTTTTTAGCCCCATAAATTCTGATTGAATCGTTCGATTTTGACGAAACTCACACATTTGCTGGACCTTACTTTAAGCCACGTTTGGTAGAAATTTGGTTGAAAAATTCGGTTGGAGCTGCCAGCTATGATAATTTTGGTGTCTTTAATTTGAAAAAATGAAAATTTGGAAGTGAAAACATTCAAACCATCGAATATTCAAAAAAATGTCCGTTTCTTACAATAAAACCAATCTGTATATAAATCTTATGTTTTATCTACACGTTCAAAATAAAACTTTGGAAATTTCATGTCGGAAAAGAACGGTAACCCTCTCCCAGTTAACATATATTTTTAGCATCAAAAACTTTTGTTCACGGAAACTCACGAACCAATAATCAAATACAGCTAAAATTTACAGAATGCATTGGACTTAAGTAAGACCAGATTTGATAGAAGCGATTTGGAATTGTGGGTAAGTCTGTGCCAGTGGTGCCATCTTGAAAAATTACAAAGCAAAAAACTCTAGCGCACCTGAACCGCTAGAAACACTAATGTTCGAAGAACAGTAGAAGAATCGTGCAGGTTATGGGTGCATATTCCACCACATGCGCTGATTATTACGGCCAAACTGTTTCAAATGCCACGTTTTACTTTGGTCTCAAGAATGCATTATAACTCATATGGTAGACGGTTTCAGATATTACCAATGGCATGAATTTCAACGTTTATGAGAGCAAAACACGGGTTAATTATATTCGTTATCAGTTGCTTATTTCACAAAATTTTGAAAGCAGCATCTCATATAACATCAATGAAGAAAATGCTCAGTGCCTGCAGCACTGTAACTGAAGTTGGTGTTTGGGGCTGCAATCCGAAAAATTTGCAGAGCTTCGGGAATTGAAACATCGGTTATTTATTTTCATTGTAAATGTTTCCGGTATGAATACTAACTGTAAGCATTTATTGATACAAAAGTAGCACAACCGACTCGTGCTGGAAACCTTTCTTCAGTATCAAAGCCAAGAATATATCACATCTGCTTCACGTTGTTATATTACATTCAAAGTTATACGAGTATAAAGAAATTAAGGGTAACCTGCAGCGAGTTTTTTCAAATGATCGAAAGCTTAATATTTGCTGTTTATTGTCACTACAATATCATTACCAATTGAAAATTAAAACTGCTTAATAAAGATATTGCAAACAAATACAAAACCAACTATAGCTGGCAACCCCATCGAGGCTTTTCAACAAAATTTGGCCTGAATAATGTTTATAATAGGTTCCATCAATTGAATTAAATTCGTATTGATTTCATGACTGCACTGGAAGTTATAGAGCAAAAAGTTTTATTTTCCTGAGCGAATTTTCAAAACCAAAGACACAAAAATTACCATAGCTGGCAGCACCAATCGAATTTTTCAAACAAATTTCTACCAAACAGATTTGAAAGTAAGGTTCAGCTACTGTGTTAATTTCATGAAAATCTGGTTACTTATTCACATTTCATAGGGCAAACAGCAGTTTTTTTTCTTTGTAATTTTTCAAGATGGCACCACTGGCACAGAGTTGCCCACAATTCAAAATCGCTTCTGTCAGACCTGGTCCTAATTAAGTCCAATGCATTCTGTAAATTTCATTGGTATCTGATTATTGGTTCGTGAGTTCCCGTCAACAGAAGTTTTTGATTCTAAAAATATAGGTTAACTGGGAAAGGGTTACCGTTCTTGTCCAACATGAAATTTCCAAATTTTTACTTTGACTGTGTAGATTGAGCATAAGATTTGTATACAGATTGGTTTTATTGTAAGAAACGGACTTTTTAGGATATTCGATGGTTTGAATGTTTTCACTTCCAAATTTCTATTTTTTTCAAATTTAAGACACCAAAATTATCATAACTGGCAGTTCCAACCGAATTTTTCGACATTATTTCTACCAAACGTGGTTTAAAGTAAGGTCCAGCTACTGTATGAATTTCGTCAAAATCGAACGATTCAATCAGAATTTATAGGGCTAAAAGCAGTTATCCTTTTTAGTGATTTTTCAAGGTGGCACCACTGGCACAGAAACGCCCGCATTTCAAAATCACTTCTATCAGACCTGGTTCTATTTACGACCAATACATGCTGCAAATTTCAATCAATTTTGCTTATTGGATCATGAGTTTCCGTGAACATAAGTTTTTGATGCTAAAAATATAGGTAAATTGGGCAAGGGTTACCAGGCGTGCCCGTTATACCATATCAAATTTTATTTTTTGCCTATGTAAATAAAGCACGGAATTTCCATATGAGTGGATTTTTTTTGAAGAAACGGCATTTTTTCAAGAGAGACGATGATTTGGAGGTTTTCACTTTCAGTGCCTGCCCTAGCTACAAAGTTGCCAGTACGCTCATTAAAAGCCACACAAATCTATAGCTAAATAATACCAATACGTTCTAAAAATTTCGTAATCATAAAATAGCTCTGTCAAAAGTTATCGCGATTTAAAAATTTTCAAGTTTTTCCTTCTCTTTTTAGGCACCCAGCGCACACATTGGGTTAAAAAATTCCAAAACATTATCCGATTCACATGTAAAACATGTTAAGAATTTATTTCGTCAACTTTATTTTTGCAAAACTTATTTGTGTACGGAATAATAGGTATATTAAAAATATCACTAAAATGGCCGCCGGCGCCAAAGGGTTAAAGATTATTAGCTTTTTTTGAGACCTGGCACTATTCTGCATATACACCAATGTGTCCTGAAAATTTCAGTTCAATCGGATGGCGCGTTCCTGAGATTTTTTCACTGAAATTTTTTTTTATATATATATATATATATATATATATATATATATATATATATATATATATATATATATATATATATATATATATATATATATAGAAATATGAATTTTTGGCCAAAGTGATTTTAATACTAATGCTCTTCTTCGAACATTAGTAAAAACTGCTTTTTGCCCTATGAAATGTGAATTAGTTACCAGATTTTCATGAAATTGACACAGTAGCTAAACCTAACTCTAATCTCTGTTTGGTAGAAATTTTGTTGAAAAATTTGATTGGTGCTGACAGCTATGGTAATTTTTGTGTCTTTGGTTTTGAAAATTCGCTCAGGAAAATAAAACTTTTTGCACTATAACTTCCAGTGCAGTCATGAAATCAATACGAATTTCATATAATTAATGAAACCTGTCATAAACATTATTCAGGCCAAATTTGGTTGGAAAGTGACGATAGAGTTGCCAGCTATTGTTGGTTTTGTGTTTGTTTGCAATATCTTCATTAAGCGGTTTTATCGTAGAATTTTCAAATGGTGATGATATTGTAGTGACAATAAACAGCAAATATTAAGTTTTCGATTATTTGAAAAAACTCGCTTTAGGTAACCCTAAATTTCTTTATGCTCCTATAACTTCGAATCTGATATAACAACGTGAAGCAGATGTGATATATTCTTGGCTTTGATACTGGCAGAAGGTTGCCAGCACGAGTCGGTTGTGCTACTTTTGTACCAATAAACGCTTACAGTTAGTATTCATACCGGAAACATTTACAATTAAAATAAATAATCAATGTTTCAATTCGCAAAGTTCTGCAAATTTTTCGGATCGCAGCCCCAAACATCAACTTCAGTTACAGTGCTGCAGGCACTGAGCATTTTCTTCATTGATGTTATATGAGATGCTGCTTTCAAAATTATGTGAAATAAGCAACTGATAACGAATATAATTAACCCGTGTTTTGCTCTCATAAACGTTGAAATTCATGCCAGTGGTAATATCTGAAACCGTCTACCATATGAGTTATAATGCATTCTTGAGACCAAAGTAAAACGTGGCATTGGAAACAGTTTGGCCGTAATAAGCAGCACATGTGGTGGAATATGCACTTAAAACCTGCACGATTCTTCTACTGTTCTTCGAACATTAGTGTTTCTAGCGGTTCAGGTGCGCTAGAGTTTTGGTATTCGAATTCTACTTGAAAGTGCAGAAAAATATCAACTTATAAAACTCTATCCAGTACCAACTCACTTCAAAAACATATCAGTCCAAATAAAGCCATCCACAGCATACATGGCAGTAACAATGCAACGTGACAAATATTATCCACTATCTGAAATGGAAAAGAGTAAATGCCACCAATTAGAAGCAGAGAACTTCATTTGTAATCAACAACATCCGATTTACACAAGGCAATCAAACGTTAGCAGAAGCGAATTTAGCCTGCTGACACATGCTTCTGAAATTTTCCCAATTTGCGCGATTTAATCAACCACAATCCAAGATCATTGGATCCAATTATCAACAAAAAATAATTGGATATTGATACTACAAAAACAGACTACCGTTGATATAATTTGTGGCACACAATTCTCTAACAAGGTCATTGCAGGAAATGGAATTCTGAAACTCAAGTATGGCTGCGCAATAAGTAATCAAGCAGTAATGATCTCCGGACAAACAGTTTTTACGGACAAAGCTAGCTTCATGTTTGCTCCCATAATAAACCTGTCACAACACATTGAAAAGCATCCAATTAAAATTCAACACCCAATCACACCACTAACACTACCAAACTTCACCATGGATCATTCTCATCTACAAGAACTGACACACCAAGTACGGGACCAAATGAATGCTGAACTACCAGAACATCTATCAACACACGACAAACACAACTTTATTGTAAATTACACATCAATAGCAATCATCTTGATAATAGCTGCCTTATACGGACTAAAAAGAAAGCTACATAGCAATCAAAAAAATTCTAAAATTCTCGAGAGAGAACTTAAGGTGGCGGAAGATGTTAGAATAAGTTAAATATGCATTTTTAGAATAAGTTAAATATGCATATAAGATACAAACAAAAACTTAAGCAAATTTCACGCATTGCTATTTTTTCAAGCCCAGAGAATTATTTTCATAGCATTCGCATTTTTGTTTAACTTCATTTACATAAGTTCGGTCACTGTCCCAATATTGCATTGTTGACAATTAATGAAGCACGCGATCAAGGTTCATCAGCTCTGGTCAATAAGCGAAATTGTAAATATTGCTTATGAAGCGTCAGCAATATGAATTCACTTCAATTAATATATGGGCCAATGTACGAATTATACTGTTACTATACTGTTGTACGAATTATATTGTACGAAATACAAAATATTATATGGAATAAAATCATTATAGCAATAGACCTCAGGTGAGTTTTATAAGTGGAGAAAATATTGGGTTTTCTAATTCTCTTTTCTTAACAGGGGGTGTCACAGTTCGTAGAAATTTTGTAAACAGAATCGAACACAGAATATAATATAAACATAAAAAAAAAATATCTCCATCGTCCTCTAAAAGAGAGAACAATGGAGATTAGGCAACAACCACAATTTACGAGTAAGTTAAGATTGTTAGTTTAGACGTTAGTTTTAGATGTTAGATAGTTAAGTCAGCTGTTATTTTTATCTAAGAAGCTACAACAAGACAACACGAGTCATCACTGAGCGACACGAACTCAAATGGACATCGATTGAAGGTACATGAAAACAATCTGGAACATGAAAACATTCTTGAACAGGTAACATGAAAACAATCATCACCAAGTCACGACAAACAATGGTACGCCCAAACATCACCAAAACTATCAACAACGAGATCCAGATCACGACATGGCCAAAACACAGCGATATCTATGAGATATCGCGAATTGAATTGTTCCGACACAAATTAACCGACAAGGCAGAGCAACGTATGGGCCGAGCCGTGAATGTCGACGACACCAGACCTAGGCCAACAATTGACCTACATACGATGGATACCGAGCGGATGCCCAAACTGCCGATTCCCAAATTCAAAGCCACGGATCGAAAGGCGATTAAAGTATACGCTGTGATTTTCGTATAATTGACCTGAGATGCGGAGGGTAGTCGAAATACGCGGAAGGAAACCGAGTTCTGGAGGACACTAGCGCACGCGCCAAGAAACATTTACACCCGAAAACTTTGACACGCACAAATCCTCGCACGGAAACTCGGTGGCGTGAATACACTATCGGAAGCTAATATTAGCTAACATGATCAAATAAAAGATTACCGGGAGGATCGCGAACATGTTTTCTCACTGAATATTGGGATTTGTAACGCAAGTTAGCCACCTACCTGGAATTTGGTGCCAAAAATCCTGGAACACCACCCGAATTTAAGAAGAATTTATGTATTTACGAATGTTGACATTCGGGAACGTCAACTGGGAGAAATGTCAGTGGAGGTGTCCCAAGTCAGACTGTCCCAAGTTGGGACGTGTGGTGAATACGAAACCCAACACTCAGATGAGTGAAATCGAATTCGGGTGAGTGCACCAAACGGATTTTGAAAATCCCTCTGCCGCCAGGAAAATTTGCCTGTGAGCGGGATCGATGGGAAGCGTTAAAAACGAAATCATTTTCTTGGACATTGATCGCAATTGTGGTACCGGTAGGACTGCGAAGGAAGATCTCTGGTTGCGTGGATGATAGAACGGGTTGACGAAGCATGAATTGAGCTAGGAGAACGAACCGTGAACTACTTTTGGAAGATAATCATCTTTTGCCGTCGACGAGCATCGATCTGCGGAAAGAGTCCCATCGAGGGAGAGAACACGTCTTGACGATCGAGCAGAGTTAGATAACAGGTAAGATAGCAAGTAAGTTTCGATTGTTAATTGAATTGAGTATAGTGTGTTTTTTTTTAAGCGAAAAGAAATTTTAGAAGACTACCATTGAATGGTAGCACAATGGAAACTAACGTGATCGGAATTTAAATTATCATTATTACGTAAGTGAAATAAATTGTGTTATCGTAAATTGAGCCGGATTGTCATTATCGATAGCGATACAGGGTTGTGCATAAGAGGCCGTCATCCTCTTCTCGCTTCAGGGCTTGGGTAGAGTGGCAGTGTTTCGGGTTAGAAGCGAGTGGCGCCCACCCGTGACCTTTTTGTTCGCGAGCAAAGGCCGCCCGTAACTGCCGCCTTTGTAAAGTAACTGCCGCGTTGCTGAGAGTAACGGTGACAACTTATAGAATTCAAAACAAATGTATTGGATTTCTATAATGAAACAAAGGTGAAATTGAAACAGTTTAACATTAAAGTTGAATTGGAATATCGCTTAAGTGAAGTTAAAGTAAATCAGCGTATTGCATTAGATGTGTTCAAATATAAATTATTGAATCCGTAAAAAGTGTTCTATTTAGCAGAAATCCTGAAACTTTAGAGCAAACTTTAGCGGTTTTAACTGAAGGAAATTACTTATATTACAAACGAAAATATGTAAATGGTAATAAAAATAAATACAAAAATTTTACTAAGAACTATGAAAGTACTTTTAATCGACAACAAAATCAAAATCCGTTTTCATCGGATTCAAAACAGTTTTGGGCATCTTCTCGTCAAAATTCGTTTAGGTTAAATAATCGTTATAATAATTTTGAGAACAAAAATTCAACTCAATCGAGAGTTCGAAAATTTGGTCAACCACAGCCAATGGAAGTTGACTATACACAACAGTACGTCCAAACCAACGAAAATTTTCCATTACCTGCCTCGGATGCAACTCAAAATTGCCATATATCCGAATAAACTCATATGGAATCCCTCTTAGATTCTTAATAGATACAGGTGCTGCTGTAAGCACTATTCGACCAAATTTGTGTCATCCTAAACTAAAAGTTCCAATACAGCAGTCAAGAATATCAACACTTAATTCAGAAATAATTTATAACTATATTATTTCTATAAAACACTTTAAAGAGTTTTGTGATCTTGAAAAAAAAAAGAAAATTTGATTTCTTAGAAATTAAATTTAGTGATTGGTATGATGGTTTACTTGGAAACGATATATTGTCTATGTACAAAACTAAAATGGACCTATATAATAAGACGCTTCAAGTCAATGACCAAGTATTACCACTTTACTTCAAGAATAGTTGTAGCATATTGTAAACTTAGTTCAAAGTATTGTAAATGTAGTTGTAAGTAAGCCAGTTGTAAGTTATCAATAAAGTTTGTGTTATCAATAAAGTTGGCCAATGCCAGTTGAAGACTCACCTCGTGTTTGAATGCACTGAACGAATACTACATGGCGCTGCGGACGAGAGCGACAAGTACAACTGAGGTTTCATTAAAGTAAAAAAGTTAAGATTATTGTATGGGAAAAGTGGAAATTTTGAAAAAAAAGCCGCGTAGTCGACCGCCGAAAAGAACGAAATTTGTGGAAGTGCCAGTGGAAATCCGCAGTATGGAGTTTCTAAGAAGAGTGGATCCGTTATCTTTAGACGGGCATAACATAAGTGAAAATTGGAAAAAATTCAAGCAAAACTTCGATATTTTCCTGGTCGCAGATGAATTAAATAAGAAAGCGGATGCTATAAAAATTGCAGTTTTTTTAAACGCAATTGGACCAGAGGCACTAGAAGTCTTCAATTCATTTAACTTAAGTGCAGAACAAAAGGCCAGTTATGATGAAGTGATCAAAGCGTTCATGGATTTCTGTGAGCCGAAAAAGAATCAGACGTATGATTCTTTCATCTTTCGAAGTCAGAAGCAGGAAAATGGGGAACCATTCGACAATTTTTTGCTGGAATGAAAGAAATTGATACGACCATGTGAATACAAGGACCAAGAAGATAGGATGCTGAGGGATCAAATTGTTATTGGAGTTTGGGATAAAAACATCCAGAAAAAACTATTAGAAACAGAAAATTTGCATTCTGCCAAGGCAATTTCTATTGTGAGAGCATCGGAAACAACAAAAACTCAATGCGAAAGTATGTGTAAGTTGCAAACTAGCTTTAACAGTTGTAATACAGTTAAAAAATCGAATTTATCAAATTTCTCTACTCCTTACGAATATGCAAAACGTAATATTCGAAAACCAAATACTAACAAAAAATATGAATACAGCAAAACACATAATGATTCAATGATAAAAGACTGCAAATATTGTTTTAAAAATCACAAAGTTCTAAAATGTCCCGCATACAATAAAACATGTAATAAATGTGGAAAACGTAACCACTTTGCAATTGCGTGCAAAAATGATAGAAATGCTTCTCTAAATTACGTTCGTAAAGAAATATATAATGAAACAAATGATAAAACTGATGATTTATATGTGTTCGGCATTCGAAACAAGTTTTGTTCGGATTCAGACTGGTTTGAGCGTGTAAGAGTTGGTGATAAACTTGTGAAGTTCAAAGTTGATACGGGAGCCGACATAAATATTTTGCCATCGAATATTTTTAATAGTATAAGTAACGTTTCATGTATACAAACTGATGCCAGAGTATATGCTTATGGAGGGACCGCTATTAATGTGAAAGGTATAACAACCATTGAATGCTGCATTAAAAATGAAATGCAACCTATTGAATTTGTAGTAGTAAATCACTACTCAATACCGATATTAGGCTTAAAAACGTGTGTTAAATTTGAATTGATGAAAAGAGTACTCTCAATAGGTATGATGAAAAGTAAAGAGAGTGTCTTGGAAAAATATAGTGATGTTTTCTCTGGGTTAGGGCATTTCGCGAAGAATGTGAAGTTAGAATTGAAATCCGACAGCCAGCCTGTTTGTAAAGCTCCAAGAAGAGTGGCATTATCTTTAAACAATTCTCTTAAGTCTGAACTTGATAGACTTGAAAATTTAGGAATAATAACGAAAGTAAATGAAGCTGTCGACTGGATATCAAATATTATTGTAGTGGAAAAGCCAAATAAAAAGTTGAGAATATGCTTGGACCCGAAAGAATTAAACCAGTGTTTAAAGTTAAATCGATATCCCATTCCTACGTTTGAGGAAATATCTCAAAAGTTGGCTAATAAAAAGATTTTTTCCGTGTTAGACCTATCAGAACGGTATTATCAAATATCGCTTGATACAGAGTCAAGTAAATTGTGTACATTCAGTACGCCATTTGGGTGTTATCGCTTTAAAAGACTTCCATTTGGCATTAAGACAGCTCCAGAAATTTTTCAAAGCAAAAATGAAGAAAACTTTCAAAATATCAGGGGAGTTAGTATATACATTGATAACATTCTGATAGCTGCGGATAGTGAAGAAGAACATGATAAAATAATAGAAGAAGTAATGAGAAGAGCAAGAGAAAGAAATGTGAAGTTTAACAAGAATAAGCTACAATTTAAAGTTAAAAAGTTAAAATTCTTAGGCCACATTGTCTCAGAAGAAGGTATCTCAGTTGATGAAGAAAGAAGTAAAGCAATTGAGAAAATGGATAATCCAAAAAGTAAAAAAGATCTCTTAAAAATATTAGGAATGATTAACTACTGTAGGGAATACATCCCAAATTTAGCACAACTGGAACATCCATTAATACAGCTCACAAGGAAAAATAGTGTGTTTTTATGGGAAGAGTACCATACAAAATGCTTCAATGATATTAAAAAAGCTTTGATCAATTCGGTTACTTTGAAACCTTTTGATGATAACAAGCCAATAGTTATTCAAGCTGATGCATCAAAGTCAGGTTTGGGTGCATGTATGCTACAAAATAGCAAGCCAGTATTTTTTGCTTCCAGAATGTTAAGTACGGTAGAACAAAATTACGGGCAAATAGATAAGGAAATGTTAGTGATTGTGTTTGCTTGCAAGAAGTTTCATCAATTTATATATGGGAAAAATATCACCGTGTTATCAGATCATAAGCCACTATTAGGAATTTTTATGAAAGACACAAAATACCAAACCCTCGTTTACAGAGAATGAGAATAAATCTATTAAAATATGATATCAAGTTAGAATATTGCCAAGGATCACTTTTGTACATTGCAGATGTGCTATCAAGATATTATGCCCAAGATGAAGTAGGAAATGAAATACCAGACATAGATTGTGTTGTGCATGCTTTGAATGTGAGTACAAAGCGAAAAGAAGAATTCGTTCGAGAAACATAAAAAGATTTAGTTCTTAAAGATCTTAAGAACTGTTTATTGAATGGGTGGCCAGAAAATAAAAAAAAACTCTCAGATCACCTCAAAGTTTATTGGTCTAAAAGAGATAGTCTTAATACTTTTGACGGTCTTATATTCATAAATGATCGTATTGTTGTTCCTGAATCAATGAGGAATTCTATGTTAGAAGTATTACATCAAGTTCATTTAGGAATTGAAAAGACAAAATCAAAAGCCAGACAGTTGTTGTATTGGCCCAACATGAACTCGATGATTGAAAACAAAATTCAAGCGTGTGAAATATGTCAAAAATATCGAAGTAGTAATGTCAAGGAACCATTGATAAATCATGAAGTACCCAGCATTCCGTATAATAAAATTGGTTTGGACATTTTTGAATTATCAGGGAAGTCGTATTTGGTAGTAGCAGATTATTTTTCCAAGTACTTAGAAATAGTGAAGGTTAGAAATAAAACAGCTATGGAAGTAATAAGCAAACTTAAAGATATATTTTCTAGATTTGGCTTACCTAAAATTTGCATAGCAGATAATATGCCATTTAATTCATTTCAATTTAGAAAATTTTGTGAAATGTATGATATTGATTTAATAACAACAAGTCCTAGATATGCCCAATCAAATGGTTTAGCAGAGGTTTCAGTTAAAACTGCAAAAAATTTATTGAAGAAATCAAACAATGACGGTATTGAATTGTGGATTACTATTCTAGAATACAATAACACGCCAATAAAATTGTGTAATAAATCACCAGCAGAAATTTTGTTTGGTCATAAACAACGTACTTTGGTACCAGGAAAAGAAAGTATACGTAAGTAATACGAATTTAATCAATAATAAAATTTTGAACAAAATCCATCCAAATAACCGAAGAAATAAAATTCATTATGATAAATCAGCAAAAATTAGAAATATTTTCAAGGAAAATGATAAAATATGGCTAAAAGAAAATAAAATTTGGATAAAAGCTAGAATACAAAAGACATTTAAAACTCCTAGGTCATATTTAGTTTTATTGGAAAATGGTACGTTACTGAGAAGAAATTTACGTTTTTTGCGAATAAGAAAATCGTAATGTATTCGATTATTAGTTATTTAAGGTTTAAGGAGAAATTAATGAATGCTCAGAAAATGAATTAATGTAATATACACATACAAACGTTTCGACATGAATTGTTACTTCGATCACCTGAAAAAGGGAGATGGATGAAAGGAAAAAAACCTTATGTTGAATTATATGTATTTTGGTTATATTATCAATCCTAATGAATTACAATTTCTGAAAAGGGGAGATGTAGCATATTGTAAACTAAGTTCAAAGTATTGTAAATGTAGTTGTAAGTAAGCCAGTTGTAAGTAAGCCAGTTATCAATAAAGTTGGCCAATGCCAGTTGAAGACTCACCTCGTGTTTGAATGCACTGAACGAATACTACAATAGTGAAGAAAGGGAACAAAAGTTCCCGATAAGTTTACTGAAACCATAAAAGAAACGAAGAATAGCAAGTATGAAGAACTTGCGAAAAAAGTTTCTGCAAATGCAAGGAATAATATTTTTGAAAACAAATCAGAGTACAAATCTTTAGATAAGGTTTACTCAAATTTATCTAATGAGATAGTGGCGTTTTCCGACCAGAGGAATCCATCAAAAAAAGTACTTAATGAAATTCGTACGAATCATCTTAATTCAGAAGAAAGGCAAAAACTATTACTTCTTATAAAAAAATATAATGAATCATTTTATCAGGAAGGCCAGGTATTAACATTTACCAACGTTATAAGACACCCAATCAAAACTAGAAATAATGAGCCTATATATGCAAAAACCTATCGATATCCAGAAGTGTATAAAAATGAAGTCTAGAACCAAATTCAAGATTTATTGAAGCAAGGAATTATTTGAGATAGTGTTTCGTCATACTCTTCCCCTATTTGGATTGTTCCAGAGAAAATGGATGCGTCAAATAAACCTAAATTTCGGCTCGTTATTGATTACAGAAAATTAAATGAAGTCACAATTGACGACAAATTTCCTATTCCCAACATTGACGACACATTGGAAAGATTAGGAAGATCAATGTACTTCACGACTTTAGATTTGGCAAAGGGTTTTTATCAAATTGATATTGATAAAGCAGATATCCCCAAAACTGCCTTTTCCACCAGTTTTGGTCACTACGAACTCACCCGAATGCCGTTTGGGTTAAAAAATGCTCCAGCGACATTCCAAAGCCTAATGAACTTTGTATTAAAGGAATATAGAAAATGTAAAATTTGCTTCGTGCACATGGATGATGTCATCATATTTAGTACATCTTTGCAAAAGAATATTGATTCCCTTGAGAAAGTTCTTAGAAAATGAAATGATGCCAATTTAAAGATACAACTAGATAAATCTGAATTCTTAAAACCTGAAACCGAATTTTTAGGCCACGTTGTTACACCGCCTGGAGTATAACCCAATCTTAAAAAAGTGGAAACAATATTAAAGATAAATATTCCTAAAACTCAAAAAGAAATCAAACAATTTCTTGGAATGATCGGTTATTATCGAAATTTTAAAAAAGATTTTTCTAAAATTGCAAAACCCTTAATAGCAAAACTAAGGAAAGGTACCGAAATTGACATCAATGAAAAAGATTATAAAGATAGCTTTGAGCAACTAAAGTTATTGGTAATGAGTGATCCGATATTAAAATACCCAGACTTTAATAAAAAATTCGTTGTTACTACAGATGCCTCAAATTATGCTATTGGAGCAGTCTTGCCTCAAGAAGGTCTGCTTTGCTAGTCAAACGTTGAATAATCACGAAATAAACTATTCTACGATTGAAAAGGAGATGTCAGCAATAATCTGGGCTCTAAAGTATTTTCGACCATACAAATAATAGTTAGAAAAGGAAATGAAAGTACTACAAAAATAGAAAAACATTTCAATAGAACTAGGAAGATATTTATTTCTAAAGAACCAGATAACAAGTTATACAGTTATATCATGAAGAACCACTTACCCGCTAAAGGTCTTGTTGGTTTATATATCCTAAATGAAGAGCTATTCAGAAAATTTCAATGTAACTGGACAACACCCCATAATCTAGCGAAATTGGTCAAAAACCCGTATTTACTATTTGACTGTGATGAGCTGAGTAATATTCATGAAGAAATCCTTCGCGAACATTTGAGGAATAATCATCGTGGAATAGAGGAAGTTTACCGAAATGTCAAAACTAAATATTACTACCCCAAACTTAAAGAGGAAATAACAAAGTGAATTAACAATTGTGAAATTTGCAACATAGCTAAATACGATAGGCATCCACCTAATCCACCTTTAAAAAAACTAAAATACCAGACAAACCAAATGAAATCGATCATATGGACATTTGGTTCAAAGATAGAAACTCGATGTACGTATCATTTATAGATAAGTTTTCAAAATTTGCACAAATTATCCCAACAAAATTTCGAACATGGATGGAGTTACGGAAGGCCTTAAACACTTATTTTTCTTCAAATGACAAACCACAGTTGATAGTCACAGACAATGAATCAGCCTTCCGAAATAACCTAGAATATTTTCTACAAAATGAGGGTATACAAGTTCATTTCTGCACCCCCGGTCTTAAAACAGGAAAAAGTGACGTAGAAAGATTCCACGCAACCTTTAATGAACACATAAGAATAATGATAAAAAAAAATAAGCGTGATAAAACAAAACCGATTTGTGTCCAAGAAGCCAATAAATTCTTTAATCAATCTATTCATTCCACAGCAAAGGAGAAACCAATTGATTTTAAAAACGGTGCTATTTCTTTAGAAAAATACTCTGAAATAAAACAAAGAATATTAGATGCACAGGACAAACGACTACAATATCAAAATACAAATAAAAAAGATTGCAATTACAATCCAAAATATTAAAAAAATATTCACGCAAAAACTAAATTGCATCCAAAGTTCAAGAAAAATACTTATAAACGTCCAATCAATAAAAACTTACTAAAACGGGCGAACAAATACCAAAGTAATAGCATGTCATTTCAAGAATAGTGCTCATCCTCGCCTTTTGTCGATTACCACAGGACAAAACTTAGAAATTACTAAAATACCACTAACAAATGTATTCAATTTAACTAGACTATATAAGATCGACATGATCGCGAATTTTACTAAAATCATACATTTAATAGATTTGAAAAAATTTCAAAAATGGTACAATATATCGATAATAACCAATACCATAATCGCCTTGCACAACAAACCATTCTAGATAAAATCAAAGATAAATTATACCAACTAGAGCCACATAACATAAAAAGGTCTAAGAGAGGATTAATAAACGTACATGGAAAATTTCTGCGTTGAATAGGAGGAACGATGAACGATGACGATAGACAAGACATCGAACAGCATTTTCAAGTAGTTAATAGGTTAGGTTATAATTATAAGATCGAAATAATTTATTTCTTTTTATTCAGTGTTAATACGATTTTATTTCAGAAAGTTACTTCTTTCTTGTTTTCTCCCTGCTTTACAGTCGGTTTCGAACTACTTATTATATAAGTGTAAACAGTTTATGATTATGAGCTATAAGTATGGAAACTAAATGTAAACACATTATTACTACGAGTTATACATGTGGAAACTAAATGTAAACACATTATGACTACGAGTTATTAATGTGGAAACTATTTAACAAAAGACGAGAGTTTTCATCAACATCATCAATATAGCAATGCCAATATGACTTTATTCATATTAGTCATATCTGCTGATATAACTCGTCCCTCCTCAAGTGGGATCGCGTCCTCGCGATTAATATTTATAATAACTTCGCCTTTTGTTTTACAAAATTTTACATCAAAATTGTTAGAAAAATGATAACAATGGTTTCAATTATCAGTATATCTAATATGGTGCTCCAAAAGGATTTGTTACAGTTGCATATTCAGTTAACAGTTGAAGGTAATTCTTATTTTTATAGGAACAATTTGTGTTCTATAGCTTTCATTTCATATTAATGGATTTCTTTACTAGTCAATGTATCTTTGCTTAGTACTTCTAATCAAGACAAAATTATAGTTTCCTCAATATCCGAAATTGTTACTAATTTTCGAAGAAAAGTAGTATTAAACTCGTTTCGCCGAAAATTCATATTTCTTTATATATATATGTATCATCAAAATGATTAAGAGAGATAATCTCTGAAGTGGCCAATCTGATTGAGCTGAAACTTTCGGAGAACGTAGATGTATTTAGTAGGTAGGTCCACGACTTGCTAAAGTTCAGATATTCTTAACATTTTGGCGGCGGCGAGCGTTTTAGTGAACTTTGAGGTATTCCTATATTTCCCTGAAGCGTGATTTTTTGTTCAAAAAAAAGTATTGGAAATGAAGACTTATTATGTTTTTAGCTTGTTTATGGTAAAGAATTGAAAATTTTGAGCCGTGTGTGGGTGCAACGTGCCTAAAAGTAGGCAAGGGTTTTTTTTAAATTTTGATTTGTCATTTCTTCTGACAAAAACATTGGATCATTGTGAAATTTGCAGAGCGTATTGATGTTGACTAAAGTTTAATACACCTGGATTTCCAATGTAGTGCGGGTAACCCTGTAGCTACGGCAGGTTCTTGAAAAAAAATCTTTCATATCATTGAACCTCCTGAAAATTTTTTCACTGATAATAACTGATAAATCGCTGATAAATTTTAACGTTTGTGCATCATGTAAATTTAAAATTTTTAAAATTCCGATTTGCACAAGAACGGCAACCCATCACTAAATTACCTCTATTTTCAGCACTCGAAAGTTCTGTTCACGAGAACTGACGACCGGATTATCCGATCATAATGAAATTCACAAGACATGTTGATATCAATTAGGACCAAATCTGATTGAAGCGATTTTGAAATGTGGGCAACCCTGTGGCAGTGGTGCCATCTTGAAAAATCACTGAGAAAAAAACAGCTTTTTGGCCTATAACTTCCGATTCAGCCATCAGATTTAAACAAAATTCACACAATATTTGGATTTTATTTAAGGTAATATTTGATGAAAATTTGGCTGAAAAATTAGAATAGGGCTGCCAGCTATGGTGATTTTCGTCTCCTAAATCTTGCAAATTTGCTCAACAAAATAAAGCTTTTTCCCTATAACTTCCGGTGCAGTCATCATATCAAAATGAAGTTTCTGCAGTAAAAAGACTTTGATGTGAGCCAAATGTCATAGGAATTTCGTACAAAAATCGTGGAAGGGCTGCTAGCTATGACCATTTTTGTAATTTTTTGGAATTTCTTTACTGCGCGATTATGTCATTAGATTTGCAAATGCGAACGATCCTGCAATGAAAATTAACAACAAATATTAATGCTTTAAAAATTTGGAAAGTTTTTAGGTTGGTAGCCCTTAAATTTTTTTCACCCGTATAACTTCTAGCGCAGTGATTCAATCGAAACGAAATTTATTGGTTGGGTTTAGTTTAACGTGAAGCAGATTTTGCATATATTTTGCTTTTCTTCTGTCACAGGGTAACCAGCTTAAGCCATTTTCGTAACTATTGCATCAACAGATGCTTCAAATAACGTACTCATATGCAAAACATTTACAATAAAACTAGGAAACCAATTTTTAAATTTTCCGAGTTTTGAACATTTTTTGGATGGCAGCTTCAAACAACGTTAACCGCTTAAACTTTCGACGGAATCCTCCGATGAGAACGAAATTCAAAGGATAAGTTGATTTAAGTATGAGCTTGTGAAGGTAAACTTATTGCTGCTTCGTTGGGAAAATGTTGCCAGCACTGAACATTTTCCTCAATTGTGTTATAGTTGAGTTCTGTTGCTTTGAACAAGAAATGGTTGATATAATTTTTAAAAAAAGTGTATTACGTCTTTCCACATTTTTTTGTCACTCGAAGACAATTTCTTCGAAAATTAGTTTTCTAGCGGTTCAGGTGCGCTAGAGTTTTTTACTAATGTTCGAAGAACAATAGTATTAAACTCGTTTCGCCGAAAATTCATATTTCTTTATATATATATGTATATATATATATATATATATATATATATATATATATATATATATATATATATATATATATATATATATATATATATATATATATATATATATATATATATATATATATATATATCAGCAAAATGATTAAGAGAGATAATCTCTGGAGTGGCCAATTCGATTGAGCTGAAATTTTCGGAGAACGTAGATGTACATAGTAGGTAGGTCCACGACTTTCTCAAATTCAGATATTCTAAATTTTTTGGCGGCGGCGAGCGTTTTAGTGAATTTTGAGGTACTCCTATATTTCCAAGCAGTATAAAGTTTTTTTAAAGAACACTATTGGGAATGAAAACTAATTATGTTGTAAGTTTGTTTTTGATAAAAAAATGGAAATTGTGAGCCGTGTGTGGGTGCAGGGTGCCTAAAAGTAGGCAAGGATTTTTTTTAGAATTTTGATTTGTCATTACTTCTAAGCAAAACAATGGATCATCGTGAAATTTGTAGAACATATTAGTGTTGACTAAAATTTAGGACATGTGGATTTTTAAGATATTGCGGGTAACCCTGTAGCTACGGCAGGCTCCTGAATAAAAAACCTTCAAATCTTTGACCTTCCAGAAAAATTTTTGATTTTTGACAAAAAAAAATCAGATCACTGATAAATTTTAACCTTTGTCCATCATGTCAAATTAAAATTTTCAAAATTCTGATTTGCACAAGAACGGCAACCCATCACCAAATTACATCTATTTACAGCACTCGAAAGTTCTGTTCACGAGAACGGATTATTCGATCATAGTGAAATTTACAGGACATGTTTGTATTAGTTAAGACCAGGTCTGATAGAAGTGATTTTGAAATGCGGGAAACCCTGTGCCAGTGGTACCATCTTGAAAAATCACCCAGAAAAAAAACTGGTTTTCGGCCTATAACTTTCGATTCAGCCATCAGATTTTGACAAGATTCATCCAATACTTGGATCTTACTTTATTTAACATTTGATGAAAATTTGGCTGCAAAATTAGAATAGAGTTGCCAGCTATGGTGATTTTTGTCTCCTAAATCTTGCAAATTTGCTCAGCAAAATACAGCTTTTTTCCCTGTAGCTTCCGGTCCAGTGTTAAAATCAGAACGAAGTTCACGCAGTAAATGGACTTTAATGTGAACCAAATGTCATAGAAATTTCGTACCAAAATCATGAAAGGGCTGCCAGCTATGACCATTTTCGTAATTTTGTTTAATTTCTTTACTGAGCGATTTTGTCATTAAATTTCCAAATGGAAATGATCCTGCTATGAAAATTAACAACAAAAATAACCCTTTAAAAATTTGATAAGTTCTGATGGTAGTAACCCTAAAATTCTTTTCACCCGTATAACTTCCAGCGCAGTGATTCAATCGAAACGAAATTTACTGGTTGGGTTTAACTTAACGTGAAGCAGAATTGGTATGTATTATGCTTTGCTGTTGATACAGGCTAACCAGCATTAGCCATTTCCGTAAATATTACACCAACAGATGCTTCAAACAACGTTCTCATATGCAAAGCATTTGCAATAAAAATAAGGAATTCTTTTTTAAATTTTCCGAGTTTTGAACATTTTTCGGATGGCAGCCTCAAACAACGTTTAACCGCTGAAACCTTTGATGAAATCCTGCAAAGAGAACGAAATTCAAAGGATACGTTGATTTGAGTATGAGTTTGTTATGGTAAACTTATTACTGCTTCGTTCGGAAAGTGTTGCCAGCACTGAATTATATGTGTTATAGTTGAGTTTTATTGCTTTGGATAAGGAATGGTTGATATGATTCTAAAAAACAGTGTATTACGTCTTTCCACACTTTTTTGTCACTCAAAGACAATTTCTTCGAAAATTAGTTTTCTAGCGGTTCAGATGCGTTAAAGTTTTTTTTAAATTTTATACGTATGTTGCAATTTTCCTTTAATTTCTTGTTGGTATTGGAATTCTAAAAATTTACTCACCAAGAGGCTTGTATATTTTGTAAATTCATTTATTCGGTCTAACTAATGTCATTTGTTGGTTTCGGTTTATTTGGTATGTTAAGTTCCTGAGTTAATTTGATTGTTTATGAATATTTTTTTTCGTTGCTTAAGCTGTCAGTTACTATGTTTATGTTTTTATCAACTACTTGAAAATGATGTTCGATGTCTTGTCTATCGTCATCGTTCATCGTTCCTCCTATTCAAAGCAGAAATTTTCCATATACGTTTATTAATCCTCTCTTAGACCTTTTTATGTTATGTGGCTCTAGTTGGTATAATTTATCTTTGATTTTATCTAGGATGGTTTGTTGTGCAAGGCGATTATGGTATTGGTTATTATCGATATATTGTACCATTTTTTAAATTTTTTCAAATCTATTATATGTATGATTTTAGTAAAATTCGCGATCATGTCGATCTTATATAGTCTAGTTAAATTGAATACATTTGTTAGTGGTATTTTAGTAATTTCTAAGTTTTGTCCTGTGGTAATCGACAAAAGGTGAGGATGAGCACTATTCTTGAAATGACATGCTATTACTTTGGTATTTGTTCGCCCGTTTTAGTAATTTTTTATTGATTGGACGTTTATAAGTATTTTTCTTGAACTTTGGATGCAATTTAGTTTTTGCGTGAATATTTTTTTAATATTTTGGATTGTAATTGCAATCTTTTTTATTTGTATTTTGATATTGTAGTCGTTTGTCCTGTGCATCTAATATTCTTTGTTTTATTTCAGAGTATTTTTCTAAAGAAATAGCACCGTTTTTAAAATCAATTGGTTTCTCCTTTGCTGTGGAATGAATAGATTGATTATAGAATTTATTGGCTTCTTGGACACAAATCGGTTTTGTTTTATCACGCTTATTTTTTTCTATCATTATTCTTATGTGTTCATTTAAGGTTGCGTGGAATCTTTCTACATCACTTTTTCCTGTTTTAAGACCGGGGGTGCAGAAATGAACTTGTATACCCTAATTTTGTAGAAAATATTCTAGGTTATTTCGGAAGACTGATTCATTGTCTGTGACTATCAACTGTGGTTTGTCATTTGAAGAAAAATAAGTGTTTAAGGCCTTCCGTAACTCCATCCATGTTCGAAATTTTGTTGGGATAATTTGTGCAAATTTTGAAAACTTATCTATAAATGATACGTACATCGAGTTTCTATCTTTGAACCAAATGTCCATATGATCGATTTCATTTGGTTTGTCTGGTATTTTAGTTTTTTTAAAGGTGGATTAGGTGGATGCCTATCGTATTTAGCTATGTTGCAAATTTCACAATTGTTAATTCACTTTGTTATTTCCTCTTTAAGTTTGGGGTAGTAATATTTAGTTTTGACATTTCGGTAAACTTCCTCTATTCCACGATGATTATTCCTCAAATGTTCGCGAAGGATTTCTTCATGAATATTACTCAGCTCATCACAGTCAAATAGTAAATACGGGTTTTTGACCAATTTCGCTAGATTATGGGGTGTTGTCCAGTTACATTGAAATTTTCTGAATAGCTCTTCATTTGGGATGTATAAACCAACAAGACCTTTAGCGGGTAAGTGGTTCTTCATGATATAACTGTATAACTTGTTATCTGGTTCTTTAGAAATAAATATCTTCCTAGTTCTATTGAAATGTTTTTCTTTTTTTGTAGTACTTTCATTTCCTTTTCTAACTATTATTTGTATGGTCGAAAATACTTTAGAGCCCAGATTATTGCTGACATCTCCTTTTCAATCGTAGAATAGTTTATTTCGTGATTATTCAACGTTCAACTAGCAAAGCAGACCTTCTTGAGGCAAGACTGCTCCAATAGCATAATTTGAGGCATCTGTAGTAACAACGAATTTTTTATTAAAGTCTGGGTATTTTAATATCGGATCACTCATTACCAATAACTTTAGTTGCTCAAAGCTATCTTTATAATCTTTTTCATTGATGTCAATTTCGGTACCTTTCCTTAGTTTTGCTATTAAGGGTTTTGCAATTTTAGAAAAATCTTTTATAAAATTTCGATAATAACCGATCATTCCAAGAAATTGTTTGATTTCTTTTTGAGTTTTAGGAATATTTATCTTTAATATTGTTTCCACTTTTTTAAGATTGGGTTATACTCCATCCGGTGTAACAACGTGGCCTAAAAATTCGGTTTCATGTTTTAAGAATTCAGATTTGTTTAATTGTATCTTTAAATTGGCATCATTTCATTTCCTAAGAACTTTCTCAAGGGAATCAATATGCTCTTGCAAAGATGTACTAAATATAATGACATCATCCATGTACACGAAGCAAATTTCCCTATGTATTTCTTTAATACAAAGTTCATTAGGCTTTGGAATGTCGCTGGAGCATTTTTTAACCCAAACGGCATTCGGGTGAGTTCGTAGTGACCAAAACTGGTGGAAAAGGCAGTTTTGGGGATATCTGCTTTATCAATATCAATTTGATAAAAACCCTTTGCCAAATCTAAAGTCGTGAAGTACATTGATCTTCCTAATCTTTCCAATATGTCGTCAATGTTGGGAATAGGAAATTTGTCGTCAATTGTGACTTCATTTAATTTTCTGTAATCAATAATGAGCCGAAATTTAGGTTTATTTGACGCATCCATTTTCTCTGGAACAATCCAAATAGGGGAAGAGTATGACGAAACACTATCTCAAATAATTCCTTGCTTCAATAAATCTTGAATTTGGTTCTAGACTTCATTTTTATACACTTCTGGATATCGATAGGTTTTTGCATATATAGGCTCATTATTTCTAGTTTTGATTGGGTGTCTTATAACGTTGGTAAATGTTAATACCTGGCCTTCCTGATAAAATGATTCATTATATTTTTTTATAAGAAGTAATAGTTTTTGCCTTTCTTCTGAATTAAGATGATTCGTACGAATTTCATTAAGTACTTTTTTTGATGGATTCCTCTGGTCGGAAAACGCCACTATCTCATTAGATAAATTTGAGTAAACCTTATCTAAAGATTTGTACTCTGATTTGTTTTCAAAAATATTATTCCTTGCATTTGCAGAATTTTTTTTCGTAAGTTCTTCATACTTGCTATTCTTCGTTTCTTTTATGGTTTCAGTAAACTTATCGGGAACTTTTGTTCCCGTTCTTCACTATTCTTGAAGTTAAGTGGTAATACTTGGTCATTGACTTGAAGCGTCTTATTATAAAGGTCTATTTTAGTTTTGTACACAGACAATATATCGTTTCCAAGTAAACCATCATACCAATCACTAAATTTAATTTCTAAGAAATCAAATTTTTTTTTTTTTTTCAAGATCACAAAACTCTTTAAAAGGTTTTATAGAAATAATATAGTTATAAATTATTTCTGAATTAAGTGTTGATTTTCTTGACTGCTGTATTGGAACTTTTAGTTTAGGATGACACAAATTTGGTCGAATAGTGCTTACAGCAGCACCTGTATCTATTAAGAATCTAAGAAGGATTCCATATGAGTTTATTCGGATATATGGCAATTTTGAGTTGCATCCGAGGCAGGTAATGGAAAATTTTCGTTGGTTTGGACGTACTGTTGTGTGTAGTCAACTTCCATTGGCTGTGGTTGACCAAATTTACGAATTCTCGATTGAGTTGAATTTTTGTTTTCAAAATTAATATAACAATTTTGTTACCTAAACGAATTTTGACGAGAAGATGCCCGAAACTGTTTTGAATCCGATGAAATTGGATTCAATCATTTTATATTTGAACACATCTAAAGCAATACGCTGATTTACTTTAACTGCACTTGACCGATTTTCCAATGCAACTTTAATGTTAAGCTGTTGCAATTTCACAATTATTTCATTATAGAAATCCAGTACATTTGTTTTGAATTCTTTAAGTTTTAAATCATCTAACAGTTGATATTTTTTTCTATTATCGCTAAAGTTAAACACTAATACATTTCTTATTTCCGTCCAAGAACTTACATGACTATTTATATTTAATATTTGTTGCGCCTTACCTATGAACTTCGTTTTTATAATATTCAATATTGCCAAGTGTGATATTTGATTGAATCCGGTAAGTGATGCCATCAGAATCTCCACGCTGTCGATAAATAAATTGAGTGTTTCCCTGGAGCCATCGTATTGTGGGTGTTTGGCTGCAAATTTCACTGGATCCATTGCTATCGTCTTCAACTTTTGATGCTCTGTATGAATTGTTCCCGCCAATTTTGATGGTTGAATTAAAGGATTCGCCATTTTTCTTCTCCTTCTTCTTTATTTTAAACATTTATATGGAGAACGAGTTTTTAAGCCAACTCGAACTAATCGGTTGAAGAACGAATTTTTTGAAAATTCTGTTCTCGGGCTTTGTAATACCCTCTGTATTATTAATTCTCCTTTTTATTTTTAAAAGAAACTTTTAGCCAACTTGACCAATCGTTTGGAGAACGAATTTTTTGAAAATTCTGTTCTTGGACTTTGTAATACCCTTTATATTATCACTTCTTTTTTTTTAATTTTTAAAAGAAATTTTAAGCCAACTCGAACTAATCGGTTGGAGAACGAATTTTTGGAAAATTCTGTTCTTGGGCCTTGTAATACCCTCTGTATTATTAATTCTTCTTTTTATTTTTAAAAAAAACTTTTAGCCAACTTGACCAATCGTTTGGAGAACGAATTTTTTGGAAATTCTGTTCTTGGGCTTTGTAACACCCTTTATATTATCATTTCTTTTTTTTTATTCTTAAAAGAAATTTTTTCGCCAACTCGAATTTATCGGTTGGAGAACGACTTTTTTGCAAATTCTGTTCTAGGGCATTGCAATACCCTTCGTACTATCACTTTTTTACTAATGTTCGAAGAAGAACATTAGTATTAAAATCACTTTGGCCAAAAATTCATATTTCTATATATATATATATATATATATATATATATATATATCATCAAAAAATTTCAGTGAAAAAATCTCAGGAACGCGCCATCCTATTGAGCTGAAATTTTGAGGACACATTGGTGTATATGCAGAATAGTGCCAGGTCTCAGAAAAAGTTAAAAATCTTTAACACTTTGGCGCCGGCGGCCATTTTAGTGATATTGTTAATATACCTATTATTCCGTACACAAATAAGTTTTGCAAAAATAAAGTTAACAAAATAAATTTCGAACGTGTTTTACATGTGAATCAGATAATGTTTTGGATTTTTTTAACCCCATGTGTGCGCTAGGTGCCTAAAAAGAGATCGGGAAAAATTGAAAATTTTTAAATTGCGATAACTTTTGACAGAGCCATTCATCGTTACCAAATTTTCAGAACATATTGGTACTATTTAGTTGTAAATTCGTGTAGCTTTTCATGAGCGTGCTGGCAACCCTGAAGCTAGGGCAAGCACTGAAAATGAAAACTTCCAAATTATCGTCTCTCTTGAAAAAATGCCGTTTCTTCAAAACAAAGCCACTCATATGTTAATTTCGTGCTTTGTTTACATCAACAAAAAATAAAATTTGATATGGTATAACGGGCACGCCTGGTAACCCTTGCCCAATTTACCTATGTTTTTAGCATCAAAAACTTCTGTTCACGGAAACTCACGATCCGATGAGCAGAATTAATTGAAATTTGCAGCATGTATTGGTCTTAACTAAGACCAGGTCTGATAGAAGTAATTTTGAAATGTGGGCGATTCTGCGCCAGTGGTGCCATCTTGAAAAATCACTAAAAAAGACAACTGTTTTTAGCCCTATAAATTCTGATTGAATCGTTCGATTTTGACGAAATTCACACAGTAGCTGGACCTTGAACCACGTTTGGTAGAAATTTTGTTGAAAAATTCGGTTGGAGCTGCCAGCTATGATAATTTTGGTGTCTTAAATTTGAAAAAATTAAAATTTGGAAGTGAAAATATTCAAATCATCGAATATCCTAAAAATGTCCGTTTCTTACAATAAAACCAATCTGTATTCAAATCTTATGCTTTATCTACACGTTCAAAGTAAAACTTTGGAAATCTCATGTCGGACAAGAACGGTAACACTCTCCCAGTTAACCTATATTTTTAGCATCAAAAACTTCTGTTCACGGGAATTCACGAACCAATAATCAGATACCATTGAAATTTACAGAATGCATTGAACTTAAGTAGAACCAGGTCTGATAGAAGCGATTTTGAATTGGGGGCAACTCTGTGCCAGTGGTGCCATCTTGAAAAATTACAAAGAAAAAAAAACTGCTTTTTGCCCTATGAAATGTGAATTAGTAACCAGATTTTCATGAAATTGACACAGAAGCTAAATCTAACTTTAATCTCTGTTCGATAGAAATTTGGTTGAAAAATTCAATTGGTGCTGCCAGCTATGGTAATTTTTGTGTCTTTGGTTTTGAGAATTCGCTCAGGAAAATAAAACTTTTTGCCCTATAGCTTCCAGTGCAGTCATGAAATCAATACGAATTTCATACAATTAATGAAACCTGTCATAAACATTATTCAGGCCAAATTTGGTTGAAAAGCCATGATAGGGTTGCCAGCTATTGTTGGTTTTGTGTTTGTTTGCAATATCTTTATTAAGCGGTTTTATCGTAGAATTTTCAATTGGTTATGATATTGTAGTGACAATAAACAGCAAATATTAAGCTTTCGATTATTTGAAAAAACTTGCTGTAGGTAACCCTAAATTTCTTTATACTCCTATAACTTCGAATGTAATATAACAACGTGAAGCAGATGTGATATATTCTTGGCTTTGATACTGGCAGAAGGTTGCCAGCACGAGTCGGTTGTGCTTCTTTTGTCTCAATAAATGCTTACAGTTAGTATTCATACCGGAAACATTTACAATGAAAATAAATAACCAATGTTTCAATTCCCAAAGTTCTGCAAATTTTTCGGATCGCAGCCCCAAACACCAACTTCAGTTACAGTGCTGCAGGCACTGAGCATTTTCTTCATTGATGTTGTATAAGATGCTGCTTTCAAAGTTTGGTGAAATAAGCAACTGATAACGAATATAATTAACAAGTGTTTTTCTTTCATAAACTTTGAAACCCATGCCAGTGGTAATATCTGAAACCTTCTACCATATGTGCTATAATGCATTCTTGAGACCTAAGTAAAACGTGGCATTTGAAACAGTTTGGCCGTAATAAGCAACTCATGTGGTGGAATATGCACTCAGAACCTGCACGATTCTTCTACTGTTCTTCGAACATTAGTGTTTCTAGCGGTTCAGGTGCGCTAGAGTTTTTTTTATCTTCCTTTTGACCAGGAAGACTTCTACCCTGACTGCGCCAATTATAAGATCGAAATAATTTATTCCTTTTTATTCAGTGTTAATACGATTTTATTTCAGTAAGTTACTTCTTTCTTGTTTTCTCCCTCCTTTACAGTCGGTTTCGAACTACTTATTATATAAGTGTAAACAGTTTATGATTATGAGCTATAAGTATGGAAACTAAATGTAAACACATAATGACTACGAGTTATAAATATGGAAACTAAATGTAAACACATTATGACTACGAGTTAGAAATGTGGAAACTATTTAACAAAAGACGAGAGTTTTCATCAACATCATCAATATAGCAATGCCAATATGACTTTATTATAATTAGTCTTATCTGCTGATATAACCTTTTAATTGTTATTACAAAGCTTTATTTGCCGTTTTACAATAATAAGTTTTCTTTAACTAACGTGCGTTTGGTAGCACGCGCGATGAAAAGCTGCCTAAATTTGCTGATTTACCTGACATATTCAATTTCAACGCATATTAATCGAATTGTAAACTTTAATGCAATCACGAAATGCAAAGTAGCTGTGATGAAAGGTGGAATTTAGTGTTGAGTAGAATATGCTAACTTCCCCTTCCTCAAGTATCTGTGTCCCACAGATTGCCGGAATAAATATTTATTAATATGGTAGAGTCATTGAATCTGAATAATTTAAATTTACAAAAAAAAGGTTTTTTAGCGAAAAAATAGAAAAAAATGAAAGCTTAATTCTTGCAGTTATTATGATTATAGTTATATCGGACGTAGCGGATGTAATATTATTAACAAACGATAAAGGATGGAAAAATTGCGTATTTCCGGTGGTGTAATATAAAATATTTATAATATAAGTTCCGTTAAGAATGTGGATATTGGATTCATGTTGAGTACGATCAACCTGAAATAGAAGGGACATTTTTGAGATGTGACTTATGGATATTTTTCCGGAGCTAGTAACAACTGTAACTCGATTGTCCTTGTAAACTACTTCTTTTCCGTACAATGGCTTATCTTTAGTTTTAATTTGTTTGTTTCTTCTGTAAACAGTATCACCTAATTTGCAACGCTTTGGGGTCTTGCGTTTTCCATTATGTGTTTTTATCTGAGCTTCCTGCTTCCGTAGAATCTCGCACTTAATATTCTCCCTTGACTTGGTCCTAAAATCTAAAAGGTTTTGGTAATTTATCCTTTGGGACCTTCCAAAGAAAATATCTGCCGGTTTGGCTTAAGTGATGGAATGATATGTGTTGTTATGTCTATCTTCAGCGATGCTTACTATTTCCGTCAAGGAGTACTCTGGATCTTCTTTGGAAAGACATCTAATTAGAGTTGGGTCTTACTGGGATTTTTACATACTAGGTATTCCGAGTACGAGTATAAAAAAAACCTGTTCCAAATACATGTTCCAATAATACTAACTAGTATTTTTTGAAGTATGTACATATATACACACAAGTACATGCGATTTGCAGTGATGTAATGAAACGGTATGATATGACCCCCCCTCCCCCACACACCAGACACAAAGTTCCCGTGCAGCTTGTCCACAACTATCCAATGGTTGGTCACGTATTTGGCAAGTGTTTCTCCAATCTAGGAGCCATCTAAGGGAAAACAAGCAAATTCAATCAATTAAATTTGATTTTAATTTTAATATATTCACAAAACCCCTCTTGTATTCGTTCAAATTACCAGTGTAGAAAAATTTGCTATAATAGGCCCTACTAATCCTGTTGCCATCTAGTTGACTTTTCATCGATCCATGCCTGATACCAAACTTTTCCTGGCTAATCTAAAACAGTCGGTTTTCCACTTTGCCTTACTGAAGCATGAATTTGTCTAAAATTTTATTGAGAGATGATAAAAACACTCTACTGCATCAGAGCCGCTAGAAAACTATTTTTCAAAGAAATTGTTTTTGAGTGACAAAATAATGTGGAAAGACGTTATGCACTTTTTTGTAGAATCATATCAACCATTCCTTGTCCCAAGCAACAAAACTCAACTATAACACAAATGATGAAAATGTTCAGTGCTGGCAACACTTTTCGAACGAAACAGCAATAGGTTAACCATACCAAGCTCATACTCAAATAACTTATCCTTTGAATTTCGTTCTCATCGCAGGATTTCATCGAAAGTTTCAGCGGTTAAACGTTGTTTGAAGCTGCCATCCGAAAAATGAGCAAAATTCGGAAAATTTAAAAATTGGTTTCTTATTTTTATCGCAAATGCTTTGCATACGAGTATGTAATTTCAAGCATCTGTTGGTGCAATATTTACGAAAATGGCCAATGCTCGTCACACTGTGCCAGCAGCAGAGCAAAATATATACTAAATCTGCTTCACATTAAGTTAAACCCAACCAGTAAATTTCGTTTCGATTGAATCACTGCGCTGGAAGCTATACGGGTGAAACGAATTTAAGGATTAAAACCCTCAAAACTCAAAACAAATCCTGCAATGACAATTAACAACAAATATTAACGTTTCAAAAATTTAAAAAGTTTGGACAATGGTAGCCCTAAAATTGAATTCACTCCTATAACTTACAGCGCAGCAATTCAATCGAAACGAAATTCAAAGGCGGGGTTTAACACAACTTGAAGCAGTTATGGTGCTAGCACATGATTGCCAGCACCGGATAATTTCGTAAAAATCGCACCAACAGATGCTTCCATTTTCTATTTATAAGCAAACCATTAACAATAAAATAAGCAACCGATATTTAAATGTTCCGAGTTTAGGAAATTTTATTGTTTGTTACTTGAATCTATAACCAAGTTTATTAGCTTGTTCATCTGCATCATCCCCCTTCTATGGTAAGCATAATTTATGACAAACAAATTCGATTATATAAACGCACTAAAAGATTATATAAAAGCAAAGCATCTAAGTTATATATCTATATTCTTTTAGAATCGTCAAAAATTGGTGCAACTGCACCAAGTTGTTTATATGATGTTATTTTATTTGAATAAAGCTCTTTGCCCTATAGCCTCCAGTACAGTCATGGTATAATAACGAAATTCATATGGCAAATTTGAATTATTGTAGACAATATTCAGTAGAAATCTAGTTTGAAAAACAATGATAGGGTTGCCAGCTATGATTGTTTTTGTATTTTTTGACATAGCTTTAGTAAACGATGTTATCATAAAATTTTCAAATTGCAGTGGTCTTGTAGTGAAAATTCACACCAAATACTAAGATCTAGAAAGTTTGAAAGCTCTTGCGAATGGTTACCCTAAATTTCTTTGTATCCCTATAACTTCCAATGCAGTGATCGGATCAATACGAAATTCGCAGAGCAGGTTGACTTCAACGTGAGGCAGATATGACTCATTTTTGGCTTCGGTGCTAGCAAAGGACTGCTAGCACGAGGTGTTTCTGTTATTTTCGTACCAATAAATGCTTGCATTAAGTATTCACATCGCGAATATACAATATATAACAATATATTTTACAATACATACAATATATAATATATAAGACAATAACAACAAAATATAAGACATTATATAACATACAAATCTGCACAAATCCTCTACTGTTCTTCAAATATTAGTATATCTAGCGGTTCTGATGCGCTAGAGTTTTTTATTATTATTTTTGTTCTGTAATGTTTTAATTCAATTTTGCTTTTGTCAAATAACTATGAATTTGGCAATGAATAACTGAATAAAATTTCATTTTGTTGTAATAAAAATTGAAGGAGTTATTTTGAATTCGTTCAAATTTTTCTTCATGATTAGCGTTGTGTAAATAATTGCGGCTACAACTATATATATATATATATATATATATATATATATATATATATATATATATATATATATACATATATATATATATATTTATATATATACTTTATATATATATATATATATATATATATATATATATATATATATATATCTATATAAATATATATATATATATATATATATATATATATATATATATATATATATATATATGTATATATATATATATATATATATTTATATATATATATATATATATATATATGTATATATATATATATACATATATATATATATATATATATATATATATATATATATATATATATATATATATACATATATATATATATATATATATATATATATATATATATATATATACATATATATATATATATATATATATATATATATATATATATATATATATATATATATATATTATCAAAAAAATTCAGTGACTATTTCTCGGAAACGTGCCATCCGATTGAGCTGAAACTTTCAGGATACATTGGTGTGTATGCAGAATAGGTCTAGGCTTCACCACACGTCAATTATCTTTAACTCTTTGGCGCCGGTGGCAATTTTAGTGGTATATATATAATAAATGTATATATATATATATATATATATATATATATATATATATATATATATATATAAATATATATATATATATATATATATATATATATATATACATATATATATATATTTATATATATATTTAATTTCGGTAACTTCATCGAAATTTACAGCAATAGAAAGGTGTTGGGGGTTATCATCCGAAAAATGTGCAGATCTTCGAAAATTTAAACATTGTTGTATATATATATATATATATATATATATATATATATATATATATATATATATATATATATATATATATATATTTATATATATATATATATATATATATATATATATATATATATATATATATATATATATACATTTATATATATTATCACAAAAATTCAGTGACTATTTCTCGGAAACGTGCCATCCGATTGAGCTGAAACTTTCAGGATTATGCAGAATAGGTCTAGGCTTCATCAAACGTCAATTATCTTTAACTCTTTCGTGCCAGTGGCAATTTTAGTGGTATTTTTAATATACCTTTTATTCCGTACACAAATAATTTTTGCAAAAATTAAGGTAACGGAATGAATTTTGAACGTGTTTTAAATGTGAATCGGATAGTGTTTTGGAAGTTCTTTAAGCCAATGTGTGCGCTAGGTGCCTAAAAAAGAACGGGAAAAGTAAAAAAATTTTAAATTGCGATTCTGTTTGACAGAGCTTATCAATCATTTTGAAACTTTCACAGCATATTTATTTATTTATTTATTTATTGTCTAAATCCACAGAACAAATCCAATTATTGATTAGACAAGAAGAAAAAATAAAAATAAATACAAGTATATAAAATATGTAAGAAAAAGAAAATAATATGAAAACCAAGAAAATTAATAAGAAAATATCATGAAACCAAGAAAATTAATAAATTCAGAATGAAGTAATAATACAAAAAAGAATAAAAAGCAAATCGATCGGAAAAGAACCAATCAAAATGAGTAAAATTAGGACATATTACGATTATAAGAGATAACGTTATTTTTGAAATTATTTTTAAACACAGATAACGTTTGAGGCAGAGGACCAAGGTTAAGGCTATTGTGTTGACGAGGCAAACGCAAGAGGGGGGAAAAGAAATAGGTGTCGGTACGGGCAAATGCAACATTAAAGGCAAATAATGTTCTATTAAGACGGCCCGGTTCCCTAATTGAAAGTTGAATGCTGGGGTCAACCAATATACTGCCTTTAAAAAGTTTAAAAAGGAGTACAATACGGAATACTGTACTTATAGAACAACGAGCGGGTGAATCGGCGTTGCACGGATTCAACCGCATCGATCAAGTATCTATAATGTGGACACCAAATTTGGCAACAGTATTCAAGAACACTACGGACAAAGGAAAAAAACAGATAAAGAGAAGTGGAAAGATTAACAAAACGTTTAGAGGATCTGATGATGAAGCCGGAAAAACGAGAAGCCTTGGCAGTGACGTGAAGAATATGCAAGTCGAACTTTAATTTGGAGTCAAAAATCACGCCAAGGTCTTTGATATTAGAAACAGCATTGAGAGGAGAGCCAAGGACACAATAGGAGAAGAGCAAAGGAGATATTTTGTGGGTGAAAGACATTTGATGACACTTCGCAACATTCAAAGTGAGGGAATTAGCAGTGCACCAGTTAGCCAAAGTATCCAAATCGCACTGCAATTTGGTGCAGTCACTAGCGGATTCAATCACTCTGAAAATTTTAAGATCATCAGCGTACAAAAGGCAGGGAGAATTAAAGAGGGCCAAGAATGGATCCTTGCGGAACTCCTGAGGTAGGAAAAAAAGGTGTAGAAGAATAACAGTTAACAGTAACGACACAAGAGCGATCACAAACGTAGGAAGAGAACCAACAAAAAAGGGCACCAGAGATACCAAACCCAGCTAGCTTTGATAGAAGAACAGCATGGTTCACAGAATCGAAGGCCTTGGCAAAGTCGGTATAGATGACATCTACCTGCTTTTGCTGGTCGATTGCGGAAGCAACGGTGTTTGACAAAGTTAATAAGTTTGTAACCGTTGACTTACCTTTGATGAATCCATGCTGTTCCCTGGCCAGCAAGGGCTGGACGAAAGGGTACACTCTATTGTAAACGACTCTTTCGAGAAGCTTACTAAAACAAGGTAAAAGGGATATGGGACGGTAATTAGAGATGGAAGAAATATCACCAGCTTTAAGGATGGGAAATATGTTGGTGGATTTCCAAAGGGAAGGGAAGGTTCCGGTTGAAATGCTGAAGTTAAAAATTATTGACAGAGGAACACACAAGGAAGATGAAAGGGATTTGGTGAAAAAATTTGGAATGCCGTCCGCACCGAAGCTAGTGCTTGCATCAAGAGATAACATTAACAATTCTACTTCTAATGGATTAGTAAGAAAAGCAGAAAGGGTACAATCAGGAACTGGAAAAAAGGTTGAAGGCGAAGAGCTACTATGACGGGAGGTGAAGGAAGAGAAAAATTGAGCAAAAAGCTCACACGAATCTTGAGGTGAGGACGCAGACTTATCATGAAGATACAAAGCAGAAGGAATGCCAGAGGAAGTTTTAAGGGATTTAATATAGGACCGAAAAGGTTTAGGATTGTCAGAAGTAATAGAAGTTTCGACATGCTCTAAATAAGCACGCATAGCATCGTTGGCTGCCCTTTTAGCAGCAGTCCGTAATCTTTTAAAATTCAAAAGGTCATCAAGTGAGCCAGACCTTTTGTATTTGCTACGCGCTGCATCTTTGGCTCTGAGAGCAATCCCGACATCAACGGTGAACCACGGAGGGTCGGAACTTCTTTTACAGCGAAAGGAAGGAGTGTAACAGGAAATTTAGTTGGACAAGAAGGAATGAAATTTGCAGATAGCATCATCCACACTTAGCCCTCTGAAGAAACTATACCAGTTAGTACAAGTTATTTCATTGGACAAAGCAGAATAGTTAGCTTTTTTAAAATTGAAACGAAGTCTAGAGGCATGCTTGTCTTTAGACAAACGGTTTATAGTTAATTCTATACAAAGAGGAGGGTGATGAGGATCAGGGCGCACATACGGAGACAGAGAAGGACTCAGGCAGAGTGAAGAAGGGTGAAGATTAGTCAGAACAAGATAGAGAATCCTGTTGTTAGTATTGGGTAAGTTGTTGAATTGTGAAAGTGAACAAAGGGACAAAAAGGAAGAAGTAGCGATAGAAATATTGTTTGAAGACAAAATACAAGAAAAAGTATTATCCCATTCAAGCGACGGCATATTAAAATCACCTAATAACAGTAAGGAAGCAGAAGGGAAGCGGCGATTAAGGTAGGACGAGAGTTCCGCAAAGAAACGTTCATATACCAGGACAGGGCTACTACAAGGGATGTAGATTGAGGAAGCAAGCAACACTGAGGCTGGTGAAGGAGAAATACGAACAATCACACATTCAACCGGGGCGGAAGGGATGAAGTCACTGCAGAGCGTTCCGTTCAAAGTTTTAAGTATACCAATTAAAACACCACCTCCTCATAAAACAACACCACCTTTCATTGTTAAATATATCCCCAGACAACCAGGTTTCAGTTAGGCAGACAATATCATCAGATGCAATAACAGAAGAAATATTAACATAATTAACCTTGGTCCTCAGACCACGAACGTTCTGATAATATATTTTCAGAGAACGGTTCATATTCTGTTTTTGTTCGATGGTCTGGAACGAAAATTTCTGGCGGGAGTCCTGACGAATTCCTTAACAAATACTCCAGTTGGCCAGAAGTTCTTCTTCAGAAGATCGGTAACGCCAGGAGTGATAGTGATGCAGAAGGAAGATATTTGCTGATCATCTAGGTTGTCCCGTGTAAGCTTTCGACACAGCAACAAACGAGGATTATAACCGAGTTTAGCTCGTACATACTCAGCAACTTGTTCGGCTGTGGTTCTATAAGCGAACCGAGAAATGAAAATTTTAAGTGGTGGTACAATCACTTCCAGTTGGGGAATACCACGAACAGTATCCCTGGTAGACGGAGGATTAATAGAGGTAACAGGTCTTCCGTAGGTTAGCTGCTCCGAATTTGATACAAAAGACCGTTGAGGCGAGTAAATCGAGGTAAGCTTTGGGTCACCGGGATTAATGTTCGTTTTACCAGATGGTCCAGGTAGGTTTTCAGTAAACGAAATATGAGACTGCACAGTTTCCATTGACGGCGTAGTAGTACCTGCTTGTAAAGAATTTGGAGATACCATTCCTTGAGTTGGTTGAGATGTATCGATTGCAATAGTACCGGCTTGTAAAGAATTCGGAGATGACATCCCTTGAGTTGATTGACGTGTATCGATTGCAACAACTAAAGGGGTGGTTGAAATACCTGGAGCTCGTAATTTGCCACGATTACGAGTAACTACGCCAATCGGCGATTTGCCAACATCCGTAGCATCGGTCGTCGCTCGAAAAGTAGTATCCTGCGTGTTGTTGCAGAACGGTTCCAGACTTTCCAACGTGGCGTTAACCTTCTCTTTAGAAGACAGAAGCGCTTTCGCCACATCTTCAAGACACTGCTTAGCAGCACGCACTTTCGTCACGTAGTGAGCCATAGATAGTGAGCGGCAGCGGCTGCAAAACCAGTACAGGCCGGCAGTGTCAGCTAGGGAATCGCATATACGCCCAGTCAAGCCAACACATCCGGCGTGAAATGTTTTACCGCAGAAACCCGAGCATAACACGAACGGGGAGCTGTCTGATTTCGCGGTACAGGACGTCGCGTTGCACTCGGCCATGGTTCGAGTGAAAGAACAGTAGCGATTTTATATAGCACCGCCGAACAATAGATGAATTGAAGCTTATGATCAAGCGAGCACAACTGCGTAAAGATGGTCGAAAGTAGATAATAAAAATACACCAGATACGAGTTTCGACCGCAAGATGTTAAGTTAATGGTTAGGAGCTTGGGTGTAGCGGACCCAAATCAACAATAGGTTAATGTCACAATTACACACCAAACTACGTAAAGTAATTCCACAGAGCACTAGGAGGAGTTTAGTCTAATACACAAACCACTATCATAGCATATATTCAGAGCGGTCAATGAGCTTTTAGGCTAATACGCGAGCCAGTAATTTGACTCTGTCGATAACACAGCATAGATTTAAAGCGGTCAATTAGCAGTGTTGTATACAAAAACAATCTTTAGAATAAGATTATCAGAGAAGGCACAGCATCGGCACTCAGAAAAACTACTTAATGGCGCGAAAAGTATAAGAAATAACACAATCTATGGCAGAATCACTATCATAGCATATATTCAGAGCGGTCGAAGGGCTTTAGACTAATACGCGAACCAGTAATTTGACACTGTCGATAACACAGCATAGATTTAAAGCGGTTAATTAGCAATGGTGTATACAAAAAAAATCTTGAGAATAAGATTATCAGAGAAAGCACTGCATCGGCACTCGGAAAAACTGCGTAATGGCGCAAAAAGTATAAGAAATAACACAATCTATGGCTGTGAAGCGCGCAAAAGAAACGATGTTAAAAACCAATCGCAGTAGAGATTGTTAACTGTAAATTTGCAGAAAAATTCACGGATGAATCTTAAAAATAAGATTATCGCGGCGGCACTAAACCGGCACTCAGAAAAAATTTGTAATGGCGGGAACAGTATTATTAAGATCACAGTCAGTGCAAAACCCAAGAAAAAATGACCGAATTAATTAAGCAAAGCGAAAAAAAAGGCAGAGCGAAGGTGCTCGATGTAGACACCTGTCACAAGGTCGAAGTATTGTTATTGTTTAAATGTAAATTTGTGAAGCTTTTGAGAGCATGTTGACAACCCTGTAGCTAGAGCAGACGTTGAAAATGAAAGCTTTCAAATCATCGACTCTCCGGAAAAATTGTCGTTTCTTGGAAAAAAAAGTCATTCATATATAAATCTTATGCTTTGTCTGCACAGTCAAAGTAAAAAATTTGAAATTTTACAACGCGCACGCCTATTAACCCTTTTCCTATACCTAAATTTTTAGCATCGAAAATTTCTGTTCCGGAAACTCACGACCCGATAATCTGAACTATTTGAAATTTGGGACATGTGTTGTTCTTAAGTAAGACCAGGTCTGATAAAAATTATTTTGAAATGCGGGCAGTTTTGTGCCAATGGTGCTATTTTGAAAAATTACTAAGAAAAATAACTGCTTTTGGCCCTATAAATTCTGATCCAGTCACTCGATTTGGACGAAATGCAGAGTAGGTCCAGGTTTCACTAACTGTCAATTATTTTTAGCCCTTTGGCGCCGGTGGCTATTTAAGTGGTATTTGTAATATACCTACTTTTCCGTCCACAAATAATTTTTGTAAAAATCTCGGTAACAAAATAATATTTGAACGATTTTTACATGTGAATCGGATAATGTTTTGGTATTTTTAAACCCCATGTGTGCTTCACTTCAACGTATAGAGATGAGGTATATTTTTTTGCTTCAGTGCTATCAAAGGGCTGTCAGCACTAGGCCTTTTTGTTATTTTCATTCCAATAAATGCTTGCATTAACTATTCGCCTCTCAAACAATGGCAATGAAAATAAGTAAACAATGTTTAAATTTTCGAAGATCTGCACATTTTTCGGATGACAACCCCCAACACCTTTCTATTGCTGTAAATTTCGATGAAGTTACCGAAATTAAAATAAACTTAGACTCTATTATTACTTAGGGTGTATTAGTTTTAAGTAGGAAAAGTAAGTAGTGGTAGAATACATACTCCTCATATGTATTCCGTTTGTCCTTTCTTCATATTCCTTGTTTGGAGTCACGCCGCCTTTTGCTTGATGAATGTTTCCTGTTCAAATTGCAGCGAGGTACTATATCTGGCTTCACCGATTCATTCCGACCTCGCAGCTTGTTACGGAGCAGCCGGTCTTAGGAATTTGTACTTCTCTTCTCCTTTCGTTAGAATCCCTGAACGTCATAATGAATTGGGCTTTGGAGCTCTGCCACAATCATTCTATAACTTTAAAAGATGTTTTAAAGTATTTATTCTAGATCTGAGCGTTGGGTCATTAGATTATTGAATTATATTTTTCTTTTTGTAAACATTAATCTTTTTTTTTATCCTTTTCTTATTTCATTAACATAATTGGAATTTGTATTCTACTGTAATGAATATTGAAATATACAAATAAATAAATTGATCAACTGATGTATAAGATCAACCGATTTGTACTAAATTTTTATCATCTCTGGTAAGATGGTGCTCAGTGCAGTCTCATACTTGGATCAACAAAAAAGCTTAGTTCGCCACCTGAAGAAGATATTGAGTTGTATTAGTTCTGTACAAAACTTTAATTTTTATGTTGCAATTCTTACCGAATCGGACTGTAATGATAAAAGTAAATTAGCTCAGTATATGGACAAAACTTTCACTTTAACGTTGCGATTCTTCATAAATCGAGGTCACCAAATGTGGTCGTCAAACTTAACTCTTACTACGGTACTAGGGATTCCAATCCCGAACCATATTTTCAATCCCGGGATTACGGGATTAAAAAATCTTAAATCCCGGGATCCCGGGATTTGAAATTCAAAATACAACACAACAAAATAAGTCAAGTTTCTAGTAAACAGATTATATAATTTGCCATCATTTCAAAACTACAACAATAAGTAAGCTCAAAACTGTATAAAAAATTGCATTATTACTAATTTATATTATTGATGCAAATAAAAACAATAATTTTAATTATCCAAAACGTTGACAGTATGAAGACAGATATTAAAAATTACATCTATTACAAATTACAGCAAAAAATCACGACAAAAAACCACAACAACAAAACACAACTCTTAGAATTGAGATACATAATAAAGTAACATATAAAAAATTCGGCCAAAGTTCATTAGGTTTTTCGGAAGTAACATTGAAGCAATAGCATAGCATCTAAGGTATCGTCTCCAAGCCTGCTTCTAAATTTATTCCCGATTTTGGACGCCTCGGAAACGGTCGAGAAATATTGGTACGCCTGCTCCAAACTATGCAAGTGCCACCACTTTCGAAAGATACATTTCTTTTGCAATGGTTTTAATTAGATTAGTTTCTTGCGGCATTTCATGATTGATTATTTTCATACTTTTGCAGCTCTTCTTGTAGCGTTAATTGACGACTATCTTGTTCTGATCAATATGGGTATCTACTGGGTTCTCTTCATTTCTTTGGCTACCAAGCATAGGATTCAGCATCTAGATCATTGTAGTATTTTTTTTTAATATTTGCGTTGCTTGGTTTCAAAAATAGAGATTTTATTTCATTTGGTAAATTTTCGCTGGTACAATGTGGATTCTGGAGATAGCTTAGCATACCACTGAGGCTCTTTTATTCAGTCCAATATTGCAATTTTCATAGCATTCAGAAGAATAGACCGTTTTTCTCCTAACAGCCTAAAGACAAATCTTGATGAAGTATTAGCAGTGCATAAATTAACAAGTCTGCGACTAAAGGCCGTCACAGCCAATTTTACAGGGAGTAAAACTTCAATAATTTTCTGAATCGAATCAAACTCTGTTGCTTCTAATTGCTCTGAATATTGCAGGCCTATTAGTTTATACTATTTTTCAAAATGGGAAACTATTCGAGCATTGTCAAGAGACTATTACATCTTGTTTTAAAATCCATTTAAAGGAGACAGTTAAATGTCTTGCTTGGATCCGACATAGTTTTAAAGATCGTTATTATTTTTCGTTGGAGCTTTTTTAAAATATAAAACTACCTAACGAATTTTCTTCATGCATGCGCTGATGTCCTTCGTCTGATCTAGCGTGTCTTGCAGGCGACCGGTTTCAACGTAGTTAGCTGATTCAGGACCATCCAAATCTTCGTGGTCGTCGTTCAGACTATCAGCTGCTTCATCAACTCTTTAATCTGGAATGGACCTCATATTATAGCGAACATCGCAAACTGCCAAGTGGATGCTATGCGCCAAACAAATATGTTGCTCTGTACCAACTAGTCTGCCTACTTTTCGCATTTCGTTTGACCCATCAGTTACTATGGTAACAATGTCTTTTCCTAAAGAAACATTAAACTCATATCTAGGTAGTTTCCAGCTGTCATTGATATTCTTACTCGCATCAAGCTCCAGTAAGAATTTACTTAGTAGATGTTTATATTTATAAAGCGCTTATTTGCAGTCAAGGTCCATTCATCAAACATCAAACTGAACCGTTCACCTGAGATACTAGCCTGTTATATCTTATTTTTTATTATTTTCTTTCTCCTGCTTGCATAGAAAACAACCTTTTTTTGATTGTTGTTAAGGATTTTGGTAAATCTGTGTATGCATTCGCTAGTATTAATTTCCTCAAATCATTCGATGTAACGAATGCACTAAATGTGAAACAGTCCATACTTATTTATTTACAAACCCCTTTGTACTCTCTTGTTAACTGTTACATCGGTTTGTTTTGCTCTATTCTTTACGCATTTTGATGTGAGCTAATTGTTTTCTCATAAATATGGATTCTATTTGCACTTTTCGAGTCTTGCTGTAACTTGATTCCCGATAATGCTTGACTCCCGGCCCCGAAATCCCAGCCAATTTCTGATCCCGAAAATCCCGGGATTAGAGCTCATCAATCCCGGGATTTTCGGGACCAGAAATTGGCCGGGATCCCGGGATCCCGGGATTGGATTCGCTATACGGTACCCAGTGCAGTCTCACAGCTAGGTAAAGAATAGAAAGACGTATTTGCCGTTGAATAGTAGGTGATACTTTATTGATTTCGTTTTTGGTCTTTTATATGATTAAAGTTTTTAACTTGTTCTTATGTTGCACACGCGCATCGATGGCATATTTCCAAAGAGCAATGCTTTCGTCGCGTGTGCAATTACAGTTTTTAATCATAGACCAATACATGTCGAAATAGCAGTAGCTAGTATAAAATATATTATTTGAGAATTTGTGTTGATATGCATACGTGCAAATAATATGTATTCGTAAAAAATATGATTTTAAACTCAAGTTTTATTTTACAGATGATTTGTATGAACACTTTAATTTATATGAACTTATTTATAGATTTACGGAGTTGACTGATGACTTAGCCCCGTCAGAAGAGAAAAACGATTAAATGACATGCACAAAAAGTGTTTTGCTTCTTACAGCACAGAAAAAAATTGGCTGAAAGAGTTTTGCCTCGGAAGAGAAACCGTCAATGATATCAGCCATAACGTTCAACCGATGACATTGCCCACTCCAAAAACTATCGCTCTAAATAAAGCAGATATTTTAAGTGACTGCCGTTTAACGAATAGAAAAATTGCACATAGACTTCAGCTCTTTTTTAAAACCATCCATCGTGCGATCCATGAGTATCTTTATATGAAAAAGTCAGTCAAAAATGGGTCCCGAAACTTCTTTCAGCTGTGCGCTTTCTCTCCTGTGAATTTACTGTGCTTTCGAGTTTTTCTATCGTTGTGGAAAAACCCAAAGAATGTGATCAAGTGACAAGTGACTACTGATTAGACGATGGTCTTGCCTTATGATCCAGGAAGCAAGCGCAAGTCAATGGAATTGCGTTTAAGGGGTGAAAAGCCACCAAGAAAGGCAAAGATTCAACAATCTACCAAAAAGTCATGTGCACAATCTTTTAGTATTTCCAAGGTAGTTGGGTGGCAGTGGCGTGCATTAGCTCTTCGTGCAGGGTAGGCAGTAACATAAGTGTCTTAGAAGTAAACATTACGGGAAAATGAAAAATGATAATTGAAAATTCTATGCAATGCATTATATTCATCAGCATACATTTTTCCTGCTGAAGAATATAATGCAAGATAAACAAAACAAACAGTGACTGTGCTTGCAGTCAGTCAGCCAAGTAAATTTATCGTAAGACTTGCCATTAAACTGAATGATAGCATTCCTTTTTTACTAATTTTCGAAGAAAAGTAGTATTAAACTCGTTTCGCCGAAAATTCATATTTCTTTATATATATATATATATATATATATATATATATATATATATATATATATATATATATATATATATATATATATATATATATATATATATATATAATAAACACACTGCAATATAACACTGCAATATAATAAACACACATAACATTTTTAAATTAACTTCACTGGCCGAGCTATTGAAAAGTTAAATTGACATTATAATCCCATAACTTATCAGTTTTGGTAGCAACATTACATTAGCAACCGCTTTCCGATCTGACGGGCAAATCCACACGACGATCGAATCCGCACGGCACCGAATTTTCGCCCGCATTTTTGATAAAATATATACATATATTTCACTTACCTACCAACCAATTGGTTTTTGTCTGTGATACCAAGTCAAAATAATTGCATACTTTCGGGCACTTATCATATTGGATTCCTCTGAGCATCGAATCGACAAATTCTTTAATTAATCATGAGCTTCAAGTGCAGCCTCGAAAATTGCTTTGCATTCGACAACACGATGAAATTCGTGATATGCAAAGCTTTCTGCAATAGGAAGTTGCACGGTGCCTGCATGGGTGCTCCCAGAGATTGGTTCCACCCGTATCTCGAGAGTCATTTTATCTGTACAGACTGCCAAAATATTGAAAGACTCTTAAAAATTATGTACGACAACTTGATTAACTATATTGGGACACTTAATTCGGAAAAAGACAATATCATATCCAAGCAACTTGCACAAGCGCGAGCAAATGAGGAATTCCTGTCGGAAATATCAAGTCATTTCGATGGTCTGGCGTCTACCTTTTCTAAATCGAACAGTATTAGCCACGGAAAGTCTTTTGACACGCTTGGGAAGAAAATGGATACTCTAATTGATAAAATGGGTTCCATTGCATCGAATTTGTCCACTCTCAATAACGCTAATGATACTTGCCAAACAAACAACAAAGGTACGCTTGTAAATTTTGAACAATTTTCACGAACGTTAAAAATGCAAACTGACAGACTCACAGACGCTTTTTCTGAGCAACAACTAAAATTAGCTGATATCAGCAGAAAGTTGGAGGATTTAGACCGTCATTGCAAAACCTCAAGAAATGATGCAGACGAAGATTTATTAGCGAACGAGATAACACTCCATCAGGAGCTCCTTAGCACAACGTTGGAAATAAATAATAACGCAACGGCTATGAATACAAGGACGCAGGACAAAGCAACATCGCCTATAAGGAATCTAGCTGAGGGTACAACTCCATCTATTCAGCAAAAATTTTCGAACCTCAACGGTGAAACACCAATTTACAAGTTCGGTACTTTTTGGTCCCAAAACGATTGGCAGAATCGTATACAAAAAATAAAAAAAACGAACGATATTCTTCACAATAAGAGGACGTCTTCCAATTTAACGACTTCAGTAAACAAAAGTGCATTCTTTGTGAAAGGGATTCCTTATTCTGCTGACGACGAATGGTTGGGAAAGATTCTCGAAGCAGATTTTCATATAAACGACTACGAAGTGAAATTTTTATCCCAGCGTAAACATATATCCTCAAGACGGTGTAAGGTCTTCATCCCATCCAAATATGCCTGGCTTTTTACTTGCTTGAGTGGAAACAACAGCCCCATCAATTGGAAAGGAGTGACATTCAGCCCCTGGAGAAACATCACCGACAAAACTAGCTATAAGAAAAAACAAAAAATTGTAAGAAAAAATTGTATCCCTAGTCACACCTTTACCCAATTTCCTTCCACCCATAAAACTCGCTCATCACGTACTCAGTCTCAATTTTCAATGACAACAGATAATTCTTCCTTATCTGACTGTTCCAATGCTTTTACTCATAATAATAGTAATGCACTGATACCCCCAGCAGTTAACACGGCATCTTCTCCCTCAAGCAGGTGTACCAACGCTGCTAATAAACACTCCTCCAAGGTTTCCAGTCAGGCCGCCGCAAACTTAGCTCCTTCTACGAGCAATATAAATTATTCTTCTAATGGTAGTAATATGACATCTGAATCTCTTCGAAGATCAGGCAACCCTTTTAGGCATTTTTCCTAACCGATCTCAGAAAAGCCTCAAACTTTTTTACCACAATTGTGGTGGTATGAGAGGCAAACTAAGTAAATTATACCTTGACGCCAAATCGTGCCATTTTAATTTACTCGCCATCACCGAAACTTGGCTTAATGCCTCTCATAAGAATGAGGAGATTCTTGATAGTAGTTGGACTATTTACAGAAGCGACCGTGATTATTGTTCTACGGGTCAGTCGCGAGGAGGTGGTGTCTTACTTGCTGTTAGCAACACACTTTCAAGTGAGCTTGTAGATACCACTCCAAATGTTTTCTTCCAATGTATAATTGTTCGGATCTCCACTAATAACAACTCAATTTACATCGCTGTTGTCTACATCCCCCCTAGATCTGACGAGTCCATCTACAGCAATTTTTGTGACACAATATCTTCATTAGCAACATCACTTAGCGAAAAAGATAAAATAATAGTTTTGGGTGACTTCAATCGTCCGAATCTTTGCTTTGTTCCGGATGAAAATGACTCTTACCTTCTCCCCGTAAACCTTGTAGACACCAACGATTTCAATCTTGCGAGTGCCTTTTATGGTAATGATTTGCAGCAGGTTTCCCAAACTCCTAACCAAAATGGTAATTGGTTAGATCTTGTTTTCACAAATGCTTATGACGAAGTAGTGGTTAGTCCAACTAGTGACGCAGAGCATCTTTTTTGCAATAGTTTACACCATACAGCACTGTCAGTCGAACTTTCCACTCCAGATTCCACTTGCTTGAAAACTTACAATAACTCAATTGTATTTGACTTCCGTAATGCTGATTATGAAAGCATTAAACATGTTCTTGATACTACTGATTGGTCGACTACTCTTTCAACACAAGATCTCGAGACAGCCATTTCCTCTTTTTACAACAAAATATTTGACGCCGTTGAAAGATATGTTCCAAAGATAAAAAAAAAGAATAAATTGTCTGAGCCATGGCTTGATAGGGACCTTAGGCATATGCGAAATCGTAGGAACAAACTTTATAAGCTTATTAAAGAAAATACCGATGTTATTCCTGCTATTCAGGAAGAATATAATGAAGTTGCTAAGCAATTTTTAGCAAAGTCTCATGAGGCTTATGACACTTACATTAGAACAACCGGCGAAAATATAGTCCGCGACCCGAAAAAATTCTTTGATTTTGTTAATGTGAAGCGAAAAACTACTGGCTATCCATCGTCCATGTTTCTTAATAATATAACGTCTTCCTCTCCTAAAGAGATATGTGACCTATTTGCTGATAGTTTCCAAGAAATTTTCAATGCACCAGACCCATCAAACTCACACCTTTCTTCCGCTGACTCAGCTTCAACAGCTTTTGTGAACCATTTAGAAATTTCCCGTGATGAAATACGTAAAGCTATTTTGGATCTCGACTGCAACAAAGGCCCTGGGCCCGATTTTCTTCCTCCGATCTTCTTGCGCAAGTGTGTAGAGCAGCTTATAGATCCCTTGCATATTTTCTTTAACAGATCACTTTCGTCGGGAATTTTCCCATTCTGTTGGAAGCTTTCGTATGTCACACCCATATTCAAAAATGGTGATCGACGCTGTATCCGAAATTATAGGGGCATTGCCATTTTGTCTTTGATTCCGAAACTTTTCGAAAAGGTGGTATACGATAAACTTTCTCCGCTTGTTGATTCCCGTTTGAACGAGCAACAACATGGCTTTAGAAAAGGTCGCTCAACTACCACGAATTTGACAATTCTAATCTCTGACGTTCTATGCAAAATGGAAAAAGGATACCAAATTGACGCAGTCTACACTGACTTCAGTAAGGCGTTTGACAGAGTTGACCATTCTACCTTGATTCTAAAGCTTCAGAAATTTGGTATTGCCGGGTCTTTACTCAGCTGGCTGACCTCCTACCTTCGCGATCGCACACAATGTGTAAAATTTCAAGGATTTTTATCGAAAAACGTTAGTGCTACCTCTGGTGTACCCCAAGGTAGCCATCTTGGCCCACTTCTTTTTAATATATTTATTTCTGACTTATCTGACGTCCTAGCAGGCATACCTCATTTACTCTATGCAGACGATCTCAAACTTTATCAGACTATTGAATCGAAATCGGATGCCCCCTTTCTCCAATCCAAGCTTAATTCACTTGATCAGTGGTGCAATATAAACAAGCTCTCTCTCAATATCAGCAAATGCCAAGTTATTAGTTTTTCCAGGAAATGCACGGTCACACACAATACCTACTTTCTCGGCAATAATATGCTAACCCGAGTTGATAACATTGCTGACCTCGGTGTTATCTTAGATGAAAAACTCCGCTTCACCTTACACTTTGATAAAATGCTTTCTCGTGCGAACAAACAGCTAGGTTTCATCAAAAGACGTGCCAAAGAATTCCGTAGTCTGTGGGTCACAAGATCCTTATACACTTCACTTGTACGTCCTATTCTCGAATACGCTTGCATTAGCTGGAATCCCGCTTTTGAAACCTACAGTGACAGACTCGAGTCAATACAAAAACAATTTCTACTTTTCGCCTTGAGAGAACTGTACAACCCTTATGATTTTAATAGCTTGCCCCCTTATGAGTTTCGACTGGGTCATTTAAACCTATCGACACTAGCCTCCAGAAGAATAATGATATCGGCCTGCTTCACATTCGACGTCATTAGAGGCACTATTAATGTAGAATTCCTGAATAGTAAAATTTCGATAAATATCCCTGTGAGGAACACCAGGTCCAATCGTTTCCTAAAAGAATATTCACATTCGACGACATATGCAGCAAATGAGCCTATAAATAGATGCTGCAGAATATTCAACAGCATAAGTCACTTATATTCCCCTACGATTTCCAAATCATCCTTCAAATCCTCTCTTTTGCATGCCATCCATACCCCTAAACCTTAAGCCATAGCTATATGTCAATGTTTTTATTTATTGATTGTTATTTATTAATCTTTTTGTTACTTTTTTCATTTGTTTGTTACTTATTTAACTTGTTTGTTTTTACTTTTTACTTCACTTTACTTTTCCATTTTATTTTTATTTTGTTATTTTATATAAGATTTTGTACCTTGTTTGGTGAATTAATAAAATAAAATAAAATAAAGTAAAATAAAATATATATATATATATATATATATATATATATATATATATATATATATATATATATATATATATATATATATATATAATCAAAATGATTAAGGGAGATAATCTCTGGAGTGGCCGATCCGATTGAACTGAAACTTTCGGAGAACGTAGATGTATTTAGTAAGTAGGTCCACAATTTGCTGAAATTCAGATATTGCATTTGCGAGCGTTTTGGTGAATTTTGAGGTACTCCTATATTTCCAAGCTGCGTGAATTTTTGTTCAAAAAAAGTATTGGGAATGAAAACTTATTATGTTTTAAGCTTGTTTATGGTAAAGAATTGGAAATTTTGAGCCGTGTGTGGGTGCAGCGTGCCTAAAAGTAGGCAAGGATTTTTTTTCAAATTTTGATTGGTCATTACTTCTGACAAAAACATTGGATCATCGTGAAATTTGCTGAGCGTATTGATGTTGACTAAAATTTAACACACATGGATTTTCAAGATAGTGCCGGCAACCCTGTAGCTGCGGCAGGCTCTTGGAAAAAAATCCTTCAAATCATTGAACCTCCTGAAAAATTTTTGATTTTTGACAAAAAATTCAATTCATTGATAAATTTTAACGTTTGTGCATCATGTCAATTTGAAATTTTTAAAATTCCGATTTGCACAAGAACGGCAACCCATCACTAAATTACCTCTATTTTCAGCACTCGAAAGTTCTGTTCACGAGAACTGACGACCGGATTATCCGATCATAATGAAATTTACAAAACATAATGATATCAATTAGGACCAAGTCTGGTAGAAATGATTTTGAAATGCGGGTAACTCTGTGGCAGTGGTGCCATCTTGAAAAATCACTGAGAAAAAAACAGCTTTTTGGCCTATAACTTCCGATTCAGCCATCAGATTTAAACAAAATTCACACAATAGTTGGACCTTATTTAAAATAACATTTAATGAAAATTTGACTGAAAAATTAGAAGAGGGTTGCCAGCTATGGTGATTTTTGTCTCATAAATCTTGCAAATTTGCTCAGCAAAATAAAGCTTTTTTGCCTATAACTTCCGATGCAGTCATGATATCAAAATGAAGTTTATGCAGTCAAAAGATTTTGATGTGAGCCAAATGTCATAAGATTTTAGTGCGAAAATAGTGGAAGAGCTGCCAGCTATGACTATTTTTGTAATTTTTGGGATTTCATTACTGCGCGATTATGTGATTAGATTTGCAAATGGGATCTATCCTGCCATGAAAATTAACAACAAATATTAACGCTTTAAAAATTTGAAAAGTTTTGAGGGTGGTAATCCTAAAATTTTTTTCACCCGTATAACTTCTAGCGCAGTGATTCAATCGAAACGAAATTTACTGGTTGGGTTTAACTTAACGTCAAGCAGATTTGGTATATATTTTGCTTTGCTGTTGAAACAGGGTAACCACCATTAGCCATTTTTGTAACTATTGCATCAACAGATGCTTTAAATTACATACACATATGCAAAACATTTGCAATAAAACTAAGAAACCAATTTTTAAATTTTCCGAGTTTTGAACATTTTTCGGATGGCAGCCTCAAACAACGTTTAACCGCTGAAGCTTTCGATGAAATCCTCCGATGAGAACGAAATTCAAAGGATAAGTTGATTTAAGTATGAGCTTGTGAAGGTTAACTTATTGCTGCTTCGTTGGGAAAATATATCCAGCATTGAACATTTTCATCATTTTCATCATTAGTTGAGTTTTGTTGCTTGGGATAAGGAATGGTTGATATGATTCTACAAAAAAGTGTACACCGTCTTTCCACATTTTTTTGTCACTCAAAGACAATTTCTTCGAAAATTAGTTTTCTAGCGGTTCAGGTGCGCTAGAGTTTTTACTAATGTTCGAAGAACATTAGTATTAAAATCGATTCGGCCAAAAATTCATATTTCCATATATATATATATATATATATATATATATATATATATATATATATATATATATATATATATATATATATATATATATATATATATATATATATATATATATATATATATATATATATATATATATATATATATATATATATATATATTCAAAAAATTTCAGTGAGATAATCTCGGGAACGCGCCATCCGATTGAGCTGAAACTTTCAGGATACATTGGTGTATATGCAGAATAGGTCCACGTCTCACTAACTGTAAATTATTGTTAACCCTTTGGCGCCGGTGGCCATTTTAGTGATATTTTTAATATACCTATTATTTCGTACACAAATAATTTTCGCATAAATAAAGTTAACGAAATAAGTTTCGAACGTGTTTTACATGTGAATCGGATAATGCTTTGGAATTTTTTAACACTATGTGTGCGCTGGGTGCCTAAAAAGAGAACGGGAAAATGTGAAAATTTTTAAATTGCGATAACTTTTGACAAACCTATTCAATCATTACGAAATTTACGGAACATATTAGTATTATTTAGTTGTAGATTTGTGTAGCTTTTAATGGTTGTGCTGGCAACTCTGTAGCTAGGACAGGCACTGAAAGTGAAAACCTCCAAATCATCGTCTCTCTTGAAAAAATGCCGTTTCTTCAAAAAAAAGCCATTCATATATAAATTTTGTGCTTTGTTTACATAAACAAAAAAAAAAAAATATATGGTATTACGGGCACGCCTAGTAACCCTTGCCCAATTTACCTATATTTTTAGCATCAAAAACTTCTGTTCACGGAAACTCACGATTAAATGAGCAGAATTAATTGAATGTATTGGTCTTTAATAGGACCAGGTCTGATAGAAGTGATTTTGATATGTGAGCAATTCTGTGCCAGTGGTGCCATCTTGAAAAATCACTAAAAAAGATAATTGCTTTTAGCCCTATAAATTTTGATTGAATCGTTCGATTTTGACAAAATTTTCACAATAGCTGGACCCTACTTTAAACCATGTTTGGTAGAAATTTAGTTGAAAAATTTGGTTGAAAATGCCAGCTATGATAATTTTGGTGTCTTAAATTTGAAAAAATGAAAATTTGGAAGTGTTTTCACTCATCAAACCATCGAATATCCTCAAAAATGTCCGTTTCGTACAATAAAACCAATCTGTATACAAATCTTATGCTTAATCTACACTTTCAAAGTAAAACATTGGAAATTTCATGTCGGACAAGAACGGTAACCCTTTCCCAGTTAACCTATATTTTTAGCATCAAAAACTGCTGTTCACGGGAACTCACGAACCAATAATCAGGTACAACTTAAATTTACAGAATGTATTGAACTAAAGTAGAACCAGGTCTGATAGAAGCGATTTTGAATTGTAGGCAACTCTGTGCCAGTGGTGCCATCTTGAAAAATTACATAGAAAAAAAACTGCTTTTTGCCCTATGAAATGTGAATAAGTAACCCGATTTTTATGAAATTGACACAATAGCTGAACCTTACTCTAAACTCTGTTTGATATAAATTTCGTTGAAAAATTCGGTTGGTGCTGCCAGCTTTGGTAATTTTTGTGTCTTTGGTATTGAAAATTCACTCAGGAAAATAAAACTTTTTGCCCTATAACTTCCAGTGCAGTCATGAAATCAATACGAATTTCATACTTTTAATGGAACCTATTATAGACATTATTCAGGCCAAATATTGTTGAAAAGCCACGATAGGGTTGCCAGCTATTGTTGGTTTTGTGTTTAATTGCAATATCTTTACTAAGCGGTTTTATCGTAGAATTTTCAAATGGTAATGATATTGTAGTGACAATAAACAGCAAATATTAAGTTTTCGATTATTTGAAAAAACTTGCTGCAGGTAACCCTAAAATTCTTTATACTCCTATAACTTCGAATGCACTATACCAGGGGGAGCAGATGTAATATATTATTGGCTTTGATACTGGCAAAAGGTTGCCAGCACGAGTCGGTTGTGCTACTTATGTATCAATAAATGCTTACAGTTAGTATTCATACCGGGAACATTTACAATGAAAATAAATAACCAATGTTTCAATTCTCAAAGTTCTGCAAATTTTTCAGATCGCAGCCCCAAACACCAACTTCAGTTACAGTGCTGCAGGCACTGAGCATTTTCTTCATTGATGTTTTATGAGATGCTGCTTTGAAAATTTTTGTGAAATAAGCAACTGAGAGCGAATATAATTAACAAGTGTTGCTCTCATAAACTTTGAAATTCATGCCAGTGGTAATATCTGAAACCTTTCCACCATATGAGTTATAAGACCAAAGTAAAACCTGGCGTTTGAATTAGTTTGGCTGTAATAAGCAGCTAACGTGGTAGAATATGCACTCAAAATCTGCACGATTCTTCTACTGTTCTTCAAACATTAGTGTTTCTAGCGGTTCAGGTGCGCTAGAGTTTTTAAGTTAAATCCAACGATGGTGTCATTCTCCCCCCACTGAGATGACTCGACACTTATTTTCGAATGAAAGGGCTGAAACCCCAACTCCATCAACTTTGATACACAAAGGCTTTCACATAAAATACACACCAATGCTTCCATTTCACAAGTTATAGTTTTCTTCGGAAACTGAGTTATTAGCTCACTTCTTTTATTTATTCGTTAAAATTTGGCTGATATATACTAACGTTCAATCTATAATAACCGTTCTCACGTTGTGCAAATGCTTTGTACTCTAGAACTAATGAGACAGAATTGTCATTCAAAACTAGGTAGAATTCTGTCATTTTACGTATAAATTTTTAAAATTATTTCAGGCATTACTATACAAAAAAACACAAGTGTTTCACATAATATATATATATATATATATATATATATATATATATACATATATATATATATATATATATATATATATATATATTTATATATATATATATATATATATACATACATAAAAATATTTATGTAAAAATTTAAAAAAAAATATTTTTATATAAATATATTAATAAATATTTTTATGTATATATATATATATATATATATATATATATATATATATATATATATATATATATATATTTATATATATATATATATATATATATATATATATATATATATACAGTCCCTGGCCAAAAAATTATGAACACTTGCAAATTTCATCATTTTGCTGAATTGTCTTAAGTCTTTCTTAGATAAAACGCATGTGGCGTTTAATTGCTGAATGTTCGGGATTAACTGATTAGTTTACCGTGAATTTATCATGGTTTGATCCTATTTTCAGGTCAAAAAGTATAAATGCCTGGCAATAGGTGTGAAAATTGCCAGTTTTTCAAGTGTACAAGAATCAGTGAGTGTGTTGTTTTCGTATTGTTTTCTGTGAATATTTTGTTAGTTGCGTTTGAAATTTCATATTTTAGTGAAATAAACATTAAATACTTACGCAAGTAATGCAATTGGTGATACTTGAAATTTTAGTTTAGCCAAAAAGGGACACAATATTTATTTATTTATGAAAATTTAGTATGGGACGTAAAGCAGATATCACTGCAGAGAAAAAATATAACATATCTGCACTCCTGAGATTGGGAAACCATTCTTTAAGAAAAATAGCTCGCTTGGAGGGTGTTTCTCCGGGTACTGTTAAGCACATTCAAAATAAAATGACAGAAAATCTGTCTCCCATTGGTTCGAATCGAGCAAATTGTGGGAGAAAAAAAAGACTACGCCCAGGGGTGATCGGAAAATTATTTCCATTGCTGCTGGACACCGCAGGGTACCTTTACGTGACCTCAATAAAATGATTTCCGAGGCGGGCGTGGATATATCGGAGCGAACTTTACGAAGAAAGTTGAAAGAAGCAAGCTTCCGATGCAGGCGACCAGCAAAAAAGCCTCGTTTAAATGAAAATCAAAAAAACAAGAGACTTTTGTTTGCTAATGAGTATGCACAAAAGTCCGATGAATTCTGGAAAAAGGTATTTTTCATTGCTCTTTAAATATTTCTTCAATTTAAAACCAATTTCTTAATTTTTTTAATTTTGCAATATTTTTCAGATAGTCTTCACTGACGAATCGACCTTCCAATGCCTGACAGAAGCCAGTCAATTCGTCAGACGGCGTCCAGGAGAGAAATATGACTCGTCCTGTATTACACAGACTGTAAAACATCCACCTTCTGTTATGGTATGGGGAGCCATAACAGCCGACGGACCGGGACCCCTGTATTTTGTCGAGGGAACGATGCGACAAGACCAATATTTAAAGGTTTTGGAGACGGTCGCTATGCCTTATTTTGCTGAAATCGGGTTTTGGACAGTTCCATACACTTTCATGCAAGATGGTGCTCCATGTCACACAGCCAAAAGTGTAAAAAGGTTCATGTCCGACAAAAATATCCCTGTTTTACCCTGGCCAGGAAACTCACCGGACTTGAATCCAATTGAAAACGTGTGGCATGAGCTAAAGCGGCTTGTTTATAAAAAAAGAATACCAGCCGTCCAATTTTAATTGAAAACATAAAAAAAATATGGCATGAGGCACCCGAAATCAAAGAGTGCATCAAAGCTTGCATAGAAAGTATGCCGAGGAGAATCGAAGCGGTTAAATCGGCTAAGGGTGGCAACACTAAATATTAATTAAGTGTTAGTTATAAAAAAGTGAATTTACTTCAAACATATTTTTCTATAATCTCTGTAAACGATTTTTTGATAAAATAAAGATTAAACGTTGAGAAATGCACTCAAATCCAAAAATTGTGAATTTTTTTAGGTGTTCGTAATTTTTTGGCCAGGGACTGTATATATATATATATATATATATATATATATATATATATATATATATATATATATATACTGATGTGGCCAAATTATTATCACCTCATATAAAATCATTGTTAATCTTATTTAGAATCGAGGAACTATAGTTATTTTTATTGTTGGTTTGTAATTAGATTAGGTGTCCTTAACTACGAAGATTCGTGGAATGAAAAGATCCTTTTCCGCGGAATTACCTCCGTAATGGGTAATTAATTACCTGCAGCCATTTTGAGATAAATATGAATTCTGAGTTTTTATAGCCCTCTTAATTTGTTTGAGCTGCTGATTGTTTCTGTTTTATGGTTTCTAAGTAGCATTTAAGGTGAAGTATTTTACTGAAAAATTTCAGTCTCCTTTTTGACTTTTGAAGGAGAACGTAAAAGTGGCTTTTGTAAAAGTAGTGATTTTTCAATATGGGTAAAGCAAAAGATATCAGTTCAGTGGTGAAAGCTAAAATTTCTACGTATTTGGAAGTAGGACACTATACTCATGCGCAAATAGCTCAAAAAGTGGGAGTAAGTAGGTCATTTGTTAGCAAATTTGCGAAAAGTAGAGTTGTCCGGCCGTCAGGAAGTCCGAAAAGAAAGGAGAAATGCGGTCGCAAGCCTAAAACAACAACCAGTCAAGACAGATATTTATTGCGAAAAGCGAAAGAAGACCGAACGCTATCCAGCAAGTCCCTAAGAGGTACTCTACGCGACGTTGGTGTGGAAATATCGGAGAGAACAGTTAGGCGTCGACTTTTCCAATCTGGGCTCTGTGCAAGACGTCCTCGTCAAAAACAAAAACTAAATGCTAGGATGATACTACAAAGGAAAACGTGGGCGAATGAACATTTATCATGGTCTGCAGTCGATTGGGAAAAGGTATAAACTAATAATATCTCTTTTTTAAATATAACCTTGTCACACTTGAAATGACACAAATGACACTTGTCAAAAAGTTCGTCTTTTGACTTTATCCTTTTTACTAATGTTCGAAGAACATTAGTATTAAAATCGATTCGGCCAAAAATTCATATTTCTATATATATATATATATATATATATATATATATATATATATATATATATATATATATATATATATATATATATATCATCAAAAAATGTCAGTGAGATAATCTCGAGAACGCGCCATCCGATTGAGCTGAAACTTTCAGGATACATTGGTGTATATGCAAAATAGGTCCAGGTCTCTTTTAATGTCAGTTATTGTTAGCCTTTTGGCGCCGGCGGCCATTTAAGTGATATTTTTAATATACCTATTATTTCGTGCACAAATGATTTTTGCAAAAATAAAGTTAACGAAATAAATTTCTAACGTGTTTTACATATGAATCGGATAATGCTTTGGAATTTTTTAACCCTATGTGTGCGCTGGGTGCCTAAAAAGAGGGCGGGAAAATTTGAAAATTTTTAAATTTCGATAACTTTTGAAAGAGCTATTCAATCATTACGAAATTTTCACAACATATTGGTATTATTTAGTTGTAGATTTGTGTAGCTTTTAATGAGCGTGCTGGCAACCCTGTAGCTAGGGCAGGCACTGAAAGTAAAAACCTCCAAATCATCGTCTCTCTTAAAAAAATGCCGTTTCTTCAAAAAAAAGCCACTCATATGTAAATCTTGTGCTTTGTTTACATAACCAAAAAAAAAAAAAAGATATGGTATAACGGGCACGCCTGGTAACCCTTGCCCAATTTACCTATATTTTTAGCATCAAAAACTTCTGTTCACGGAAACTCACGATCCGATGGGCAGAATTATTTGAAATTCACAGCATGTATTGGCCTTAAATAGGACCAGATCTGATAGAAGTGATTTTGAAATGTGGGCGATTCTGTGCCAGTGGTGCCATCTTGAAAAACCACTAAAAAAGATAACTGTTTTTAGCCCTATAAATTCTGATTGAATCGTTCGATTTTGACGAAACTCACACAATTGCTGGACCTTACTTTAAACCATGTTTGGTAGAAATTTAGTTGAAAAATTCGGTTGGAGCTGCCAGCTATGATAATTTTGGTGTTTTCATTTTGAAAAAAAAAATTTGGAAGTGAAAACATTCAAACCATCGAATATTCAAAAAAATGTCAGTTTCTTACAATAAAACCAATTTGTATATAAATCTTATGTTTAATCTACACGTTCAAAATAAAACTTTGGAAATTTCGTGTCGGACAAGAACGGTAACCCTCTCCCAGTTAACCTATATTTTTAGCATCAAAAACTTCTGTTCACGGAAACTCACGAACCAATAATCAGATACAGCTAAAATTTACAGAATGCATTGGACTTAAGTAAGACCGAATTTGGTAGAAGCGATTTTGAATTGTGGGCAAGTCTGTGCCAGTGGTGCCATCTTGAAAAATTACAAAGAAAAAAAACTGCTTTTTGCCCTATGAAATGTGAATAAGTTACCAGATTTTCATGAAATTGACACAGTAGCTAAACCTATCTCTAATCTCTGTTTGGTGGAAATTTGGTTGAAAAATTTGATTGGTGCTGCCAGCTATGGTAATTTTTGTGTCTTTGGTTTTGAAAATTCGCTCAGGAAAATAAAACTTTTTGCACTATAACTTCCAGTGCAGTCATGAAATCAATACGAATTTCATACAATTAATAAACCCTGTCATAAGCATTATTCAGGCCAAATTTGGTTGAAAAGCCACGATAGGGTTGCCAGCTATTGTTGGTTTTGTGTTTAATTGCAATATCTTTATTAAGGCCAATGACAAACACAGCGGTTTTTGCGAGGCTTTTCCCGAGAGGAAAACCGAGTCGGTATAGTCGTGCATTACTTTAGCATTGTGATGACACACACCGCGGTGCGAACCGCCTCTCGGTTTCGGAACCGAGTCGGTAGATGAGAGAAATGACCCACCGACTCGGTTTTCGAGCGTTTTTCGATATGTTTATTGCTGCGTAGTCCGATCGAGCTGAAATTTTCTGGATGCATTGATGACTGCATGGGATAGGGGAAGGAAAATCAGATAAGAAAACAGATTTTTGAAGAATGGTTAGGATACAGTATTGAAAAATGAAACATTTGTGGGCACTTGCTTTCTAAAAGTAGGCAATTACAGATTTTCAAAGAAAATTAGTATTAGAATCACTTTGCCCAAAATCCATATGCATATTAATACTTACATATATATGTATATACCTATATATACATATGTATGTATACATGTCTACTTTTTTCACAACCATCTATATGATAATCCGACGTAATTTGTAACTGAACCGACTCGATAAACGCTTCTGAAAAACGCTGTGTGTGTCAGCCGACGCGCCAAACCGAAGCGTTAAACGCTTCGGTCAAACCGAACTGTCTGTCATTGGCCTAAGCGGTTTTATCGTAGAATTTTCAAATGGTAATGATATTGTAGTGACAATAAACAGCAAATATTAAGCTTTCGATCATTTGAAAAAACTCGCTGCAGGTAACCCTAAATTTCTTTATACTCCTATAACTTCGAATGTAATTAAACAACGTGAAGCAGATGTGATGTATTCTTGGCTTTGATACTGGCGAATGGTTGCCAGCACGAGTCGGTTGTGCTACTTTTGTATCAATAAATGCTTACAGTTAGTATACATACCGGAAACATTTACAATGAAAATAAATAACCGATGTTACAATTCGCAAAGTTGTGCAAATTTTTCGGATCGCAGCCCCAAACACCAACTTCAGTTACAGTGCTGCAGGCACTGAGCATTTTCTTCATTGATGTTATATGAGATGCTGCTTTCAAAATTATGTGAAATAAGCAACTGATAACGAATATAATTAACCCGTGTTTTGCTCTCATAAACGTTGAAATTCATGCCAGTGGTAATATCTGAAACCTTCTACCATATGAGTTATAATGCATTCTTAAGACGAAAGTAAAACGTGGCATTTGAAACAGTTTGCCCGTAATAAGCAGCACATGTGGTGGAATATGCACTCAAAACCTGCACGATTCTTCTTCGAACATTAGTGTTTCTAGCGGTTCAGGTGCGCTAGAGTTTTTTTTATTTTCTGATCAGGTTATATTCAGCGATGAAACGATGATGAGTTTAACACTACCAATGGTCAGGACTGTCCGCAGATACAAAGGAGAGGAATATTCAGCTTCGTGTGTTCAGCAACGAGTCAAACAACCAGTCAGGGTCATGATTTGGTCGGCAATTTCATCGAAAGGACTCTTCCCACTTTACGTAGTCGAGGGAACAATGAATGCCAATCAATATTTAACTGTTCTACAGACACAATTGGTACCGACTCTCAACGAAAAATTTAATGGAGAAGCGATTTTCATGCACGACAAGGCTCCATGCCATACGGCGAAGAAAATCATTGAATTTCTAAGAACACAAGGTATCCAAATCCTTGATTGGCCAGCAAATAGTCCAGATATGAATCCGATCGAAAATATCTGGGCTATTTTTAAACAAAAAGTGGCAGAAAACTGCCCCCGGACAAAATCAGACTTGATTGCAGCAATGAAGGAAGTCTGGCAAAATGATACGGATTTAATCGAAAAAGCCAAAAATACGATAAGTGGAATGCCTCGTAGAATACAGCGTTTAAAAGATGCGAAAGGAATGTTCACTAAATACTAATAAATATGTTAATTACAATAAGTTTTAGTTTTTATTTGTAAAAGGTGTAATTTAGGACAAAAAACTTAAGATTTTCAGAAGGTGATAATAATTTGGCCACATCAGTATATATATATATATATATATATATATATATATATATATATATATATATATATATATATATATATATATATATATATATACATAAAAATATTTATGTAAAAATTTATATGCATTTACGCTTTATTTCTGCTGGCAACTCCCTTGCATAATGAAAACTCAGCTCTGGCTGCCTGTGCAGTGTGGCTGTTCACTTGTCAGCGATGCTGTGCACTTATTCACTATTTGCACTTGTACAGCGAACGTTAAGGTTTGTATCCATATGTATCATTTTCGCGTATCGTATCACCGTTGCGTATCAGTGGATACGACAAACGTATCTTCGTTGCGTATCAAAATTTGATACAAAGAAACGCAACGAACTCGATCGGTCATCTGGCGGTTTCTTGCCGTCGCATCAAAGGAATGAAACGATACGCTCTCGAATCATATTTGGACAACTTGCGTTGCACAAGTCGCGTTGCATGATTTGACATTTGAGTCGTTAACTTGTCAATATTGTAGTGCAGTGCATAGATAATGGAGTGGAATAAAGAAAACATTCTTCAATTTATTGAAGTATATCAACGATATCACATTTAGTGCAAGGAATAATACGATATTAAGCGGAGTCATGTGTGGACACGTTGCGTTGTACACTATAGATTCGTGAATAAAAGTGTTGCAGCTGCGTATCGAGCTTTTTGCAACGGATCGTATTGATGATACATGGCATATTGAGAAGTGTGGACACCGTATCCGTTTAGTGAATGATACGCAACAGGGATACGATACGGAAGAAATGCAACATATGGATACCTACCTTTAGTCATGCAGCGGCTATAGTACCATCTCTCCTAGCGACAACCGAAAATTCATGAAGGCAGGCATGCCTTTGGCCGGTATAAAATAGTACCACATCTCACACATACTGTTGTAGCTGGGAGCAGTTGAACATAGTGCTTTTTACGGCAAAGGCATTCAGAGGCATTCAGACCGCATGCCTTTCAACGCTCATATATGGATATTTTTTGCTCTTATTTTGTTGAATTAGCTTGCGAAATGGGAAATATGGAACTTTAGAGTCAGAAATATACGAAGTTGCCAGATACTAGTAATTAATGTCAATTTAGCTTTCAGTTTTGATTAGTAAAATAAACATAAAATATCATTGATATTGTATAGTAGGATAAATAGCAAGAAAAATATAAGCCGCACAGCAGGGTAGGCAGTGCTTTTGTGCCTATATGAAGTGCACGCCCCTGTTGGGTGGTGGATTTTAAAGATTGCATTATAATTGTGAAGGTTAATATCATATTTCGTTAATATATAAACTGCGAGACATGAGAAAGGAGAAGCGCAGGGAAAAACTGTTTAAAGGCATCTAGTTGATTGACGACAACGACCCCGTTCACACTGGTGGCATTTCGAAGGATTCAATTTATTCATGTGGTTCAATTCATTCATGCGGTTTCAACTACCTTTTAGTCCAAATAAAACCCCGTCCAATTATTATTTATTTCCAAATTTATTTGACCGAGAAAATTTTTTTCAACCGATGAAGAGTTGCAGGTGACCATCGTCAGCTATTTTGAAGACAAACATTGTGTTTAATTTTACAAAGGCTCAGAAATGTAAGTTCACAGATGTCAAACGTGTGTCAATTTGAGTTTAGATTCTATTGAAAAATGTAATTGTTTTCATTTCATTTTCTTTTTTATATCATAGTGGATACCTGAAATAAGAAGAAGAGGATATGTTACCTCGAAACATTGGTCCAAAAGTTGAGATTTATTTAGTGTCTGAAGAAAAACATCGTTTCATTAAAAGTTGGAAAAAATTGAACATTTTAAACCAAGTAACAGATAGTCCAAGTTTTGTAAATTCCACGATTGGCAGCCTCATAAATTTTTGTATCTCTTTAACTTTCGGTGCAGTCATCAAATAAGAACAAAATTTGCAGAAAAGGAGGAGTAGGAACTTGACGTAAATATTATAATGTTTTATTTGCAGTTTTTATTATTTCATCATTTTATCATTTACCAAGAAATGCTAGCATCAAATTTTCACACTAAAAATAGGCAGCAGGTATTTTACTTCCTTAAATTAAAAGTACATATTATTGGTAACCGTGGAAACATTCCTAAACTAAAGCTTTCGATGCATTCATCAGATCAAAGTAGTGCATGACCTTTGATCTAAAGTGGCTCATCGTTGCATGCAAAGGTTGGCAATATACAAAGGTTAGCAATATACACTGAAATTCAAAACAAATTATTTTATTTTATGCGGCAACTATTCAAAACCAAGTAAAACTCTACCGCACCTGTACTGCTAGAAATACTAATGTTTGATGAACAATAAAAAAATTGTGCAGATTTTGAGTGATATTCTGTTTTGAGGACAAATCTGCTTTTGTCTCAATAAAGTATTTAAACTTAAAGAGTAGAAATCTTTTCAGGGCTACCATTTTAGAGTTTATATGGAGTTTGCTGCAACCTGCAGAAGGCAAACTCGAGTCCACCACCTACGGTGAACGACGCGGGCTGGTACAAAAATGCGTTTGAAGACCAACGATCGGCCAATTTCTATAAGCGAGCAATCTCTGAGCTGGAAGAACTCTGGCCAGGCGCTAGATTTAGGTGGTGCTGAAGGATGACATTTCCAGCCAACCAAGATGCAGGACATGGGTTTTTTGTTTCCACCCGGATTCAGTGGAAGTCCTGGATATAGTTTGGCTTTTCAACCCAGATCTTCCTACGGAGTATTGGGGGTTTGCAAAGATTGGCGAGCCAGTAGACAATCGGCGGGAGGCTACTTTCATCATAAATGAAGAGGCACTGCTAGTCTTGAATGACTGAAAAGGTGTTATCAGGTATGAGGTCAAGAAATTAGCTCTATGGATCTATCGAAGCAACAGGCCAAATAGCTTTGTTTAGGGAGATACAATACCTAGAAAACTTCACCCAAAACAGGTGGCTCAAATGAAAAAGGAGCCACTTGAAAAGGGGTTTGACACCAGCTTGAGGGCAACATCTGAGGTGAAATTGGATGTGAGATCCCTCTATGCAGATGTGATTAGCGTTGGGGTTACCTTCGAGTTGGGTGGCTGCCTGGACCTCATGACTCTGGAAGCAGAGGAAAGGGCTAGGCGACAGCTATGTCCGAGAAGTAGGACCTCAACCTAACCCTTGTTGACAGTAAATGATGATGAAGATACAGCGTATTAGCCGTCAACATTCCAAAGCAGCGTCAGCTGCCCTGCTACTGCGACTTTCTAGGACAGAGGAGAAGCTCATCCTAATCCAAGAGCCATGGGCTGCCAACAACTAGGTTTATGGGCTACGCACCAATGAATACAGACTGTGTTACCCGTTGGCTTATATAACCAACGTTTCTGTATTTTTGTCAAGAAAACCATAAACGTCCTTGTACTACATGATTTTAGTGACATGGCTGTCGCAGTGGAAATCTATCAAACATCATGCTGGTTTGTTTCTTGCTTCATGACACATGATCACTAGCCTTTCCTACGACATTGTCAAGGATGTTGTGACTGAAGCCTGATAAATTGGTGTGCCTCTTATTCTGGGGGGCTGACTTTAACGCTCATAATGAAGAAAGGAGTAGCTCCAACACAAATGGCCAAGGTGAGGAACTTTTTGATTTCATCCTTGCCCATGACCTGTGAATGGTCAATACTGCTAGCGAACTAACCTTCCTTACCTCAGACCGTACAGAGGTGATTGACATTATCTTGATTAGTGGGCGGGATTCGCATCCTCTCCGAGACTGGAGGGTTCTACAAGAATGATCATTTTTTTATCATATGTACATAACGTGGCTGCCCACAGCTCTGCCGAGCAGGTAGCTTTTATTAGCAGAAAGAGGATGGATTTGAAATTATTTAATTCTCTGGTTCGATCCTTACTGGAAACTGCTCTTTAGGGCAATGACTGCTACTATGAACTAGATCAGCAGTTGACACATTTACTAGTTTTCTCAACCCCGTGACTAGAGAAAACCTAAGCCACCCACAGGCAGGTGGAATCCTGAGCTCCCTGTTGGAATATGGAAATCAAGACCCTGCGCAGAGAATGTAGCTCGAAAAAATCTAATGACTGGTCCCTGTATAAAACGAAGCTTAAGGCTTTTAAGTATGCCAGATGCAAGACAAAGAGGTCCTCATGGAGATCTTTCTGTGGAAACGTGGCAGTCTTTTCCCTAAGGAATGCCAGTGTAAAACGAGGAGTCAGTACGGGCACACTTCAAGGTGAAGTCCTGTTTCCCCTGTTGCGGAACATTACGGTTAATACTCTCCTAATGAGATAAGACCATGCAAGCTGCAAAGTCATTGCTCTTGCGGACGACATAACTGTAGCAGTGTCGGAAAAGTATTAATCTGTGCTATCGAAAAAGCTTAATTAGTCTCTTGACATACTCTCACGTTGAAGTCGTGAGTGCGGCTTGAATGTGAATCCCAGCAAAACGGAGCTAGTGCCATTTACAAGAAAGTACAAAGTTTCTTTTTTTTTGAGTTTTCCAAATTAAACTGGGTCTTCATTGGCCTGATCGAGAAGGTAAAATATATCTTTGACTATCTTTGACTCGAAGTAACTATGGACAAACAATGTAGTAGAAAGAGCTTGGAAGGTTTTCAACCCACTTTACTGTTGTAAAAAATCCATAGAGGTGAATTAAGGATTACAGCCTTATAATGTTGCTTTATACTGCTATGGTTGAGCCAATTGTATTGTTTAGAGTGCCGTTCTAGTAACAGGCTGCTCTTAGGGCTACGTTCAGATCACAGCTTGAAAAAGTACGGAAAATGGTTTCACTACTAGTAACTAGAGTGCTCCTCTCTATCACTACTAAGGCATATTTTGTGCTGTTTCATTGGCTGAATCAACTGATCTTCAACCAAGCTAATCTTGCTGCTGGGAGATTCAAAATAAACGGGGTCAATATTGATATTTTCACCGATAGCCAAGCGGCTATTAAATTTCTTGTGGGTCCTTGTACAATGTCTATGATTGCTGCTGAATGCTGTGCTTCTCTTAAGGACATATCGAGTTTTTCAATTGATTTGGGTACCTGAACATAGGAGTTTTCAGGGTAACTGTAAGGCCGATGAGCCAGTCAGGGTTGGGGTCTGTTGCTCTGTCTCAATAGGTATATCGATTACATCGGTCAAATTGGCCATCAGGCAAAACTATCTATCCTTAAAGGGCGGCATGCACAGCGATTGGGCGTAGAGTTTTATGATTTTTGGTGGAGTTGCGGCTCTGAGGACGAAGAGGAATCCGTTCGCCATCTCATGTACTAGTGCTCAGCTGTAGCAAAAATAAGGTAGGTGGCATTTGCTGCACAATTTCTCTTTAACCTGGCCAAACTGTCCCTGGCCAATTTAAAGGGGAAAGTCTGGTTTTTCAAAGGAAGCAGATGCTCTCCTGGGTTCATTGAGTAGGAGAGAGTCACTTATTATTGTGACATAGCAACGAGCCTCTCTTGTATTTATGTGTGTCGGTCATCAGGCTACTGTAGATCGATAGCCACATCAACCTACTTACCTACCTACCACTTGCACGAATTTCAAGATTCAGAAAAGTCAAACTCTAAAAAATTTTGAAAACAGCATCTCTTATAACATAAATAAACAAAATACTCAGTGTCAACAAGACTTTACCAGCACTGCGACTTAAAATCTCCCACACATGCCTCACGTCAATAACAAATTACCCTATTAATCTCGATTTTATCCGGTAACTTCGTTGAAAGTGACAAAGATAAAAAAATGTTTGGGATGAGTATCTGAAAAGTTATCAGAACTTAGAAAATTTAAACATTGGTAACCTATTTTCATTGTAAATATATGCGATATAAATACTTAATGTTAGCATAAGCTGATACAAAAATAGCAAAAACATCTCGCGTTGGCAACCCTTTGCTAGCATCAAAACCAAAAACATATCACACTAGCCTCACATTGAAATCAACCTACCTTCAGAATTTAGTTCGTATTGGATGGCTGCAAGTGGAAGTTAAAGGGGTACAAAGAAATTAAGAGCTACCACTCGCAGAAAATTTCAAATTTTCGAAACATTAATTATTGTTGTTAATTATCACTACAAGATCATAACCATTTGAAATTTTACGATAAAATTGCTTAGTGAAGATATTGCAAAGAATACAAAACCAACATTAGCTGGCAACCCTATATTGGTTTTTCAACCAGATTCTTCCGGAATATTGAATACAATAACATATACCATATTAACTTCTTTTTGAGTTCATGACTGTACTGGAAGCTATAACGCAAAAATCTTTTTTTTTTTAAACACTTAAAATCCAAGACAACAAAATAGCCATAGCTTGTAGCTCCAACTGAACTTTTCAACCGAAATTTTACCAAACACGGCTTAAAGTAAGGTTCAGCTACGATGTGGTTAGGTTAGGTTAGGTTGTACTGGCTGGCACATGGCCACACATAGACCTACCGGTCCGTAGTGATACCAGATAAATGGACCTCGAGAAAGGAATTCAGTCCAAGCGGCCATCAAAGGCCCCGGACTTTTTCGCGAACTGAAGGATGTCCTTCAGCTTTTGCTCTGCCACGTGTGAGAGATCCACCAGCCAGGGCTCACCGAAGTATCACAGTCTGGTTTTCCCCAGTGCCGGGCAGTGACACAGGAGATGCTGGATAGTTTCTGACACCCCCGGCTCTTGACACCTTCTACAGGTGTCGCTCGTTAGGAGTCCCATTTTCTTAGCATGTGTTGCTATAAGACAGTGACCAGTAATGATACCAACGAGTCGTTTGCAGTCAATCCGCACTAACTCGAGGAGGTACTTGGTCGATGCGAGATTGTATGACCCCCACATGATTTTGGTTACTCTGCAGGTCTGAGTTGCATCCCATCTGCGCGTCGCTCCCTGCATCATGTTGGAGTCGATTGAGTACTTAATCGCCTGGATAGGAGTAAGGATGTTAACCGCTTCCAAAAGGGGAAGATTAGCCCCATACTTGGCTAACGCATCCGCCTTTTCATTCCCATCAATACCCTTATGACCGGGAACCCAGAAGATTCTAACTCTTCTGGTGTTACCCAGTCTGTTCAGAGCCTGAATACAATCGAATACACACTTCGATTTGTATGTGTGAGACAGCAGTGCTTTTACCGCCGCTTGACTGTCCGTAAAGATGTTTAGTACTTTGCTAGTAGTATCTTTGGCGTATATGAGGTCTGCGGCTTTGCGTATCGCAAACACCTCCGCCTGGAAAATACTACTGTGATTCGGAAGCCTGAAAGCTGCTTCCATAGATGCATCTGCAGAATATACTGCAGCACCCACTCCTGCAGCTGTCTTCGAGCCGTCAGTGTAGATGCTAAGAGCTGCAGGACACATTTGTCGATTCCATTCCTGCCCATCTCCCACAGTCGCTCGATATCCCCGCTCAAAGCACAGAGTGGGAACCAGGTAGTCAGTGCTTCCTGCGTAACCCCGTTCAATACTGCTGTGGCCAAAGGATCCTGGCTCGAAGTGCCCTGATTCCCTAAGCCTGACAGCAGCCTTTGCGGCAGTGCCTCTAATAAAGAGATCAAGCGGGGGAAGATGAAGCAGGACGTTCAGAGCAGACGAAGGAGTCGAGGCTAAGGCACCTGTAGTGCAGAGAGCCGCCAGCCGCTGAACTCTATTCGCCATGGTAGCAAAGGTGCTTTTATTCACTGCTGGCCACCAGACCAAGCATCCGTAAACAAGAATCGGCCTAGCTATCGCCAAGTAGATCCAGTGTGTTAAAGCAGGGCTTAGACCCCACGTTTTACCCAGCACTCTCTTGCTGGCATAAATCGCGTTGCTTGCCCGCTTAACTCTTTCCTCTAAATTCGCCTTCCATGTGAGCTTGCTGTCCAGAATAAGACCCAAGTACTTAGTTTGTAGCTTGAGACCTAACCTGGAGCCGCCCAGCATGATATGGTCTAAATCCGGGGTTTTATACTTCCTAGTGAAGAGCACAATATCCGTCTGGTTGGGGTTAATGCCAAGACCCACGGTATTTGCCCACTCCACAACCAGCCCTAGAGAGTACTCGATGAGCTGACCAAGGGTGTGTGGAAACCTACCCGAGACTAAAATTGCAATGTCGTCAGCGTAGGCCACAACCGTGAGTCCCTTGCTTTCCAACTTTTCCAGAATTGAGTTTGTTACAAGGTTCCACAAGAGAGGAGATAGAACCCCTCCCTGCGGAGTGCCTCTGCAGACTTTTCTTGTAATTTGCGCACCCGACCACTCCGCTGATATGAGCCTGTGGTTAAGCATGTTGCCTATGAAGCTACAAATAGCGGGGTGAGTGTTGTGTGCGTGGAGGCTCTCCATAATAGCTGTTGTGTGCACATAATTGAAGGCGCCTTCAATATCTAGAAAGGCTCCCAAGGCGTATTCTTTGTAATGGAGTGCCCTTTCAATTTTGAGGACTACTCTATGGAGAGCCGTTTCAACAGATTTTCCTTTCATATACGCATTTTGGGCTCTCGATAGAGTTTGAGTACCAAGTCTTTGTTTGATATGAAGATCAAGTAATCTTTCAAAAACTTTAAGGAGGAAGGAAGTCAGGCTAATTGGTCTGTAGTCCTTCGGATACGCATGGTTGACTTTACCTGCCTTGGGTTTAAATACAACCTTAGCGGTCCTCCAGGCTACAGGTACATGGCTTAGCACTAGGCAACCTTTGTAAATTTGTGTTAGCCAGGAAACAGCAAGCATACCTGTTTTTTGAAGCATGACCGGCAGAATTCCATCCGGACCTGGAGACTTGAAGGGCTTGAAGGTGTCAATTGCCCAGACAAGCCTCTGCCTGGTGACAACTTCGCCAATGCCTTCGATGTCATGCAGATCAGACGCCTGCACACGAGTTAAAGGGGTGGAGTCATCCAAACAGCCCGGAAAGTGAGTGTCTACGAGTACCTTCAGCGTTTCCGAGCTGTTGCTCGTCCACTCCCCATCAGACCTGCATAACAGGCTAGGCGTGACAGGGCGTTTAGCCAGCAAGTTTCTTAGTCTTGCCGTCTCCGAGGTGGATTCAATCCTACCGCACAGCTCTTTCCAGGAGCTCCATTTGGCTTTCCTAATTTCCGTTTTGTAGAGCCTAAGTATGTCCTTGTATTCGTCCCAACATTCCCTACAGTCAGCTACTTTGGCCAACTTAAAGAGTTCTCGTACCTGTCTTCTGCGACAACCCAGGTCTCTGTTCCACCAGGGTGGCTTAGGTTTGCGCTTCGGACAGACTTTGGGACAGGATCGTTCAAAAGTTTTTACCAGTTTACCAGTAAGAGTGTTGACCGCAGATTCCAGGCCAGCTACAGAGCTTATCCTGGGAGGAGGGCCTAAGTCGTTGGTCACTTCCCGTTTGAAGTTCTCCCAGTTTGTTTTCCTGGGGTTGCGAAACGACCGAGAAATGCGAGTGAGGCTGAAACTTAAGCTGTAACTAATGTAACAGTGGTCAGAGAATGATGGACTTCCAAGGACCCTCCAAGTCTCTACTAACTGTTCATAAGGATCATTGTGAAGAGTTATGTCTAGAACGTTAACACTTCGAGGTCCCCTATGAGTGGGGGTGTTTCCTCGATTTGCCACGACCAGATCATAATTAATAATAAAATTGAGTAAAGACTCACCTCTATCGTTAATATCGCTGCTGCCCCAGACAGTGTGATGCGCGTTGGCATCCGCTCCCACGAGTAGCTACTGGTGCTTTCTGAGCGCTTCCGCGGTGACTTTTTCGACCTCATCCGGTGGAGCGGGTCGATCGTGCGCCATGTAGGCGGATGCTAGGAGCACCTGCTCCTCCTCGTCTCCCTTACATGCCACCACCGTCAAATCGTCTGTGCTGAAATTAGACAGAAGATAAGCGTGAATATCCTTCCTCACCAGCATAGCCGTTCTTATTCTTGCTACTGCGGTGGGGAAGAACAGATTGAAATCCTGTGACGCCAGTCCCGCAACCCGACCCCCCGCAGAGATCCAAGGTTCCTGAACCAGCGCCACATCAAACTTACCTTCGTCGAGTGTCTGCAGTAGTTCGGCCGAGGCCAACTTACTGCGGTGCAGATTGATCTGCAGCAGTTTGAGTGCTGGCCGCGGCATCCTCTTTGACCGGCGCCTCTTCTTTCTGGGGATCGGCCGCTGTACTTTGCAGGTCAACGGTGCCCAGATCCCTCTCAATCTCGCCAGCCTCCAGGGTGTTCTTATTTCCATCCTTCGGGTGGCGTTTCCTCAGGCGCAGGTAGACACTACCTACACCCCAAGCCATCTTGCCAAAGCGCGGATAAAGCAGGTCGTCAGCCTCCTTGTTGATTTGGAGGATGTAAACCTGCCCTCCGTCCTGAGCAGCCGGTTTCCTAACATCCAAGATTTTCCAATCCTGTGTTGGAATGTCCGGGTTTTGCCGTTGTAGCAATTTCAGGGCCACATCTGGTTCCACTACCCGCGGTATTGTTACCTTCGCTTTAGGTAGTGTCGGGATGCTCCCTCTGTCAACAATCGCCAGCTGAGCTCCTTCCCATAGCCCCGGTAAGTCCGGGACTACAGTCGTACACCAGCGCAGCGACAACTCATCGTTGCATTTGATGATCTTTACACCCTTGAACCAGCCCGCCCCGTCAAACGAAGGCATAGCCAGTTCAGGGTGCTTCTCCATTCGATCAATCATCGCGTTGAGCAGGCCTGACTCTACGATCTTCCACTTCTCAAGCGACAATTGACCCAACGGGTTGCTTCGATCTACCAAAGCCACGATGAGGTGCTGTTTAGCCACATCACTGGCCTTAATGACTTTCTTCGGCTTCGAGGTAGAGGGTTGTTGGACCCTTTGCCGACTGGTCTCGTTTTTAGGCCTCTTGGACGCCGGTTTTTCTTCCTCAGCGGACCTCTGCCTTTTATCTGCCAGCTTCTTTGAGAAGCTCTGCTCCACTTTGTTGTGGAAAACAGAGTCCTTAAGAGCCAGCCTTTCTTTGCCAGCGAAGTACTCGCGGCCTTTTGCCACCGTCGTCCGAGCCCAGCACAACCGATCCTTCTCCTCCGCAGAGAGGGAAGGACTGTCGCCGAGCCTGTCGACAATGCGCAACGCCGCTTTGTAATTCGCCAGCGCTTTCTTGCCCTCTTTGCTCGGCTTGGGCCTGTTCCTCTTCTGGGGACCAGCACCTTCGCCTCGCTCAGGCGATTTGAGGAGTTCCTCCTCCGCTTCGGTCGAAACCATGCTCTACGATGTGAATATCTTGAAAATTTAGTTACCGAATCAGAATTCATAGGGCAAAAGGCAGTTTATTTTAATTTTAATTTGGAGACACACATTTCCAAATTGCTTCTGTCAAACCTGGTCCTACTTCAAATCAACTCGTTTTGTGAATTTCAGATGTCTCTCAATATTGGATCGTGAGTTCTCGTGAACATAATTTCAGGATGCTTCAAACATAAGTAAACTAGCTGACCCGGTTAACTTCGTACCGCCTCAGAATCAATAAATATTATGTTAACTTATTAGCTACTGATTTATCAATAAATGTACATTGAATGTCACTGACGTGGTAGCAAGGTATTTGCTTTATTGATGAGAATCGGATGCACTAGTGCACTGCATAGACATATAAAGAATGGACACGCAATCATAATCCATGATGATGATGGCCTGGAGTGGGTCCAGAGGGACCCTAGCACTGCGACCTCCTGGGTCTATTGTGCCTCCTTTGCGTTATGTCCTATAGGATGTCCAGGCTTCTAATGAACCTGGATATGTTCCTTGACGGGACATTTGTGATATCCCTGATGGAAGGAAGAGCAGAGCCAAGTAGCTCGAATCTTCTTCTCGCTAGTGCTGGACAGACTGTGAGCAAATGTTCTACACACTCTGTCGTTTCCCCACAGTATCTGCAGCGGTCGTCCTGCTCCTCATCTATCCTGTGGAGGTACTTTTTGCATGGAAGATGTCCTGTCAATGCTCCGCATAGGGCTCTTATGCCACTTTTGCAGAGAGCCAATGTTTCTTTTGCTCTTTTATTATCGAAGCCAAGGTATTTTTTTGAGTGTTTTAAACCCTCAATATTAAGCCAATATTCTTTGATCTTCTTCTTGCTCCATGTTTTAATTTCCTATTCTGTATCTGCTTTTGTAAAACCCCAGTAAAACCTCCAGGCCTTCCTTTTAGATTTCCTTAGCTGTTTGTTGTATAATGAGAGTTTTTTTTTATAGGCCTCCCAGTTTAATGTGGTTTTAGCTCGGTTGAACTCCGTTCTTGCGGCTCTTCTAAGTTTTTCTAACTCCCTATTCCACCATGGCACCCTTGTCTTAGAAGCACTGGTTTTCTCAGGGCAGTAATCGTGGTTTGACTCGAGGATTATTCTGGTGACCTTGTCCACAGTGTCCTCCAGCTCCGTCCTCGTACTGAAACTCGGGTGCAGGCCGTAAAGTCCCGCTGTAAGGCTATTTTGATAGCCTTCCCAGTTCGTACACATTGGTTGCCTGTACTTTGCCCCTTCTACAGTATCTTTTCCTAGCTCGAAGTTTAAATGCTTATGATCAGAGAAAGAAGCGACTCCTAGGACATTACACTTCTTCACTAAATGCGCTGCATTGTTTGACACCAATTTAAGGTCTAGTACCTCTTGCCTGTTAGCTGTCACGAATGTTGGCGTTTTGCCCTTATTTGCTACAGACAAATTGCTGTTCAGGAGGAAGTCTAAAAGTAACTCACCTCTAGTATTGAAGTCACTACTCCCGCATGCTGTGTGATAAGCGTTGGCGTCGCATCCAATGATCAGCATTTTGTTCTTCCTTCTGCAGTCGCTAGCGAATCCTTTGATATTGTTGCTTGGGACTTAGTCCTCGTCCCCTGGGAAGTATGCTGAGGGATATACCGCCTCCACTAATCCCCCTTCGATTGAAACCTGTACTTGGACCGCCACTGTGTCCCTATTTGTGTATTCTGGAATCAGAAGAAAGTTAATATTTGTGTTAATTATTATTGCCGCCCTCGAGTTTCTTCCCCTGCGGCCCAAATTAACTTACTATTTGTTGTGTTCAGGCCATTTATTCTGCCTTTATTTACCCAGGGCTCTTGTATTAGCCCCAATTTATAGGTGCCCGAGGCAAACCTGCTGCTTACTTCCGCCGAGGCAGCTTTGGCATGATGCAAGTTCACCTGTAGACACCTCATTCCCTTTTTTGGCTTAGTTGAGAGCCGCTGGGACCTGGTGTTGTCTCCATACCGGTTCCACTGCCCTCCGTATTGGTGGTTGCAGTGACCACAGGCTCCGGTGTTTTCCCGCCTGACTTTTTGACGTTCAACTTAGCTTGCAAAAAGCGGAAGCTAATGTTGCCGTCTCCGTCTGCTATTTTGGTAGCAGAGGCCTGGTCCGCCGCTACTACAAGCATAGCGCACTTGCCTTTATTTTCCCTGAAGAGGGCTCTCAAGGACTTAACGTTGAGGTCCTCATTTTGGCGTTCTACGAAGGCCAGGATCCTCTCCGTAGGCAGCTCCGCTGCATTTTGGAAATAGCCAACAAGGGTCTTAGGATTAGAAATCAGGGATTCCTCCGTGGCCCATAGGTTGGCCCCTTCCCACGGCCTTATATTCTGGGCTTCTGCCTGTATCCACTCCGCCGTTGGTTTGTCCTTACAGTGGTGGGACACGTAACTTACTTTATAGGTGATGCTGAGGAAGTGAGGGGCAACGCCTCTTTCAATCTCGGCCAGTATCCGCTCCTGCAGGGCATTTTGTATTTTGTCCATTTGGTCGGTCGTGAGAAGTCCCTGGAGAAAATTTTTCATCATGACCGCCATTTTCACACCCTGCAAGGCTCCGCTGTAGGTTATTTGTCGTTGCCTTTTACTAGGTTCAGAATGTTTTTGGGCCACGTCGGTGCCCCTTATCTTCTTTGGCTGCCTGTCTTCAGGAGTGCCATCCTTGGGTCTAGGCTTTTTCCTATTGGCCTCTGGTGCCTTTGTTAGGAGGGCCTTTTCCCTAGCCTCTTCTGGAGACAAACCTTTTCGTATGAAGAACTTCATGCGCTTTTTGGGTGCACCGCTCATGTTCTTCTTTTTTGGAGTATCTTTCGATGCCTCCTGCGAAGTCATGTTTAGTGTTTCCATACTGCGCGAGAGCTCCTCCACGGTTTGCATCGAGAATCCGCCGTCAGAGGTAGAGGGGAGGCTGCGGGAGCCTCTGCTGCCTTTACTTCTTCCGGTTTGTCTCTCAATTTTTGTGAAGCTGGCTGGGATATTTGGTCCCCGCCTGGTCCACCTTTGTTTTTTGGTGTGGAGCTATATTCAACTCTCCTCTTGCTTTTGCCCTTCTTGTGCCTTTGTTGCTTGGAATCCTCTTGGGCTTTGGGCTTCATATGTTCCCTTAATTCCTTTGAGGATTCACTGGGGAGCACTGCAGCTCCACTGATGGAAGGCTCTGGGGCCTTTAGATTTGGGGCACTTAAGGCAGCCCCCTCCTTTTTGTTTTCTATAGTACCTTCAATTTTGGCCCCACGAGCAAGAGTAATATAAAAGACCAGCCGTATTATCCTCTGTATCCCGGCCTAGGCATTCAATTAGACGGGCTCTTGCCATCCGACACCCGAATTCGCATATTAGCGACTGCTTCACCCAGCAGCCATTCAGCCCTAGGCATATGATGTTCCACCACTGGCTTGGGGTTTTAGGGTTTTTTAGGGATTGGTTCCCCAAAGCGTGAATAATATTAGCCAATTTTTTTTTACGGAAGATTGTTACCGGCAGCACCGCGAGGAGGTTAAGATCACACTTCCATCAGACTGAATAGTTACGGCACGTGAAAATTGCTTCTCCGTGTTATTCCCCTTATTCATCTGATGACTGCTGCCATCATAATCCATGGACCCGTACGTGAATGAAGCAATTTTACTACATATGCAATTTACTCTCTGCAAAAAAGCTTTCCCCTCAATGCCGCACACTAAACCTTTCTTCGCTGTAGACTCTCTATGTAAACATACATGAAATTTGATGTTATTTTGTAAGAAAAGTTCAAAAATGCTGCTTGCACACATTTAGCAACCACTTTTTTCCTCGAGTCGAAAGCTTTCCATACTTAATCTCATAAAAATAGATGCATTGGTTCTAATTGAATTTGTACTGTCACCGTTATTTCTAACGCGCACTCAAACCCTTTTGCCCTAACCAGGACGCAAGGGCGGCAGTCTTCGGGCAGCTTTTGCTCGCGAAAAAAAGGTTGCAGGTGTGCACCACTCGCTTCTAGTCTGAAGAACTACCTCGCTACCGTCGCCCTGAAGCAAGAAGAAGTAGACGGTGTAATACGAACAACACCAGTATCGATCGCGGCAATTATACCCGGCACAATTTCGGTTTAAATCTTTATTATAACTCTACGCACAATTATCACTCTATTTTTACCGATTTACCATGTTATGGTAATCTCCTTAGTAGCTCTCGTATTAAGACATAATTTAATTCATATTATACATAATTCTATATTGATGTTTTGTCAACACTATTGCAAACGTCAGCCGTGCGTGAAGTATTTCCCGTCGGAATTAAATTAAATTTCCGTATATTTTTAAACCATAATCCATTATATTGTTTATTCATTTGTGCATTTACTCTGTGCCGACGCGCTGATTTTATGTGCGGTGCTAACGTGGGTGCCTTCTTTCTTGAAAATACAACTTTTGCCCTTCTTCTTTTCCCTGAGAGAAACCAGTTAGAAAACAAGGTCGCGTAACGTCGCGTCGTCCTCTAAATCGCGTCAACAGTAAAACTCTGAGGGGTCGACCCGGTTTTCTGTTGTATATACAGTCGTGGCCGCAATTATTTACACAACGCTAATCATAAAGAAAAATTTGAATGAAATCAAAATAACTCCTTCAATTTTTATTACAACAAAATGAAATTTTATTCAGTTATTCATTGCCAAATTCATAGTTACTTGACAAAAGCAAAATTGAAATAAGACATTACAGAACCAAAATAAAAATAAAAACTAAGTGGCCAAAATTATTTGCACACCCGTCATTACGGCCAAAATTATTTGCAATGGATGGTTTCCGCCTCGTTTTTCCGAAAAATCTGGGGAAAAAGGTAAACTAATTGTTAGCCTTAATAAAAAACGGGTAATTTGTGACCATAACCTAATACTTGGTGTTGCCTCCCTTGGCACGAATAACCGCTTCGAGTCTTGCTGGCATTGAATCAACTAAATTCTGTATAGTTTCGATGGATAGGACCGGCCATGCATTTAAGATGTCTTCCAAGGCTTCAGCTGCCGATTTTCCAATCTTTTCAGGAATTGTTGATTTCATCAAATGCCAGATATGCTCAATGACATTCAAATCAGGGCTTTGTGGAGGTCATTTCATGACTTTTTGTCCAACGTCCGATAAAAACTGTTCAATCCGTTTTGAAGTATGGATTGGTGCATTGTCCTGTTGTAGTATAAAATCAGGACCAATCAAATAATCGGCGGCAACAAATGCAACTTCGTTCAATATTTGGAGGTATTCAGACGAACGCATCTTTGTTGCACAATCAACAATTGGACCAACCCCATTGTTACAAATACAACCCCATATCATTATTTTACCACCATGTGAATGGCGCATAGGGATACTGACAGCTTGATTTTTCTTTTGCTGTGCATTGGAATAATAGAAATGTCTACGGTACGTTCCGTGCAATGACATAGCACTTTCATCTGTCTACAAAATTTGTCTCCCAAATTCGACTGGCTTATTTCTGTGCTCAAATGCAAACTGCAAGCGAACTTCCCGATTCTTTGGAGAGATGTACGGCTGTTTCTGGATGACGTATGCTTTTATTCCTGCCTCGGAAAGTCTTCTCCAAACTGTTGTTCTACTGATTTTGTCATTTCTGTTCTCGTTAATACTATTTATTATGTTATTGACCTTTTCGCGACTATTTCACTGCATACACCGACGTATTACAGTATCTTCCCTTTCACTTGTTGCCCTCTTTCGACTCCTTCCTACTGCATTTTTAACACTGCCAGTTAAATGTTTTTTTACCAGGTAATAAACGCTCCGCCTGTGACATTTAAATTGTTTGGCAATTTCGTCAGCGGAAATACCGCTATTAAATTCAGCAACGATTGCCGCCCGCTTTTCGATTGAGAGTTCAACGTTTCTAGGCATTTTCATTGTCACTAACTAGTTTATTACAATGGATTCTAATGTCAACTGATGTCCAACATTTGTTCCAGCTTTATCACTGATCGAAACAAAGTCGAAGAGTTACCGTTAATTTTCTGGAAAATTTTTCTTAGTGTGTGCAAATAATTTTGGCTATAATGACGGGTGTGCAAATAATTTTGCCCAGTGAGTTTTTATTTTTATTTTTGTTCTGTAATGTTTCATTTCAATTTTGCTTTTGTCAAATAACTGTGGATTTGGCAATGAATAACTGAATAATATTTCATTTTGTTATAATAAAAATTAAAGGAGTTATTTTGATTTCATTCAAATTTTTCTTCATGATTAGCGTTGTGTAAATAATTGTGGCCACGACTGTATACCTTGGACAATTCAGTAAAGGTCATTTAGTTTATTTCTATTAGCATATTTCCCTTTTTTCATGTTCCTCATAAGTGAAAGTGTATAAATTGAAACAACTATAACGGGAAGTGTGAGCAAAGAAGTAAATTTCATATACAGTGGTGGACAAAAGTTGTCACACATAGCCGTTTATTAACCAAAACAAGTATTAAAACAAAGCCAACAGAAAATATTCATTTCATTTTTTTGGAAAACAATTATTCATTCTTAAGCTATTATATACCTTAAAAATTAATTTAAGAAACTAATACCCTATTCTGGAAAACAACAAAATATTTTGAATTACACGTTTTTGCCCGGACAAAAGTTTTCACACAGTTTGTGATATTACGTTAATTATAGTTATTTTTACTAATGTTCGAAGAACATTAGTATTAAAATCGATTCGGCCAAAAATTCATATTTCTTTATATATATATATATATATATCATCAAAAAATTTCAGTGAGATAATCTCGGGAACGCGCCATTCGATTGAGCTGAAACTTTCAGGATACATTGGTGTATATGCAGAATAGGTCCAGGTCTCTTTAAATGTCAGTTATTGTTAACCTTTTCGCGCCGGCGGGCATTTAAGTGATATTTTTAATATACCTATTATTTCGTGCACAAATGATTTTCGCAAAAATAAAGTTAACAAAATAAATTTCAAACGTGTTTTGCATATGAATCGGATAATGTTTTGGAATTTTTTAACCCTATGTGTGCGCTGGGTGCCTAAAAAGAGGACGGGAAAATTTGAAAATTTTTAAATTTCGATAACTTTTGACAGAGGTATTCAATCATTACGAAATTTTCAGGACATATTCATATTATTTAGTTGTACATTTGTGTAGCTTTTAATGAGCGTGCTGGCAACCCTGTAGCTAGGGCAGGCACTGAAAGTGAAAACCTCCAAATCATCGTCTCTCTTGAAAAAATGCCGTTTCTTCAAAAATAAGCCTTTTATATGTAAATCTTGTGCTTTGTTTACATAACCAAAAAAAAAAAAAAAGATATGGTATAACGGGCACGCCTGGTAACCCTTGCCCAATTTACCTATATTTTTAGCATCAAAAACTTCTGTTCACGGAAACTCACGATCCGATGGGCAGAATTATTTGAAATTCACAGCATGTATTGGCCTTAAATAGGACCAGGTCTGATAGAAGTGATTTTGAAATGCGGGCGATTCTGTCCCAGTGGTGCCATCTTGAAAAACCACTAAAAAAGATAACTGTTTTTAGCCCTATAAATTCTGATTGAATCGTTCGATTTTGACGAAACTTACACAATTGCTGGACCTTACTTTAAGCCACGTTTGGTAGAAATTTGGTCGAAAAATTCGGTTGGAGCTGCCAGCTATGATAATTTTGGTGTCTTCATTTTGAAAAAAAAAATTTGGAAGTGAAAACATTCAAACCATCGAATATTCAAAAAAATGTCCGTTTCTTACAATAAAACCAATCTGTATATAAATCTTATGTTTTATCTACACGTTCAATATAAAACTTTGGAAATTTCATGTCGGACGAGAACGGTAACCCTCTCCCAGTTAACCTATATTTTTAGCATCAAAAACTTCTGTTCACGGAAACTCACGAACCAATAATCAGATACAGCTAAAATTTACAGAATGCATTGGACTTAAGTAAGACCAGATTTGATAGAAGCGATTTTGAATTGTGGGCAAGTCTGTGCCAGTGGTGCCATGTTGAAAAATTACAAAGAAAAAAAACTGCTTTTTGCCCTATGAAATGTGAATAAGTTACCAGATTTTCATGAAATTGACACAGAAGCTAAACCTAACTTTAGTCTCTGTTTGGTGGAAATTTGGTTGAAATATTTGATTGGTGCTGCCAGCTATGGTAATTTTTGTGTCTTTGGTTTTGAAAATTCGCTCAGGAAAATAAAACTTTTTGCCCTATAACTTCCAGTGCAGTCATGAAATCAATACGAATTTCATACAATTAATGAAACCTATCATAAACATTATTCAGGCCACATTTGGTTGAAAAGCCACGATAGGGTTGCCAGCTATTGTTGGTTTTGTGTTTAATTGCAATATCTTTATTAAGCGGTTTTATCGTAGAATTTTCAAATGGTTATGATATTGTAGTGACAATAAACAGCAAATATTAAGCTCTCGATCATTTGAAAAAACTCGCTGCAGGTAACCCTAAATTTTTTTATACTCCTATAACTTCGAATGTAATTAAACAACGTGAAGCAGATTTGATATATTCTTGGCTTTGATACTGGCGAAAGGTTGCCAGCACGAGTCGGTTGTGCTACTTTTGTATCAATAAATGCTTACAGTTAGTATACATACCGGAAACATTTACAATGAAAATAAATAACCGATGTTACAATTCGCAAAGTTCTGCAAATTTTTCGGATCGCAGCCCCAAACACCAACTTCAGTTACAGTGCTGCAGGCACTGAGCATTTTCTTCATTGATGTTATATGAGATGCTGCTTTCAAAATTATGTGAAATAAGCAACTGATAACGAATATAATTAACCCGTGTTTTGCTCTCATAAACGTTTAAATTCATGCCAGTGGTCATATCTGAAACCTTGCACCATATGAGTTATAATGCATTCTTAAGACGAAAGTAAATCGTGGCATTTGAAACAGTTTGGCCGTAATAAGCAGCACATGAGGTGGAATATGCACTCAAAACCTGCACGATTCTTCTACTGTTCTTCGAACATTAGTGTTTCTAGCGGTTCAGGTGCGCTAGAGTTTTTTATATTTAATATTTCGGAAGTCCTTTCTGTTTAATGACCTCTTTTAATCTCCTAGGCATCGACAACGCAAATTTTTTTGTATAATCTGCCGTTAACTTTTGCCATTCTAATTGAAGCATTTCCTTTAAATGTGTCATGCTGGAAATTGTATGTTTCCGCAAGCGTCGTTCTAATTCTTCCCACAGATGCTCAATTGGATTGAGGACCGGTGACTGTGGTAGAGTCGGTAAAGTATGAGCAACATTATTAGCAACCCACATTTTAGCATTATGAGCCGTATGTTTCGGATCGTTGTCATGCTGGAAATTAAATTGATCATCTAAGTCCAACTTTTCGGCACTCTTTTGCAAATTTTCCTTTAGAATATTTAAGTAAAGTTTTTGATCCATCGTTTGCTCAATGAATACAAGCTCGCCAACACCTGACGCAGCCATACAGCCCCAAACCATAACTCCTCCACCACCATGTTTGACTGTACTAGTAATGTTCTTTGCATTTAACTCTGTGTTGAGTTTTCTCCATACCAGGGTTCTACCATCAGACTGAAATATATTATATTTACTCTCGTCAGAGAACAATACATTATTTCAGAAACCTTCAGGCTTATTTATAAAGTCTTTCGCGAATTGCAATCTCTTTTTACTAATGTTCGAAGAGGAACATTAGTATTAAAATCACTTTGGGTAAAAATTCATATTTCTATATATATATATATATATATATATATATATATATATATATATATATATATATATATATATATATATATATATATATATATATATATATATATATATATATATATATATATACATATATATATATATATCATCAAAAAATTTCAGTGAAAAAATCTCAGGAACGCGCCATCCGATTGAGCTGAAATTTTCAGGACACATTGGTGTATATGCAGAATAGTGCCAGGTCTCACAAAAAATTAATAATCTTTAACCCTTTGGCGCCGGCGGCCATTTTAGTGATTTTTTTAATATACCTATTATTCCGTACACAAATAATTTTTGCAAAAATAAAGTTGACGACATAAATTTCGAACAAGTTTTACATGTGAATCAGATAATGTTTTGGAATTTTTTAACCCCATGTGTGCGATGGGTGCCTAAAATGAGAACGGGAAAACTTGAAAATTTTCAAATTGCGATAACTTTTGACAGAGCTATTCCACGATTACGAAATTTTCAGGACATGTTTGTTTTATTTAGTTGTAGATTAATGTACGTTTTAATGATTGTGCTGGTAACCCTGTAGCTAGGGCAGGCACTGAAAGTGAAAACCTCCGAATCATCGTCTGTCTTGAAAAAATGTCGTTTCTTAAAAAAAAGCAACTCATATGTAAATTTTGTGCTTTGTAACCCTTACGCCTGGTAACCCTTGCCCAAGTTACCTATATTTTTAGCATCAAAAACTTCTGTTCACGGAAACTCACGATCCAATGAGCAGAATTTATTGAAATTTGCAGAATGTATTGGTCTTAAGTAGGACCAGGTCTGATAGAAGTGATTTTGAAATGCAGGTGATTCTGTGCCAGTGGTGCCATCTTGAAAAATCACTAAAAAAGATAACTGCTTTTAGCAATATAAATTCTAATTTCTAAATAAATCTAACTGCTTTTAGCAATTCTAATTCTGATTTTAACGAAATTCACACCGTAGCTGCACCTTACTTTAAACCACGTTGGGTAGAAATTTGGTTGAAAAACTCGGTTGGAGCTGCCAGCTATGATAATTTTGGTGTCTTAAATTTGAAAAAATAAAAATTTGGAAGTGAAAACATTCAAACCATCGAATATCCTAAAAAATGTCCGTTTCTACAATAAAACCAATCTGTATACAAAACTTATGCTTAATCTACACAGTCAAAGTAAAACTTTGGAAATTTCATGTCGGACAAGAACGGTAACCCTTTCTCAGTTAACCTATATTTTTAGCTTCAAAAACTTCTGTTCACGGGAACTCACGAATCAATAATCAGATAGATTTGAAATTTACAGAATGCATTGAACTTAAGTAGGGCCAGGTCTGATAGAAGCGATTTTGAATTATAGGCAACTCTGTTCCAGTGGTGCCATCTTGAAAAATTACAAAGAAAAAAAACTGCTTTTTGCCCTATGAAAAGTGAATAAGTTACCAGATTTTCATGAAATTGACACAGTAGCTGAACCTTACTCTAAGCTCTATTTGATAGAAATTTGATTGAAAAATTCGATTGGTGCTGCCAGCTATGGTAATTTTTGTGTCTTTGGTTTTGAAAATTCGCTCAGGAAAATAAAACTTTTTGCCCTATAACTTCCAGTGCAGTCATGAAATCAATACGAATTTCATACAATTACTGGAACCTATTATAAACATTATTCAAGCCAAATTTGGTTGAAAAGCCATGATAGGGTTGCCAGCTATTGTTGGTTTTGTGTTTGCTTGCAATATCTTTATTAAGCGGTTTTATCGTAGAATTTTCAATTGGTAATGATATTGTAGTGACAATAAACAGCAAATATTAAGCTTTCGATTGTTTGAAAAAACTCGCTGCAGGTAACCCTAAATTTCTTTATACTCCTATAACTTCAAATGTTCAATAACAACGTGAAGCAGATGTGATATATTCTTGGCTTTGATACTGGCAGAAGGTTGCCAGCACGAGTCGGTTGTGCTACTTTTGTATCAATAAATGCTTACAGTTAGTATTCATACCGGAAACATTTACAATGAAAATAAATAACCGATGTTTCAATGCCCAAAGTTCTGCAAATTTTTCGGATCGCAGCCCCAAACTCCAACTTCAGTTACAGTGCTGCAGGCACTGAGCATTTTCTTGATTAATGTTATATGAGATGCTCCTTTCGAAATTTTGTGAAATAAGCAACTGATAACGAATATAATTAACAAGTGTTTTGCTCTCATAAACGTTGAAATTCATGCCAGTGGTAATATCTGAAACCTTCTACCATATGAGTTATAATGCATTCTTGAGGCAAAAGTAAAACGTGGCATTTCAAACAATTTGGCCGTAATAAGAAACGCATGTGGTGGAATATGCACTCAAAACCTGCACGATTCTTCTACTGTTCTTCGAACATCAGTGTTTCTAGCGGTTCAGGTGCGCTAGAGTTTTTTTTTATTTATTTTACTAATTAGAGGTTTTCGTCTAGCTACCCGTGCATTATATCCATTGCGATGAAGGAGTCTGCGTATGGTTTTGGGGTGAACATCTTTTTACTAATGTTCGAAGAACATTAGTATTAAAATCGATTCGGCCAAAAATTCATATTTCCATATATATATATATATATATATATATATATATATATATATATATATATATATATATATATATATATATATATATATATATATATATATATATACCATATATATATATATATATATATATATATATATATATATATATATATATATATATATATATATATATATATATATATATATATATATATATATATATATATATATATATATATATATATATCATCAAAAAATTTCAGTGAGATAATCTCGGGAACGCGCCATCCGATTGAGCTGAAACTTTCAGGATACATTGGTGTATATGCAGAATAGGTCCATGTCTCACTAAATGAAAATTATTGTAAACCCTTTGGCGCCGGCGGCCATTTTAGTGATATTTTTAATATACCTATTATTTCGTACACAAATAATTTTCGCATAAATAAAGTTTACGAAATAAATTTCGAACGTGTTTTACATGTGAATTGGATAATGCTTGGAATTTTTTAACACTATGTGTGCGCTGGGTGCCTAAAAAGAGAACGGGAAAATGTGAAAATTTTTAAATTGCGATAACTTTTGACAGAGCTATTCAATCATTACGAAATTTACGGAACATATTGGTAGTATTTAGTTGTAGATTTGTGAAGCTTTTAATGAGCGTGCTGGCAACCCTGTAGCTTGGACAGGCACTGAAAAAGAAAACCTCCAAATCATCGTCTCTCTTGAAAAAATGCCGTTTCTGCAAAAAAAAGCCATTCATATGTAAATCTTGTGCTTTGTTTACATAACCAAAAAAAAAAAGATATGGTATAACGGGCACGCCTGGTAACCCTTGTCCAATTTACCTATATTTTTAGCATCAAAAACATCTGTTCAAGGAAACTCTCGATTCAATGAGCAGAATTAATTGAAATTTACAGAATGTATTGGTCTTTAATAGGACCAGGTCTGATAGAAGTGATTTTGATATGTGGGCCATTCTGTGCCAGTGGTGCCATCTTGAAAAATCACTAAAAAAGATAATTGCTTTTAGCCCTATAAATTCTGATTGAATCGTTGGATTTTGACAAAATTCACACAATAGCTGGACGCTACTTTAAGCCATGTTTGGTAGAAATTGGGTTGAAAAATTCGGTTGAAACTGCCAGCTATGATAATTTTGGTGTCTTAAATTTGAAAAAATGAAAATTTGGAAGTGTTTTCACTCATCAAACCATCGAATATCCTAAAAAATGTCCGTTTCGTACAATAAAACCAATCTTTATACAAATCTTATGCTTAATCTACACTTTCAAAGTAAAACATTGGAAATTTCATGTCGGACAAGAACGGTAACCCTTTCCCAAATAACCTATATTTTTAGCATCAAAAACTGCTGTTCACGGGAACTCACGAACCAATAATCAGGTACAACTGAAATTTACAGAATGCATTGAACTTAAGTAGAACCAGGTCTGATAGAAGCGATTTTGAATTGTAGGCAACTCTGTGCCAGTGGTGCCATCTTGAAAAATTACATAGAAAAACTGCTTTTTGCCCTATGAAATGTGAATAAGTAACCCGATTTTTATGAAATTGACACAATAGCTGAACCTTACTCTAAGCTCTATTTGATATAAATTTCGTTGAAAAATTCGGTTGGTGCTGCCAGCTATGGTAATTTTTGTGTCCTTGATTTTGAAAATTCGCTCAGGAAAATAAAACTTTTTGCCCTATAACTTCCAGTGCAGTCATGAAATCAATACGAATTTCATACTTTTAATGGAAACTATTATAGACATTATTCAGGCCAAATATTGTTGAAAACCCACGATAGGGTTGCCAGCTATTGTTGGTTTTGTGTTTAATTGCAATATCTTTACTAAGCGGTTTTATCGTAGAATTTTCAAATGGTAATGATATTGTAGTGACAATAAACAGCAAATATTAAGTTTTCGATTATTTGAAAAAACTTGCTGCAGGTAACCCTAAAATTCTTTATAATCCTATAACTTCGAATGTTAATACCAGGGGGAGCAGATGTAATATATTATTGGCTTTGATACTGGCAAAAGGTTGCCAGCACGAGTCGGTTGTGCTACTTATGTATCAATAAATGCTTACAGTTAGTATTCATACCGGGAACATTTACAATGAAAATAAATAACCAATGTTTCAATTCCCAAAGTTCTGCAAATTTTTCAGATCGCAGCCCCAAACACCAACTTCAGTTACAGTGCTGCAGGCACTGAGCATTTTCTTCATTGATGTTTTATGAGATGCTGCTTTGAAAATTTTTGTGAAATAAGCAACTGAGAGCGAATATAATTAACAAGTATTGCTCTCATAAACTTTGAAATTCATGCCACTGGTAATATCTTAAACCTTTCCACCATATGAGTTATAAGACCAAAGTAAAACCTGGCGTTTGAATTAGTTTGGCTGTAATAAGCAGCTAGCGTGGTAGAATATGCACTCAAAATCTGCACGATTCTTCTACTGTTCTCAAACATTAGTGTTTCTAGCGGTTCAGGTGCGCTAGAGTTTTTTTAAAATTGACTTTAACTTGAGTTGCCACCTCTGATGATGTTGTTTTGGGTTGTTTCTTAATGATTCTTACAACCTGTATGTTAGAATTGGAATTTATTAATATGATTTCTCAACCACAATAAATTGTATTTGACCAGCCTGCGCTTTTTCCTTAGCTGTTAGTTTTCGTGGCCGTCCTTATCGTGGAGTACTTTCGAATTCTGCGTCGTTTTTGTAACGTTTTACAATACTGCAAATTGTTAACCTACTTCTACCCATTATATTTCCAATTTATTCATACGATTTATTTTGTTTGAATAAATTCAAAATTATTTCACGTTCTTCTTGCGTAGTTTCCTGCTGCCTGCGCGACATGATCACTACTTTAATGACTTTACAAATAAACCATACACGCAAATACATTTTACCTCCAGTCAAATATATAACGGGACTTTCCAGTTAAATTATCAATATGAGTCTTGCCAGCATTCCAGCTAACTTGACATAGGAAATCTTTTCAAACTTAGTGTGTGAAAACTTTTGTCTGGACAAAAACGTGTAATTTAAAATATTTTGCTATTTTCCAGATTAGGGTATTATTTTCTTAAATTTATTTTTAAGGTATATAATAGCTTAAGAATAAATAATTCTTTTCCCAAAATAATGAAATGAATATTTTCTGTTGGCTTTGTTTTAATGCTTGTTTTAGTTAACAAACGGCTATGTGTGAAAACTTTTGTCCACCACTGTATGTTAACAGAACATTTGTTTTAGTAATTAATCCTACTTCTAAATCTGGTTTTTATATTGTTTTATCAACAATAAAATCCAACCGGTCATAGCTCAGTGACATTGTTGCAAGCTCTGGACCACTAGAGTGCGAGTTCGATTCCACGTCAGTACTTCAGCTTTTTGTAAGTCTCAACATATTGGAAAAAATAAATTGCTTTGATTTCAATTAAAAACAATTTAAATAATAAAATAGCACTTTCAATTGACAAACAATTTGAAATAATTGGAATAATTTGAAACAATTGTAAATCAAACACATATGCAATATAATAAACACACATAACATTTTTAAATTAACTTCACCGGTCGAGCTATTGAAAAGTTAAATTGACATTATAATCCCATAACTTATCAGTTTTGGTAGCAGCGTTACATTAGCAACCGCTTAGCGATCTGACGATCAAATCCACACGACGATCGAATCCACACGGCGCCGAATTTTAGCTCGCATTTTTGATAAAAAAATATATATATATATATATTCCACTTACCTACCAATCAATTGGTTTTTGCCTATAATACCAAGTCTAAATAATTGGATACTTTCGGGCACTTATCATATTGGATATTTCTGAGCATCGAATCGACGTATTCATTAATTAAGCATGAGCTTCAAGTGCAGCCTCGAAAATTGCTTTGCTTTCGACAACACGATGAAATTCGTGATATGCAAAGCTTTCTGCAATAGAAAGTTACACGGTGCCTGCTTGGGTGCTCCCAGAGACTGGTTCCCCCCGTATCTCGAGAGTCATTTTATTTGTACGGATTGCCAAAATATTAAAAGACTCTTAAAAATTATGTACGACAACTTAATTAGCTATATTGGAACACTTAATTCAGAAAAAGACAATATCATATCCAAGCAACTTGCACAAGCGCGAGCAAATGAAGAATTCCTGTCGGAAATATCAAATCATCTCGATGGTCTGGCGTCTACCTTTTCTAAATCGAACAGTATTAGCCACGAAAAGTCTTTTGACACGCTTGGGAAGAAAATGGATACTCTAATTGATAAAATGGATACTTGCCAAGCAAACAACAAAGGTACGCTTGTAAATTTTGAACAATTTTCACGAACGTTAAAAATGCAAACTGACAGACTCACAGACGCTTTTTCTGAGCAACAACAAAAATTAGCTGATATCAGCAGAAAATTTGATGATTTACACCGTCATTGCAAAACCTCAAGAAATAATGCAGACGAAGATTTGTTAGCGAATGAGGTAACACTTCATCAGGAGCTCCTTAACACAACGTTGGAAATAAATAATAACACAACGGCTATGAATACGAGGACGCAGGACAAAGCAACATCACCTATAAGGAATCTAGCTGAGGGTACAACTCCATCTACTCAGCAAAAGTTTTCAAACCTGAATGGTGAAACCCCAATTTACAAGTTCGGTACTTTTTGGTCCCAAAACGATTGGCAGAATCGTCTACAAAAAATAAAAAAAAACGAACGATATTCTTCACAATAAGAGCACGTCTTCCAAATTAACGACTTCAGTAAACAAAAGTGCATTCTTTGTGAAAAGGATTCCTTATTCTGCTGACGACGAATGGTTGGGAAAGATTCTCGAAGCTGATTTTCATATAAACGACTACGAAGTGAACTTTTTCCCCCAGCGTAAACATATATCCTCAAGACGGTGTAAGGTCTTCATCCCATCAAAATATGCCTGGATTTTTACTTGCTTGAGTGGAAACAACAGCTCCATCAATTGGAAAGGAGTGACATTCAGCCCCTGGAGAAACTTCACCGACAAAACAAGGTATAATAAAAAACAAAAAATTGTAAGAAAAAATTGTATCCCTAGGCACACCTTTAACCAATTTCCTTCCACCCATAAAACTCGCTCATCACGTACTCAGTCCTAATTTTCAATGACAACAGATAACTCTTCCTTATCTGACTGTTCCAATACTTTTACTAAAAATAATAGTAATGCACTGATAGCAGTTAACACGGCATCTTCTCCATCAAGTAGGTGTACCAACGTTGTTAATAAACACTCCTCCAAGGTTTCCAGTCAGGCCACCGTAAACTTAGCTCCTTCTACGAGCAATATAAATTATTCTTCTAATGGTAGTAATATGACATCTGAATCTCTGCGAAGATCAGGCAACCCTTTTAGGCATTTTTCCTAACCGATCACTGAAAAGCCTCAAACTCTTTTACCACAATTGTGGTGGTATGAGAGGCATACTAAGTAAATTATACCTTGACGCCAAATCGTGCCATTTTAATTTACTCGCCATCACCGAAACTTGGCTTAATGCCTCTCATAAGAATGAAAAGATTCTTGATAGTAGTTGGATTATTTACAGAAGCGACCGTGATTATTGTTCTACGGGTCAGTCACGAGGAGGTGGCGTCTTACTTGCTGTTAGCAACACACTTTCAAGTGAGCTTATAGATACCAACCCAAATGTTTTCTTCCAATGTATAATTGTTCGGATCTCTAGTAATAACAACCCAATTTACATCGCTGTTGCCTACATCCCCCCCAGTTCTGACGAATCCATCTACAGCAATTTTTGTGACACAATATCTTCATTAGCTACATCACTTAGCGAAAAAGATAAAATGATAGTTTTGGGTGATTTCAATCGTCCGAGTCTTTGCTTTGTTCCGGATGAAAATGACTCTTACCGTCTCCCCGTAAACCTTGTAGACACCAACGATTTCAATCTTGCGTGTCCTTTTTATGGTAATGATTTGCAGCAGGTTTCCCAAACTCCTAACCAAAATGGTAATTGGTTAGATCTTGTTTTCACAAATGGCTAGTCCAACTAGTGACGCAAAGCATCTTTTTTGCAACAGTTTACACTATACAGCATTGTCAGTCGAACTTTCCACTCCAGATTCCACCTACTTAAAAACTTACAATAACTCAATTGTATTTGACTTCCGTAATGCTGATTATGAAAACATTAAACATGTTCTGAATACTACTGATTGGTCGACTACTCTTTCAACACAAGACCTCGAGACAGCCATTTCCTCTTTTTACAATAAAATATTTGACGCCGTTGAAAGATATGTTCCAAAGATAAAAAAAAAGAATAAATTGTCTGAGCCATGGCTTGATAGGGACCTTAGGCATATGCGAAATCGTAGGAACAAACTTTATAAGCTTATTAAAGAAAATACCGATGTTAGTCCTGCTATTCAGGAAGAATATAATGAAGTTGCTAAGCAATTTTTAGCAAAGTCTCATGAGGCTTATGACACTTACATTAGAACAACCGGCGGAAATATAGTCCACGACCCGAAAAAATTCTTCGATTTTGTTAATGTGAAGCGAAAAACTACTGGCTATCCATCGTCCATGTTTCTTAATAATATAACGTCTTCCTCTCCTAAAGAGATATGTAACCTATTCGCTGAAAGTTTCCAAGAAATTTTTAATGCACCAGACCCATCAAACTCGCACCTTTCTTCCTCTGATTCAGCTTCAAAAGCTTTTGTGAGCCATTTAGAAATTTCCTGTGATGAAATACGTAAAGCTATTTTGGATCTCGACTGCAACAAAGGTCCTGGGCCTGATCTTCTTCCTCAACCTTTTTGCGCAAGTGTGTAGAGCAGCTTATAGCTCCCTTGCATATTTTCTTTAAAATATCACTTTCGTCGGGGATTTTCCCATTCTTTTGGAAGCTTTCTTATGTCACACCAATATTCAAAAATGGTGATCGACGCTGTATCCAAAATTATAGGGGCATTGCCATTTTGTCTTCGATTCCGAAATTTTTCGAAAAGGTGGTATACGATAAACTTTCTCCGCTTGTTGATTCCTGTTTGAACGAGCAACAACATGGGTTTAGAAAAGGTGGCCCAACTACCACGAATTTGACAATTCTAATCTCTGACGTTCTATGCAAAATGGAAAAGGAAACCTAATTGACGCAGTCTACACTGACTTCAGTAAGGCGTTTGACAGAGTTGACCATTCTACCTTGATTCTAAAGCTTCAGAAATTCGGTATTGCCGGGTCTTTACTCAGCTGGCTGACCTCCTACCTTCGCGATCGAACACAATGTGTAAAATTTCAAGGATTTTTATCGAAAAGCATTAGTGCTACCTATGGTGTACCGCAAGGTAGTAATCTTGGCCCACTTCTTTTTAATATATTTATTTCCGACTTATCTGACGTCCTTGCAGGTATACCTCATTTACTCTATGCAGACGATCTCAAACTTTATCAGACTATTGAATCGAAATCGGATGCCCACTTTCTCCAATCCAAGCTTGATTCACTTGATCAGTGGTGCAATATAAACAAGCTCTCTCTCAATATCAATAAATGCCAAGTTATTCGTTTTTCCAGGAAATGCACGGTCGCACACAATACGCACTTCCTCGGCAATAATATGCTAACCCGAGTTGATAACATTGCTGACCTCGGTGTTATCTTAGACGAAAAACTCCGCTTCACCTTACGCTTTGATAAAATGCTTTCTCGTGCGAGCAAACAGCTAGGTTTCATCAAAAGACGTGCCAAAGAATTTCGTAGTCTATGGGTCACAAGATCCTTATACACTTCACTTGTACGTCCTATTCTCGAATACGCTTGCATTAGCTGGAATCCCGCTTTTGAAACCCACAGTGACAGACTTGAGTCGATACAAAGACAAATTTTACTTTTCGCCTTGAGAGAACTGTAAACCCTTATGATTTTAATATCCTACCCCCTTATGAGTTTCGACTGGGTCATTTCAACCTATCGACATTAGCCTCCAGAAGAATGATGATATCGGCCTGCTTCACATTCGACGTCATTAGAGGCGCTATTAATGTAGAATTCCTGAATAGTAAAATTTCGATAAATATCCCTGTGAGGAACACCAGGTCCAATCGATTCCTAAAAGAATATTCACATTCGACGACATATGCAGCAAATGAGCCAATAAAAAGATGCTGCAGAATATTCAACTGCATAAGTTATTTATATTCCCCAACGACTTCCAAATCATCCTTCAAATCCTCACTTTTGCATGCCATCCATACCCCTAAACCTTAAGCCATAGCTTATAAGTCAACCTTGTCATTTATTGATTGTTATTTATTTTTTAATCTATGTGTTACTTTTTTCATTTGTCTGTTACTTATTTAACTTGTTTGTTTTTACTATTTACTTGACTTTACTTTTCCATTTTATTTTTACTAATGTGCGAAGAACATTAGTATAAAAATCGATTCGGCCGAAAATTCATATTTCCATATATATATATATATATATATATATATATATATATATATATATATATATATATATATATATATATATATATATATATATATATATATATATATATATATATATATATATATATATATATATATATCATCATCAAAAAATTTCAGTGAGATAATCTCGGGAACGCGCCATCCGATTGAGCTGAAACTTTCAGGATACATTGGTGTATATGCAGAATAGGTCCAGGTCTCACTAAATGTCAGTTATTGTTAACCTTTTGGCGCCGGCGGCCATTTGAGTGATATTTTTAATATACCTATTATTTCGTACACAAATAATTTTCGCAAAAATACAGTTTACGAAATAAATTTCGAACGTGTTTTACATATGAATCGGATAATGTTTTGGAATTTTTGAACCCCATGTGTGCGCTGGGTACCTAAAAAGAGAACGGGAAAATTAAAAAAATTTTAAATTGCGATTCTGTTTGACAGAGCTATTCAATCATTACGAAATTTTCAGGACATATTTGCATTATTTAGTTGTAGATTTGTGTAGCTTTTAATGAGCGTGCTGGCAACCCTGTAGCTAGGGCAGGCACTGAAAGTGAAAACCTCCAAATCATCGTCTCTCTTGAAAAAATGCCGGTTCTTCAAAATAAAGCCACTCATATGTAAATCTTGTGCTTTGTTAACATAGACAAAAAAAACAATTTGATATGGTATAACGGGCACGTCTGGTAGCCCTTCCCCAATTTACCTATATTTTTAGCATCAAAAACTTCTGTTCACGGAAACTCACGATCCGATGAGCAGAATTAATTCACATTTGCAGAATGTATTGGTCCTAAATAGGACCAGGTCTGATAGAAGTGATTTTGAAATGCACGCGAATCTGGGCCAGTGGAGCCATCTTGAAAAATCACTAAAAAAGATAACTGCTTTTAGCCTAAAAATTCTGATTGAATCGTTCGCTTTTGACGAGATTCACACAGTTGCTGGACCTTACCTCAAACCGAGTTTGATAGAAATTTGGTTGAAAAATTCGGTTGAAGCTGCCAGCTATGATAATTTTGGTGTCTTAAATTTGAAAAAAAAAAAATTTGGAAGTGAAAACATTCAAACCATCGAATATCCTAAAAAATGTCCGTTTCGTACAATAAAACCAATCTGTATACAAATCTTAGGTCTGTTTCCGTACTTTCAGCAAAGTGCAGCAGTAACAGAATTTTACAGCTTGATTATTTTTGTGGTGGGGGAACATTTGGAAAAGTACAGAAACGCGCTGCTGCAACTTGCTGCAAGTAAGAAGAAGACACTAAAAGTGACAGCTGCGTTGATTTGAATTTCGAAAAACGTTCTTGCGGACCTTAAATCAGCCTTATCTTTGTAGTATGTATTTTGTAGTATGCAAAATAAAAAAAACAATTGTGAGAAACATTGGTGTCATGATCACAGCCCACACACCAGATGAAGCCATCATATGCATTGGAAACACCTTGTGAACATATCCTTTTCCATCTACAAGATTATCATATTTTGCTCGTGCGCAATTATGAGTTCCATTAATAGATATAACAGGCTCTATTAATGGAGCCCATATCAATATTGATCCGCCTGCGAAACAAAATTTATAATTCATCTATATTATTATGCCTGCAAAATAAAAGAACAGTATATTCCCGCCAACAATACATTTCATTTTCAGTTGCAATGACTAACAAGTTCAAAGTACAAATCAGTTTTGTCCTTATTAAAACCTAGCCTCCACCGAAGTCGATCATATACAAATAAGTGCACACTATGCACTAAATATCCACCATTGGATATTTTGTAATAGCAATAAAAACGTTGTGCGAGAAATATATTCCGTGTTCATTGGAATATTGCACAGAAAAGATTTTTCTTCGTGCGCTCATTTGAATATATATACATTTCAAAGCCTCGCGCCAAGCCCATCGTAGTCGATTTGACAAGCTGCAGCAAAATGCCTCAGCTCAGTTCGGCTGTAATTTTCTTCAACTTGCTGAAAGAGGGGAAGCGATGACGTCAACAAGATTTTATTTGCAGCAAAAGTACGGAAACGACTTGCTGCGAATCTATTATAATATATTATAATAGATTCAAGTACGGAAACAGACCTCTTATGTTTTATCTACACGTCCAAAGTAAAACATACAGCTGAAATTTACAGAATGCATTGGACTTAAGTAGGACCAGATCTGATAGAAGCGATTTTGAATTGTGGGCAACTCTGTGCCAGTGGTGCCATCTTGAAAAATTACATAGAAAAAAAACTGCTTTTTGCCCTATGAAATGTGAATTAGTTACCAGATTTTCATGAAATTCGGTTGAAAAATTTGATTGGTGCTGCCAGCTATGGTAATTTTTGTGTCTTTGGTTTTGAAAATTCACTAAACAAAATTAAACTTTTTACCGTATAACTTCCGGTGCAGTCATGAAATCAATACGAATTTCATACAATTAATGAAACCTATCATAAACATTATTCAGGCCAAATTTGGTTGAAAAGCCATGATAGGGTTGCCAGCTATTGTTGGTTTTGTGTTTAATTGCAATATCTTTATTAAGCGGTTTTATCGTAGAATTTTCAAATGGTAATTATATTGTAGTGACAATAAACAGCAAATATTAAGTTTTCAATTATTTGAAAAAACTCGCTACATGTAACCCTAAATTTCTGTACACTCCTATAACTTCGAATGTAATATAACAACGTGAAGCAGATGTGATATATTCTTGGCTTTGATTCTGGCAGAAGGTTGCCAGCACGAGTCGGTTGTGCTACTTTTGTATCAATAATTGCTTACAGTTAGTATTCATACCGGAAACATTTACAATGAAAATAAATAACCGATGTTTCAATTCCCAAAGTTCTGCAAATTTTTCGGATCGCAGCCCCAAACACCAACTTCAGTTACAGTGCTGCAGGCATTGAGCATTTTCTTCATTGATGTTATATGAGATGCTGCTTTCAAAATTTTGTGAAATAAGCAACTGATAACGAATATAATTAACCTGTGTTTTGCTCTCATAAACGTTGAAATTCATGCCAGTGGTAATATCTGAAACCTTCCACCATATGAGTTATAATGCATTCTTGAGACCAAAGTAAAACGTGGCATTTGAAACAGTTTGGCTGTAATAAGCAGCACATGTGGTGGAATATGCACTCAAAACCTGCACGATTCTTCTACTGTTCTTCGAACATTAGTGTTTCTAGCGATTCAGGTGCGCTAGAGTTTTTATTAATTTGTTATTTTTTATCTGATTTTGTACCTTGTTTGGTGAATAAATAAAATAAAATAAAATAAACTATCTTACCTGATTCTACGGCAACTGCTGATTCTAAATCGCTGAGATGAAATTTTCCTCCCTCGATGGGGCCCTTTTCCGCCGATTCATACTCGCTCCAACAGGAATCGAATATTAATCCATTCTCCGTACTTGGTTCTTCTCGACCGACTTCCAATTCACGGATTCGCTGAACTTTGTTGCGACTGACAAGACTCTGTCGAGCCGTCGTCAGTGCAGCATGTATTTAGTTAGGGATTTTTCCTTTATATGCCCGGCGTGCCTTAGCCCAGCCGACTAGCTCAGCCTGTCGTGGGTTGGCGGGCGGAAAAAATCCCTACGTGCTACGGCGTGCAGACAACACAACACTTAAAACAATTCAGTAATCACTAGGACAACGACAATCACACAGAAGAGGGAAACGAAGAAGATCCGTCAGAATCATGATTTAATATCTTATTTGAAATACATTACATACGATATAACCCAAAATAAACTCAAAAGAAAAAAACAATATAAAACCAAAGAATGAAATCCAACCAAAAATTCAATACTCCACTTCAAAATAAATCCAAACATATATCTCACAGTGAGTCCAACTATATCAATTAATAAATCAGGTGGGGGTTTATTCACACCCAACCCCGGCCGGAGTGGAGTTTACACCAGTTATGCATAAATGCACTATAAATTATAATAAAGCGAAAATTCAAATGATAGTTCCCAATAGATGTTATAAAGAAATAATTAAGCAATAAGTTCAAATGCAAATAAAATATGAAAAAAAAATAAACAACAATAATGTATAAATCACCTCCAACCCCATGTGTGCGCTGGGTACCTAAAAAGAGAACGGGAAAATTAAAAAAATTTTAAATTGCGATTCTGTTTGACAGAGCTATTCAATCATTACGAAATTTTCAGGACATATTTGCATTATTTAGTTGTAGATTTGTGTAGCTTTTAATGAGCGTGCTGGCAACCCTGTAGCTAGGGCAGGCACTGAAAGTGAAAACCTCCAAATCATCGTCTCTCTTGAAAAAATGCCGGTTCTTCAAAACAAAGCCACTCATATGTAAATCTTGTGCTTTGTTAACATAGACAAAAAAAACAATTTGATATGGTATAACGGGCACGTCTGGTAGCCCTTCCCCAATTTACCTATATTTTTAGCATCAAAAACTTCTGTTCACGGAAACTCACGATCCGATGAGCAGAATTAATTCACATTTGCAGAATGTATTGGTCCTAAATAGGACCAGGTCTGATAGAAGTGATTTTGAAATGCACGCGAATCTGGGCCAGTGGAGCCATCTTGAAAAATCACTAAAAAAGATAACTGCTTTTAGCCTAAAAATTCTGATTGAATCGTTCGCTTTTGACGAGATTCACACAGTTGCTGGACCTTACCTCAAACCGAGTTTGATAGAAATTTGGTTGAAAAATTCGGTTGAAGCTGCCAGCTATGATAATTTTGGTGTCTTAAATTTGAAAAAAAAAAAATTTGGAAGTGAAAACATTCAAACCATCGAATATCCTAAAAAATGTCCGTTTCGTACAATAAAACCAATCTGTATACAAATCTTAGGTCTGTTTCCGTACTTTCAGCAAAGTGCAGCAGTAACAGAATTTTACAGCTTGATTATTTTTGTGGTGGGGGAACATTTGGAAAAGTACAGAAACGCGCTGCTGCAACTTGCTGCAAGTAAGAAGAAGACACTAAAAGTGACAGCTGCGTTGATTTGAATTTCGAAAAACGTTCTTGCGGACCTTAAATCAGCCTTATCTTTGTAGTATGTATTTTGTAGTATGCAAAATAAAAAAAACAATTGTGAGAAACATTGGTGTCATGATCACAGCCCACACACCAGATGAAGCCATCATATGCATTGGAAACACCTTGTGAACATATCCTTTTCCATCTACAAGATTATCATATTTTGCTCGTGCGCAATTATGAGTTCCATTAATAGATATAACAGGCTCTATTAATGGAGCCCATATCAATATTGATCCGCCTGCGAAACAAAATTTATAATTCATCTATATTATTATGCCTGCAAAATAAAAGAACAGTATATTCCCGCCAACAATACATTTCATTTTCAGTTGCAATGACTAACAAGTTCAAAGTACAAATCAGTTTTGTCCTTATTAAAACCTAGCCTCCACCGAAGTCGATCATATACAAATAAGTGCACACTATGCACTAAATATCCACCATTGGATATTTTGTAATAGCAATAAAAACGTTGTGCGAGAAATATATTCCGTGTTCATTGGAATATTGCACAGAAAAGATTTTTCTTCGTGCGCTCATTTGAATATATATACATTTCAAAGCCTCGCGCCAAGCCCATCGTAGTCGATTTGACAAGCTGCAGCAAAATGCCTCAGCTCAGTTCGGCTGTAATTTTCTTCAACTTGCTGAAAGAGGGGAAGCGATGACGTCAACAAGATTTTATTTGCAGCAAAAGTACGGAAACGACTTGCTGCGAATCTATTATAATATATTATAATAGATTCAAGTACGGAAACAGACCTCTTATGTTTTATCTACACGTCCAAAGTAAAACATACAGCTGAAATTTACAGAATGCATTGGACTTAAGTAGGACCAGATCTGATAGAAGCGATTTTGAATTGTGGGCAACTCTGTGCCAGTGGTGCCATCTTGAAAAATTACATAGAAAAAAAACTGCTTTTTGCCCTATGAAATGTGAATTAGTTACCAGATTTTCATGAAATTCGGTTGAAAAATTTGATTGGTGCTGCCAGCTATGGTAATTTTTGTGTCTTTGGTTTTGAAAATTCACTAAACAAAATTAAACTTTTTACCGTATAACTTCCGGTGCAGTCATGAAATCAATACGAATTTCATACAATTAATGAAACCTATCATAAACATTATTCAGGCCAAATTTGGTTGAAAAGCCATGATAGGGTTGCCAGCTATTGTTGGTTTTGTGTTTAATTGCAATATCTTTATTAAGCGGTTTTATCGTAGAATTTTCAAATGGTAATTATATTGTAGTGACAATAAACAGCAAATATTAAGTTTTCAATTATTTGAAAAAACTCGCTACATGTAACCCTAAATTTCTGTACACTCCTATAACTTCGAATGTAATATAACAACGTGAAGCAGATGTGATATATTCTTGGCTTTGATTCTGGCAGAAGGTTGCCAGCACGAGTCGGTTGTGCTACTTTTGTATCAATAATTGCTTACAGTTAGTATTCATACCGGAAACATTTACAATGAAAATAAATAACCGATGTTTCAATTCCCAAAGTTCTGCAAATTTTTCGGATCGCAGCCCCAAACACCAACTTCAGTTACAGTGCTGCAGGCATTGAGCATTTTCTTCATTGATGTTATATGAGATGCTGCTTTCAAAATTTTGTGAAATAAGCAACTGATAACGAATATAATTAACCTGTGTTTTGCTCTCATAAACGTTGAAATTCATGCCAGTGGTAATATCTGAAACCTTCCACCATATGAGTTATAATGCATTCTTGAGACCAAAGTAAAACGTGGCATTTGAAACAGTTTGGCTGTAATAAGCAGCACATGTGGTGGAATATGCACTCAAAACCTGCACGATTCTTCTACTGTTCTTCGAACATTAGTGTTTCTAGCGATTCAGGTGCGCTAGAGTTTTTATTAATTTGTTATTTTTTATCTGATTTTGTACCTTGTTTGGTGAATAAATAAAATAAAATAAAATAAACTATCTTACCTGATTCTACGGCAACTGCTGATTCTAAATCGCTGAGATGAAATTTTCCTCCCTCGATGGGGCCCTTTTCCGCCGATTCATACTCGCTCCAACAGGAATCGAATATTAATCCATTCTCCGTACTTGGTTCTTCTCGACCGACTTCCAATTCACGGATTCGCTGAACTTTGTTGCGACTGACAAGACTCTGTCGAGCCGTCGTCAGTGCAGCATGTATTTAGTTAGGGATTTTTCCTTTATATGCCCGGCGTGCCTTAGCCCAGCCGACTAGCTCAGCCTGTCGTGGGTTGGCGGGCGGAAAAAATCCCTACGTGCTACGGCGTGCAGACAACACAACACTTAAAACAATTCAGTAATCACTAGGACAACGACAATCACACAGAAGAGGGAAACGAAGAAGATCCGTCAGAATCATGATTTAATATCTTATTTGAAATACATTACATACGATATAACCCAAAATAAACTCAAAAGAAAAAAACAATATAAAACCAAAGAATGAAATCCAACCAAAAATTCAATACTCCACTTCAAAATAAATCCAAACATATATCTCACAGTGAGTCCAACTATATCAATTAATAAATCAGGTGGGGGTTTATTCACACCCAACCCCGGCCGGAGTGGAGTTTACACCAGTTATGCATAAATGCACTATAAATTATAATAAAGCGAAAATTCAAATGATAGTTCCCAATAGATGTTATAAAGAAATAATTAAGCAATAAGTTCAAATGCAAATAAAATATGAAAAAAAAATAAACAACAATAATGTATAAATCACCTCCAACCCCATGTGTGCGCTGGGTACCTAAAAAGAGAACGGGAAAATTAAAAAAATTTTAAATTGCGATTCTGTTTGACAGAGCTATTCAATCATTACGAAATTTTCAGGACATATTTGCATTATTTAGTTGTAGATTTGTGTAGCTTTTAATGAGCGTGCTGGCAACCCTGTAGCTAGGGCAGGCACTGAAAGTGAAAACCTCCAAATCATCGTCTCTCTTGAAAAAATGCCGGTTCTTCAAAACAAAGCCACTCATATGTAAATCTTGTGCTTTGTTAACATAGACAAAAAAAACAATTTGATATGGTATAACGGGCACGTCTGGTAGCCCTTCCCCAATTTACCTATATTTTTAGCATCAAAAACTTCTGTTCACGGAAACTCACGATCCGATGAGCAGAATTAATTCACATTTGCAGAATGTATTGGTCCTAAATAGGACCAGGTCTGATAGAAGTGATTTTGAAATGCACGCGAATCTGGGCCAGTGGAGCCATCTTGAAAAATCACTAAAAAAGATAACTGCTTTTAGCCTAAAAATTCTGATTGAATCGTTCGCTTTTGACGAGATTCACACAGTTGCTGGACCTTACCTCAAACCGAGTTTGATAGAAATTTGGTTGAAAAATTCGGTTGAAGCTGCCAGCTATGATAATTTTGGTGTCTTAAATTTGAAAAAAAAAAAATTTGGAAGTGAAAACATTCAAACCATCGAATATCCTAAAAAATGTCCGTTTCGTACAATAAAACCAATCTGTATACAAATCTTAGGTCTGTTTCCGTACTTTCAGCAAAGTGCAGCAGTAACAGAATTTTACAGCTTGATTATTTTTGTGGTGGGGGAACATTTGGAAAAGTACAGAAACGCGCTGCTGCAACTTGCTGCAAGTAAGAAGAAGACACTAAAAGTGACAGCTGCGTTGATTTGAATTTCGAAAAACGTTCTTGCGGACCTTAAATCAGCCTTATCTTTGTAGTATGTATTTTGTAGTATGCAAAATAAAAAAAACAATTGTGAGAAACATTGGTGTCATGATCACAGCCCACACACCAGATGAAGCCATCATATGCATTGGAAACACCTTGTGAACATATCCTTTTCCATCTACAAGATTATCATATTTTGCTCGTGCGCAATTATGAGTTCCATTAATAGATATAACAGGCTCTATTAATGGAGCCCATATCAATATTGATCCGCCTGCGAAACAAAATTTATAATTCATCTATATTATTATGCCTGCAAAATAAAAGAACAGTATATTCCCGCCAACAATACATTTCATTTTCAGTTGCAATGACTAACAAGTTCAAAGTACAAATCAGTTTTGTCCTTATTAAAACCTAGCCTCCACCGAAGTCGATCATATACAAATAAGTGCACACTATGCACTAAATATCCACCATTGGATATTTTGTAATAGCAATAAAAACGTTGTGCGAGAAATATATTCCGTGTTCATTGGAATATTGCACAGAAAAGATTTTTCTTCGTGCGCTCATTTGAATATATATACATTTCAAAGCCTCGCGCCAAGCCCATCGTAGTCGATTTGACAAGCTGCAGCAAAATGCCTCAGCTCAGTTCGGCTGTAATTTTCTTCAACTTGCTGAAAGAGGGGAAGCGATGACGTCAACAAGATTTTATTTGCAGCAAAAGTACGGAAACGACTTGCTGCGAATCTATTATAATATATTATAATAGATTCAAGTACGGAAACAGACCTCTTATGTTTTATCTACACGTCCAAAGTAAAACATACAGCTGAAATTTACAGAATGCATTGGACTTAAGTAGGACCAGATCTGATAGAAGCGATTTTGAATTGTGGGCAACTCTGTGCCAGTGGTGCCATCTTGAAAAATTACATAGAAAAAAAACTGCTTTATGCTCTATGAAATGTGAATTAGTTACCAGATTTTCATGAAATTCGGTTGAAAAATTTGATTGGTGCTGCCAGCTATGGTAATTTTTGTGTCTTTGGTTTTGAAAATTCACTAAACAAAATTAAACTTTTTACCGTATAACTTCCGGTGCAGTCATGAAATCAATACGAATTTCATACAATTAATGAAACCTATCATAAACATTATTCAGGCCAAATTTGGTTGAAAAGCCATGATAGGGTTGCCAGCTATTGTTGGTTTTGTGTTTAATTGCAATATCTTTATTAAGCGGTTTTATCGTAGAATTTTCAAATGGTAATTATATTGTAGTGACAATAAACAGCAAATATTAAGTTTTCAATTATTTGAAAAAACTCGCTACATGTAACCCTAAATTTCTGTACACTCCTATAACTTCGAATGTAATATAACAACGTGAAGCAGATGTGATATATTCTTGGCTTTGATTCTGGCAGAAGGTTGCCAGCACGAGTCGGTTGTGCTACTTTTGTATCAATAATTGCTTACAGTTAGTATTCATACCGGAAACATTTACAATGAAAATAAATAACCGATGTTTCAATTCCCAAAGTTCTGCAAATTTTTCGGATCGCAGCCCCAAACACCAACTTCAGTTACAGTGCTGCAGGCATTGAGCATTTTCTTCATTGATGTTATATGAGATGCTGCTTTCAAAATTTTGTGAAATAAGCAACTGATAACGAATATAATTAACCTGTGTTTTGCTCTCATAAACGTTGAAATTCATGCCAGTGGTAATATCTGAAACCTTCCACCATATGAGTTATAATGCATTCTTGAGACCAAAGTAAAACGTGGCATTTGAAACAGTTTGGCTGTAATAAGCAGCACATGTGGTGGAATATGCACTCAAAACCTGCACGATTCTTCTACTGTTCTTCGAACATTAGTATTTCTAGCGATTCAGGTGCGCTAGAGTTTTTATTAATTTGTTATTTTTTATCTGATTTTGTACCTTGTTTGGTGAATAAATAAAATAAAATAAAATAAACTATCTTACCTGATTCTACGGCAACTGCTGATTCTAAATCGCTGAGATGAAATTTTCCTCCCTCGATGGGGCCCTTTTCCGCCGATTCATACTCGCTCCAACAGGAATCGAATATTAATCCATTCTCCGTACTTGGTTCTTCTCGACCGACTTCCAATTCACGGATTCGCTGAACTTTGTTGCGACTGACAAGACTCTGTCGAGCCGTCGTCAGTGCAGCATGTATTTAGTTAGGGATTTTTCCTTTATATGCCCGGCGTGCCTTAGCCCAGCCGACTAGCTCAGCCTGTCGTGGGTTGGCGGGCGGAAAAAATCCCTACGTGCTACGGCGTGCAGACAACACAACACTTAAAACAATTCAGTAATCACTAGGACAACGACAATCACACAGAAGAGGGAAACGAAGAAGATCCGTCAGAATCATGATTTAATATCTTATTTGAAATACATTACATACGATATAACCCAAAATAAACTCAAAAGAAAAAAACAATATAAAACCAAAGAATGAAATCCAACCAAAAATTCAATACTCCACTTCAAAATAAATCCAAACATATATCTCACAGTGAGTCCAACTATATCAATTAATAAATCAGGTGGGGGTTTATTCACACCCAACCCCGGCCGGAGTGGAGTTTACACCAGTTATGCATAAATGCACTATAAATTATAATAAAGCGAAAATTCAAATGATAGTTCCCAATAGATGTTATAAAGAAATAATTAAGCAATAAGTTCAAATGCAAATAAAATATGAAAAAAAAATAAACAACAATAATGTATAAATCACCTCCCACCAATAAATAATGTTTGTTAATGTACATTAGTAGGAAAAAATTTAATAGATAGGTTTCTTTGTTTTTCTTCAGTATTGACGTGCTTGGGACTTATGTATATGCAAAACAAAGAAAAGAAAAAAATGTGATACAACTTGGGTTTTCTTCCTTCGCACTACAGCTCGTAGGAACTTAAGGGCCAGTTTAGCTGCGAATTGATCCACAGCGCTACTAAGTGCAAAGTTCCGTACGAATACTACCTGACCAGGGATAAAAGTTTTTGTGCGACTCCGGAGATCGTACACCCGGACTCCTCTAGCATGAGCTTCAGCCAATTTATCCTTCACTCTATCCTGCATCCACCGCATCCTATCTGTGTGGGGACAGAGCTCTATCTCTCCATCATCTAATGCTTGCATTTGCCTGAGTAATTTATATTCGTCGCCATGCTTGATACGGTGAAAACCGAACAACAGGAAATGAGGTGAACAACCAGTCGCCTCATGAACAACATTTCGAAATGCTGCACATGATTCGACCAGCAGCTCATCCCAATTCCTGTGATCATCACCGACGTAGGCGCGAATGGCACTAAGTATGGAGTGGTTGACACGCTCTGATGCATTAGCCTGCGGTGAATACAAGGGGGTGGTGATGTGCTGGACTCCGTACTCAATAAGGAAAGTTTTGAAACATTTAGAGGTAAATTGTACACCATTGTCCGAGTGCATGAACTCCGGTACCCCATACGTCAAAAAGATATCGTTCTTTAGGAACTTCACGACTGCTTCCGATGTGGCTTTGGGTATGGCCTTGAGCCATACAAACTTGCTAAAATGATCCAGCACCACGAGCAGCTGAGTATTTCCTGCCTTCGAACGAGGGTATGGGCCCATGAAATCGACGAACAGTCTTTGCAATGGCCTACCTGTTTCCCGCTGATTCCCCATTGCCGGCCTCATGGCACGATTCGAAGGCTTGACCTGCTTGCAAACGGTGCAGGAGGAAATGTAATCTTTAACCTGTTTCCTCAACTGCGGCCAGTAATAATATCTTTGCAGCAGCTCCAAAGTCTTTCGAATCCCACAATGAGACCCCCTAGGATCATAATGTGCCCGCATGATCAACTGTTCTCGTTCACTCTCAGGGACCCATAATTTTGTTCGAGGTATATCGGTGCACAAGTCATGGTGTGTTCCGGTCGTAATGAACACACGTCCCTCCCTAATGTGCACATTTTTAAAATCGTCAGGACTCTTTTCTATTTGGGCGATGAGGTCCAAATACTCAGGAGCTCGGAATGCTGTATCAGCGATTACCTCAGCAAGCCTGTAGTGCTCAGGCAAATAACCTCTGAGAAATTGGCTTGTTTCGATCGACCCGCAAACCCTCGATAATGCGTCTGGAACGACGTTGTGAGTTCCCTTACGATGCTCGATGTTAAAATCAAAAGACTGCAGTTTCAGGCTCCAGCGAGCCAATCTACCAGTGAGGTCCTGCTGTCCCATGAGCCATTTAAGGCTAGCATGGTCAGTGATAATGGTGAAAGGCAACCCTTCGATATATGCTCTGAATCTCTTAACGCTCTGCACCGCAGCCAAGCATTCCAATTCAGTAACACTATAGTTGCGCTGCGCAGCGTTAAGCTTTACAGACATAAAAGCGATTGCGTGCTCTCCACCATCATCATCTTTTTGGAACAGGACACTCCCGATCCCGGTGGCACTAGCATCACACTGGATGAAAAATCGTCGGGAGAAATCGGGATTAGCTAGCACTGGTGCCGAAATCAACAGTCGTTTAACCTCTAAGAAAGCATTATTAGCAGCGTCTGTCCACTGAAACGAGCGCTTACCCTTCAGCAAATCCGTCAGGGCTGATGATACTGCCGCAAAATTAGGGATAAACCGCCGATACCATCCCGCCATTCCCATGAATCGCCGGACCTCCTTTGTAGACTTAGGTGTAGGATAGCCTACAATTCCAGAGATTTTATCTGGGTCAGCCTTGAGGATTCCATCACTAACCACATAGCCAAGATACTTGATCTCTCGCTGCACGAACTTACTCTTCTCGACGTTAATGGTCAATTTAGCTGCGTGAAGCAACTGCGCCACCTTAGAAAGTAAATCCATATGTTCATCAAAAGAAGAGCTAGTAACGAGCAGATCATCGAGATAGACAAACACCTTGTCATGTAGCTCGTGAGGAATCACTTTGTGCATTAGTCTACACATGGTCTGAGGAGCATTGCACAGACCAAACGGCATCACAGTAAAATGGTATAATGGGCGACCAGGAACAGTAAAAGCGGTTTTCTCCCTAGATTCTGCGTCCAGCGGTATCTGCCAACAGGCATCTTTGAGGTCCAAACTCGTTATAAATTTAGTGGACTGCAGACGTGCCAATAAGCCTTCAATAAGAGGTAATGGATATGCATCTTTCAGGGCTACCTCATTCAGTCGTCTGGCATCCAAACATAGCCGTACTTTGCCAGGCTTCCGTACAAGCGTGACTGGTGAACTCCAAGCGCTTCTACTTTCCTCAATGACTCCTAAGGACAGCATGCGATCTAGCTCATCATACATCAGTTTCTGAATGACTGGGGACACCGAATAATGCCGCTGTTTAATGGGTTTGGCGGACCCGGTGTCAATATGATGAGAGACTAAGGTAGTCTTACCCAAGCCATTGATGTTATAGGAGGGAAACTGATGTATGACGCGCTGTAATCGGGACTGCTCCTCAGAAGACAGAGTGTGAAACGCTGTGTTTGGGACTTGAGAGAGGGATGCAACCATCGCCTGTTGAGTCGGTGCAATTTTAAACGTGTCCCAGAAGTCCATTCCGAGGTATACTGGATTGGTCAACGATGGAACGACCAAGAACTTAATCAGACGTGACTTCGAATTAAATTTCACCAGAGTCTCAACATATCCCAGAACAGAAGCTCTATGACCTGACGCTGTCCGAACATCTGATGCCATGGTACGCATGTATAGATTCAGTTCCGCTATCAAGTCCAAGGCTCCTGCTCCAAGTATACTGATGCTTGCACCACTGTCCAGCAACCCTTGAAGTTCCCGTCCCTTTATGGATATTATGGCGAAAGGTCGGTTCTCTCCTTGCGGTGTCAGAATGGTGTCGACACACGCTTTACGTAGCCATCGTCTATTGGCAAAATACTTCCATGCTCGATGAAAGCGCGATACCGAGCGCCTGCGGGCCGATAGAGTACCATCACATTCGGAATGGCAGGTAGGGGGTTTGCTTGCAGGAATAATTAAAGGATTTATCGAGTTCGACGAAATTCCGGGTCGATATTGGTTGCCGCGTCTGTCATCTCGGGTCGGGAGGAACGAGTGCCTGGAGGAATACGCAACCTCCCCGCGGGAAGCGCATTCCTGTTCAAGTTTTCCGCTTGACAGTTAGGACATTTGGGTTTTAAAATTCCATCACGACCACAACCAAAACAGAAAACACGCTGTATGGGAGTAGTGCAATCCATAAATCCATGACCCAGATCGTGACAATTCCAACATACCCGTAAATTATTTTTGTCATCCATCCTGCGACCTCTAGTCATATATTCATTGGAACTAGATTGCACGGCATGTATTTCCTGCCTTGGCGCAATCGTAGATGGTGTAAATTCATCATACCTTTCTGGATATCTAATTGGGGTTGATTTATGGTTTGTATACCTGTGCGTTTCTTCCTCAAAACTGGATTGTCTCTCCGATGACTGACCTGATCGACTGGGGGCTTGAGGTATGTTGTAATAATCCAATGGTATTTCATGGCAACCCAATTGCACTGTTTGCCTATTCTGTTGCCTGAACTCGTTCTGTGTGCCTGACTCATAGTCCCACAATGGATGACGAGTAGAAGAAGTAGATGAACTAGACCGACCATTATCAAATCGATCTAAATCAAAGTATAATTCGTGCACCGGACGTGAACGACGAATCAGCTCGCGCTCGCTATTCCACCCCAACAATCGCCACTCTGCTTCCACTAAACAGCAGCGCTTAACAAGCTCACGGGTTGAGTGAAATTCTATTCCAGACAGATGGGCTCGAAAGGCGGGGGACATGTTCCTAAATACTACGCATTGAAAATCTAAGTCCGTTAAAGGGATATTCAGCTGCAAAGATATACTCTCGAGAGCGTCAAAAAAATCTTGGAAACGCTCTCCTGTTTTCTGTAAGCGACCATCTAACATCCTTCGTATATCCACATCGGAACGAAATGCGTTGAATCGTTCCAAAAATTCCGATCTCAATCTATTCCATATGAGCGGATAATTCTGCTCCCGAAAGCGCCAATACCAATCGGCTGCCTTACCTTTCAGGAGCAGATGAAAATCAGTTGCCAGAATAGTTGATGGAACGCGATAATCTTCGGCCAAAGACAGCACCCGAAACATAAATTGTCGTGCAGTTAAACCCGAGGGGGACCCGTCAAATATAACATTCCACTTTGACATGGGTAATTTAACGGATGACTGAGAACTTGCTTCGACTTGATCCCGAAAAGTTACTCTCGCCTCATTACTGCCAGACGTAGTTGGTCGATTTGATCGATCCTGAAGGTAGCTAGAATCCTCCTCTCGTGTATTCCGGCTTCTTCTTGCTTCGGTCTCTGCCAAATGGGAATCCGATTGCCTTGGATAGGAATTATTTAAGATATGTGACTCCGTATTGCTGGTGGCTTGAGCAGCAGATGGTGACATACTTAAGCGTTCCAGTTGATGCTGGAAAGGCGTGTAGCTGGGATCCCAGCTATTCGTTCTGCGACGCATTGCTCCAGATTATAGTTTTTTTTTCTTGATAGAAAGGTTTAACCGCAAAACAAAACTTGCGCAATCAAAATAAAAAAATAATGTTTCCAAAACCCAAGGAAAACTCAAAGAAACAAAAACCAACAGCCAATGTGCTAAATTCAAGCAACTATGTACCTGTTATGTAAGATGGAATTTACCAAAAGAAGCGTAATAACTTGAATGAATGTCCAATTCAATCTAGCACGTATTATAAATATTCGTGATTATCTCACTCAATTAGCTGTACTTTAAATGTGCTAAATATGTATCAAAAATCAGAAAATTCACTAAAAATGTGATAATAGTATATTAAGTTGTATTTTTATGTATTTGTAGCGAACAAATGTCAGATCTTTTGAAGGATAGCAAGCATAAAAAAATAATTCTGACGGATCCTCTTCAAGTCGGGAATTCAAGACGGAGGGGAAAAGGTATAAAATTTCACATAAAATTGAAAAAATAGGACTTAGGAATTTGGGAGCTATAGATCTCTTGTCGTTACTTAGAAACTCTCCATTGATCCATGTCTTGAATCCTGCTCGAACAAGTTCTAGTGAATGAACAACACCTTACAGGTGGACAAGGATCAAGATTAGATCATGGGTCATTTCCATGGATATTTTGCTCCAGATGCGGCAAACTCATGTAAATGCTAATACCAGATTGGTTCTAGTAACAAGAAGATATTGACGCAATTTTATTTTCTCTTCTGAAGATAATCTCGCAACGACAAGAGTCTAGATATAAATTGAAGAGACAAGCTCTGTTGGACACATAGCACAAGACAGTAGCACGAGAGGGGCGCCAATGCTGCATTGACGACCGCTCGACTAGATGATGTAAAATAATTGAAAATGTCAGGTGTATAATTACAACCACAGCCAACGAAAACAAAAAAAAAATAAAATGGCTGAGGCAACAGAATGCTCCTATTAAACATTTGCCACCCCAGCCGAAAGCACATCTGCCAAAAGAAAACTATAAAAAAAAAGAAAGAAAGCCAAAACTAACAGTCTTGGGCGCCATTTGTTGCGACTGACAAGACTCTGTCGAGCCGTCGTCAGTGCAGCATGTATTTAGTTAGGGATTTTTCCTTTATATGCCCGGCGTGCCTTAGCCCAGCCGACTAGCTCAGCCTGTCGTGGGTTGGCGGGCGGAAAAAATCCCTACGTGCTACGGCGTGCAGACAACACAACACTTAAAACAATTCAGTAATCACTAGGACAACGACAATCACACAGAAGAGGGAAACGAAGAAGATCCGTCAGAATCATGATTTAATATCTTATTTGAAATACATTACATACGATATAACCCAAAATAAACTCAAAAGAAAAAAACAATATAAAACCAAAGAATGAAATCCAACCAAAAATTCAATACTCCACTTCAAAATAAATCCAAACATATATCTCACAGTGAGTCCAACTATATCAATTAATAAATCAGGTGGGGGTTTATTCACACCCAACCCCGGCCGGAGTGGAGTTTACACCAGTTATGCATAAATGCACTATAAATTATAATAAAGCGAAAATTCAAATGATAGTTCCCAATAGATGTTATAAAGAAATAATTAAGCAATAAGTTCAAATGCAAATAAAATATGAAAAAAAAATAAACAACAATAATGTATAAATCACCTCCCACCAATAAATAATGTTTGTTAATGTACATTAGTAGGAAAAAATTTAATAGATAGGTTTCTTTGTTTTTCTTCAGTATTGACGTGCTTGGGACTTATGTATATGCAAAACAAAGAAAAGAAAAAAATGTGATACAACTTGGGTTTTCCTTGACTTACATTGCTATCATGCAAATAACATTGTTCATTATGAATGAAATAGATTGTTTCATGATGAATATTAATTCTTGATAAAATTTCTCCTTCAACACCAATGGCAATAAATTGTCGTACTTAGCTGTTAATTTCCGCCAGGGAGTATTTCCTTGAGGTTTGAGTACTTCCTTGAGGACATTTTTGACCATCCCTCACAAGTTCGATAATGGATTCGCTGCTCGCCACAGCTTAAATAGCGGTTTTACCTTAGTCTTCTCGGCTTACTTCTTGAGTTTTTATCTAGTGGCTGCGTAGTATGTCCCTCGGGATTCTTTGATTCACCAAGTCCAATTTATATCCCCGAGCTCGCAATTCGGTTTAGTTACCTTCATTTACTCTTTTCGACTTCTTTCGAGAGTAACTATCTTTTAACAATTCATTTAAAGTTTAATTTTTCACTCCACTTGTACTTTTAGTTCTCTCACATCACAAAGACTTTTGGTTACTCTTTATTTAGTTTGAATTTTCACTCAAAGGTGCAATCCACCTGTTTCTCCAAAAAAACCCAAAAAAAAGAAATCCCGCCAAAACTCTGTGAACTTTTTCTTTCCGCACTCCAGACTAGAATAATCGCCTAAAGTCCCCTTTTCTTTGTTCAAAAATTTTTTCATCTTACCGCAAGAGCGGTTATCTTCCAGACCCTCTAGTGTGATTCCCATCTATTCCATTCCTTAGGGCATGCCCAAATTCCAAGTACAGTCTGGAACACAGTTAACAGCTGATGGGACATTTTTTTCATTCTAGTACTATTGACGGAACATTAGAATGTTGACGTTTCTATATTTGTTTATCTTAAAGTCAAGAAGGACGTCAAGAAAGCCGAGTCGAAATGAAATCGATGAAATTCGAGCAAAGAAAATCAAGGCTAAGCTTGAGTATCGGTCGTCAATGCCTGCATCGACATACCAGCAACAGAAACTTCGCGTTTGTGAAGTTTGCTCGGCGTATCTTGGCATTCATGACAACGATATACGACTGGCCGATCATTTCGGTGGAAAATTGCATTTGGGTTTCATGGCGATTCGAAAAAAACTGGCGGATCTAAAAAAAAATACCCCAACGAGACCTCGCAAGTTCGAAATGAGACGCGGAGGAAGCTACTGTGATCGGGACGATTAGATGTACAAGTCACGGTTTTATGTCGGGAGTCGTGAGTTGGATAGAAGATCACGAGCACATCGATCACGGAGCCGTGATCGTAAAACGAAATCATCAGGCAGTAATCGGTAGCAACCTTCACACTCCAAGAACCGAAGCCGATCGCCAGTCAATCGAAATAGCAGCAATCGACATCAATCACCTAGACGATCACGCTCACGATACCGCAACCGTCGCTGAAGAGGACAGGATAGATTGAAGATCATGGCTATAGCACGTGAACGTGAGTTAGACTGTTAGGGTCCAGATAAACTGTAGTTGTTTTCTTTTTCTTTTCTTTTTTTTTTTTTTTTTTGAACTCCTTTTATTTCCTATTGTGTCACTATGAATTCTTTCCTGCGTAAGCTTACCATTCCTTTGATGAAATTTGTTTAGATTTGTTTTTATGATCAAACTTTAGATGTTAGAGAAGTCGTCCAGTCCTACTTAAACACGCAATCGACATTGACAGGCACACCTTTCAGAAGTTAATACCTTTCATTCTCAGCATTTTGTCTACGAGTAATCTCGTAAATAAGTTTTTAGTATATTATCTATCTATTTTACTTTCTTATGTGAATTTTCCGACGATGGTTTTGTCCGGGATTAGAAGTACATTCTGCAAAATAAAGTAAAGTAAAATAAAAGTTCAGAACTGGTGTTTAATTTATGGATCTTTTCTAACCATGTGTTTTAATCACAACATTTGTCACAACTTTTCTCCAGACAAAAGATATTCTCGCCTAGTTTCCAGTGTATCAGTTTCGGCCAAAATCTACTGATTCGTTTTATTCCTTCCTGCTGTCGTTTACTCGTCTCGAAAGCCTCCGTCGTCAGGCACAAGTTCCACCAATACCAATCAGACATTCGAAATCGAAAAGAAATAAATGAAAAGTAATATCGATTATCATCCGGTAGCAATTCAACACCTCCATCCACTCACTGAGAACCAGCCAAAAAGAAAGTTTTTCGACGATCTCGCTCACAGGAAAATTTTCCTGGCGGCAGCAGGATTTTCAAATTCCATTGCGAGTGCTCGCGACAGAAGTGCTCGTATTCACCACGCGATCCAATTTGGACAGTCTGATCAGGGACACCTTATCTGACATTTTTGCCTTCGTGACATTTCCAAATGTCAATATTCGGTTGACCATTATGTCATACAGTATTGTCGGCGTACCGATCTGGTGGTGCTCCTGGCTTTTGGATACAATTTTCAGGTAAGTGATTGCTCTACCTTTAATTTCCGTTATACGACAAGGAACTAGATCCGCAATCCTCATGGTTTTCTTTCATCTGATCGCTATCAGATGAGAATTCAGACGACAGTAAATTGAGAATTCATTCCAACATTCCATGTGAAACTCCGTGCGTGGCGCTGGTTTCGGATGTGAAAGTTTCCTGGCTCGTATGCTGATGTCCTCCTGATTTCGGTTTTTCTGCGCGTATGGCGACTATCCTTCGCGTTTCGGGTCGATTCTGTTAATATTTTCGCATTGACTTTAGTCACCTTCCGATCAGTGGCTTTGCGTTCAGGAATCAGCAACTCGGGGATCCACTCGGCACCAGTCGTATGTAGGTCAATTGTTGGCCTAGGTCTGGAGTCATCAGTATGTAAGACTCAGCCCATACACTGCTCAGCCGGGTGTGTGGACTTGTGGAACATTGATTCAGACCGCAATATCTCGTAGATATTCCTGCGTTTTCGTTAGCCTCGCGATTTAGTAATTGCCGTTGATGGCTATGGTGTTTTTCCTGTGCACAATTTAATCGTGTTGTTCTGTTGTTCGATGTGTAGATGTTTGACTGAGTTGTGCGTCCGTTAAATGTTCGTTTGTACTTATGTGTCGTTCATCGTTTACTCCGTCGGGATGACTTATGATGATCATCTAACTTGATATTAATCACACTGCATTCGGGGATTGTGATTGTTAAAACAACTTACCTAATCTAACTTAAATTAAATTCGTGAAAGTGATAACGAACCCATCTAGCCTAATCTTACTAAAAGCTTAAATCATACATTGCGATTATTTCCCCAATCTCCATCGTTCTCTCCTTTAGAGGACGATGGAGATTTTAACATTTGGCGTAGGCGGGCATTTTAGTGAATTTAAAGGTACTCCTATATATCCATGCAGTGTAAATTTTTGCATGCAGTGTACTAGGAATGAAAACTTATTATGTTTTTAGTTTGTTCATGATAAAGAAGTGGAAATTTGGAGCCTTGTCCAGGCGCTGAGTGCCTAAAATTAGGCGAGGGTTTTTTTTCCAAATTTCCAAAAAAAGAAAAACAATGGATCATCGTGAAATTTTTAGAGCGTATTGATGTATATTAGAACTAAGCACACATGGACTTTCAAGACTGTGTGGGCAACTCTGTGGCTACAGCAGGCTCCTGAAAAAAAAACTTTCAAACCATCGACCTTCCTGAAAAATTGATTTATGAAAATAAATTCAAAATATTGATAAATTTTGACTTTTGTTCACCAATTCAAATAAAAATTTTAAAAGTTTCGCGGTAAACAAGGACGGCAACCCGTGATCAAGTTACCTCTTTTTTAAGCACTCAAAACTTCTGTTCACGAGAACTGATGATCGGATAATGCGATTAATATGAAATTTACAGGACATGTTGGTATTATTTAGGACCAAGTCTGATAGAAGTGATTTTGAAATACAAGCATCACTGTGGCAGTGGTGAGAAATCGCTGAGAAAAAAAAACTGGTTTTTGGCCCATAGCTTCCGATTCAGCCACCATCAAATTCACGCAATAGGTGAACCTTACTCTAAGATAGATTTCATAAAAATTTGGTTGAAAAATTAGGAAAGGGTCGGCAGCTATGGCGGTTTTGGTCTCCTTAATATTGTAAATTTACTCAGGAAAATAAAGGTTTTTTCCCTATAACTTCCGATGCAGTAACGAAATCAGAACGAAATTCATGTGATAAGTGGATCATGCTGCTATGATGAATTTCGTAATTGATTGAATTTCTTTATCGATTCTTTATTGACATTTTTTATCCTAAAATTTCCAGATGGGAATGGTCCTGCAATGACAATTGACAAAAAAATCTTCATTTCAAAAATTTCTAAAGTCTGGTCGGTGGTAACCCTTAAATTATATTCACTCCTATTATTTACAGCGCAGCCATTCAATCGAAACGAAACTCATAGGGTGAGTTTAGGTTAGGTAAGTGTAGAGGGCTGCCGGAAACGCAGCCAGCATTAGCCCACCAGTTTGGGCCCATTTGCCATCTTCATAGACAATTACACGCATTCACACTTACAGCCATGGCGCTGACGGGATTCGAACCCGCAGCCCCGTATCACGCCGCTCTTCGGCCTGACGTCTAAGCGAGCAGAGCTACCGGGCCCCCTTCGGGTGGGTTTAACACAACGTAAAGCAGATATGGTGCTAGCAAATGATTGCCAGCACCAGGCAATTTTGTAAATATTGCACCAACAGATGCTTCCATTTTGTATTTATAAGCAAAGCACTTAAAATAATAAAAGCAACCGATATTTAAATTTTCCGAGTTTTGGAAATTTTTCGGATGGCAGCCCCAGACATAGTTTAATCCCTGAAACTTTCGATCATACCCTTGGACGAAAACGAAATTCAAAGAAACGGTTGATTAAGCACGAGCATCTTATGCTAGATTTGTTGCTGCTATGTTGGACAAATGTTGCCAGCACTGAATATTTTCACCATTTGTGTTATAGGAAATGCTGTCAAAAATTGATATTTGTTCGTTTGAGTAAGAACTGGTTAATATGGTACTACAAAGAAGGGTATAACGTCTTCACACATTTTGAAATCCCCCAAAGATTATTTCTTCCAAAATTAGTTTTCTAGCGGTTCTGATGCGCTAGACTTTTTTACTAATGTTCGAAGAACATTAGTATTAAAATTGATTCGGCCCAAAATTCATATTTCCATATATACACGTATATATATATATCTATATATATATATATATATATATATATATATATATATATATATATATATATATATATATATATATATATATATATATATATATATATATATATATATATATATCATCAAAAAATTTCAGTGAGATAATCTCGGGAACGCGCCATCCGATTGAGCTGAAACTTTCAGGATACATTGGTGTGTATGCAGAATAGGTCCAGGTCTCACTAAATGTCAGTTATTGTTAACATTTTGGCGCCGGCGGCCATTTAAGTGATATTTTTAATATACCTATTATTTCGTACACAAATAATTTTCGGATAAATAAAGTTAAATAAATTTCGAACGTGTTTTACATATGAATCGGAAAATGTTTTGGAATTTTTAAACCCCATATGTGCGCTGGGTGCCTAAAAAGAAAACGGGAAAATTTGAAAATTTTTAAATTGCGATAACTTTTGACAGAGCTATTCAATCATTACAAAATTTTCAGGACATATTTGCATTATTTAGTTGTAGATTTGTGAAGCTTTTAATGAGCGTGCTGGCAACCCTGTAGCTAGGACAGGCACTGAAAGTGAAAATCTCCAAATCATAGTCTCTCTTGAAAAAATGCCGTTTCTTCAAAAAAAAGCCATTCATATGTAAATTTTGTGCTTTGTTTACATAGACAAAAAAACAATTTAATATGGTATAACGGGCACGCCTGGTAGCCCTTCCCCAATTTACCTATATTTTTAGCATCAAAAATGTCTGTTCACGGAAACTCACGATCCGATGAGAAGAACTAATTGAAATTTGCAGAATGTATTGGTCTAAAATAGGACCAGGTCTGATAAAAGTGATTTTGAAATGCACGCGAATCTGTGCCAGTGGTGCCATCTTGAAAAATCACTAAAAAAGATAACTGCTTTTAGCCCTATAAATTCTGATTGAATCGTTCAATTTTAACGAGATTCGCACAGTTGCTGGACCTTATCTCAAACCGCGTTTGATGGAAATTTGGTTGAAAAATTCGGGTGGAGCTGCCAGCTATGATAATTTTGGTGTCTTAAATTTGAAAAAAAAAATTTGGAAGTGAAAACATTCAAACCATCGAATATCCCAAAAAATGTCCGTTTCGTACAATAAAACCAGTCTGTATACAAATCTTATGTTTTATCTACACGTTCAAAGTAAAACTTTGGAAATTTAATGTCGGACAAGAACGGTAACCCTCTCCCAGTTAACCTATATTTTTAACATCAAAAACTTCTGTTCACGGGAACTCACGAACCAATAATCACATACAGCTGAAATTTACAGAATGCATTGGACTTAAGTAGGACCAGATCTGATAGAAGCGATTTTGAATTGTGGGCAACTCTGTGCCAGTGGTGCCATCTTAAAAAATTGCAAAGAAAAAAACTGCTTTTTGCCCTATGAAATGTGAAATAGTTACCAGATTTTCATGAAATTGACACAGTAGCTGAATCTTACTCTAATCTCTGTTAAGTGGAAATTCGGTTGAAAAATTTGATTGGTGTTGCCAGCTATGGTAATTTTTGTGTCTTTGGTTTTGAAAATTCGCTAAAAAAATTAAAACTTTTTGCCCTATAACTTCCGGTGCAGTCATGAATTCAATACGAATTTGATACAATTAATGAAACCAATCATAAATATTATTCAGGCCAAATTTGGTTGAAAAGCCATGATAGGGTTGCCAGCTATTGTTGGTTTTGTGTTTAATTGCAATATCTTTACTAAACGGTTTTATCGTAGAATTTTCAAATGGTAATGATATTATAGTGATAATAAACAGCAAATATTAAGTTTTCGATTATTTGAAAAAACTCGCTACAGGTAACCCTAAATTTCTTTACACTCCTATAACTTCGAATGTAATATAACAACGTGAAGCAGATGTGATATATGCTTGGCTTTGATTCTGGCAGAAGGTTGCCAGCACGAGTCGGTTGTGCTACTTTTGTATCAATAAACGCTTACAGTTAGTATTCATACCGGAAACATTTACAATGAAAATAAATAACCGATGTTTCAATTCCCAAAGTTCTGCAAATTTTTCGGATCGCAGCCCCAAACACCAACTTCAGTTACAGTGCTGCAGGCATTGAGTATTTTCTTCATTGACGTTATATGAGATGCTGTTTTCAAAATTTTGTGAAATAAGCAACTGATAACGAATATAATTAACCCGTGTTTTGCTCTCATAAACGTTGAAATTCATGCCAGTGGTAATATCTGAAACCTTCCACCATATGAGTTATAATGCATTCTTGAGACCAAAGTAAAACGTGGCATTTGAAACAGTTTGGCCGTAATAAGCAGCACATGTGGTGGAATATGCACTCAAAACCTGCACGATTCTTCTACTGTTCTTCGAACATAAGTGTTTCTAGCGGTTCAGGTGCGCTAGAGTTTTTTACTAATGTTCGAAGAAGAACATTAGTATTAAAATCACTTTGGCCAAAAATTCATATTTCTATATATATATATATATATATATCATCAAAAAATTTCAGTAAAAAAATCTCAGGAACGCGCCATTCGATTGAGCTGAAATTTTGAGGACACATTGGTGTATATGCAGAATAGTGCCAGGTCTCAGAAAAAGTTAAAAATCTTTAACCCTTTGGCGCCGGCGGCCATTTTAGTGATATTTTTAATATACCTATTATTCCGTACACAAATAAGTTTTGCAAAAATAAAGTTAACAAAATAAATTTCGAACGTGTTTTACATGTGAATCAGATAATGTTTTGGATTTTTTAACCCCATGTGTGCGCTAGGTGCCTAAAAAGAGATCGGGAAAAATTGAAAATTTTTAAATTGCGATAACTTTTGACAGAGCCATTCAATCGTTACCAAATTTTCAGAACATATTGGTATTATTTAGTTGTAAATTCGTGTAGCTTTTCAAGAGCGTGCTGGCAACGCTGAAGCTAGGGCAAGCACTGAAAATGAAAACTTCCAAATTATCGTCTCTCTTGAAAAAATGCCGTTTCTTCAAAACAAAGCCACTCATATGTAAATTTCGTGCTTTGTTTACATAAACAAAAAATAAAATTTGATATGGTATAACGGGCACGCCTGGTAACCCTTGCCCAATTTACCTATGTTTTTAGCATCAAAAACTTCTGTTCACGGAAACTCACGATCCGATGAGCAGAATTAATTGAAATTTGCAGCATGAATTGGTCTTAACTAGGACCAGGTCTGATATAAGTAATTTTGAAATGTGGGCGATTCTGTGCCAGTGGTGCCATCTTGAAAAATCACTAAAAAAGATAACTGTTTTTAGCCCTATAAATTCTGATTGAATCGTTCGATTTTGACGAAATTCACACAGTAGCTGGACCTTACTTTGAACCACGTTTGGTAGAAATTTTGTTGAAAAATTCGGTTGGAGCTGCCAGCTATGATAATTTTGGTGTCTTAAATTTGAAAAAATAAAAATTTGGAAGTGAAAATATTCAAATCATCGAATATCCTAAAAATGTCCGTTTCTTACAATAAAACCAATCTGTATTCAAATCTTATGCTTTATCTACACGTTCAAAGTAAAACTTTGGAAATCTCATGTCGGACAAGAACGGTAACACTCTCCCAGTTAACCTATATTTTTAGCATCAAAAACTTCTGTTCACGGGAATTCACGAACCAATAATCAGATACCATTGAAATTTACAGAATGCATTGAACTTAAGTAGAACCAGGTCTGATAGAAGCGATTTTGAATTGGGGGCAACTCTGTGCCAGTGGTGCCATCTTGAAAAATTACAAAGAAAAAAAAACTGCTTTTTGCCCTATGAAATGTGAATTAGTAACCAGATTTTCATGAAATTGACACAGTAGCTAAATCTAACTTTAATCTCTGTTCGATAGAAATTTGGTTGAAAAATTCAATTGGTGCTGCCAGCTATGGTAATTTTTGTGTCTTTGGTTTTGAGAATTCGCTCAGGAAAATAAAACTTTTTGCCCTATAGCTTCCAGTGCAGTCATGAAATCAATACGAATTTCATACAATTAATGGAACCTATTATAAGCATTATTCAGGCCAAATTTGGTTGAAAAGCCATGATAGGGTTGCCAGCTATTGTTGGTTTTGTGTTTGTTTGCAATATCTTTATTAAGCGGTTTTATCGTAGAATTTTCAATTGGTTATGATATTGTAGTGACAATAAACAGCAAATATTAAGCTTTCGATTATTTGAAAAAACTCGCTGTAGGTAACCCTAAATTTCTTTATACTCCTATAACTTCGAATGTAATATAACAACGTGAAGCAGATGTGATATATTCTTGGCTTTGATACTGGCAGAAGGTTGCCAGCACGAGTCGGTTGTGCTTCTTTTGTCTCAATAAATGCTTACAGTTAGTATTCATACCGGAAACATTTACAATGAAAATAAATAACCAATGTTTCAATTCCCAAAGTTCTGCAAATTTTTCGGATCGCAGCCCCAAACACCAACTTCAGTTACAGTGCTGCAGGCACTGAGCATTTTCTTCATTGATGTTATATGAGATGCTGCTTTCAAAGTTTGGTGAAATAAGCAACTGATAACGAATATAATTAACAAGTGTTTTTCTTTCATAAACTTTGAAACCCATGCCAGTGGTAATATCTGAAACCTTCTACCATATGTGCTATAATGCATTCTTGAGACCTAAGTAAAACGTGGCATTTGAAACAGTTTGGCCGTAATAAGCAGCTCATGTGGTGGAATATGCACTCAAAACCTGCACGATTCTTCTACTGTTCTTCGAACATTAGTGTTTCTAGCGGTTCAGGTGCGCTAGAGTTTTTTTTATTATTATTATTATTCTTATGTTAAATATTAAACAACCGTGACACCCCCCTCGCTTCAGAGAATTCAGTGGGAGTTCTCGGCATGATTTCTCCAGCTATTATTCGTAATTGACTTTAATTCGGAATTGAAAAATACGTTATGATTAAGATTCTTCAACCGATTGTATTTCCGAGCTTGATAATATTCTTTTATCTACGAGAAATCTGAATTGGATCATTTTCACTACCAGTCCACACTAGACTTTTCTCATGCATGCTTCTATGTTACACCGGTTAGATTTGACTTGGTGATGGTATTTGTATATCCTATATTATATAAAATTCTAATGTGAGATGATCTCGATTTTAGGCTTACTATACTACAACTACCGAAGGGGTTGGAAATAAACGTCTCGAAACCCAAAAGAAGAGGAAAAGAAAAAGGAAACAATTTCTACAACTTACCCCTATACAAATTTATTTAATTCAATTTTTACCCTAAATTAATTCTGAATCTGCACATATCATCAAAACACGCATACTTACTAACGCATTGGGCCCCTAGGCCTATAAGTATCCCAACTATTCGTCTAGACACTTAGTATGGTAATATAACCCACCACCACAGACACTCACGTCTTAATCTACTTCATTCTTGGCTATACTACCCTTCATCATTTTATCTACATATATTTCCCTTCTGTAGATGCTAAAACTCCCACCACCAAGCTTCCCTAACGATCTTTTAAGTCAACCCACCCCCACCAACTAAACTGCCCCTCTTATCTTACTCTACATTCGCTTGATTCGTGCGCCGTTAGTCCGTGCTGCCTGATCTATCTTCGCCATCGAAATATTTCTTCAAATCCTTCGCATGCCAATTACCAACCGCTTTTCCCCTTTCGTCGACAAGTTCAAATGTCCATGCAGATATTTTTGCTTTAATCGTGAAAGGACCGAAGAAAGTTGGAGCTAGTTTCGCCGCAAAATTCTTACTAGCATCGGACAAGACGTACTTTTTCCTCCACACCTTGGCTCTTACCTGGAAGTTTTCTGTTTGCCGGCGAAGATCATAGCGTTTTTTACTAGATGAGGTGCCCTGCTGTATTCTACGAATCACCTCTTTGCGAATGTTTTCTTGAGCTTTTGCATTTCTCAAAGGCAAAAAGTTGCACCCTGGATCTACCGGAGGTTCTATTCCGTCCCGGAACGTGACCATCTCTCTCCCAAAATGCAAGAAATACGGAGAAAAGCCTGTGACCTCGTGCTTGTAGGTTCAAAAGGCACATGCAATCTTAGCTAGATGTAAATCCCACAAAAGATGGTTGTCTGATCCGTAACATCGCAACATTCACTTAATATCTTGGTTGTGACGTTTCGCCGGGTTAGCCTGAGGATGGTATAGAACCGTATAGCTAACGCGTATGCCATATCCTTCCACAGCTTTCTTAAATTGGCTTCCCCGGAACTGTACCCCATTATCGCACACTAGTACTCTGTGAACTCCGTATACAAAAAACGTCTGTTCTTCTAGCAAGCGAGACACTGCCGCTGCTGTTGCGGTTCGTACCGGTAATTTTACTGAGTATTTCGTGACATAGTCTAGAATCGTCAGTATATAATAGTGACCTCGCGTGGACCTCGGTAACGGCCCTACTAGATCAATGCAGATCATCTCCCACGGATCCCTTGCTTCACCTGATCGTGATGACATCAAACCCACTGGGGTCTTCCTTATAACTTTGCAGGCCTGGCATACCTTGCACTTTTCCACGTATTACCCGATATCATTCCTCATTCCAGGAAAATAGATATTCTGAACGACGCGCGCTAATGTCCGGGTGGCACCCATATGACCAGCATCATGACACCGATAAAAAATGGATCTTCTTTCAGCTTTCGGTATCACCTTCTTCCAGACTGTACCCGTCCCGCGACCGGAAAACTGTTTCCGCAGCGTGTCGTTCATGACCTTCCACTTGAGGTACTTCCAAGGGTCGTTCTGAACATTTCCCATCATTCTTTCCAACCACGGATCCATTGCTTGGGGCGCCGCAATGTCGTCCACCTCTACTACTGCCCGAGAGAGCGCATCCGGAACCAAATGCTCCTTTCCCTTATGGTGGATCACCTCGAAGTCGAATTGTTGAAGGCGTACTACCCACTTTACCAATCTACCAGTCGGGTCTTTCAGCCAAACCAACGGACGATGGTTTGTAATCACTATGAATTGGGTCCCTTCTATGTATGGCCGGAACTTCTCCACGGCCCACAATACCGCTAAACACTCTCTCTCGGTCACTGAATACTTCCTTTTGTGTTTGGATAATGCGCGGTTAAGGAAGCATACCACTTTTTCTCCCGTGGCATGCGCCTGACTCAACACAGCCCCCATCCCCACGTTTGAAGTATCAGTTTGGACCTGGAAGAGAAGTTCAAAATCTGGACACGCTAGTATCGGAGCCGTGGACAGTTTTCGTTTACACTCGGCGAATGCCTGCTCACAGTCAATAGACCAACAAAACTTGCGTCCTTTTTTAAGGAGGTCGCTTAGCGGCGCAACCATGGTGGCATGGTTTGAGATAAACCGCCGATACCAAGACACCATGCCCAGTAATTGGCTTATTTGTTTAACTGTCCTGGGACGTGAGAACTCGCTGATGGCCTCTACCTTTTCCGGGTCTACCTGCAGGCCCTCTCCATTCACCACGTTTCCCAAATATTTGAGTTGCGCTCTGCAGAATTGACATTTCTCTCTAGAGACGCGTAGTTCCTTTTCCCTCCATCGTGAGAAAACCTCTCGCAGTACTTCCACATGTCGCTCGAAGGTATCCGTAACAACAATTATGTCGTCAAGGTACGTGAAAACGTACGGCTCGAGTGCGGAACCTAGAACGGTATCGATTAGGCGCTGCCAAGTTGCACCCGAATTGTGGAGCCCGAAAGGCATCCAGAAGAAGTGGAAGAGGCCCCTCTTTGGTACCGTAAAGGCAGTATATGGCTGAGAATCTTTCGCCATTGGTACTTGCCAGTACGCTGACTTCACATCCAGCGTAGACAAATACCTCGCATTCCGTAGCTTGTCTAGAGTTGCTGCGATATATGGCAAGAGGTACGCGTCCTTTTCCGATACTGAATTTAATTTTCTGAAATCCATGCAGAACCTATATCGTCCGTCCTTCTTCCGGACTAGTAAAATTGGTGACGACCAGGGACTCGGCAATGGCTCCACTACCCCCATCTCCAGCATCTCATCCAGCTCCGAGTTTATTTGACGCTGTACTGCAGGAGAGACCGGATAGTACCGCTGTTTAATTGGGACCGCTGTTATCTTTATCGCGTGCTCATCTGACTTGGCACAGCCCAAACTGTCACCCATCAATCGGAATTGTTCCTCCAACAGCCCCGCAGGAGTCTCTTCCTCTCCCTCCGATAGATGAGATTGACTTCGTAGGGTCTTCCTCGTTCCAACCTCTGCCGGAGCTACCGACGTCCACTGTCGTCCCTTCATGTCTAAAACGACACCAAAACGTTCCCAGAAGTCAACTTCCAAAATGACTTGCTGGGGAATGTTTGGGATTACTAATATTTCCAGCAAATAACGACGTCCGTTCAAGACGAAATTCAACTTCACTGCTCCCGCTACCGAACACATTTCGCCGTTGGTGAGTAGTAGCTCACAAATTCCACCACGGATCAGCGTTAAATCTTTCCCTGCTAATAGTGACCATCCCTTTTCCCCTATTATCATGCGACTCGCCCCCGAATCTAACAACCCTTCCATGATTACGCCCTTTATTTCCATCTGTAAGTGCGGGCGACTATCATGGTCATTTTCTGCTGGCGCGTAGTCTACTTTTGGGGGATGCTTCGACCACTGCGGCCTCTTCTTGGTGCTCCCTTGGCCGCTTAGTGAGCACGCTGATCGTTTCCGGACCCCTGAATCGTACCCCGATTTCGGCCCTCCTGGCTGCTACCTCTCGTTTGACAATTCGGACATGCAGATCGCATCACCCCTTGGCGGCCACACCCAAAACAACGCCGACGCTCCCTGCACTCTCTGGACATGTGACCTTCACGCTTGCAGTTTCAACACTCTACCTGTCGCGGTCCGGCCAACGCTGCCACTTGCTCCGTGATTCTCGGTCCCACATACGCTAGGTCGGGCTCTAAACAACGCCTAGATCGCATGTGTGGAGGTACAAAAGCCACTACTGATGCCCTTGTAGCATCCAAAGTCCGATCCATCTTCACTTACTCCACGAGCGACTCCATCGGAGTCAAACAGAGCTGCTACTGGTAAAACGGCGCAAAGTTGTGTCGCAGAACGCGTAGCTTTTCCTGCTCCGTGCAGTTAACCTTAAGGCGATTGAAGAAGCGCTCCATGGTCTTTCACAAGTTCGTCCCAGCACTTCACTAGCTTTCGATTCGCGTGAATTCATAAGAGCACTTTTGCATCGAAAAGATCCACCGCCGACGTAAACAGCTGTGACTTTGAAAGCCCTCGGGCCTGGCGTAACTCCTCAACGCGCTCCAAAAAAGCATTCACAGACCCACTCAGATCGTCCGTTAACTTAAGGCCCCATTTGGCCATCTCCGCCGGGTTGACTACTTTGGTTTGTTGCACCGATGCTGCCTCCTGAACCATACCGCCATACCATCGTCAGAATATACCTATTCCTGAGCTTTTTCGCGCCTTTCTTTTGCTCTTGTGTTACTGCCCGTATGTCCCCCAGTCTGCGGAATCCAAACTCTATCCTACATTTCGCTTTCAGGTATTCCAGGGATACTTTGCCATTCGTCACCCTCTCCACCAGTTCCTCGGCCTCTGTCACCTTAGCTTCCAGTTCCCGGATATCCGTCTCAAAATCGAAAGAGTATTCGGCTTCGACGTATGAAGTGTCCATTGCGGACTCTGCCTTCAAAGTAACCCTCAGGGCCTTTCGCATATTGTCGACGGTGTCGGCGTCAAATCCACGGATGACCAACTCGTACGTGAGCTCGTCCTTGGTTAGTCGATCCACCAAGATCTTCATGGCTGGACACGGAAATTGTTTTGCGCAAATAAGCTGAAAATGTACTCCAATCACCCCCCAACAATACCACTCCCGAAAAATTCTCCAAATGTATTCCTTCTATTCCTTCTTCACTTTCTTACGAAAACGTACACCTGCAACCTGCTACCGACAAAAAAAATACGGAGTTCACTAATAGTCTCTGAAAAAGAATGACCTCTTACTCACTAACCTATCATATCATACACTCACAATTCAACCGTAATTCAAATAAGTATAATCTCAATATATGCACTCATTCACGTTTTTGTACTCTTAACCACACACACCAATTCAGAATTCAAATAAATGTGTGATCAGTGATATAAATGTGAAAGATGTTTTCACAAATCGATCAATTCAAAAATATATTATAGAATAACCAATATTCTTTATGTAATCCGTAAAACGATTTGAATGTTTAATTTTGTCAACCAAAAAATGATTTCCGCGGTAAAACTACTTCCAAATACGCCTTTAGACCCTCTTTATATTAAATTTTCCGCGGTAAAACTACTTCCAAATACGCCTTTAGACCCTCTTTATATTAAATTTTCCGCGCCTAACAACCATCCACAATTTGGGACTTGGCTCATAAAATTTTCTCGAGTACCGTTTTTTCCGTTAGTACCGTTTTGTGGCCAACCATTGGATGCCAATTAGCAACCGTTATTTCTAACGCGCAGTAAAACCCTTTTGCCCTAACTGGGACGCAAGGGCGGCAGTCTTTGGGCAGCTTTTGCTCGCAAAGAAAAAGGTCGCGGGTGGGCGCCACTCGCTTCTAATCCAAGAATTGCCTCGCTATTGTCGCCTTGAAGCGAGACGAAGTAGACGGTGTAATATGTGCAACATCAGTATCGATCGCGGCAATTATACCCGGCACAATTTCGGTTTAAATCTTTATTATAACTCTACGCACAATTATCACTCTATTTTTACCGCGTTACCATGTTATGGTAATCTCCTTAGCAGCTCTCGTATTAAGACATAATTTAATTCATATTATACATATTTCTACAAACTATCTTACCTGATTCTACGGCAACTGCTCATTCTGGATCGCTGAGATGAAATTTTTCTCCTCCGATGGGGCCCTTTTCCGCCGATTCATACTCGCACCAACAGGAATCGAATATTAATCCATTCTCCGTACTTGGTTCTTCTCGACCGACTTCCAATTCACGGATTCACTGAACTTTTCTCCAGACAAAAGATATTCTCGCGTAGTTTCCAGTGCATCAGTTTCGGCCAAAATCCACTGATTCGTTTTATTCCTTCCTGCTGTCGTTTACTCGTCTCGAAAGCCTCCGTCGTCAGGCACAAGTTCCACTAATACCAATCAAATATTCGAAATCGAAAAGAAATAAGTGGAAAGTAATACCGATTATCATCCGGCAGCAATTCAACACCTCCATCCACTCACCGAGGTCCAGCCAAAAAGAAAGTTTTTCGACGATCCCGCTCACAGGAAAATTTCCCTGGCGGCAGCGCAATTTTCAAATTCCGTTGCGAGCGCTCGCCCGCTATCACTTTCACTCATCTGAGTGTTGGGTTTCGTATTCACCACGCGATCCAATTTGGGACAGTCTGATCAGGGACACCTTATCTGACATTTTTGCCTTCGTGACATTTCCAAATGTCAATATTCGTTTGACCATTATGTCATACAGTATTGTCGGCGTACTGATCTGGTGGTGCTCCTGGCTTTTGGATACAATTTTCAGGTAAGTGATTGCTCTACCTTTAATTTCCGTTATACGACAAGGAACTAGATCCGCAATCCTCATGGTTTTCTTTCATCTGATCGCTATCAGATGAGAATTCAGACGACAGTGACAGTGAGAATTCATTCCAACATTCCGTGTGAAAGTCCGTGCGTGCCGCAGGTTTTTGATGTGAAAGTTCCCTGGCTCGTATGCTGATGTCCTCCTGATTTCGGTTTTCCTGCGCGTAAAGCGACTATCCTTCGCGTCTCGGGTCGATTCTGTTAATATTTTCGCATTGACTTTAGTCACCTTCCGATCAGTGGCTTTGCGTTCAGGAATCAGCAACTCGGGCATCCACTCGGCACCAGTCGTATGTAGGTCAATTGTTAGCCAAGGTCTGGTGTCATCAGTATGTACGACTCAGCCCATACACTGCTCTGCCGGGTGTGTGGAATTGTGGCATTGTTTAAAATACCATTGTTTTGACGGCCATTTGTAATTTAACAATGATAAAGAAATTACTGAGAGGTGTTCAATGTATTTACTTTAAGTTAATATAATAGTCGTTTCAAAAAGTTTCGTAGTTTTGTTAAAAAAAATTCATGAAATTTACCTAGTTTTTTGCGCTACAAGTAGGGGTAACCCCTTAAGGTGATAATACGCTGATGGAATTTCCAACGCGAATCACAACTACTCTGCAAGCATTATCTATACATTCTAAATCATGCAGAGGTATGATGGGCCACCGGTTCAAGCTTAAATACCCATCCCGCATAGATGACGAGAGTGCAAGAATACAATATCGGGCTTTCCAAAAAGTTATTTTTATAAAACGATAAAGTTGAAAGCTCAAAGTTCCAATTATGTATACCTTAACATCCTCGGACAGCCAATGTTTCAAAAAAATGAACCGGGTATTCATCTGTAGTGTAAGCGCGGCGTTCTTTTCGTGCAATTTCTTGTTCATCTGCAGTGAATGGATTCGCAACATTCCGATGTCTAACACTGGGAAATCGTAGCGCACGTCTGCACAGGTTGCGCAATGGCGTTTTTTACCGGTTTAAGTTCTTTTTCTCACACAATATGTATGAGAAAATGAGTTTTCTCCACAAATTTTTTTAAGTAAATTTTCCGGAAGTTTTAATGGCTATTCCGCTATTTGGGCCAGAGAAAAATCCAACAAATCATATACCATTAAATTCGGTTCAGCCGTTCTTCAGTTATAAAAAGTGTAACAAAGCCAACTTTGTTTTATATCTATCGATTGGAGGAGGGTTAATTTTTTGTGAACAGTGAAACATTTCATGTGAAAACTGAGTCTTGGGTAGAGAATGTGCAAATGAAACTCATGGCAGTACCGACGCAGCCTAGTTATTCTCCTCAAGCGTAAATCAAGTTGCCATAAATTCAGCTTCTACATTTTATGGAAACTATTTGGCATGGCAAGAATTCCAGGACCGATTCAATCAATTAATTGGCCAAAATCCGATAGGTCCAGGTCAAAAACTGCGGTTTTTGAAAACAAATTTAACGGGTGAAACCAAAGCCCTTATTCGTCACATACCGGTATGTGACAGCAATAATCAACCCGCATGGCACTTGATCAAAGAGCGCAATCATAATAAGAGGCTTCTGGTCAATGCTGTGTCGGGCAAACCAATGTCACAACCCAGTATAAATAGTGATTCTTCAGAGGCAATAAAATGACTCCATGAAACAACGCAAGAATACGTAAGAGCATTACAAGCGCTAGATGTGCAAGTAGTGTTGTTTTAGTGTTCTTACTTGTAAAGAAATTATATAAGGCCACACATTTCTTATTTGAACAAACTGCAGAAAAATCCTTCACTGAGGCATTTGTTGAAATTCTTGGAGCAAAGTTTCCAGTAGAATACCCAGAATGACACCATAATCAGCGGTTAAACAGCTTTCATATACAACTACCCAATCAGCAGATGCTTGTTGTGTTTTTTGTGGCCGAGGACACACAATTAAAAATTAAAACAAAAATTGAAAATGTCACGGCTAGAGCTCTCATTGACTCTGGGTCGCAGCTCAGTTTTATTTCCAACAAACTGTGTAAGAAAATGCGGCTAAGAACAACACCACTTATACAAGACATAATGGGAATTGGCAGCAGTCTTCGACAATCCACAAAACCCGTGAATATCAGCATAAGTTCAAAGACAAGCAGCTTCAACACACAATTTGAAGTTTTTTCACTAAAAAAAAAAAAAACCAGCAAGCACCCCGAGAAGTTTGTGGACACTTTTGAGTTGCCGATTTCTAAAAACATACTGTTGGCAGACCCAAATTTCAAAGTTATATTAGAGGTTGAAGTCCTTTTTGGAGAAGAACTGTTTTGCTTTTTAATAAGTTCTGAGAAAATACCACTAAGGAAGCAGTAACATAGTTTGCAAAACACCGTCCTTCGATGGATGATTCTTGGCAAGGTGAAAAGTAATCCAAATAAAGCCCATGTGGAATAACCAGAAATTTAGATGAACGACTACAAAAATTTTGGGAAATTGAAGAGCTTACGTCTGACAATCCTTCAGCCGTTGCAGAAAAATGAAGAAAACGCACAATACTTCCAATCAACGACCACTAGAGCCACGAGAGGAATATATCGTGCGCCTTTCATTTGTGAAATCAACATCTGCTCTTGGACAATCGAAGCAAATTGCTTTATCGAGACTAAATAGTCTGCAGATTCGATTGCAATCCAACACTACAACATGAACACAGTGAATTTATCGAAAATTATTTAAAGCTTGGTCGTATGGAACCAGTAACAAACATCAATGAATTGAAGCCGCAATATTTTCTTGAATGTACAACGACAAAGTTGCGTGTTGTTTTTGACGGTTCAGCAAAAACATCATCCGATTTGTCATGAATGACATCCTACAAACAGGTTCAACATTGCAACAAAATTATTTTGGTATTTTTTTCCGATTTTGATACCAAATATACGTGATAGCCGCCAATATTGAAAAAATGTATAAGCAAGTGTTGATTCACGAAGCTGATTCAAACTTCCAATTTATTCTTTGGCGACACCGAGTTGGGGGGAAATCAAAACTTACCGCCTCAAAACAATTATTTTTGGAACGAGAAGCGCTCCATACTAGGTGGTTAGGTGCCTGAACCAGCTAGCAATCTATGAAGGTTCATCCTACCTTATTGCAGCTGCAACAACTCATCGAAATTTCCACGTCGACGACTTATTGACTGGCGTTGACAAGTTGCAAGAGGCAATCGCATTACAAAAACATATACATATATATATGTTAGAAAGAGGTGGCGTTCGACTACATAAATGGTGCTCACATCTTTTACTCGATACCACCAAGAAACATAGCAATAGATTTAAATAGAGACAAAGAATGTTACTTAAACTTTAGGAATAAATTGGATGCCTGCAACAGAAGAATTTAATGTAAGGGGGTCGACGAAAACTAACACCCACTCAATAGCTAAAAGCACAGTGATATCTGAAATGTCACAGTTATTTGACGCATTAGGGCAAGTCAACCCACTCATAGTGCTAGCCAAAATATTCATGCAACGGATATGGGAACTTGGTATCGACTGAGATACTCCACTCTTTGAGGAACTACAGCAAAAATGAGGAATATACCAAGCAGAACTGCCACTACTTACCACTTTGAAAATTCCAAGACGGATCAGACACTTCAGGGCTTCTAAATCTATTCAATTGCCCGGGTTTTCAGATGCAAGTCAACGTGCATATGAAGCATGCATCTACTTAACATCAGAAGACTAGAATAGAAACTCCACTACATTTTTGGCCTGTTATAAAAGCCGAGTAGCCCTGCTGAAGAAACTTACAATGGCCAAGCTAGAACTTTGCGCAGCACAGCTGTTAGTCAACCTGTGCAACAGGCTAAGAATGCACTTGAAGCTCCGATCAAACATTCTTCTGCACTGATTCAGCCATTGTGCTACAATGGATTGTCTCACCTCCATCAAAGTTTATGACCTTTGTAGCCAATAGAGTGACAATGATCCAAGCAAGAACAGAAGATGAAATCTGGCAGAACATTGAATCTGACCTTTCAGACCTTTCTTACACATTGCTAATTTTTGTGGATTCATTTCATTACAAGCTACGAAGAAAACAGCCAGCCAAGGCTTATATCACCGTATCTACTTGTTTTTCCACAAAGGCCATACATTTGGAACTAGTATCCGATCTAACATCGGCTGTATTTATTGGAAGTTTAAAGAAGTAAATCGCCAGACGTAGACGACCTGCCAAAATATTCTGTTACAATGCCACAAATTTTATCAGAGTTAGCAGAGCTCACCAACAAGATAATCCAGATACCATCATTCCTTTTTGCAGTAACGTCACATTCCACCCAGGTCTCCTCATTTTGCGGGCCTTTGGGAGGCGGCTGTCAAATCAGCTAAGTACCACTTAAGAAGATTACTAGGATGTGCATCTTCAATGTACAAAGAACTTAACACAGTAATTTGTGAAGTCGACGCAATTCTGAACTCTCGATCCCTAGCTACAATTTTTTCGAATGCAAACGATCTTCAACCAGTGACGCCAGGGTATTTCCTGATAGGACAAACACTAAGTGCTTTCGCTGATCCAGCCATTCAGATGGAAAATTTATCACTTTCAACACGGTGGAAGCTACTCAAATAATTACGTGTAGGATTTTGGAGAAGGTGGAACAACGAATAATTACAGGAACTTCAAACTCGTTATAAGTGGCAAAAACCATAGCCCGAAATCAGGAATGGCGTGTTGGTCTTACTTAAACCACAACCACATAAGAGTAGTCATTGTGAAAACGTTATCTGGGAAGTTTCGCCGTGCAAAACATACTATTTCCCCACTGCCATGCAATATTAGCACTCCACAGCAGTTATGCGAGGAACCTTAGGAAATAAAAGTTGCTTCAAGGAATTCAAAAATAGCTCCTGTCTCATCCAACTATGCATCACTGGTAAAACCCCAGACAACAAAGAGAAAACCAGAGAAAAAAGAGCCAACAAAGATGAAAAAAGGAAGGAACGTGCTGCTGCAAACACTTCTTTGTATTCTCCAGGTGTTTTTCATGTTGCAACAAGCAGCAGGTTTTGCGATGAATGCACCAATTAAAATTATACCATTCAAAAACAGTCCTGGGATCTTTTTCGAGGAAGTTGGGAAAATGAAACTCACACACAACACAGGAGAAATTGTACCTTATTATAATATGTATGGGTATTGGAGAAAGAATTATAATTTAGCCAAATTGATCATCAAATTGGTAGAACTGTGTGCGGCTCAAGATACGATACTCAATATTACTCATTATTGTAATGCAGTAGTATCTCAATTTCTACATTAACATTTCAAAATTGAAGAGAGAAAAGAGCTTCTGTATCAGCGCGCCACAAAAAGAGCGAGAAGAAAACGAGCGCCTTTAAACATAGTTGGAACTGCAGCTCATTTGTTGTTTGGGATTTAAGATGAAGATTTTGCCAAGAAATATGAGGCAGACATCCATAAAATAAAACGTAATGAAAAATATTTGCTTGAACTTCTAAGATATCAAACGAATATCATTGAAGGCACACTCAATACGTTGAAGAAAAGCACTGACCAGATACATCAACAGTTTAAGCTTATCGGTGATCAAATTCAACACTTCTAGGCAACAACTCTGATAAATGAAGAAATCCATCGGCCGTCAATGTTATTAGCACATCTTGCGAATATGCAGAATACATTACTGTAAATAGTCACCAGCACTAACCATGGTAAAACTAGCCCATTGCTGCTAAATGCATTCCAATAACATCAACAAATCCAGGTCATGAGAGATCACTTCCCTTCAAATAAAATCGTACCCGTCTCCGAAAAATCACTTCTTAGTCTTTATAATGTGGCCATAGCTAGGACTAGAACTACACCTAATAACATCGTCTTTGATATTAAAGTCCCGCTATTGAGCTCCGATCATTTTCAGTTGCTCGAAAGTCATCCGGTGCCAACAAAATTTAAGAATGGTTCGATACAAATAAAACCGTCAACAGATTATCTCGCAGTTACCCTACACAGAGACAAGTACTATCCCCTATCAGAAAATGACAGGAGCAGATGTCATTACTTCGATATGGATTATCTGATAAGTTACCAACGGCATCCAGTCTACACTATTCAATATCAATTTCCAGTATTCAATATCACATATCAATTTAATATTTCGTCTTCATAGAATGTAAAGTCTGTAACTGGCAAGGAACATTGGATTCAATTGAAAGAATCCAACAGTTGGATTTTTTCTATAATCTACAAACAGACACTCAATATTGTGTGCAACCACTACATATACAACGAACGGATTGAAGGAAGTGACATTTTAACATTAATGTTAGGATATGTGCTGACTCAAGGAGCAATCATCATCACGAGTCATTCTAAATTTCTAAACAAGATAAACTTTACACTTGCATCAATATTTAATCTTTCAGATTATGTCCAATTTCAAAAGTACGCAATAAATATTCACACACCTCAATTGGTCATTTAACCAGTCAACATTTGACACTTTACGATCCTGATTACAACAGCAGATAGCAGCCAAATTACCAGAACGCATTTCATCCCACGACACTCATGCTATGTCAACCTGCTACTTGTCTTATTACCTTCACAGACGGTCGAATATGTTTTAAAACCTGGGTGCGTTCAAACGCAAGTTCAACTATTAGTAGGCATGCTTTCACACCAAATCCCTAGCTCGCAAACATGTGCGCGAGCATGTGAATTCACCTATTTTCTGGCACTGTTAGCAGCCAAATTCGGTTCAAACTGATGTGCAGTTGCATGCGCCAAGCAGTCATCGCCATTAAAACCAAGCAAAGAACAAAAAAAAACTAATTTTCGAAGAAATTGTCTTTGAGGGACAAAAAAGTGTGGAAAGACTTAATACACTGTTGTGTAGAATCATATCAACCATTTCTTATCCAAAGCAACAAAACTCAACTCTAACACAAATGATGTAAATGTTCAGTGCTGGCAACACTTTCCGAACGAAGCAGTAATAAGTTTACCATAACAAGCTCATACTCAAATCAACTTATCCTTTGAATTTCGTTCTCATCGCAGGATTTCATCGAAAGTTTCAGCGGTTAAACGTTGTTTGAGGCTGCCATCCGAAAAACGTTCAAAACTCGGAAAATTTAAAAATTGATTCCTTATTTTTATTGCAAATGCTTTGCATATGAGAACGTAATTTGAAGCATTTGTTGGTGCAATATTTACGGAAATGGCTAATGCTGGTTAGCCTGTGTCAGCAGCAAAGCAAAATACATACAAAATCTGCTTTACGTTAAGTTAAACCCAACCAGTAAATTTCGTTTCGATTGAATCACTGCGCTGGAAGTTATACGGGTGAAAAGAATTTTAGGGTTGCCACCCTCAAAACTTTTCAAATTTTTAAAGCGTTAATATTTGTGGTTAATTATCATTGCAGGATCATTTCCTTTTGCAAATCTAATGACATAATCGCTCTGTAAAGAAATTTCACAAAATTACAAAAATGATCATAGCTGGCAGCCCTTTCATGATTTTGGTACGAAATTTCTACGACATTTGGTTCACATTAAGGTCCATTTACTGCGTGATCTTCGTTTTGATTTCTGCACTGGACCGGAAGTTATAGGGAAAAAAGCTTTATTTTGCTGAGCAAAGTTGCAAGATTTAGGAGACAAAAATCACCATAGCTGGCAACTCTATTCTAATTTTCCAGCCAAATTTTCATCAAATGTTACCTAAGATAAGATCCAAGTACTGTATGAATCTTGTCCAAATTTGATGGCTGAATCGGAAGTTATAGGCCTAAAACCAGTTTTTTTTCTCACCTATTTTTGAAGATGGCACCACTGCCACAGGGTTGCCCGCATTTCAAAATAGCTTCTATCAGACCTGGTCCTAGATAATACCAACATATCTTGTAAATTTGATTATGATCGAATTATCCGGTCGTCAGTTCTCGTGAACAGAACTTTTGAGTGCTGAAAATAGAGGTAATTTGGTGATGGGTTGCCGTTCTTGTGCAAAACGGAATTTTGAAAATTTTATCTTGAGATGAAGGACAAAGGATACAATTTATCAAAGATTTGAATTTTTTGTCAAAAATCAAAAATTTTTCAGGAAGGTCAATGATTTGAAGGATTTTTTTTCAGCACCCTGCCACAGCTACAGGGTTACCCGCTTTATGCTGAAAATCTCTACGTGCTAAATTTTAGTCAACATCAATACGCTCTGTAATTTTCATGATGATCCATTGTTTTTCTTACAAGTAATGACAAATCAAAATTTGCAAAAAAATCCTTGCCTACTTTTAGGCACTCTGCACCCACACACGGCTCAAAATTTCCAATTGTTTATCATAAACAAGCTAAGAACATAATTAGTTTTCATTCCCAATACTTTTCTTTAACAAAAATTTACACTGCTTGGAAATATAGGAGTTCCTCAAAATTCACTAAAACGCTCGCCGCCGCCAAAAGGTTTAGGATATCTGAATTTGAGAAAGTCGTGGACCTACCTACTATATACACCTACGTTCTCCGAAAATTTCAGCTCAATCGGATCTGCCACTCCAGAGATTATCTCCCTTAATCATTTTGCTGATATATATATATATATATATATAAAGAAATATGAATTTTCGGTGAAACGAGTTTAATACTATTGTTCTTCGAACATTAGTAAAAACTCTAGCGCACCTGAACCGCTAGAAACACTAATGTTCGAAGAACAGTAGAAGAATCGTGCAGGTTTTGAGTGCATATTCCACCACATGTGCTGCTTATTACGACCAAACTGTTTCAAATGCCAAGTTTTACTTTGGTCTCAAGAATGCATTATAACTCATATGGTGGAAGGTTTCAGATATTGCCACTGGCATGAATTTCAATGTTTATGAGAGCAAAACACGGGTTAATTATATTCGTTATCAGTTGCTTATTTCACATAATTTTGAAAGCAGCATCTCATATAACATCAATGAAGAAAATGCTCAGTGCCTGCAGCACTGTAACTGAAGTTGGTGTTTGGGGCTGCGATCCGAAAAATTTGCAGAACTTTGCGAATCGCAACATTGATTATTTATTTTAATTGTAAATGTTTCCGGTATGAATACTAACTGTAAGCGTTTATTGATACAAAAGTAGCACAACCGACTCGTGCTGGCAACCTTCTGCCAGTATCAAAGCGAAGAATGTATCACATCTGCTTCACGTTGTTATATAACATTCGAAGTTAAAGGAGTATAAAGAAATTTAAAGTTACTTGCAGCGAGTTTTTTCAAATAATCGAAAGCTTAATATTTGCTGTTTATTGTCACTACAATATCATTACCATTTGAAACTTCTACGATAAAACCGCTTTATAAAGATATTGCAATTAAACACAAAACCAACAATAGCTGGCAACCGTATCGTGGCTTTTCAACCAAATTTAGCCTGAATAATGTTTATGACAGGTTCCATTAATTGTATGAAATTCGTATTGATTTCATGACTGCACTGGAAGTTATAGTGCAAAAAGTTTTATTTTCCTGAGCGTATTTTCAAAACCAAATACACAAAATTACCATAGCTGGTAGCACCAATCAAATTTTTTAACCAAATTTCCACCAAACAGAGATTAGAGTTAAGTTTAGCTACTGTGCCAATTTCATGAAAATCTGGTAATTTATTCACATTTCATAGGGCAAAAAGCAGTTTTTTTTCTTTGTAATTTTTCAAGATGGCACCACTGGCACAGACTTGCCCACAATTCAAAATCGCTTCTATAAAATCTGGTCTTACTTAAGTCCAATGCATTCTGTAAATTTTAGCTGTATCTGATTATTGTTTCGTGAGTTTCCGTGAACAGAAGTTTTTGATGCTAAAAATATAGGTTAACTGGGAGAGGGTTACCGTTCTTGTCCGACATGAAATTTCGAAAGTTTTATTTTGAACGTGTAGATAAAACATAAGATTTATATACAGATTGGTTTTATTGTAAGAAACGGACATATTTTTGAATATTCGATGGTTTGAATGTTTTCACTTCCAAATTTTTTTTTTTCAAAATGAAGACACCAAAATTATCATAGCTGGCAGCTCCAACCGGATTTTTCAACCAAATTTCTACCAAACGTGGTTTAAGGTAAGGTCCAGCAATTGTGTGAGTTTCGTCAAAATCGAACGATTCAATCAGAATTTATAGGGCTAAAAACAATTATCTTTTTTAGTGGTTTTTCAAGATGGCACCACTGGCACAGAATCGCCCGCATTTCAAAATCACTTCTATCAGATCTGGTCCTATTTAAGACCAATACATTTTGCAAATTTCAATCAATTCTGCTCATCGAATCGTGAGTTTCCGGGAACAGAAGTTTTTAATGCTAAAAATATAGGTAAATTGGGCAAGGGTTACCAGGCGTGCCCGTTATACCATATCTTTTTTTTTTTTTAGTTATGTAAACAAAGCACAAGATTTACATATGAGTGGCTTTTTTTTGAAGAAAAGGCATTTTTTCAAGAGAGACGATGATTTGGAGGTTTTCACTTTCAGAGTCTGCCCTAGCTACAGAGTTGTCAGCACGCTCATTAAAAACTACACAAATCTACAACTAAATAATATCAATATGTCCTGAAAATTTCGTAATGATTGAATAGCTCTGTCAAAAGTTATCGCAATTTAAAAATTTTCAAATTTTCTCGTCCTCTTTTTAGGCACCCAGCGCACACATAGGGTTAAAAAATTCCAAAACATTATCCGGTTCATATGTAAAACACGTTCGAAATTTATTTCGTTAACTTTATTTTTGCGAAAATTATTTGTGCACGAAATAATAGGTATATTAAAAATATCACTTAAATGGCCGCCGGCGCCAAAATGTTAACAATAACTGAAATTTAAATTTATTCTGCATATACACCAATGTATCCTGAAAGTTTCAGCTCAATCGGATGGCGCGTTCCCGAGATTATCTCACTGAAATTTTTTGATGATATATATATATATATATATATATATATATATATATATATATATATATATATATATATATATATATATATATATATATATATATATATATATATATATATATATATATATATATATATATATATATATATATATATATATATATATATATATATATATATATATATATATATATATATATATATATATATATATATATATATATATATATATATATATATATATATATATATATATATATATATATATATGGAAATATGAATTTTTGGCCGAATCGATTTTAATACTAATGTTCTTCGAACATTAGTAAAAACTCTAGCGCACCTGAACCGCTAGAAAACTAATTTTTGAAGAAATTGTCTTTGAGTGACAATGTGGAAAGATGTAATACACTTTTTTGTAGAATCATATCAACCATTCCTTGTTCAAAGCAACAGAACTCAACTATAACACAAATGATGAAAATGTTCAGTGCTGGCCACATTTTCCCAACGAAGCAGCAATAAGTTAACCTTCACAAGCTCATACTTAAATCAACTTATCCTTTGAATTTCGTTCTCATCGGAGGATTTCCTAGAAAGCTTCAGCGGTTAAACGTTGTTTGAGGCTGCCATCCGAAAAATGTTCAAAACTCGGAAAATTTAAAAATTGGTTTCTTAGTTTTATTGCAAATGTTTTGCACATGTGTATGTAATTTGAAGCATCTGTTGATGCAATAGTTATGAAAGTGGCTAATGCTGGTTACACTGTGTCAGTAGCAAAGCAAAATATATACCAAATCTGCTTGACGTTAAGTTAAACCCAACCAGTAAATTTCGTTTCGATTGAATCACTGCGCTAGAAGTTATACGGGTGAAAAATTTTTAGGGTAACCACCCTCAAAACTTTTCAAATTTTAAAAACCTTAATGTTTGTTGTTAATTTTCATTGCAGGATTGTTCCCATTTGCAAATCGAATGACATAATCGCGCAGCAAAGAAATTCTAAAAAATTAAAAAATGGTCATAGCTGGCAGCCCTTTCTTGCTTTTTGTACGAAATTCCTATGACATTAGGCTCACGTCAAAATCTTTTTACTGCATAAACTTCATTTTGATATCATGACTGCACCGGCAAATATAGGAAAATAAGCTTTATTTAGCTGAGCAAATTTGCAAGATTTAGGAGACAAAAATTACCATAGCTGGCAACCCTATTCTAATTTTTCAACCAAATTTTGACCAAATGTTACCTTAAGTAAGGTCCAAATATTGTGTGAATTTTGTATTAAATCTGATGACTGAATCGGAAGTTATAGGCCAAAAAGCTGTTTTTTTTTCTCAGTGATTTTTCAAGATGGCACCACTGCCACAGGATTGCCCGCATTTCAAAATCACTCCTATCAGACTTGGTCCTAGTTAATACCAACATGTCCTGTAAATTTCATTATGATCGAATAATCCGGTCGTCAGTTCTCGTGAACAGAACTTTCGAGTGCTGAAAATAGAGGTAATTTGGTGATGGGTTGCCGTCGAAATTTTAAAAATTTTAAATTGACATGATGCACAAACGTTAAAATTTATCAATGATTTGAATTTTTTCGCAAAAATCAAAAATTTTTCAGGAGGTTCAATGATTTGAAGGATTTTGTTTTAAGAGCTTGCCGCAGCTACAGGGTTGCCCGCACTACTCTGGAAATCCATATGCATTAAATCTTAGTCAACATCAATACGCTCAGCAAATTTCACGATGATCCAGTGATTTTGTCAGAAGTAATGACAAATCAAAATTTGAAAAAAAATCCTTGCCTACTTTTAGGCACGCTGCACCCACACACGGCTCAAAATTTCCAATTATTTACCATAAACAAGCTAAAAACATAATAAGTTTTCATTCCCAATACTGTTTTTCAACAAAAATTCACGCTGCTTGGAAATATAGGAGTACCTCAAAATTCATTAAAACGCTCGCCGCCGCCAAAAAGTTTAGGATATCTGAATTTCAGCAAGTCGTGGACCTACCTACTAAATACATCTACGTTCTCCGAAAGTTTCAGCTTAAGCGGATTGGCCACTCCAGAGATTATCTCCCTTAATCATTTTGATCATATATATATATATATATATATATATATATATATATATATATATATATATATATATATATATATATATATATATATATATATATATATATAAAGAAATATGAATTTTCGGCGAAACGAGTTTAATACTACTTTTCTTCGAAAATTAGTAAAAAGTTTAGCGCATCAGCACCGCTAGAAAACTAATTTTGGAAGAAATTGTCTTTGAGTGACAAAAAAATGTGGGAAGACGTAATACACTTTTTTGTACAACCATTCCTTATCCCAGGCAACAAAACTCAACTATAACACAAATGATGAAAATGTTCAGTGCTGGGAATACTTTTCCAATGAAGCAGCAATAAGTTTAGCTTAGCAAGCTCATACTAAAATCAACTTGAATTTCGTTCTCATCGGAGGATTTCATCGAAAGTTTCAGCGGTTAAACGTTGTTTGAAGCTGCCATCCGAATAATGTTCAAAACTCGAAAAATTTAAAAATTGGTTTCTTATTTTTATCGCAACTGCTTTGCATATGAGTACTTAATTTGAAGCATCTGTTGGTGCAATATTTACGAAAATGGCTAATGCTGGTTAGCTTGTGTCAGCAGCAAAACATAAAATATACCAAATCTGCTTTACGTTAAGTTTAACCCAACCAGTAAATTTCGTTTCGATTGAATCATTGCGCTGGAAGGTATACGGGTGAAAAGAATTTTAGGGCTACCACCCTCGAAACTTTTCAAATTTTTAAAACGTTAATATTTGTTGTTAATTTTCATTGCAGGATCATTCTCAATTGCAAAACTAATGACATAATCGCTCAGTAAAGAAATTCCACCAAATTGCAAAAATGGTCATAGCTGGCAGCCCTTTCATGATTTTTGTACGAAATTCCTACGACATTTGGTCTACATTAAGGTCTATTTACTGCATGAACTTCGTTTTGATTTCTACACTGGAGCGGAAGTTATAGGGAAAAAAGCTTTATTTTGCTGAGCAAATTTGCAAGATTTGTGAGACAAAAATCACCACAGCTACCAGCCTTATACTAAATTTTTCAACCAAATTTTCACCAAATGTTACATAGAGTAACAACCAAGTACTGTGTGAATTTTGCTAAAATTTGATGGCTGAATCGGAAGTTATAGGCCAAAAATTTGTTTATTTTCTTAGTTATTTTTCAAGATGGTACCACTGCCACAGAGTTGCCTGCATTTCAAAATCACTTCTATCAGACTTGGTCCTAGTTAATACCAACATGTCCTGTAAATTTCCTATTGATCGGATTATCCGGTCGTCAGTTCTCGTGAACAGAACTTTCGAGTGCTGAAAATAGAGGTAATTTGGTGATGCGTTGCCGTTCTTATGCAAATCGGAATTTTGAAAATTTTATCTTGAGATGAAGAACATAGGATTAAATTTAACAAAATTTTGAAATTTTTGTCAAAAATCAAAAATTTTTCAGGAAGGTCAATGATTTGAAGGATTTTTTTTTCAGCAGCTTGGCGCAGCTACAGGGTTAACCGCTTCATTCTGAAAATCTAGATGTGCCAAATTTTAGTCAACATCAATACGCTCTGTAATTTTCACGATGATCCATTGTTTTTCTTACAAGTAATGACAAATCAAAATTTGAAAAAAATTCCTTGCCTAATTTTAGGCACCCTGCACCCACACAGTGCTCAAAATTTTCAGTTCTTTATCATAGACAAGCTAAAAACATAATTAGTTTTCATTCCCAATACTTTTCTTGAACAAAAATTTACACTGCTTGGAAATATAGGAGTTCTTCAAAATTCACTAAAACGCTCGCTGCCGCCAAAATGTTTAGGATATCTGAATTTTGGCAAGTTGTGGACCTACCTACTTTATACATCTACGTTCTCCGAAAATTTCAGCTCAATCGGATTGGCCACTCCAGAGATTATCTCCCTTAATCATTTTGCAGATATATATATACATATATATATATATATATATATATATATATATATATATATATATATATATATATATATATATATATATATATATATATATATATATATATATATATATATATATATATATATATACCTAGTCTAGCCATAAATATTGTTACAAGGTTTGGCAACCCTGCAGAAAGGAACCGTTATATTGAATTCCTTAAAAATTGAGCTAACCGCTATAGTACGCTTGTGCTTGATGCATTTGTCATCATTTGAGTTTAATTTTTAGTTTAGTGAACATGGATTGGGGCGACAAAGAAAATAAAATTGCTGTGATTGCACTTCATAAAGTAGGAATGCAACCAAGTGATATTTTTAAGACTCTGCATACCCTTGGTATAAGCCGAATGTTTGTATATCGGGCTATTGAAAGATTTAATGATACGTCTGGAGTAAGTGACCGTGAAAGAAGTGGCCGTCCGCGCACTACTCGAGCACCTCAAGCGGTTAAAGCCGTGCGCGAGAGAATTCGCCGTTATCCTCTTCGGAAACAATAAAATTTATCGCGTACGATGAAAATACCCCAAAGAACAATTTTACGTATCATCAAAAGTGACTTGGGGTGGGTGCTTATCGTAGATCTACCGGGCATTTACTAACAGATACGTTAAAAAAAAAAATAGAGTAGAAAAATCAAAACGATTACTTTGCCGGTACGCAAACCAAGAACACCGCAAAATTTTGTTTACGGACGAAAAAATTTTTACGGTCGAAGAAACATTTAATAAACAAAACGATAGGGTTTATGCTCGCAGTGCCAGGGAAGCTTCTCAAGTTGCCCAAAAGGTTCAAAGAGGTCATCATCCAGCCTCAGTAATGGTTTGGTGGTGTGTTAGCTACAACGGGGTGACAAAGTTGCATTTTTGTGAGAAGGGCGTCAAAACGTTTGCCAAAATTTATCAAGAAAGTGTCCTTGAAAGTGTAGTGAAACCTCTCAACACGTCATTATTCAAAAATCAGCCTTGGAGTTTCCAGCAAAATTCTGCACCAGGTCATAAGGCGAAGTCAACCCAAAAATGGCTTGAAGAAAATGTTCCAGATTTTATTAAAGCTGAAGATTGGCCTTCCTCTAGCCCAGACCTGAATCCGCTGGATTACGAATTATGGTCTGTCTTAGAACAAATGACGTGCTCTAAAAGACATTCTAATATCGAATCCTTAAAGAAGTCTCTTACACATGCAGTCGCCAACTTTCCGATTAAAGTCGTGCGTGCTTCCATAGATAAGTGGCCAGCTCGATTAAAGGCTTGTGTAAAGGTAAAAGGCAATCACTTCGAATAACTTGTTGCAATTTCCGTTGTTGACAATGCATTTAATAAATAAACAATGATTTCTTAACATATAACACCTCTTTTATTGAACAGTGCTTCAAAAAGTTTGTAACAGTATTTATGGCTAGACTAGGTATATATATATATATATATATATATATATATATATATATATATATATATATATATATATATATATATATATGTATATATATATATATATATATATATATATATATATATATATATATATATATATATATATTTATATCTATATATAAAGACATATGAATTTTCGGCGAAACGAGTTTAATACTATTGTTCTTCGAACAAGCTTATTTTGATTTCGGTGAATTCATCGGAATTTACAGCGATAGAAAGGTGTTTGGGGCTGTCATCGGAAAAATGTGCAAATCTCAGAAAATTTAGGCATTGTTCACTAATATTCATTGCAAACTTTTGCAATGAAAATACTTAATGCAAGCATTTATAAGGACGAAAATAATAAGAAGGCCTAGCACTGTTGCAAAAACTATGTCGCATCTGCTTTACGTTGAAGTCAACTTGCTGTGCGAATTTCGTATTGACCCAATGACTGTAATAGATATGACTGTAATAGGAGAAGTAATAGGGATGGAAAGAAATTTAAGGTAACCATTCGCAAAAGTTTTCAAATTTTCTAGATCTTTATATTTGGCGTTTTCTATAAGATCACTACGATTTGAAAATTCTATGATAAAATCGCTTACTAAAGGTATGCCAAAAAAATACAAAAATGACCATAGCTGGCAACCTTATCATTGTTTTAAAATTGAATTTCCACTGAATATTGCCTACAATAAGTTTTATTTGCCATTTGAATTTCGCTATGATTCAGTGACTGTATTGGAAGCTATAGGACAAATAGCTTTATTTTCCTCAGGAGTTTTCCAAATTTAAGACACCAAAATTACCATAGCTGGCAGCTCCAACTGAATTTTTTAACCAACTATCTATCAAACGTGGTCTAAAGAAAGGTTCAGCTACTGTGTGAATTTCGTCAAAATCGAATGACTAAATCACAATTTATAGGGCCAAAAGCAGTTATTTTTTTAGTGAATTTTTAAAATTGGCACCACTGGCACAAAATTGCCCATATTTCAAAATCACTTCTATCAGACCTGGTCCTATTTAAGACCAATATAATCCGTTTATTTCAATTAATTTTGATTATCGGATCGTAAGTTTCCGTGAACATAAGTTTTTGATGCTAAAAATATAGGTTATTTGGGAGAGGTTTAATAGGCGTGTCCGCTGAAGAATTTCAAATTTTTTACTTTGATTATGTAGATAAAGCATAAGATTTATATATGAGTGGCTTTTTTTCCAAGATCCTACATTTTTTCCGGAGAGTCGATGATTTGAAGGTTTTCACTTTCAGCGCATGCCCTAGCTACAAAATTGCCAAAATGCTCAGCAAAAGCTTTACAAATTTACAACTCAAGAAAACCAATATAATGTGTAAGTTTCATAATGATTGATTAACTCTGTCAAAAGTTATCGATATTTAAAAACTTTTAAATTTTCCCGTTATCTTTTTAAGCACCTAACGCACACATGGGGTCAAAAAATTCCAAAAAAAACTATCCGACTCACATTTAGAACACGTTAAACATTAATTATGTTACCTTAGTTTTTGTAAAAATTATTTGTGTACGGCATAATAGGTACAAAGGGTTCAAGATAATTGACATTTTGTGAGACTTGGCCTTTTCTGCATATACACCAATGTTACTTGAAAGTTTAAATTGAATCGGATGGCGCGTTCCCGCGAAAAAAAAATGAATTTTTTGATGATATATATATATATATATATATATATATATATATATATATATATATATATATATATATATATGTATATATATATATAAATATACATATATATATATATATATATATATATATATATAAATATTGTTAAATTTCATACAAATTAAATAATAAATCTAGATACTTTTGTATGTTTGTATGTATATGCTTTAATATCAAAACGACAATACTGTAAATATATTTTACCTGTACGCAAAAATTTCCTGCAAGGTGGCAATTGCAGGACGAGCGTATGCTTTGTAAAACTGCATGCATGGGTCAATGATACAAGTGTCAACAACTATTACCAAATAATGAAAATAATGAGAAATTGCTGACCCACGTCATTGACCTACGCATTCATATGATCAACTGTCGTTGACAATTATTGCACTTTTTTTGTATGTGAAATTTAGCAAATCAGTAATTTTAGCATTATACGAGTTTACTATATAAGATATTGATTATAACGAATAAAGTCTCTTTTCTTTGGGGTTTCTAACGAGATCAGTTGTATTTCATTTTATAACTTGTGCATCGGTATTGTACCGAAGCGCAAATAATTGGACGGATTTGTATTCGGCCAGTATTTTTTTAAGTAGACGGATATTGTAGTCGGCTACCTGCTGGCAGATAAAAGAATCTGCTCGCTATATAAACATTTTGGTGACTCCGACGTGATCTATCACGTGTTTCGTCCAGATCGAAATTTTAGAAGAATTCTTTCGGTGTTTTCCCTTTGTATCTCATTTGGGTCAGTTAAAGGTGAATAATATTTTCCCTTACCCAACGATCCTTTTGCAGTATCTGACTGAATCCGCTTTTCTCAGTTAAAGAAAGGACAAGAGGTTTGAGAGCGTTAGTCTGGATCATAACACAGACTTAGTAGGTTTTTTTTTCTACCGTTCATCTCTTTTCAACGTAGAAGCGTAGTCTGGGCCATAACACAGACTGATACTAGGGTCATTTTCGAAGATCTTGTGCAACATCAAGATGAAACGGAAAAGGAATTAGAGAGAGACTTGTCCAAGTATAAGAACGATTCCCTGGCTCGGAAAACAGCCGAATATCTTGATTCACGGTCCAAGAAATTAACGGAGTTATGGGAGGCTTTTGCTAAAACCGATCATGAGTTAAAGGATTTTGAAAGTACTCACTCAGATCACTCATAATTTGTCAACAAGTACTTCAGAGCAGTAGAACACCAGTACTTGAAGGCAAAGGAAGCGATGTTGCAGCTACGGTACGCTTCCAAAAGTGGCACGACAGAGCCACAGACTGAATCAGAAGCCGCATTTATACCCTTCAAGACATCTTATAGCCCGTCCAGACTACGGATACTTAAGTATCCGCATACATAAGTATCGTCCACACTTTTCATTGATTTTCATGGCAAGGGTAAAATGTATCTGCAGATGTCGCTGCAGTGAGGACAATACTTATGTATCCGGATACATAAATATCCGTAGTCTGGACGGGCTATTAGAAAGAAGTAGCGACTTAACCATTCTGATCAGGCAGCAGCGATCGAAGATGCATGCAATTGAGCACATTATGCAAGGTATAAACTCTAACGGGCCTTTTTACACTTGTATTCTTGATGCACTCCTGAAACTGGTTTTCCAACAATCAACATTTCCACACTTGTATTCTTCAGCAACGGAACCGTTCATATACCGATTATGCGTATGAATGTGTGCGTGTTGTTGTTTTCTCATTTCGACTTGAGTGTTTCATGAAAAATTCCTGACCCGTGAACTATGTTTATAGTTGTGTTAGTGATTTGCATCAGTTTCAGTCAGTTTCAAAAGTAATGAAAAATTCTCTCCAAGTGCATCACTTTTTGTATAGATTTCCCCTCGATTCTTCTGCCTCTTGTCCAGAAAACCGGTCATAGGACTGTATCAAGAATACAAGTCTAAAAAGGCCCTATGAGGCTGAAAGGGCAAAGCCATAATGTGGCATGAAGGGCGCAGTCGTCACGAGATATTGGGAGAATATACGCCGTCAGCACGAAACAATAGGTCAGTGTACGGTTGATCCCGCAACCTGTGGCTATACTGACGACGAATTTAACAAGATTGAGGAACGCATACAATATGCTCTTGTATTGTTGGCAATGGGCGCCGAAAAGCATAATGCAATCGCAGCTTCCTCTGTCCTTCCGCAACAGCCAATAAAACTGCCACAAATCACCGTACCCATGTTTGATGGAGATAACTCTAAGTGGAAATCATTTCACGACTTGTTTATACAAATAGCTTACAAGCAGCTAATAGGTAACGCGCAGAAAATGTGATATCTAAAGACAAGTCTTACGGGTGAGGCGGAATGGCTTATTCGACATATGCCCATATCAGATGAAAACTACAGTACAGCATGGGATATGTTGAACAATCGCTATAATAATACGCCATTAATGGTTTCTGCTCTTCTGGACAAATTAGTATCTCAGCCCACGATAGTCCAAGAATCTGCCAGTACCATTAAAAAAATGCATGACGTGACAACCGAATGCTTGCTGGGGCTTAATTATCTGGAAATAGACATAGCAAGTTGGGACCCAATGATCCTTCATCTCCTTAAGGAAATTGGACAAAGCCAGTCATAATCTTTATGAACAGTCACTGAAGGCACCACGTGAGCTTCAAGGCATAGACGCCTTTCTGGAATTCCTCGAGCGTAGATTTCAGGCTTTGGAAACTGTAGGCTTAGAAAAGCGATCAGTTCATCATAGCAAATTAACGTCCAACAAATGTGCAGCCTTGGTATCGGTGAAGGACGTTCCCATCATAAACTGCAAGGTTTGTAAAGGTACACATAAAATATCAGCTTGCCAAGAATTCAAACAGTTATCGATACCAGACAGAATAAACAAGGTCAAACAGTTGAGTCTGTGTATTAATTGCTTGCGTGATGGGCATCGGGCGTCGCAATGCACGTCTCGCAAATGCTTAAAATGTGAGAAAAGGCACAATACGTTGCTACATTTGGGTCATCTTACGGCAATTGCGAACGATTCACATGCCAGCTCTAGAAAATTGCAGCAAGGGACAACTCCATCCACACTATCAATCAAACCCTCAAGAGGTAATGATAGTAGAGAGAAGAAGAGGTAATGAATGGTCCTCGGGAGGAGCCATGGTATTGATAAGTACGGCCATTATAAAGGCTCGCAACCATAAAAGAGTATTAGTGGGTCTAAGAGCCGTGTTAGACAGTGGTTCACAAATGAACATTATTACCGAAGTCGCCGTCAACAAACTGGGCTTGCAACAAGAACACGTTGAACTTAATATTAGGGAGATAGGCGGTAACTGCCAACAAACTTGAAATAGAGTGAGTCTAAGGATTCATTCCGAAGTGTCAGGTTTCACGGCACAAATAGATGCCATGGTGGTGACCTTCGACAAGGCAGACCATCCCACGTAACATAAAACTGGCTGATCCCACCTTTGATCAGCCAGGACAGGTGGATCTTCTCATCGGTGCTGAAATAGTTTATGAGTTGTTATCAATCAGACAGATACGACTGGCGAATGGGCTCCCGCTTCTTCAAAATACAGCATATTGATTGGTCGTGGCCGGTAAACTAGAAAGTCAGAGGGCTTCAAACATAACTTGCGTAATTGCTGAACTAGATGAGCAAAAAATGAATGAACAAATGGAGCGCTTCTGGAGATTAGAAGAACCAGATAGCACGGACGCTCATATACACAAGAGGTAAAATGTGAAACCGACTTCGTTCAGATTACAAAAAGGACCTATGAAGGACGCTTTGTAGTCAAAACACCCTTCAGAAAAGAACCGCAACAGCTGGGTAGTTCGAAGGAAATAGCTCTTCGTCGTTTTTTGCAACTAGAGAGAAGGCTTAGCAAAGATCCTGCCCTACAACAACAGTATTGCTAGTTCATGAATGAGTATGAAACAATGAGCCATATGAGCAAAATTGACCCAACGTCAGTATTGGATTCACATTATATCCTGCCCATCACTACGTGCTAAAACCCGAGAGTATGACTACTAAGCTCAGAGTCGTTTTTTATGCCTCAGCAAAAACTACAAACGGGGCCTACCATCCAGGACGACCTTTTTACTATTCTCTTAAGGTTTCGAATACCCCAATACGTATTCACAGCCGATATAGAGAAAATGTATCGACAGATAATGGTAGCGGAACCTGATAGAAAATATCAGCTAATTCTATAGAGAAACCATCGCAGTGAAGAGATTAAGTATTATAATCTGAATACCGTAATCTATGGCACCACATCGGCTCCCTACTTGGCGACACGATGCTTGCAAGAGCTTGCACATCAGTCAATGATTCGATTTCCCTCTGGCGCTGCAGCACTGAAATATGACTCTTACATGGATTATGTCATGTCCAGCGCCGATAAACTCTGCGATGCCATCGAGAAACAAGAGCAACTTCGGGCTATCCTGAGTTCGGCTGGACTTAAGCTGCGTAAATGATGCGCCAGCCATAAAATGCTCCTTCAACACGAACCGAATGAAGACCAGGCATTAATAATAGACCTAGCTAATGAAGGGTAAATCAAGACAGTCGGATTAATCTGGACCCCTTTAACTGACCAGTTCAAGATTAGAAGTGTATGTACTGATTCTGAAAAGGTTACCAAATGAACAGCGTTATCAGACATTGCACACTTATTTGACCCACTAGGATTAATAAGCCCAGTTACCGTGGTAGCAAAAATCTTCCTACAGAGACTCTGGAGCCTTAAAATTGCTTGATATGCCACACTTCCTGCTCAACTACATTCCGAATGGCTCAAATTTTGAAAGAATCTTGGTGAATTAAATAAAATACTATCTATACCTTGCCATGTCACAGGTGGGAAAATACTCAGGGGCTACATGTATTTGCTGACGCATCTGAAAAAACGTATGGAGACGTCGCAATATATTCGCGCCACGCATGCTGACAGCCCACGAACTGTACATATACTGTGCGCTAAGTCGAAAGTAGCACCTTTGAAAACTATCACAATTCCAAGGCTAGAACTTTGCGCTGCCAAACTAGCTGCGGAATTGGTTCATCGACTCAAGCGGGCCTTAAATCTACCTGATAGATCCAGCAGCTATCACTACCTTCACAATGAAGACACGTCAGATCTGAGCACAATCCGGTGGATATTGTATCCCGAGGCCTTGCTCCGGAAGCCATGAAAAACTGCTCTCTATGGTTCTACGGGCCGGTATTTTTACATGGATCTGAGGACAGTTGGTCAAAACCACACCAAATGGAAACCATTGACTTGGAAAAAAGATGAATTGGAAAAAGATGCCTGAACGGCAGCCGTTCAGACAAATACCCAGCTGTAAAGTGATATAAATCATCGCAACTCGTTGAAACGTTTACAAAGCATAATGGCATACACCTTGCGATTTATGAAAAATGCCCAAAGGATGGAGGGGCTAGTTTGTTGCACTTTGCAACTGTCCGCCAAGGAGCTAGAGAAAACTCTATATGTCGTCATAAAAGAAACACAACGAGAGGAATATCACGACTCTCTGCATCGGCTTAAAACAACGAAGCAATTAAGCAACAGTGAATCACTTAGCAGTTTACACCCTTTTTTGGACAAATTTGGGCTGATACGTGTTGGTGGCCGTTTGAAGCATTCGACTCTACCCTATAACACAAAACACCCTATCATATTGTCATATGGTAATCTCATAACTAAATTAATTCTAGAAGATATTCATGAACAGTATCTACATGCCGGACCGCAAGCATTAATAACAATCGCCCGACAGAAGTTCTGGCCTATCAAGGGCAAAACTACAGCCAAATCAGTGGTGCAAAAGTGTATACGATGTACCAGAGCTAAGCCAAAGCTTCTCACACAGTTAATGGGAGAGCTGCCTGCACAGAGAGTCCAACCAACAAGATCTTTCATTGATTCCGGGGTTGATTTCGCTGGATCATTGTGGACCCACTTTAAAATACGTGGAAAGCGTCCTCAAAATTCATATCTGACAGCCTTCTGCTGCTTCGCGACTAACGCCATACACCTCGAACTTGTCAGTGATTTAAGCGCAGAATCCTTTATTGCTGCCTTGAAAAGATTCATGAGACAAAGAGGACATTGCCGCCATTTATATTGCGACAATGCAACGAACTTTGTTGGCGCAAAAAATCAATTATCGGAATTAAAATGCAGCATTTACGAACAGAAAGCGCAACAAAAGATAACTAGTTTTTGTGGCTCTAAAGGAATTGACTTCCATTTCATTCCACCTAGATCTCCGCCTTTTGGTGGTTTATGGAAAGCGGCGGTAAAATCAGCTAAGCACTTGCTGATTAAAAACGTAGCACCCGCATATTTAACCTATGAAGAATTAGCGACAGTGTTAACCGAGGTAGAAGCCATCCTCAATTCCAGACCCTTAACTCCACTCTCTGAGGACGCCAACGACCTATCAGTTTTGACACCGGGACATTTTTTGATCGGAGAGCCTCTTACCACGCCAATAGACACACACGCGTTACAAAATTGCTCAACACTCCCAAAGCGATGGAAGCAAATTCACGATATCAAGCAGAAATTCTGGCAGAGGTGGTCTTTGGAATACCTTACCGAGTTACAGCAGCGCCACAAATGGAAACAAACCTGCGAAAACGTCAGACCAGGTATGCTGGTAGTGATCAAAGAGGACAATCTTCCAGTCTTAAAATGGCGAATGGGCAGAATCTCACAAGCTATAGGCCAAAAACCAGTTTTTTTTTCTCAGCAACAGTCTTGCCCGTAATTAAAAAACACTTCTTTCAGACATGGTCCTAGTTAATACCAACATGTCCTGTAAATTTCATATTGATCGCATTATCCAATCGTCAGTTCTCGTGAACAGAAGTTTTGAGTGCTGCAAATAGAGTTAAATTGATTACGGGTCGTCGCTCTTGTTTAC
>OZ022264.1:97228603-97231103 GCA_963978885.1 Nemotelus pantherinus
AATAATCAGGTACAACTTAAATTTACGGAATGCATTGAACTTAAGTAGAACCAGGTCTGATAGAAGCGATTTTGAATTGTAGGCAACTCTGTGCCAGTGGTGCCATCTTGAAAAATTACATCGAAAAAAAACTGCTTTTTGCCCTATGAAATGTGAATAAGTAACCCGATTTTTATGAAATTGTCACAATAGCTGAACCTTACTCTAAACTCTGTTTGATATAAATTTCGTTGAAAAATTCGGTTGGTGCTGCCAGCTATGGTAATTTTTGTGTCTTTGGTTTTGAAAATTCACTCAGGAAAATAAAACTTTTTGCCCTATAACTTCCAGTGCAGTCATGAAATCAATACGAATTTCATACTATTAATGGAACCTATTATAGACATTATTCAGGCCAAATATTGTTGAAAAGCCACGATAGGGTTGCCAGCTATTGTTGGTTTTGTGTTTAATTGCAATATCTTTACTAAGCGGTTTTATCGTAGAATTTTCATATGGTAATGATATTGTAGTGACAATAAACAGCAAATATTAAGTTTTCGATTATTTGAAAAAACTTGCTGCAGGTACCCCTAAAATTCTTTATACTCCTATAACTTCGAATGTAATATACCAGGGGGAGCAGATGTAATATATTATTGGCTTTGATACTGGCGAAAGGTTGCCAGCACGAGTCGGTTGTGCTACTTATGTATCAATAAATGCTTACAGTTAGTATTCATACCGGGAACATTTACAATGAAAATAAATAACCAATGTTTCAATTCCCAAAGTTCTGCAAATTTTTCAGATCGCAGCCCCAAACACCAACTTCAGTTACAGTGCTGCAGGCACTGAGCATTTTCTTCATTGATGTTTTATGAGATACTGCTTTGAAAATTTTTGTGAAATAAGCAACTGAGAGCGAATATAATAAACAAGTGTTGCTCTCATAAACTTTGAAATTCATGCCACTGGTAATATCTGAAACCTTTCCACCATATGAGTTATAAGACCAAAGTAAAACCTGGCGTTTGAATTAGTTTGGCTGTAATAAGCAGCTAGCGTGGTAGAATATGCACTCAAAATTTGCACGATTCTTCTACTGTTCTTCAAACATTAGTGTTTCTAGCGGTTCAGGTGCGCTAGAGTTTTTTTTGTTATCAGTTGCTTATTTCACAAAACTTTGAAAGCAGCATCTCATGTAACATCAATGAAGAAAATGCTCAGTGCCTGCAGCACTGTAACTGGCACCGGTGTTTGGGGTTGCAATCTGAAAAGTTTGCAGAACTTTGGGAATTGAAACATTGGTTACCATATAAATTTTCATTGTTAATGTTTCCGGTGTGAAAACTAGCTGTTACAAAAATAGCACTACCGACTCGTTCTGGCAACTTTTTGCCAGTATCGAAGCCAAAAATATATCGCATCTGCTTCACGTTGAAGTTAACCTACCCTGCGAACTCCGTCTCGATCCGATGACTGCATTCGAAGTTATAGGAGTATAAAAAGAAATCCAGCGCATTAGAACCTCTAGATATACTAATGTTCGAAGAACAGTAGAGGATTTGTGCAGATTGTGAGTGTATTGTTATATGTCTTATATTTTGTTGTTATTGTCTTATATACTATATATTGTATGTATTGTCATATATATTGTTATATATTGTATATTCGCGATGTGAATACTTAATGCAAGCATTTTTTGGTACGAAAATAACAGAAACACCTCGTGCTAGCAGTCTCTTGCTAGCACCAAAGCCAAAAATGAGTCATATCTGCCTCACGTTGAAGTCAACCTGCTCTGCGAATTTCGTATTGATCCGATCACTGCATTGGAAGTTATAGGGATACAAAGAAATTTAGGGTTACCATTCGCAAGAGCTTTCAAACTTTCTAGATCTTAGTATTTGGTGTGTATTTTCACTACAAGACCACTACGATTTGAAAATTTTATGATAATTTTATGATATGTCAATTTTATGATAATATGTCAAAAAATACAAAAACAATCATAGCTGGCAACCTTATCATTGGTGCTCAAACTAGATTTCTACTGAATATTGTCTACAATAATTCAAATTTGCCATATAAATTTCGTTATGTTACCATGACTGTAATGAAGGCTATAGGGCAAAGAGCTTTACTCAAATAAAATAACATTATATTAACAATTTGGTGCAGTTGCACCAGTTTTTGACGATTCTAAAAGCATATAGATATATAACTTAGAAGCTTTGCTTTTATACAATCTTTTAGTGCTTTTATATAATCGAAGTCGTTTGTCATAAATTATGCTTACCATAGAAGGGGGATGATGCAGATGAATAAGCTAGTAAACTTGGTTATAGATTCAAGTAACAAACAATAAAATTTCCAAAACTCGGAACATTTAAATATCGGTTGCTTATTTTATTGTTAATGGTTTGCTTATGAATAGAAAATGGAAGCATCTGTTGGTGCGACATTTACGAAATTGTCCGGTGCTGGCAATCATGTGCTAGCACCATAACTGCTTTAA
>OZ022264.1:97236103-97356103 GCA_963978885.1 Nemotelus pantherinus
CTTCACTTCAACAGGAACATTGCGGTGTGTTTCGCCTATTTCAGAATTTAAAAAAAAAGAATGACTGCACTGCTCTATTGTGCATTTACAACTACTACCTTCAATAAATGAGGATAGTGTGTAAATCTGCAGTGGAAACTAAGTACCATTACTTTTCTTTTACAAGAGATCATAACTTAATCTTGTGTGTATGTGCAATTTTTTAATGTACGTGCAATTGTTTTAAGTATATTTTTGCTGTACTGTGACAGTAAAAGCTAATATAACAAAATACTGTTTTGCTCTAAAAAGCTTTAACAGTATAGAATTTATAAATACTTAAAGAATGAAAAAAGCTTTATTTTGTTTAATAAATAGAAGAGTTTTTATTGGAGTAAGGCTACTGTACGTGCAATTTTTTGATACAGTGTAATATATATATAATATATATATACAGGGTATGATCAATAAGTAGTAGGACTAAATAAATTTAAATTTTTTTATTTAACTTATCGTTGAAAATCTTTAGTATTCCTCGAAATAGCACCCTTGTGCTCCGACACAACGCGTATAACGTGATTCCCAATGCACGTACGCCTTCTGAAACTCGCTTTCCGGGATCCCCTTCAGAGATGCCGTCACGGCCTCTTTGACGTCTTCTACGGATGAAGTTGATGGACGACCGGCGCGCTGGTCGTCTTCGACAAGCTCCCGCCCCTCCCGGAACAGCTTATGCCACTCGAACACTGTTGAGCGGCTCATGGCAGCATCCCCGTAGGCGTCCTTAAGCATTCCAAGGGTCTCCGTTGCAGTTTTCCCGAGTTTGACGCAAAATTTAATGGCGTAGCGCTGCTCGAGATTTTTCTCCATCTTGGATCGCGACGACACTTGTAAACATAGGTTCACAAAAATCGACGTACTTTCTCTATGCTTGCTCGCAGGCGACTGGGAAAAATATCGATCTCTTCGGAAGGCTCCCCACTACCAACCCTAAGTGGTTCGACCACTCTCCACCGCTCCGTTGGCACTACAGACGTTCAGTCCTACTACTTATTGATCATACCCTGTATATATATATATATAATATATATATATATATATATATATATATATATATATATATATATATATAATATATATATATATATATATATATATATATATATATATATATATATAATATATATATATATATATATATATATATATATATATATATATATATATATATATATATAATATATATATATATATTTAATTTTTGAGGAAAATTTAATATTAAGCTCGCTTCGCCGAAAACTCATATTTCTGTATATATATATATATATATATATATATATATATATATATATATACATATTTATATCAGCAATGTCTATATATCAGCAAAATGATGACGGGAGATAATCTCTGGAGTGGCCAATTAGATTGAGCTAAAATTTTCGGAGAACATAAATGCTTATAGTTGGTTGGTCCACAATTTGCTAGAGTTCAGGTATCTTTAACATTTTGGTGTCGGCGGGCATTTTAGTGAATTTTAAAGTACTCCTTTATTTTCAAGCAGTGTAAATTTTTGATAAAAAGCAGTATTGGGAATGAAATATTTCTATGTTTTAATAAAGAATTGGAAGTTTTGAGCCGTGTGTTGATGCTGAGCGCTATAAAGTAGGCCAGGATTTTTTTTCAAGGATGGGTTTAACTTAGAGTGATGCAGATTTGGTATATACGAGTATTTTGCTTTGCTGCTTACACAGGGTAACCAGCATCAGACATGTTCGAAAATATTGCACCAACAGATGCTTCAAATTTCACACTCAAGCATTTGAAATAAAAATAAGGAATCAAAATCTAAATTTCCCGAGTTTGGGAAATTTTTGGATGGTAGCTTCAAACAACGTTTAACCACTGAAACTTTCGTTGAAATCCTGCCATGAGAACAAAATTCAAAGGATAAGTTGATTTAAGTATAAGCTTGGTATGATAAACTTATTGCTGCTTCGTTGGAAAAGTGTTGCTAGCACTGAACTTTTTCATCATCTATGTTATAGCTGGGTTTTGCTGCTTTGGATAAGGAATCGTTGATATGATACTACAAAAAAAAAGGTATAACGTCTTTCCACATTTTCTTGTCACTCAAAGACAATTTCTTCGAAATTCAGTTTTCTAGCGGCTCTGATGTGCTAGAGTTTTTACTAATGTTCGAAGAACTTTAGTATAAAAATCGATTCGGCCAAAAATTCATATTTCCATATGTATATATATATATATATATATATATATATATATATATATATATATATATATATATATATATATATATATATATATATATATTATATATATATATATATATATATATATATATATATATATATATATATATATATATATCATCAAAAAATTTCAGTGAGATAACCTTGGGAACGCGCCATTCGATTGAACTGAAACTTTCAGGATACATTGGTGTATATGCAGAATAGGTCCAGGTTTCACTAAATGTCAGTAATTGTTAACATTTTGGCGCCGGCGGCCATTTAAGTGATATTTTTAATATACCTATTATTTCGTACAAAAATGATTTTCGCAAAAATAAAGTTGACGAAATAAATTTCGAACGTGTTTTACATGTGAATCGGATAATGTTTTGGAATTTTTTAACCCTTTGTGCTTTCTGGGTGCCTAAAAAGAGAACGGGAAAATTTGCAAATTTTTAAATTGCGATAACTTTTGACAAAGCTATTTAGTCATTACGAAATTCACAGAACATATTGATAATATCTAGCTGTAGATTTGTGTAGATTTTAATGGGCGTGCTGATGACACTGTAGCTAGGGCAGGAACTGAAAATGAAAACCTCCAATTCATCGTCCCTCTTGAAAAAATGTCGTTTCTTCAAAAAAAAAAAACCAAATCTTGTGCTTTGTTTACATAACCAAAAAAAAAATAAAGATATGGTATAACGGGCACGCCTGGTAACCCTTGCCCAATTTACCTATATTTTTAGCATCATAAACTTCTGTTCACGGAAACTCATGATTAGATGAGCAAAATTATTTGAAATTCACAGAATGTATTGGTCTTAAATAGGACCAGGTCTGATAGAAGTGATTTTCAAATGCGGGCGATTCTGTGCCAGTGGTGCCATCTTGAAAAATCACTAAAACAGATAACTGCTTTTAGCCCTATAAATTCTGATTGAATCGTTCGATTTTGAAGAAATTTACACGGTAGCTGGACCTTACTTTAAGCCACGTTTGGTAGAAATTTGGTCGAAAATTCGGTTGGAGCTACCAGCTATGATAATTTTGGTGTCTTAAATTTGAAAAAAATATTTGGAAGTGAAAACATTCAAACCATCGAATATTCAAAAACATGTCCGTTTCGTACAATAAAACCAATCTGTATACAAATCTTATGTTTTATCTACACGTTCAAAGTAAAACTTTGGAAATTTCATGTCGGAAAAGAACGGTAACCCTCTCCCAGTTAGCCTATATTTTTAGTATCAAAAACTTCTGTTCACGGGAACTCACGAACCAATAATCAGGTACAGCTGAAATTTACAGAATGCATTGGACTTAAGTAGGACCAGATTTGATAGAAGCGATTTTGAATTGTTGGCAACTCTGTGCCAGTGGTGCCATCTTGAAAAATTACAAAAACAAAAACTGCTTTTTGCCCCAAGAAATGTGATTAAGTAACCCGATTTTCATGAAATTGACACAAAAGAACCTTACTCTAATCTCTGTTTGGTGCAAATTTGGTTGAAAAATTTGATTGGTGCTACCAGCTATGGTAATTTTTGTGTCTTTGGTTTTGAAAATGCGCTCAGGAAAATAAAACTTTTTGCACTATAACTTCCAGTGCAGTCATGAAATCAATACGAATTTCAAACAATTAATGAAACCTGTCATAGACATTATTCAGGCCAAATTTGGTTGAAAAGCCATGATAGGGTTGCCAGCTATTGTTGGTTTTATGGTTAATTGCAATAGTTTTATTAAGCGGTTTTATCGTAGAATTTTCAAATTTTAATGATATTGTAGTGACAATAAACAGCAAAAATTAAGTTTTAGATTATTTGAAAAAAATCGCTACAGGTAACCCTAAATTTCTTTATACTCCTATAACTTCAGAAGGTTGCCAGCACGAGTCGGTTGTGCTACTTTTGTATCAATAAATGCTTACAGTTAGTATTCATACCGGAAACATTTACAATGAAAATAAATAACCGATGTTTCAATTCCCAAAGTTCTGCAAATTTTTCGGATCGCAGCCCCAAACACCAACTTCAGTTACAATGCTGTAGGCCCTGAGCATTTCCTTCATTGATTTTATATGAGATGCTGCTTTCAAAATTTTGTGAAATAAGTAACTGATAACGAATATAATTAACCCGTGTTTTGCTCTCATAAACGTTGAAATTCATGACAATGGTAATATCTGAAACCTTGCAACATATGAGTTATAATGCATTCTTGAGACCAAAGTAAAACGTGACGTTTGAAACAGTTTGGCCGTAATAAGCAGCACATGTGGTGGAATATGCACTCAAAACCTGCACGATTCTTCTACTGTTCTTCGAACATTAGTGTTTCTAGCGGTTCAGGTGCGCTAGAATTTTTTATATTTGACTTTTTGCTTATGTATACTTACAGTGCGTTAGTTTGAGCTTGAAACATTTACGATACATAATTGCTTTTAAAGTAAATAGTCCAACAGGATTGAATTCTGCTTGTCTCGGAAATTATTTTAATTATGTATACTTCGTGGGAAGATTATCATAGTGCATGAATTCAGCCATCCGATGAGTCATAGTTAAGTTGGACGGGTCACACGGTATGGTCGTGATTGAACATCTTCCACCCACTTGAATTCTCGTCCAAGAATTTCTACGTCAAATGCTTTTTTTACTAATGATCGAAGAAGAACATTAGTATTTGGATCAGTTTGGCCAAAAATTCATATTTCTTTATATATATATATATATATATATATATATATATATATATATATATATATATATATATATATATATATATATATATATATATATATATATATATATATATATTATATATATAATATATATATATATATATATATATATATATATATATATATATATATATATATATGTATATATATATATATATATATATATATGTATATATATATATATATATATATATATATATATATATATATATATATATATTTATATATGTATATATATATATATATATGTATATATATATATATTTATTTATATATATATATATATATATATATATATATATATATATATATATATATATATATATATATATAACATTAGTAAAAATTTAGGGTAACTAGCCGCCAAATTTTTCAAATAATCGAAAATTTAATATTTGCTGTTTTTGGTCACTACAATATCGTTGCCATTTGAACATTTTACGATAAAATAACTTAATAAAGATGTTGCAAATAAACACAAAACCAACAATAGCTTGCAACCCTTTCGCGGCTTTTTAACCAATTTCGGCCTGAATAATGCCTATGAAAAGTTCCATTAAATGTACGAAACCGTATTGATTTCATGACTGAGCTTAAATTTCCTCAGTGAATTTTCGAAACCAAAGACACAAAAATTACCATAGCTGGCAGCACCAATCGAATTTTCCAACCAAATTTCTACCAAACACGGCTTAGAGTAAGGTTCAGCCACCGAGTCAACTTCATGAAAATTTGTTAACTGAATCAGAATTCATAGGGCAAAAAGCAGTTAAATTCTTTGTAATTTTTAAAGATGGCACCACGGCCCACAATTCAAAATTGCTTCTACTAAAGTCAAATGTATTAGGTTAATTTTTAAATTTCAAAAACATTATCATATTCACAATATAAACACGTTGAGAATTCATTACATCAACTTTATTTTAAAAAAAGCAATTTTTTGACAGAACAATAGGTATATAATAGGTAACATCAATGTATCCTGAACATTTGAGTTCAATGGGATGGCGCGAGTTACGAGTACAACCCGTATTGAACCAGCAAGCCATCGACCTACTAGCAATATACATGTTCCGGCTCAAGTTCCATAATTGCAATTTTATCTCTGTATCGAGCAGCAAGCCATCGACCTAGTAGCAACATACATGTGCCAGCTCAAATTCCATAATTGCAATGCAATTTTGTCAGCATTTAAAGTTAAATTCAGTACAGCAATTAGTTCAGCATTACAAAATCATTCACCTGTATATATCCGGCACATGTCACCAGATCAGCATGAAATTTTCAATAAATTGAGAAAGTGTAATTAGATTAAGTCAGTCTTTTGTAAGTTGAAATGGAATCAAAATAAACTTATATAAAAATTTACATATCTTTTATTTTTTTAACTTGAGACTCGGCGTAGCTCATAATTGGCGCAGTCGGAAACTTAACTGACGGTCACTAATTACACGTAAAGTTTTCTAAAATCGCGTTGGATTTTCGCGAATAGTGAGGAATACTCTGGCAGTCACCCCAATATCGCATTGGAGTTTTGCGAATAAATTCGGAAAATTGTGTTCTTTAATAGCAAGTTCAACGAGTGAAAATTGTTGTGCAGTGAAGAGGGTAGAATACAAAACCCCAAATAATAAAAGGGCCTTTAAAAAATCAAGTGAAAAAAAGTGTGGTGTAAAAAAGACCGGAGAATATTTATTCTTTACCGTTATGAGAACCATAACGTTGAGTCTCATGTAAGTACTGAATGTTTTCCTTATGTTAATTTTCTCCCCATATCTTGATATCCTCCCCATATGCCAAAAGTTAGGCCATATCCCAAGTGTAAAAGTAGAACATTTTTAAACCAATTAGCCCCAATACTTGAAAGCGAGAGTGAGGTTGATTCATTTACAGACTCAATTGGTTCGATTGTTTGTTCTAACATGTCTCTCCCAAATACAAACGCAGATATATTTCAATCGTTAAGAATTCCTGATGCAATCAAAGATCTTCCAAAATTTGACGGTAACCCGGGATTGCTTTACGAATTCATCAATAATAAGGAAGAAATTCTTTCATACATTAGAGACATTGATGGGACTCCTCACTCTAGAATTCTCCTCAGAGATATTCGCAATAAAATCGAGGGGCAAGCAAACGAAGTGCTTAACATTTACGGTACCCCATTAATATGGAAAAGTATAAAAGCAAATTTAATTCTACATTATTCGGATAAGCGAACAGAGACATCGCTTATAAAAGATTTACATTCCCTCAAACAACTGAATAAAACAATTGAAAACTTTTGTAGCGAAATTGTCGAGATACAATCAGCATTAAATAATAATGAACAAATACATGAACATGATGCCAATGTGATTAAAGCCAAAGGAGACCTGTTTGCCGAAATGTGCTTAAACGCATTTCTAACAGGCCTTAAAGAGCCAATGGGCTCAATCATCCGGGATATGAGGGCTATTACCAATTGCTCTATCCTTTGGCCTCAAAGAACAAAACGTATTTTATGTTAAGTCTCAAACAAATTATAGATATCAACACCAAAATTTTAAACAATTACCAAATAGTACTACATTTTATCCTAATAATCAGAAACAACCATACACATTTGGACATATTTAAAGCAGGAAACCATTTTATAATCAACAAAGTACACCTAATAATATACAACCTCAAAGACAAATCAATAATCAACGACTACCCCCACCCGAACCGATGGACGTTAGTTCGGGATACACACACTTAAAATCTCCATCTGGAAGACTACATAATAATAATAACAGTAACAGATTTCCTCCAAATCATCAGACCAACACCAACTTTACACGACTGACAAGACCACCTAAATTTACGGTTGAAGAACTTTTTAACGTAAACGAAGCCAATCAATTCGATCCCCCTCAGAACCACATTTACCAACAGAATTTGGATCAATATTAAGATCAGAGCGTTTTCCAAGAAAAGCAAACATATCCGACTATAGACGATACACAAAATTTTCAGCCAGAAGCCTCGAAAACCCTACAGGATACATAGACATTAATAAACACGGATCAATTCTACCATATATTAATATATCATCCCCATTTGGTCGTCCATTACGATTCCTTATAGACACAGGAGCATCATCCTCATTTTTTAATCCGGAATTCGCGCAGCCTGATAGTATAATAGAAATAAGCCCATTTACAATTAACACCATAATCAATAAAACACGCAATAAATAGGGCTAACCGTATCCATTTTAGCGGCTGTGTCGTAAAAATTAACGACATCATCTACCAAGGAAGCGCCAAAATTTATTGGGACACCGTTCACGTCCACCCATCTACAACTAGCAAAATTTTTCCCACACTACAAATTGAACAACTAAATCTAGAAAAATTACAAAAATATCATTTCGAAAATAAGAAGAATTTGGAAATCATGAACATCGAAGTACAAAAACGAGATTTTATTACCTACATCCCTCTGGCAATCATTGGAGCATCAGTGATCATCATAACAACCTATCTTCTCCGGAAAGCGCAAACTAATTCTACTTACATCATATCTAAAAAGGATTCTTCCGTTCCGTCCACAACATGCTCTGAAATCTAGCTGTTATGGCCATCACTTCATACCAGGGCGGGAGAAGTTACGAGTACAATCCGTATTGAACCAGCAAGCCATCGACCTACTAGCAATATACATGTGCCGGCTCAAGTTCAATAATTGCAATTTAATCTCTGTATCGAGCAGCAAGCCATCGACCTAGTAGCAACATACATGTGCCAGCTCAAATTCCATAATTGCAATGCAATTTTGTCAGCATTTAAAGTTAAATTCAGTACAGCAATTAGTTCAGCAATACAAAATCCTTCACCTGTATATATCCGGCACATGTCACCAGATCAGCATGAAATTTTCAATAAATTGAGACAGTGTAATTGGATTAAGTCAGTCTTTTGTAAGTTGAAGCGGAATCAAAATAAACTTGAATAAAAAAATTTACATATCTTTTATATTTTTTAACTTGAGACTCGGCGTAGCTCATAATTCGCGTTCCTGAGATTTCTCACTGAAATTTTTTGATGATATATATATATATAAATATATATATATATATATATATATATATATATATATATATATATATATATATATATATATATATATATATATATATATATATATATATATATATATATATATATAGAAATATGAATTTTTGGCCAAACTGATCCAAATACTAATGTTTTTCTTCGATCATTAGTAAAAAAAGCATTTGACGTTGAAATTCTTGGACGAGAATTCAAGTGAGCGGAAGATATTCAATCACGACCATACCGTGTGACCCGTCCAACTTAACTATGACTCATCGGATAGCTGAATTCATGCGCTATGTACATCTTCCCACGAAGTATACATAATTAAAATAATTTCCGAGACAAGCTGAATTCAATACTGTTGGACTATTATCTTTGAAAGCAATTATGTATCGTAAATGTTTCAAGCTCAAACTAACGCACTGTAAGTATACATAAGCAAAAAGTCAAATATAAAAAACTCTAGCACATCAGAACCGCTAGAAAATTGAATTTCGAAGAAATTGTCTTTGAGTGACAAAAAAATGTGGAAAGACGTTATATCTTTTTTTTGTAGAATCATATCAACGATTCCTTATCCAAAGCAGTAAAACCCAACTATAAAATAGATGATGAAAAAGTTCAGAGCTAGCAACACTTTTCCAACGAAGCAGCAATAAGTTTATCATACCAAGCTCATACTTAAATCAACTTATCCTTTGGCAGGATTTCAACGAAAGTTTCAGTGGCTAAACGTTGTTTGAAGCTGCCATCCAAAATATTTCCCAAACTCGGGAAATTAAGATTTTGATTCCTTATTGTTATTGCAAATGCTTGAGTGTGAAATTTGAAGCATCTGTTGGTGCAATATTTTTGAACATGTCTGATGCTGATTACCCTGTGTAAGCAGCAAAGCAAAATACTCGTATATACCTAATATGCTTAACTTTAAGTTAAACCCATCCTTGAAAAAAAATCCTGGCTTACTTTATAGCACTCAGCATCAACACACGGCTCAAAACTTCCAATTCTTTATCAAAACATAGAAATATTTCATTCCCAATACTGTTTTTTAACAAAAATTTACAAAATAAGGGAGTACTTTAAAATTCACTAAAATGCCCGCCGACACCAAAATGTTAAAGATACCTGAACTCTAGCAAATTGTGGACCTACCAACTATAAGCACCTATTTTCTCCGAAAATTTTAGCTCAATCTAATTGGCCACTCCAGAGATTATCTCCCTTAATCATTTTGCTGATATATAGACATTGCTGATATAAATATGTATATATATATATATATATATATATATATATAAATATATATATATATATATATATATATATATATATATATATATATATATATATGTATATATATATATATATATATATATATATATATATATATATATATATATATATATATATATATATATATATATATATATATCAATATTTATATATATATGTATAGATATATATATATATACATATATATATATATATATATATATATATATATATATATATATATATATATATATATATATCAATATATATATATATATATATATCAATATATATATATATGTATAGATATATATATACATATATATATATATATATATATATATATATATATATATATATATATAGATATTTATATATATATAGATATATATATATATATATATATATATATATATATATATATAAATATATATATATATATATATATATATATATATATATATATATATATATATATATATATATATATATATATATATATATATATATATAAAGAAATATGAGTTTTCGGCGAAGCAAGCTTAATATTAAATTTTCCTCAAAAATTCAGTAAAAAACTCAATCTTGAATATGTTCAATATTCTTGCTTTCGCAGCTATTAGCTGCTTTATTAGTAGCTCTGGCTGGTCACGAAATAGCAATTTCCTGATGCTTGCTATTTGACAGTCGGGTTGTCCAAGGCACCGGAATAGCTGCTATGGTAGCAGCTATTTGCTGCTCGCAGTCTGGAGGATAGCAATAAAGTAGCTAAGGCAAAATGGCCATGCGTAAACAACTGACATACTGTTGAAACGTCACTTTGAATTGAAGCAGTTTTCGCGCTTTGGTGGTTAAGAAGATGAACAATAGACTTGAGTATAGTGCTATTATAAACTAAAAACGGGCGTTTGAACTATTCAACTCAACTCGAATTTTCAGTAGACTTTTACACAGCGCAACTCATCTTGAGTTTTTAGAAGGCGGGTGTGAAGTGCGACAGGCCAGGTACGCTGATTCGTGTACCATGACATTTTCAAGGTTTCTTATTCGCTCTTTTTCACAGATATGGTGTCAAAAGCCGGAAATAAGTAAAAAGTTTTGAATATGTTACGAAAATTTTAAGGGTTTCTGCAGCTGTATGGTGAAAACTTAGAAGTTTCAACAATTTCTGAAGTAAAATGCAAATGGTTAGCTGATCTACGTCAATATAACTGATCAGCAATAAATAATCACAAAGGTTAAAGTTGATAGGATGCGTTTCGTGTTCATGTTTGGAATTTGTCGCATTCAAACGTGCTCGTCGTCGGAAGCTGTACATAGCGCATGAATTCAGCTATCCGATCAGTCATAGTTTAGTTGGTCGGGTCAAACGGTATGGTCGTGATTGAACATCTTCCGCTCACTTGAATTCTCGTCCAAGAATTTCAACGTCAAATGCTTGTTTTACTAATGATCGAAGAAGAACATTAGTATTTGGATCAGTTTGACCAAAAATTCATATTTCTTTATATCTATATATATATATATATATATATATATATATATATATATATATATATATATATATATATATATATATATATATATATATATATATATATATATATATATATAAGTATATATGTATATATATATATTCATATATATTTATTTATATATACATATATATATATATATATATATATATATATATATATATATATATATATATATATATATATATTATATATATATATATGTATATATATACATATATATATATATATATATATATATATATATATATATATATATATATATATATATATATATATATATATATATATATATTTATATATATATATAAATATACATACAGATATATATATATATATATATATATATATATATATATATATATATATATATATATATATATATATAATATACATATATGGCGGTCGGTCGCCAGCCGAACAGGGGGAAAAACATGTAGTATACGCAAACACGTGCCGCAACTGTTCGGTTTGGTGAAAGTGTGATCCATAACCTCCTCGCGGTGGCCACTGGTAACAATTCCCCCGGAAGGGAGGTTTGGCTTATTGGATCAGGCTAGTCCCTTATAAGTAAGGTTGGTGAGGGATCCCTCTCCCTGTAAAAAATTTTGGCTCTGCCGCACGTCCGTACAGCAGCCAGCTGTATGGGCTGTGTAAACGGAGGCCTCGTCCGTAACCGGCAGAGGGGTGCCCTTGTTTCTCTCCGCAGAGGTGACACGGACGCCTGGGGACAGGTCTGGGCTGGTGACTGAGGTGAAGGTTCACCTGCGGGGTTCTGGATCCAACACTTCACTTTGCCCGGTTCTGGAACCTGGCGAACCGCGGTCTACAGACTTGCGAACTGTTAGACTAGGGGAGACACCTTGGTTGCCTCGGCAGCAAGGTTCGCAGGTTCAGCTACTGTGAAAGCCTACAGAACCCTCGGATGGTCGCGGGGGAGTCTGCCTCACGATCCGAAGAGAGGGATGGACGGTCGGAGCAATACGTTGTTCCTATGGGGCGGGGTGTAGCGGGAGGCAAAATTGCTGGCGATTGCCTCGGCTGTGGTCCGAGAACGTGAAACCCAAACCTGAAACTATAAAAAAAATAATCTATGGATCAAAATAAAGACCTTAAAAAAACTCAAACTTCCCGCCAGTACTACTGGAGGGAATTCACCAGAAAAGGAACCCTTCAAAAGGAGTTCAAAGGTGACACGATCACCGACGTCGGGAAGCGAAACGGCTCAGAGTCAGGTGATCGAAAGATTGCGGGCCCTGAAGCTAGATGGGGAACCTGCTCCGGGATCTACTGTAAGTCCGATGGACGTAGCGGTACCCCTCAGCAGAGCAGTCACTCAGCAGTCTGGCGCCAGATCTGGAGAGCCACTGGCCAGTCCAACTGAAGCGGTGGTTGAGTCGGCTCCTAGCAGAGCTGTGACCAAGAACGGAGGCGGGAAGCTGAAAGGCTCGCAGGTCACCGGGAAGGAAGCGGCGGCTAAGCCACTCGGCAGAGCTGTAACCAAGACTGGAGGTGGTGCCTCCGAGGATCTGCAGTCCACTTTGAAGGTGGTGATAGCTGATCCCACCAAAAGGAGGAAGCGGAGTGCCCAACGCTTCAGAAAGGGAGAGGCAAAACGAGCGGCCAGGAGCACGGTGACATTGGAATCCAAAGGGAAAACCGAGGATACCCAATTGAAACCTGCTACAGCGGCTGCAAGTAAACGCCAACGCTCAGAGGAGTTAACTTTGCCGAGAGTTAAATCAACGAAGAGGCCACGACAGGAGACGACAGTTCGTTCCTTTAGGGACGTAGCGGCTAGTCACCTTCAGCTGGCCGTCGTTGACAAGCAGGAACCCCTGGAATGGAGACTCGAGGATGACGTGGCCAAGGTGATTCTTAAACGGATCACCGAGGAACTCCTTAAGTTTGCCATGTTAACGGAAGAAGCGTCACCTCGCTTTGAAGGCTGTAACATTGTTCGCGGCCACATTGCGGTGACCTGTAGTGACGTCTTCTCGACGGAATGGCTTCGGTCTACCGTCCTGAAGATTTCAGCAGACCATGCAGGTTTGGACGTAGTGAAAGAGACATCCGTGCCTAAGCTGATTACAGCAAAGGTAACGGTGCCCCACTCGAACGCTTCGGAGTCTCTATTAAAAAGACAGATCCCTGATCTGAAAGTTTTAGGCTGGAGATTATTCCAGGCTGTTAAAATAACGAACCAATCTTCGGAGCCTGATTAAACTGGTGCAGCAAAGTTGGTGCTTGTGCTGGGAATTGATCAGGAGTCCGCGGATCAAGTTCGGGCCAACAACGGGTTGATTCACTTCGGTCTGAAGAGGATCACCTTGAAAGTTGGAGCGGAGAAGGTGACTGAGGGAAGCCGAAGTGCGAGTGGTCCAAGCAAATCTGCACCACAGTAGAGGTGCGACGGCCAATCTGCTTCGGCATCTCAGTCGGGGGCATGCTGACATCGCGCTGATGCATGAGCCGCTCCGATACAAGAATGTGGCTTGTGGATTCGGCACCAGCCTCAGTGTGTTCCAGTTAAAAGGAAGGGACAAGACAAGGGCTTATATTGTCGCCAAAAAAGAGGTGAAAGCAATCTTGATTCCGCATGTTTTTTATGGGGATACAACCACAGTGTGTGTGGAGAGGAGGATCGGTGGTAGCGGCACGAAGCGGTGCCTGTTGTCGGCGGTCTATCTACCATACGGCATGGATTCAATCACACCCGGACTGAAAAGATTGACAGAAGCGGCTATGACAACGGATGCTGTTATCGGCTGTGACGCAAATGCTCACCACGAAATATGGGGAAGCACCAACATAAACGAGAGAAGTAGGTGTTTGCTAGAATTTCTAATGTCAATCAACCTCAACATCCTCAACATAGGTAACAAACCTACATTTATAACTTGGAACAGGGCTGAGGTAATTGATATTACCCTAGCAGCTCCAAGCATAATGGAAAGTGTCCACAGCTGGCAGGTTTCTAACCTACCATCGCTCTCGGACCACCAGTGGGTATGCTGGAATATCGGTTGTTCTGTTATCTCAACTAAAAAAGTACGGAACCTGAGAACAGCACAATGGGAAGTTTACTCAAGGAAAACAAATAGACACCTCAGGGCACTAGACAATCTGGATCTGACGAGTCCAGGACGGCTTAACGAGCAGGTGAACCGGTTAATAAAAATCTAAGTGTCAGATTTCAAAGACGTGTGTCCGGAAAACCCGTAAGGAAGAACGCTACCTAATGGTGGAATGGTGAACTCACAGAGGCTAGAGGTCGCACACGAAGGGCGTTTAACACCGCAAGGCGTTCCGGAAACGTGGATGACTGGGATCGTTACAAGCAAGAGCTGTCGCTTTTCAAAACGAAGATTAGACAAGCCAAGCGCGACTCATGGAGGGAATTCTGTGAGAACATTGAAGGATGTACAGAGGCTGCCAGCATCAGGAACTCACTTTCCAACTCACTTTCCAGAATCAGCCTGCATGACACCGCGTAGTGACGTACTTAGAGGAACCCACCGGGCGTCTGAGTGGCTGATCAAGGAAGTAGTAGACGAGGTCAAGATTGAATGGGCTATTGGCACATTTCGACCTTACAAAGCTACAGGGATTGATGAGATATCACCCATCATGCTCCAATAAGCAGATAAGGCCACCGTTCCCATTCTGCAGCGTATTTTTTATTGAAATAAATTCCAAATTGTTTATATATGGCCACACTAAATATAACTTGGACTTGTAATCTTATCAAATATAGTAGTTAGTTGCATAACCGAGCCTGTGTGTTTAAGTTCAAATAATTTTCACTGCGATTAATAACAGGTTATGGGCCTTTGTCACGGTCGGTTGTAGCCGATAACTCAATTTTTATTGAAATAATTAGTGCACGGGTATACGTTTACTTATCGTTATGTCGTCGCAAACGATATTACAAATTGAAAAACTAAAAGGTCATGAAAATTGGGACAATTGGAAGATTGCCGCACAAGCGTACCTCGTCATAAAAGGCTTTTGGAAATATGTGCAACCGGCTACAGGTGTTTCAATAAGTGAGGAAGAGAATCTCCGTGCGAAGTGTGAGATAACATTGTTGCTGGATCCTGTCAATTATTCGCATGTGCATGATGCCAAAACAGCAGAAAATGCTTGGAAAAATTTAGTTGATGCATTTGAAGATAGCGGTACTGGTCGAAAAACAGACACATTGCAGAAATTAGTCATGTTGCGTCTATCGGATTGCGATTCGATGGAAGATTTTCTAAGCAAGATGATGATGTATTGGATTAAAACTAAAAATGTTGGTTTTAACATTGAATCGGAAATTGTTGGATCTTTAATGTTGGGAGGTTTGCCAAAAGAATATCGTCCGATGGTGCTGGGTATTGAAAACTCTGGAAAACCGTTAACTGCTGACTACGTTAAAAACTTGCTGTTGCAAGATGTACCGTTTAGTGATCGAGTCGGAAATTTAATAATGTTCGGTGCTTTGAGTGTGGAAAATATGGTCATTTTGCAAAGAAGTGCGTAAATAAAAATAAAAAACATAATGACGAACATCTTCTTTATACATCATTATCAGCGAAAGTTTCATCTGAAGATTGGATAATCGACAGTGGTGCGTCTACACACATGACAATGAATCGTTCGCTTTTGAAAAATGTTCGTAAAACAAATCATAAAATGGTCATCGTCGCAAATAGCGATTCAATTCCCGTTGAATGTTCCGGTGATGTTGAGCTCAGAACATATAATGGCAAGAATGATCTAACTGTAAAGATGAAAAATGTACTTTACGTACCAAATTTATGCGCCAATTTAATTTCTGTCAATCAAATAACTAGAAACGGCAACCGGGTAGAGTTCAAAAACAACAAATGTACGATATACAATAAAAATGAACTTGTCATCGCAACTGAAGTCTTTAAACTGGATAAAACTGGATTTGATCAGATGTGTGGAAATGCTGTGGTAGCCAACAACTTTGACAAAGCATTGGTTGCTAAGACAGATTCACTGTTGTGGCATCGACGACTAGGTCATGTCGGATTTGATTCATTGCCGAAAATCAAAAGTGCTACAGATGGATTGGATTACATAAAGACAGAATCGGAGCACTGCATTACATGTGCTAAAGGAAAGCAGTCACGACGACCGTTTAAGGAGGACGGAATACGTGCGACGAAAGTATTCGAAATTATACATTCTGATATTTGTGGACCATTTCAAACCAAATCACTTGGTGGTAAACTGTATTTTATATCATTTATTGATGATTATAGTCGCCGAATAACTGTGTACATGATGCAAAAAAAATCAGACGCGTTATCAAAGTTTATTGAATTCAAAAAACTTGTTGAAAATCAAATGACCTCAACTATTAAAATTTTGAGAACCGATAACGGTGGTGAATATTGCAGTCGTGAATTTGAATCACTTTTAAAACAAAATGGTATTATTCATCAAAAGACAGCTCCATTCACACCTCAACAGAATGGTGTCACCGAAAGATTTAATAGGACAATTGTCGAAAAAGTACGATGCATGCTTATCGATGCAAATTTAAAAAATGCATTTTGGGCTGAAGCGGTATCAACGGCTGTATACATATTAAACAGAATCCCATGTAAAGGTAGTGGTAATATAACACCAGAAGAATTATGGTCAGGCAAGAGACCAAGTCTGAAATCAATGCGTGTTTTCGGATGTGTTGGGTTAGTTCACATTCCCGTTCAAAAACGAAAGAAATTAGATGCTAAGTCGGAAGAATGCATATTTCTTGGTTACAGTAATGAATCCAAAGCTTATCGACTGTACAATTGCATAACTCGCAAGATGGTGATAAGTCGTGATGTTATTTTCATTGAAAACAAACGGGATAAGCAGGTAATCACTCATGATAAAAACAATACCGATTATTTCTTTCTCATTGAAGATGATAAAAACGATGTTTTGACCGAAACTAAAAGTGAAGATGATAGTTTTGAAAGTTTCTTGAATGATTCAATTTGACCAACATATAATGCAACAAAAGTTGAAGCGGAACAGTTAAAGGCAGACTCTATGACATCATCCGATGGTAATTTAGTTGAAACTGAATCAGCAATAACTGTCGATGACGAAGGCGAGACAAATTTGAATGAGTTACGACGGTCGAATAGACTAGCGGAAGAAGAAATTCAACGTTTGCAGTCATTATCTGCATTTACTGGTTTGAGTGATCCTGAAAACTACAAGGAAGCAATGTCTCGTGTTGATTCCCAAGATTGGAAGAATGCAATGCAAGATGAAATAAATTCTCTTCACGAAAACAAAACATGAGTGTTGACGAATTTACCCGAAGATCATCGCACAATTGACTGCAAATGGGTTTATCGAATGAAACGCTTGGATGATGGTTCCATTCGTTATAAAGCCAGGCTCGTAGCTAGAGGCTTTGCACAAGAAGAGGGTATAGACTACAATCAAACTTATTCGCCAGTGGTCAAATACACATCAATTCGTTATTAGCGATTTCAATCAAATACAATTTACGCATAAAACAGTTGGATGTAGTCACTGCATTTCTAAATGGTGAACTTTCCGAGGATATTTATATGCTTCAACCAAAAGGATATAATGATGGAACTCAACGAGTCTGTAAACTCTTGAAGTCATTATATGGTTTGAAGCAGTCAAGCCGTGTTTGGAATGATAAATTAAATAGTGTTTTAGTCTCATCTGGATTACAACGCATCACAGTAGATAAATGTGTTTACTATACGATCAATGATAGAACAATTTTAATTGTACTGGTATATGTGGATGACATGTTGATCTTTTCAAATGATGAAGCTGCTGAAAAAGAAATCATTGATATTCTAATGAATCGATTTAAAATGAAAGATCTTGGAATCGCGGTGTACGAATATCTCGTGATCAAAAGCTTAATACTATTTCTATCGATCAACAAGGGTACATAGCCAGGATTCTACAAAAATTTGGTATGAACGAGTGCAATCCGTCATCATCACCATTGGATGCTAATCAAAAATTATCGATTGATGATGGCCCCACTTCTGAAATAGAAAAACAAAAAAATGGTCAATGTTCCATATCGCGAACTAATTGGAAGCTTAATGTATGCAGCTCAATTAACCAGGCCAGACATTTGCTTTGCAGTAAGTTTCTTAAGCCGTTTCAATAACAATCCAGGACGCCTTCATTGGGGCGCAGCAAAACGTGTTTTAAGATACTTAAAAGGGACAATTGAAAAGAAATTAGTTTATAAAAATGACTCAAAGCCAATTTTTGGTTTTAGCGATGCGGATTGGGGAGGTGATATTGATGGACGAAAGTCAACATCTGGCTATGCATTTATATTGCAAGGTGGTGCTATTTCGTGGTGTTCTCAATCGAAAAAAACTCTAGCGCACCTGAACCGCTAGAAAACTAATTTTCGAAGAAATTGTCTTTGAGTGACAAAAAAGTGTGGAAAGACGTAATACACTGTTTTTTTAGAATCATATAAACCATTCCTTATCCAAAGCAACAAAACTCAACTATAACACATATAATTCAGTGCTGGCAACACTTTCCGAACGAAGCAGCAATAAGTTTACCATAACAAGCTCATACTCAAATCAACGTATCCTTTGAATTTCGTTCTCTTCGCAGGATTTCATCGAAGGTTTCAGTGGTTAAACGTTGTTTGAGGCTGCCATCCGAAAAATGTTCAAAACTCGAAAAATTTAAAAAAGAATTCCTTATTTTTATTGCAAATGCTTTGCATATGAGAACGTTGTTTGAAGCATTTGTTGGTGTAATATTTACGGAAATGGCTAATGCTGGTTAGCCTGTATCAACAGCAAAGCAAAATACATACCAATTCTGCTTTACGCTAAGTTAAACCCAACCAGTAAATTTCGTTTCGATTAAATCACTGCGCTGGAAGTTATACGGGTAAAAAAAATTTTAGGGTTACCACCCTCAAAATTTATCAAATTTTCAAAGCGTTAATATTTGTTGTTAATTTTCATTGCAGGATCATTTCCATTTGGAAATCTAATGACATAATCGCTCAGTAAAGAAATTAAACAAAATTACAAAAATGGTCATAGCTGGCAGCTCTTTCATGATTTTGGTACGAAATTTCTATGACATTTGGTTTACATTAAAGTCCATTTGCTGCGTGAACTTCGTTCTGATTTTTACACTGGAGCGGAAGTTATAGGGAAAAAAGCTTTATTTTGCTGAGCAAATTTGCAAGATTTAGGTGACAAAAATCACCATAGCTGGCAACTCTATTCTAATTTTTTAACCAAATTTTCATCAAATGTTACATAAAGTAAGATCCAAGTATTGGATGAATCTTGTCAAAATCTGATGGCTGAATCGGAAGTAATAGGCCAAAAACCGGTTTTTTTTCTGGGTGATTTTTCAAGATGGTACCACTGGCACAGGGTTGCCCGCATTTCAAAATCACTTCTATCAGACCTGGTCCTAGCTAATACCAACTTGTCCTGTAAATTTCACTATGATCGGATAATCCGGTCGTCAGTTCTCGTGAACAGAACTTTCGAGTGTTGAAAATAGAGGTAATTTGGTGATGGGTTGCCGTTCTTGTGCAAATCGGAATTTTGAAAATTTTAATTTGACATGATGGACAAAGGTTGAAATTTATCAGTGATTTGATTTTTTTGTCAAAAATCAAAAATTTTTCAGGAAGGTCAATGATTTGAAGGTTTTTTATTCAGGAGCCTGCCGTAGCTACAGGGTTACCCGCACTGTCCTAAAAATCCACATGTGCTAAATTTTAGGCAACATTAATACGCTCTGCAAATTTCACGATGATCCATTGTTTTTCTTAGAAGTAATGACAAATCAAAATTTGAAAAAAAATCCTTGCCTACTTTTAGGCACCCTGCTCCCACACACGGCTCACAATTTCCAATTTTTTATCATAAACAAGATAAGAACATAATTAGTTTTCATTCCCAATACTTTTCTTTAGCAAAACTTTACACTGCTTGGAAATATAGGAGTACCTCAAAATTCACTAAAACGCTGGCCGCCGCCAAAAGGTTTAGAATATCTGAATTTGAGAAAGTCGTGGACCTACCTATTATATACATCTACGTTCTGCGAAAATTTCAGCTCAATCGAACCGGCCACTCCAGAGATTATCTCCCTTAATCATTTTGCTGATATATATATATATATATATATAAAGAAATATGAGTTTTCGGCGAAACGAGTTTAATACTATTGTTCTTCGAACATTAGTAAAAACAGTTGCGATCTCATCAGCAGAGTCAGAATTATCATCAGCTGTCTTAGCTATCCAAGAAGCTTTATGGTTAAAAGAATTTCAGTGTGAAATTTTTCCAAATACTTTGCTGGAAATAGAAATATACTGCGACAATAAAAGTGCGATTCAAATTTTAACTAATGGAGGAGCGTCATCAACAAGAACTAAACATGTTCACATCAAGAACAAATTTATTGAAGAAAATATTGCCAACGGAAACATCGTTTTAAAATATGTTTCAACAGACGAAATGACTGCAGATATATTGACCAAGGCAATGACTCCAGCAAACAAATGAAATTCACTCAATACCTTGGTCTCCAATAGATGCACTTTCTTAAAATTTTGGAATAATTTGATCAATTAACTTGAATTTTGTAACTTAAAATTGATTACTACATTTACCTTTATTTGTTGTTTGGTAAATGATTTATGATTTATTTATTCAATATGAATTTGAAATTTAGGAGGTGTATTGAAATAAATTCCAAATTGTTTATATATGGCCACACTAAATATAACTTGGACTTGTAATCTTATCAAATATAGTAGTTAGTTGCATAACCGATCCTGTGTGTTTAAGTTCAAATAATTTTCACTGCGACCGCATGCCTCCGCCGTGGAGTAGTACCCGAGCAATGGACGAAAGCTAGGGTGGTCTTCATTCCGAAACCTGGTAGGTTGAATCATAATTTCGTGAAGGACTTTAGACCAATCAGCTTAACATCGTTTCTGCTCAAAACACTAGAGAGGCTTGTTGATCTGCACATCAAAAGCTCGATTACTGTCGCGAGACTCTGTGTTGATCAGCACGCGTATCTAGCGGGCAGATCAGTAGATACGGCATTACACAAAGTTGTCGCTACAATAGAAAAATCCTTACGGCAAAAGGAATTCACGTAAGCAGCCTTCTAAGACATTGAGGGGGCCTTTAATAATGTCACTGTCGTGAGTATCATCGATGCCGTGGTTCGATAGGGAGTGGATAAAACTCTGGCGACCTGGGCTACCTTTTTGGAGGCCAAAGCGGAAAGACTAATCGGAACCGGAACACTTCAAGGAGGGATTATATCTTCCCTTTTCTGGATCCTGACCGTCAACGAGATACTGGAGAATTTAAGGGAAAGCGGCTTTGAGGTGGTGGCGTATGCCGATGACATTGTGATACTTGTGAGGGGTGCGTTCCCACAAACTTTGTCGGACCTTATGCAATCGGCGCTAGACCAGGTCCAAACCTGGACCAGAAGAGTTGATCTTAGGGCAAACCCGACAAAAACCGAACTTATACTCTTCACAAGGAGACACAGGGTACCGGCTATTACCACGCCTAACCTCAACGGAATAACATTGGAACTTGCTGATAGTGTTAAATATTTGGGCCTTATACTAGACAGGAAACTGAACTGGGGGGCTAACGTGAAGCACAGAATTGGTAAAGCTCGCGCAGCACTTTTCGCTTGCCGGTCCGCCTACTCCAATACCTGGGGTCTTAAACCTAGGGCGGCCTATTATATATTCACATGTGTGGTGAGGCCGATTTTCGTGTACGGAGCGATCGTGCGGTGGAAGGCAGCGGAGAGTAAAACTAATAGCAATGAGCTAACAAGACTGCAAAGATTAGTCGGCATATGTATTTCGGGCGCTTTAAGAACCGCCCCAACGGTTGGGTTGGAAACGATTTTGGGACTCATGCCCCTAGATCGATTCATCTTTAGAAGCGCATGCCTAGCGGCGATACGCGCTAAAAGTTCCGGCATTTGGAACGATTCAGATCAGCGGGGTCACATCGGTATTCTTACAGAATGTCGCGAAAGATTTGGGCTCGTTGCTGAAGACACGGACCACATGAGCAAAATAATGCATCTTGGAAGGAATTTCCAGGTCAAGATACCCACAAGAACAGACTGGAAGAAAAAGGAAGCTACCACCAATGGGGCGTCTGGATTTATACGGCCGGGTCAAAGACGGACACAGGAGTTGGCTCGGGCGTGTTTTCTACGGATCTGAGCCTTAACCTGTAGTGTAGACTGTCGGACCATGCTACCGTCTTTCAGTCTGAATTACATGCGATACGCTTGGCAGTTGAGTCCATTAGCGGAATATCAACCAGACCAATGACGATTTGCGTCGCCAGCAGAGCAGCCATTCTCGCTCTTGCGTCTTACAGATGTTCTTCAAAAACTGTTAACGCTTGCAGAGTGGCAATCAATGAAAAGGCAAGGCATATTCCTATCCGGATTATGTGGGTGCCAGGGCAAAGTGGAGTCATAGGCAACGAAAAAGCCGATGAATTGGCGAGGAAAGGTTCAGGATCTAGCAATAGCCCCTGCATCACTGTACCACGGTCAATCGCTGACAACACAAGCAAACTTGATGCCGCCATATAAGCCAAAATGAAGTCCGAATGCGAAAACAGGTTGGACTGCAGGATAGCCAGGACATTATGCCCATCACCTGATCGAAGCAAAAGCAGGGAACTACTCAAGCTCAGCAGAACCCGCTTGAGAACCATGGTCGGCATGCTCACAGGGCACTGCCTTACCGCGTCTCATGCGAAAAGAATGGGACTGACATCCAGCAATTTATGCAGGAGGTGCAAGATGGAAGAGGACACCATCGAGCATACACTCTGTGATTATCCGGACCTAAATAATAAACGCCTCAAGATTTTTGGTTGTTATCACTTTCAAGGGTTAGCAGAGGTGGCTAGTACCGTCATGCTAAGTCAGCTGATCCAGTTTGGCGAAGCGGTCACTTGGCAGCTCTAACAAGCCAGCAGAGGGTGGCAAATGGGCCCAAATTGGTGACCAAATGCAAGCCGCGTTCCCGCGGCAGCCCTCTTTACTAACCTAACCTAACCTATATATATATATATATATATATATATATATATATATATATATATATATATATATATATATATATATATATATATATATATATATATATATATATATATATATATATAATATATATATATATATATATATATATATATATATATATATATATATATATAAACGAACTATATATATATATAAACGAACCGCTGGTGAAATAGAGCAAACTAAATCTGGAATCGGAAAAAAAGTGACTCTCCTCTATATTTACCGTTTAAAAAGATTAACCAAATATTTAATCCGTAACAATATATATATATATATATATATATATATATATATATATATATATATATATATATATATATATATATATATATACACTACAGTCGCGATAATTTCAACTTGCGATAATAACAACCTTTGATAATTTCAACTAAATAAATTATACATTATATACTCTGTAATATCAACCAAATAATTCACTGGCCATAGTGACTTTTCGATAATATCAATTTGCTAAATATCAATGCATTTAGTTTTTTTTTTTTATGGCGCCTAGAGTGTTTTATAATTTTTTATCGATAAAAGATAAAGTTGTCATACTTAATCAACTTGGAAAGTGCTTAAGTGGGAAAACACTAGCGTTTCAATCAAGTCAAATAAAACGACCAAAAAGTTAGGCAATTCGCAGCTAAGGCTGAAAGTGGTCCCGGTAAGAGGAAAACACTAAAAACAACAGAATTACCAAAAATGGAACGTGTATTATACCGTTGGTTTTTAAAGCAGAGAAAACGCCATGCTCCTATCTCTGCTTTTGTTTTATCAGAAAAGGCCAGACAATTGAATCGCAAATTTAAAGAGCTCCCCAATTTTACCGCTAGTTCAGGTTGGATTGATAATTTCAAGAAACATCATGGAATACGCCTTTTAAAAATTTGTGGTGAAAAATTATCTAATAAGCTTGAGTCAGTAGGGGAATTTGTTGACCGTTTTAATAAAAACATTGCCGAAATGAATTTAACTTTTGAACAATACTACAATGCCGACGAATCGGGATTGTTCTGGAAACTACTCCCTGAGAAAACGCTCGTTCACTTTAAGGAAACAAGCGCTTCCGGTCGAAAAACCAGGAAAGAGCGTATAACATTTATGGAATGCACTAATGCTTCTGGTAGCTCAACCTTTTAGTTATCGGAAAAGCACAGAATCGACGTGCTTTCAAAAACATGAATTATAATCCCGTGAAGTACCGCCAGTCGAAAAATGCGTGGATGACCCCTGCAATTTTTAAATCCTGGTTCCATGGCAGCTTTGTACCTCAAGTAAGCGCAAATACGATTTTACATATGTATTCATATTAAATCATATTTTGACGTTTTATTTTGGCAGGGGCGGAAATTCATGCGATCACGTGGTTTATCAGAAACAGCCCTATTGTTGCTTGACAACGCTCCAGCTCATCCGAATCCCGAAGAACTTATAACTGATGATAGTCTTATTGTTACAATGTTTTCGCCACCAAATTGTACAGCACTAATCCAGCCCATGGATCAAAACGCAATTAATTTGGTCAAATTGAATTACAAAAAACTCTAGCGCACCTGAAACGCTAGAAACACTAATGTTCGAAGAACAGTAGAAGAATCGTGCAGGTTTTGAGTGCATATTCCACCACATGTGCTGCTTATTACGACCAAACTGTTTGAAATGCCACGTTTTACTTTGTTCTCAAGAGTGCATTATAACTCATATGGTGGAAGGTTTCAGATATTACCACTGGCATGAATTTCAACGTTTATGAGAGCAAAACACGGGTTAATTATATTCGTTATCAGTTGCTTATTTCACATAATTTTGAAAGCAGCATCTCATATAACATCAATGAAGAAAATGCTCAGTGCCTGCAGCACTGTAACTGAAGTTAGTGTTTGGGGCTGCGATCCGAAAAATTTGCAGAACTTTGCGAATTGTAACATTGATTATTTATTTTAATTGTAAATGTTTCCGGTATGAATACTAACTGTAAGCGTTTATTGATACAAAAGTAGCACAACCGACTCGTGCTGGCAACCTTCTGCCAGTATCAAAGCCAAGAATATATCACATCTGCTTCACGTTGTTATATTACATTCGAAGTTAAAGGAGTATAAAGAAATTTAAAGTTACCTGCAGCGAGTTTTTCAAATAATCGAAAGCTTAATATTTGCTGTTTATTGTCACTACAATATCATTACCATTTGAAAATTCTACGATAAAACCGCTTAATAAAGATATTGCAATTAAACACAAAACCAACAATAGCTGGCAACCCTACCGTGGCTTTTCAACCAAATTTGGCCTGAATAATGTTTATGACAGGTTTCATTAATTGTATGAAATTCGTATTGATTTCATGACTGCACCGGAAGTTATAGTGCAAAAAGTTTTATTTTCCTGAGCGAATTTTCAAAACCAAAGACACAAAAATTACCATAGCTGGTAGCACCAATCAAATTTTTCAACCAAATTTCCATCAAACAGAGATTAGAGTTAGGTTTAGCTACTGTGCCAATTTCATGAAAATATGGTAATTTATTCACATTTCATAGGGCAAAAAGCAGTTTTTTTTCTTTGTAATTTTTCAAGATGGCACCACTGGCACAGACTTGCCCACAATTCAAAATCGCTTCTATCAAATCTGGTCTTACTTAAGTCCAATGCATTCTGTAAATTTCAACGGTATCTGATTATTGGTTCGTGAGTTTCCGTGAACAGAAGTTTTTGATGCTAAAAATATAGGTTAACTGGGAGAGGGTTACCGTTCTTGTCCGACATGAAATTTCCAAAGTTTTATTTTGAACGTGTAGATAAAACATAAGATTTATATACAGATTGGTTTTATTGTCAGAAACGGACATTTTTTTGAATATTCGATGGTTTGAATGTTTTCACTTCCAAATTTTGTTTTTCAAAATGAAGACACCAAAATTATCATAGCTGGCAACTCCAACCGAATTTTTCAACCAAATTTCTACCAAACGTGGCTTAAAGTAAGGTCCAGCAATTGTGTGAGTTTCGTCAAAATCGAACGATTCAATCAGAATTTATAGGGCTAAAAACAGTTATCTTTTTTAGTGGTTTTTCAAGATGGCACCACTGGCACAGAATCGCCCGCATTTCAAAATCACTTCTATCAGACCTGGTCCTATTTAAGACCAATACATTCTGCAAATTTCAATCAATTCTGCTCATCGGATCGTGAGTTTCCGTGAACAGAAGTTTTTGATGCTTAAAATATAGGTAAATTTGGCAAGGGTTACCAGGCGTGCCCGTTATACCATATCTTTTTTTTTTTTTTGGTTATGTAAACAAAGCGCAAGATTTACATATGAGTGGCTTTTTTTTGAAGAAACGGCATTTTTTCAAGAAAGACGATGATTTGGAGGTTTTCACTTTCAGTGCCTGCCCTAGCTACAGAGTTGCCAGCACGCTCATTAAAAGCTACATAAATCTACAACTAAATAATATCAATATGTCCTGAAAATTTTGTAATGATTGAATAGCTCTGTCAAAAGTTATCGAAATTTAAAAATTTTCAAATTTTCCCGTCCTCTTTTTAGGCACCCAGCGCACACATAGGGTTAAAAAATTCCAAAGCATTATCTGATTCATATGTAAAACACGTTCGAAATTTATTTCGTTAACTTTATTTTTGCGAAAATTATTTGTGCACGAAATAATAGGTATATTAAAAATATCACTTAAATGGCCGCCGGCGCCAAAAGGTTGACAATCTTTGACATTTAAAGAGATTTGGACCTATTCTGCATATACACCAATGTATCCTGAAAGTTTCAGCTCAATCGGATGGCGCGTTCCCGAGATTATCTCACTGAAATTTTTTTATGATATATATATATATATATAGAAATATGAATTTTTGGCCGAATCGATTTTAATACTAATGTTCTTCGAACATTAGTAAAAATTATTTTGTCACGTATAATTGGAAGTGATTTTGATATCGCAACATCTGTTAAGAAATTAAACTTAAAGGATCCAGTTTTGCTCCTTTCAAAGGCGTGGTATAAACTTTCTTCAGAAAACATAAAAAAATGTTGGAAACAGATCACCAGAAAAACGGAAGACTATTCGTCTGAAGATGATTTGCCCTTGCAGACTTTCCAATTGCGAGCGCTTTCAGAGAAAAATAAAACTGACTCAGCATATATCATGCTGACACGTATAACGCCAGCAGAAACTTATAGTAGCAGTGAAGTTGAAAATTGGTTATTAGAAAGGAATATTGTAAGACTGGACGATAATTCTTCCGAGGAAGAGATTGCAAACCAACAAAATGAAAATATCGTTGAGGCACCAAAAGTGAAAGACGATGATGCTATTCGATGTTTTGATGTCGTCTTAAAATGGGCTGCGCAAAACTCAATTTCTGTAGACAAAGATGAGACACTTCAAGAACTACGGAGCAAGGCAATAAATTGGTGCTCACTATGCACTTTTAAGCAAGCTAAAATCAGCGATTTCTTTCAAACATGAATTGAATAAAATGTTATAAACAATGTATATAGAAATGTACACCTTGAGTCGAATTAAATGTTTTAATAACAAATTTATAAGTGTTTCGATAATTTCACCATACCGATGGTTTCAACCAAGCTGGTTTTTATTAGTTGAAATTATCGCGACTGTACTCTATATATATATATATATATATATATATATATATATATATATATATATATATATATATATATATATATATATGTATATATACAGGGTGTCCCATAACGCAACGTCAATCCGGAAAGGGGTGATAGGGCAGGTGGTGACAGTAATCAGAAAACTATTTAAAAAAAAGTTAGCTGCGTATTTTTTGAGATATTCGCTTTTGAAAAAAATTGAAAAAATGCGTACCCTGTGACAATCTTTTCACTGCTACATCTACAAAAATTTTTTTTTTTTAATTTTCTTTTTATAATATAACCCCAGATAAATGCTCTTTAAATTACAGCCAAAAATTAAAAAATTACTGTTTTAGTTTTCAGTGAAATAGCACTTCTTTCACCAAAGATGTACTAAAAAATAACTCTTCACCGAACTTCATCTAACCGTACTGAAAAAAAAATGTACTAAGATATTTTGGCAAGTAGCTTTAGAAGATAGTCTACTAAGTCCTAATTCCAAAATGGTATTACACTTGCTTCTTTATTTCTTAATTAAGGAAAAATAACGTTTTTACCTTGGAGAGAACCAATTCCCAGTTAATTGCTATTAGTTATTTGAAATGATTTTAATGCACTTTATTCTTCTTAAAAACCGTTACCTATAGGTCGATGGAAAAATTAGATGCGTAGTTATGTTATTTTGCTATTTGCGTGGCATTATAGTGGATTACGGTCATTTGATAAGTGTGCATTTTTCTAGCAAATAAGAGAATACTCCCGTAGTTCCGTTTATTGAAAGTGTAAAGTGTGAATTCCATAATGCCGTTTAGATATAGTGCACAGGAATATGCTAATATGCACCTAATTTATGGGGAATGCAGATCCAATGCTTCTGCTTCAGCACGACTTTATCGTGAGAGGTACCCAAATGTTGAACGGTATCCAGATCATCGAGTGTTCATAAACGTGCATCGGGCATTTTCAGAGGGTCGCTTGCCCCATCGAATGGCTTGTGCGGGAAGACCTTGGAATCTCTACGAGGACACTGTATTGGAAGCAGTTGAAGAAGAACCGTCAACCTCGGTGCGTGCCATTCAGATGACTACAGGAGTACCCAAGAGCTCAGTTCAGCGAATTCTAAGGAGAAACCAACTTCATCCATACCATGTACAACGTGTACAAAGTCTCCTTCCGCGAGATTACCCGGAGAGAATTCAGTTTTGTCAAACTATGCTGGAGAAGTATAGAGAAAATCCGCGGTTCTTTGACGAAATTCTTTGGACGGATGAGTCAACATTCACCAAGGATGGCTACATGAATCTCCATAATTTGCACGAGTGGCACGTGGAGAATCCGCATCTAATGCGACAGAACAAATCTCAACACCGATTTAAAATAAACATGTGGACGGGCATTCTTAATGGTTCAGTTGTTGGGCCATTTGAGCTTGCGGGGAATTTGAATGCCGAAGTTTACCTGGATATGTTGGAAAACCAATTATCACAACTATTGGACGACGTACCACTGAGGATTTATGGAAACATGTATTTCCAGCATGATGGCTGCCCAGCACATTATGCTCGAAGTGTACGGGAATTTCTCAACAGTGAGTATCCCGAGAGGTGGATAGGACGGGGTGGAACAATTTCGTGGCCAGCTCGTTCACCCGATTTAAATCCTTTGGATTTCTTTTATTGGGGCGCAATAAAGGAAAAAGTCTATTCCACTGAAATACAAAGCTTAGAAGAGCTACGTACTAAAATTAGAAAAGCGGTCGACGAAATAAACTCAAGAAGTTTTGCCCGCCTAATTTCAAGGTCGTTCTTAAGAAGATGCAGAGCCTGCATTGCCGCTGATGGCAAGCATTTCGAACACCTTTTATAAGTAAAGTAAGTAATTTCTGTTCAATAATTGATTTGTAATTTCAACTTATATCAAATAGTGCGAAAACAAACTTAGGATGTCGGACTGTTAGAAAATTTATATTCATCTCAATTAAGTCATTAAGAAGCAAGTGTAATACCATTTTGGAATTAGGACTTAGTAGACTATCTTTTAAAGCTACTTGCCAAAATATCTTAGTACATTTTTTTTTCAGTACGGTTAGATGAAGTTGGGTGAAGAGTTATTTTTTAGTACATCTTTGGTGAAAGAAGTGCTATTTCACTGAAAACTAAAACAGTAATTTTTTAATTTTTGGCTGTAATTTAAAGAGCATTTATCTGGGGTTATATTATAAAAAGAAAATTAAAAAAAAAAAAATTTTTGTAGATGTAGCAGTGAAAAGATTGTCACAGGGTACGCATTTTTTCAATTTTTTTTCAAAAGCGAATATCTCAAAAAATACGCAGCTAAATTTTTTTTAAATAGTTTTCTGATTACTGTCACCACCTGCCCTATCACCCCTTTCCGGCTTGACGTTGCGTTATGGGACACCCTGTATATATATATATATATATATATATATATATATATATATATATATATATATATATATATATATATATATATATATATATATATATAATACATATATATATATTTATTTATATATACATATATACATATATATATATATATATATATATATATATATATATATATATATATATATATATATATATATATATACATATATATATATATATACAGTTGGGGACAAAACTCTCCATACACCCTCAAAATTTCATAAATTTAGTAGAAAATGGAAATATTTATGAGAATTTTATATGCAACTTTACTGCAAATGTATTTTTATTAACAAAAATTTTAAAAAAAGTTACATTAATCAATTTATAACCGTAAAAACACAAAACAAAACGAAGGGCAGTAGGGACAAAAGTGTTCATACATTATGTAATTGAACTGAAAATTCCTCATTATTTAATATAATTTTAAATTTCAAAATTTTTTTGGGCCACCGTTGGCATCAATAACAACCTGCACCCGTCGTGGCATTGAATCCGCCAAATTTTTAGTAACTTCCGGAGTTATTTCTCCCCAGGCTTGTTGAAGCGCAGTTTTGAGTGACTCCTTGCTGCTGGTGTGAATTTTCGAGATTTTTCTTTTCATAAATTTCCAAGTATGTTCAATGAGGTTTAAGTCTGGCGACTGAGGAAGGGAATACAGCTGCATTGGTGCATAATAAAGCAACCAGTTCTTTACGAAACGTGCAGTATGTTTAGGATCGCTGTCCTGTTGGAATATCCAATGCCGGCCAATACCCTAATTGTCTACGGAAGGTTGCAAGTGTTCTTCTAACAGTCTTTTATAACAGTATTGGTCCATAATACCGTCTAAAAAGACCAATCTGCCAACCCCACCAGCTGCATTTCCACCCCACATCATCACATTGCCACCCCCGTGTTTTGCTGTTGGTATCAAATTCTTTAGTTGCAATGCTGTTCCCTTTTTTCGCCAGATTCTTTTTTTTTGCCATCATTCAATGTATTGGACAGTAGCATGGGATAAATTAAACAAAACTATTGCGAACTATCCTGAGGCAATACATACAGCGCATTGCAGTGCATTGAAATATCCTGCACAGAATACTGAACTGATCCTGCTTCAATGCTCGTTTTCGTGATTGATACATACAACTTGCAACAAGCATTACACAATTGATGGTCTTCAAAACTTTGCATTGAATTTGCGCTACGTCTTCTTTGGTAGATACAATCAAGAAAATCTCTTACTTATCCATTTGAGCACAATAGTATTTCCAGCGTTATTTTCTCGGTTCCTATTAAACCTGAAGCTGGATTGCTTTGGACGCCTGCGTTTAGGTTGTTATTAGCTGTTTCGTAGATCGGTTTTTACACAGCACAACTCAATAACAATTTTTTTCCAGTTTTATAACTTTAGTCTTTATATTGAAGTGGATCAGCTCACCATTTGCATTGCACTTCAGAAATATTTGAAACTTCTAAGTTTCCACCATACAGCTGAAGAAACTATTAAAATTTTCGTTACATATTCAAAACTTTTTACTTATTTCCGGCTTTTGACACCATATCTGAGAAAAAGAGCGAATAAGAAACCTTGAAAATTTCACGGTACACGAATCAGCGTACCCGGCCTGTCGCACTTCACACCTGCCTTCTAAAAACTCAAGATGAGTTGCGCTGTGTAAAAGTCTACTTAAAATTCGAGTTGAGTTGAAGAGTTCAAAAGCCCGTTTTTAGTTTATAATATCACTATACTCAAGTCTATTGTTCATCTTCTTAACCACCAAAGCGCGAAAACTGCTTTTCATTTTTATTTCTAATTCAAAATGACGTTTGAACAGTATGTCAGTTGTTTACGCACGGCCATTTTGCCTAAGCTACTTTCTTGCTATCCTCCAGACTGCGAGCAACAAATAGCTGCTACCATAGCAGCTATTCCGATGCCTTGGATAACCCGAATGTCAAAAAACAAGCATCAGAAAATTGCTATTTCGTGACCAGCCAGAGCTGCTAATAAAGCAGCTAATAGCTGCGATAGCAAGAATATTGAAAACATTCCAGATTGAGTTTTTTACTGATTTTTGGAGGAAAATTTAATATTAACCTCGCTTCGCCGAAAATTCATATTTGTTATATATATATATATATATATATATATATATATATATATATATATATATATATATATATATATATATATATATATATATATATATATATATATATATATACATATATATATATATATATATATATATATATATATATATATATATATATATATATATATATCAGCAATGTCTATATATCAGCAAAATGATTAAGGCAGATAATCTCTGGAGTGGCCAATTAGATTGAGCTAAAATTTTCGGAGAACATAGATGCATATAGTTGGTAGGTCCACAATTTGCTAGAATTCAGATATCTTTCACCTTATGATGTCGGCGTGCATTTTAGTGAATTTTAAAGTACTCCTTTATTTCCAAGCAGTGTAAATTTTTGTTAAAAAAAGTATTGGGAATGAAATATTTTTATGTTTTGAGCTTGCTTTGATAAAGAATTGGAAGTTTTGAGCCGTGTGTTGGTGCTGAGTGCTTTAAAGTAGGCAAGGATTTTTTTTCCAAATTTGGATTGGTTATAACTTCTGATAGAAAAATAGATTATTGTGCAAATTGCAGAGCATATTGATGTTGACTAATTTTTAACACAGGGATTTTCAAGGCAGTGCAATTAGCTCTGTACCTATGGCAGGCTCTGAAAAAAAAATACTTCAAATCAACGACTCTCCTGAAAAATGTTTGCTTTTTGAAAAAAAATTCAAATCATTGATAAACTTTAAACTTTGTCCATTTTTAAAATTGTGATTTGCACAAGAACGGCAACCCTTCACCAAATTACTTCTATTTTCAGCACTCGAAACTTCTGTTCACGAAAACTGAAGACCGGTTTATCCAATCATAATTGAATTTACAGGACATGTGATTCAAGCGAAACAAAGTTCAAAGGATGGGTTTAACTTAACGTGAAGAAGATTTGGTATATACGAGTATTTTGCTTTGCTGCTTACATAGGGTAACCAGCATCAGATATGTTCGAAAATATTGCACCAAAAGATGCTTCAAATTTCTCACTCAACCATTTGCAATAAAAATAAGGAATCAATTTCTAAATTTCCCGAGTTTTGAAAATTTTTTGGATGGCAGCTTCAAACAGCGTTTAACCGCTGAAACTTTTGATGAAATCCTGCGATGAGAACGAAATTCAAAGGAAAAATTGATTTAAATATGAGCTTGGTATGATAAACTTATTGCTGCTTCGTTGGAAAAGTGTTGCTAGCACTTAACATTTTCATTGCTGCTTTGGATAAGGAACCGTTGATATGATACTACAAAAAAGGGTACAACGTCTTTCCACATTTTTTTGTCACTCAAAGACAATTTCTTCGAAATTCAGTTTTCTAGCGGTTCTGATGTGCTAGAGTTTTTTATATTTGACTTTTTGCTTATGTGTACTTACAGTGCGTTAGTTTGAGCTTGAGTCATTTACGATACATAGTTGCTTTCAAAGTAAATAATCCAACAGTATTCAGTTTGTCTTGGAAATTATTGCAATTTTGCCATAGAATATATTTTGCCCACTGCGACAATAATTTTGGCCTAAAACATTTGAAAACCAAGGTACTTTGTAGGTTCATAGTGATCTGGAGAACTTATTTCACTTCTCAATTGTAAAGTTTGTTGTCTTCTTTGGAATATTTTGCACAATGTCAACAGTTACCAAATTGATGGTCATCATAGTCAGTAAAAAAATCTCTAAATCAAACAGTTGAAAATCGACTAGAACTGTCAATTATTTACATATTTGCTTATCCGATTTAGCCTATTTATCAACTCACTTCAAGGAATCACGTGGTTTACCCCAAGGAACCTTAATCTTAATCAAACTTCATATATATAAATAAATAAATAAATATATATATACATATATATATATATATATATATATATATATATATATATATATATATATATATATATATATATATATATATATATATATATATATATATATATATATTTATAAATATATACATATGTATATTGTTACGGACAACTGTTGGCCGCCACTTACCATAAAAGGAAATAAATGCATTGCCTATATGCAGATATGACGGTCGGTCATTGCTATGCGAACATCGCAAAACATAAGAGAAAAAAAAACAACAACAACGAAGCAGCCTTTGCATTTGAACTGCATTGACCGATGCTCGGGCGATGACCGGTCGTTGGTTGATAGGGATGGTATATATGGTCACTGGAAATGGCGGCAACGGTATGATCAGCTGGGAAAGTCGAGCTGGAAAAATCGAGGAAAATCGAGGTGGGCGCGAGTTTGGCTTTGGTTCGGGAATTTGGATTTTGGCTCTTAGGCAGTATGAATGAATTTCAAAAAATGAAAGTTGTTTAGTGTATCGCTATTGAATCTGATATATTTTTTTACTAATTATCGACGAAAATCATTACTCCACTTGATTGTCAAAGGGCCGGCATAGTCTAAGCCTGTTTTGGTAAAGGGCTTTCTTGGCTGAACTCAGAGCACCCATCAATTGCTGGGAAGGTCTTGCATTTACTCTAAAACACGTGATGCACTTCCTAGTTAATGTTTTAACAGCTGTCATGCCATTTACAATCCAATACTTCTGGAGGATATTGCTGTGAACCAGCTTGTGCGGGCCGTTTAATGATAGATGATGATAGTGCCTGATGATGAAATTAGCCACGTGTCTTCGCGGTATGATTATTTGATGCGTCGAATCTTCATTTACGTTACTATTTCGCAATCTTCCTCCTAATCGGAGCAGTCAGTTTGCATCGATAATAAGCGTTAGTTGTCATAAGGGACTTGACTTTGGCAATGGCTTGTTTGCTTCCAGTATCTTAATCTCGTCAGGATATGCTTCTTGCTGAACTATTCGAATGCAACTTATTTCTGCTTGGTGTAATTCCATTGATGACAGGAATTCGTCTTTTGATTTAGTAATCCACCGTCTGCAGTATGCGTTAACTCTGATAAGTCTTGTTAATGAAGAAAACTTCTCAAAGATCTCTAGTGTTCGCTTCCAATTTGCAACCAATGAAACTGAGATGCTGGATCTCTTCTCTGTTTCGGCCATGGTATGATCCAGTTTTGAACTGATTTTTGGCCATTTACTGGGATGATCTCTTAGCCAACTGGGTCCATTCCACCAAAGGCTATTTTGAATCAGATCGTGTGGGAGCAGACCTTGCGATGCTATTTCCCCTGGATTGGATTTACTGTTGACATGCTCCCATCGTCCTGTTGGTGACTCAGATTGGATTTTGCTAACTCTGTTTGCAACGAACGGTTTCCATCTTAGTGCTGGACTTTGAAGCTATTGAAGTACTATCGTAGAATCTGTCCAGAAGTGTGGAGTAATTTGCGTAGTAGCCTTCATAACATCAAATAAAAGAACTGCTCCACAGAGTTCAAGACGAGGTATTGATTGGATTTTCAATGGGGCCACCTTTGATCTCGATGTCAAAAGTCTGACAGATGTTGTTCCATCGCCATGATCTATACGAAAGTAAATGACAGCAGCATAAGCAGTCTTTGACGCATCACAAAATCAATGTATCTGCGTTGTCTCGGTACCGATATATTGCATCCATCTTGGTATGAAAATTCCTTGCAATCCCGGCAGTTGTGATCGAAATTTTCGCCATTTGAGGTCAAACTCAGTTGAAATTGGCTCATCCTAATTTGTTTTGGTCACCCATATCTGCTGCATCATAATTTTTCCGGCGACAATGCAAGGCTGTAGCCATCCTACTGGATCATATAATTTTGCGATTTCAGATAATAGCTGTCGTTTAGTCAGCTGATCGCTAGGAATTTGTTCTAAATTCACCTTGAACGAGAATGCATCTTTGGCCGGATGCCACCGCAAGCCAAGGGTTTTGATTGTACTCCTCAAAGTCCAGAGTTAATTGAATCTCTCTCTCAGATTCAGGGATGGCAGCAAGAAGAGAGGCGTGATTAGCAGCCCACTTTCGCAGCTTGAAACCGCCCTAGTTCATTACTGTTATTAAGTCGCGTTGCAAGAGTTTTGCTTCTTCTAAGGTTTTTCCCCTTGTAAGAACGTCGTCAACATAGAAGTCTTCTTTTATGGACTTGCATGCTCGAGAATGAAATATATTTTCGTCTTCTGCGAGTTGATGCAGATTTTTTATTGCCAGATATGGAACGCAGTACGTTACTGTAGTCAGCTTGAAGTGTTTTACAGGCTCCGAAGGGTGGTTCCGCCACAGGTTACATTGATAATCCTGATTCTGTGGATGCACTAATATTTGCTGGTACATCTTCTCAATGTGGGCAACCATCACGTATCGGTACATCCTCCATCTCATAAGTATGTTCACTAAATTGTTCTGCACAGTTAGACCCACAAGCAAGAGGTCATTGAGTGGTTTACCGGATGGTGTGGTCTGCGATGCATTGAAGACCACTCTAAGTTTAGTGGTCGTGCTGTCTTCTTTGCCAACTGCGTGATGCGGCAGATAATAACTATAAGCGGACGAGATCTCCTGAGTTGAGATTTCAACCATGTGTCCCAACTGTACGTATTCCTCCATAAAAACTCGATACTGTTTGCCGAGATTTTCATCACGCATTAACCGTTTCTCTAATAGTGAAAAACGAATATGTACTGTGGGCTGTGAATTTTCTAAAGTTCTCTTTGCGTCAACGTTTTCCTTAAATGGGAGTTTAACAATGCACCTCCCTGAGCTCTGTCGTGTGGTGGTTTTTACATACCATTCTTCTGCAGAGTTTTCTTCTGGCGTTAAATTAAGCTTTGTGCGAACTTTTAAAATTTCCCAAAATTTACGAATGAACTCATCTGTCTTTTCTTCAGTTCCCACTAAAGATGTAATTGTTGGTAGTTGCAGTTGGTCCTGTAGTTGCAGTTGGTCTAAGTAAAATGCATCCAAGCCTAGTATTCATGGCACAAGGATTTCCATTCTTGACACCGGGCATTATAATAAGATGAAACACATCAGTTCCAAGCAGTATATCCACCCAACCAGGAGTTCCACAAAACAGTTCAGCTAACTAAGAAGCAGATATTGATTTCGGAAGACTCACTCGCATTTCGACCGACGGACATATGTTTGTAATTTTGGGTATTACTAATGCTTTTACGTTGATGGTGTCTTATCCAATTTTAGGCCTGATATTAAATGATATACTGCCTCTAACCTGAACCCTTGACGATGCTCCGATCCCGCAAACTTGAGTTTTTACTGAACCGCGTGTTAATCCAAGCAACTGGGATGCTGATTCCATTATGAAACTGCTCTGAGACCCAGAATCAACCAATGCTCTCATCATTATGAGTTCCCCAGATGAGTTTTCGATTTGTACACACGCCGTGGCCAATGAGACGAGTCCATGAATGAAGGCTGAACATCAGGTGAATTAATTTCTGTTGCTGTCAAGGATTTGGTTACTGGAATGAAAGGTTTTGCTTCGGTTGAAAAACTGAGTATTTAACTTCTCACTCAATGAAAATATGATCAGTAGATCCCAATGTTCTGTGTTAACACCAATCCCTTTCATGTTGGCTATAAGCTCCGCTGTCGTATCCATCATGTGTTAAATGGTGGAGTCACACTCCTCTTTTGCTGTAGGCAGCTTATGAAACTTGTGTAAACAATTCCACGCTATAGCCCGTTTGTTTTCAAATCGTTTACGTAATAGTTCGATTGCTATCGGGTAATTTTCATTCGTAATGTCCATGTGCTGGATGGCTCTTGCTGCTTCTCCTGTCACGTGAGTCTTCAAATACTGCATCTTCTCAACGTCAGAGAGAGTTTCGTTATGATGCACCAGTGAACTGAACAGATCGTTAAACATCCGCCAGTTGCCATAACTACCATCAAACTTCGGAATTGTCAGCCTCTCCAGTCGCACCTGGTTTTTCGTTGTGGTCTTAGGCTCTTCAAGTATACTGAGACCGGCTTTGTTCTTATACTCGTGAACACCTGTTCTCAACTTTGTAACTAGGTCAGGGTGTAACTCCTCTATTTGTTCATACTCATCGTTGTATGATTTGCGCTTTGCAACACCGATTGTTGCGAGTATAATAGCATGCTGCGATTGACATGCTGTCCATAATTCTTGCACACGTTCTAATCTGGCTTCGAAATATGCAAGGCAGTGGCTCTCCTTGCTATCCTTTCTGAGGTTCCGACTTATCTTGGTTAAAGCCAGAAAGTTGTCTCGCTGGATACTAATGACTGCTTCCGCTTCTGTCATTTCGTCGCCTTTTTTCTCGACTGTTTTTTCGATTATTTGGGGGTTACTTTCAAGTATTTATCCAAATAACTTCTTAAATGCACGTCTGCTCCAAATCATAATTAACATACAATTTTTAGGTGAAGATTAAGTGCGCAGAGTTATTCAAACACTTAATTTTACTCACTCAAATATCCGGCTCGACGGACCAAATTTATGTTCGTTTTAATTTGTGAATGAAACGCACGATTTTAAATTCAAGAGCAAACTGTCTGTATTCTAGCATTGTATCGTTCCTTAAGTAGCAACTTTTTGATGACTTAGAATAACATATCTTAAACAGCATAAGCTGATTTTCCCAGTCGCATACCCACGATTGAGTTACAGTCGCACAAGTATGTATGCTGACTAAGTTAAGTCACACGCGAGTTATAGTTATGGACTCCGGAATGATAAAAAATAACAAACAATTTCAACGTTACAAAAATTTATTCGATCACACGATTAGAATGGAATTACAAACTGAGCTTTTCTTCACATGTCTCGATTGAATTTATGGCCAAAGAATGTTTACATTGCATTTTTGTGAATTTGGAAAAATTGAATATGAAATTGATGAGTTGATTGCTCGTGGCGGATGTCTCCGGTAACATCGAGGCCAATTGTGAAATATTGATGTCAGCGTCAGCGTTGAATGAATATTGATGTCAGCGTCAGCGTCAGCGTTGAATGGTCGTTGTTGGGTCATGTATAGGGTCGTTGATCGTAACACCTCCCCCCGTAGACGAAAGCGATGGCCAGATGAAACGAAATCCATGAGGTTCATTGGCAGGAGCTTTCGCAGAATTTGAAAAGTAGAACTGTTTTTGTCTGAAGTCTTTTATCAGGATTAATGCGGCCAGAAATAAGATAATTGCCAGAGTAGTGCCCAATACGGTTACCGTAATGTATCATTTTTCCGGTTCAATAAGGATTTTGAGTCGTTCGGTGGAGTATTCTTCAAAAAATGTATAGTCTTCTAATTTCTTTAAGTTGATACCGGTCGTATAATTGTTTTCCTGGTTCTTGAGTATTGCAGGATAGATGCTTATTTCATCCCAATGATATATTGAAGAAGGTATTGAAGAAGGAATGGACCAGATGAAATTGGATCTTCAACGCGTGAAGGCCGTAGGAATTGTGCCAACAGAATCAAGTGGCATCAAGGCACTTAAACCACCAACTTTTGATGGGCAAACTTCTTGGACCAACTACAAGAAGCAATTTGAGGCTGTTGCAAAAGTTAACCGCTGGAACGATGAAGAACGTGCGACCTCACTGATGGTGTCTTTGAGAGGATCCGCCGTGGACGTACTGCAAACCATGTCGGTCGACAATTACTCCAGTTATTGCAGCCTGGCGAGTGCCTTGGATATGCGGTATGGCGAAGACCACTTAAAGGAAATTCATCGTGCGCAGCTGAGGACACGCACACAGAAACTGGGAGAGACTTTGCAGCAGCTGGCTCAGGACATCGAGCGCTTGACACTTCTGTCTTATCCTGCTTCAAATCCAGATCATCGGGACGAGACAGCGAAGGACGCTTTCATCCAGGTAGCTCGTGATGAAGAGCTCCAACAAGCACTTCGATTAACAAATAATCGAACGCTGAGGGATACTTTGGCCTACGCTCTCACTTACGAATCGGTAAAGCGGGCATCACGCAGTAACGTTAGAGTGCGTGAAGTGTACGAAGAGTGTGTATGCCAAAGAGCCGAGGTCAGCCGAGAATCACCGACAAGCGGAGCTCCACAATGTTGGAACTGTGGAGAAAAAGGGCACTTGAGGCGTGACTGCCGAAGGAAATTGAAGACAAGGTTTTGCGAAGGGTGTGCAGCGCGATGGCGACAAAGGAACGAGGCTGGTTCAGTGAACGTAGCCGTCTCTTCTTCGGAAGCGGCGGGAAACCAGTAAGAGCCAACCTCATGGGTCGGAGGTTGGCTCGTGGAACTGTTGACCCCAGAACCATCATCACAGTCTCTAGGCTCTATCGACACGAGAACGACTTAAGTCTGCAAGGAAAAATCGAAAACAAGCCTTGCAATATCACCATCGATACCGGAGCAATGAAGTCGATTTTGCGGATGGACTTGGTGAAGGCATGGAGACTTGGTAACGTTGGGCGATATGTACTTCGTACAGCAACAGGCGAATCTGCACCAGTTCACGGGGAAATAACTCGTCAAATACAACTCGAAGATTTGGTGTTCCAGCATCGGTTCCTTGTGGCAGATATAACCGACGAATGTATACCGGGAATGGACTTCCTAGGCCCTCATGGCTTCAGCCTGGATTTGAGAGACAGGGTGATCAAGTGGAAAAACGTTGAAATACCGTTGGTAGGAAACCGGAAGGAAAACGACCGGCTAAGAATCGTCGTCTGCGAAAACACCAAAGTACGAAAGTCGTCGGAAAACATCATCTGGGCTACATTAGATGGTGATCCTGGGGGCCACCAATTCTTCATCGTGGAGTCAACGCAAAACCCAGCAGTCAGCAACCTTATGGTGGCAAAAAGCCTAATCACAATCACGGAGGGGGCTTATGTTCCTGTAAGGGTGCTGAATTTAGCAGAGCAAGAGAAGAAACTTAAGGAAGGAGAAGTAATCGCCGACTGCCAGCCAGTCTCGTCAATCACTTCTTTGGAAATGGCAGAAATACAATCTGAACGCAAAAAGATACCAAACAGCAAGATAAATGAGCTAGCTAGGAACAGTCTTCGGAACTAAGCGACGAACAGTACCAACAAGGAGTTCAGCTAATTAAACGCTATGCTGATATCTTATCGACTCGAGAGGACGATTACGGCAGAACAAGGTTGACTACTCATCGAATCGATACACGAGATGCATCACCGATTTGGCAGGCTCCCCGCCGCTTACCACTAGCCAAACAAGCTGAGGTCGCCGATATGATACAGAACATGCAAGAACAAGGGATCATAGAGCCTTCGAATAGCCCTTGGACGTCGCCTGTTGTCTTAGTCAAAAAGAAGGATGGCAGTACACGGTTCTGTGTTGACTATCGACGATTGAATGATGTTACGAAAAAAGATAGCTACCCATTGCCGAGAATGGATGACATTATGGATACTCTAGCCAGTGCGAAGTGGTTTTCAACGTTGGACTTGAAGAGCGGATACTGGCAGGTCGAAATCGAGAGTGACCGTGAAAAAACAGCCTTTTCCGTGGGAAATGGGCTCTGGCAGTTTGTTGTAATGCCGTTCGGACTCTGTAATGCTCCTGCGACCTTTGAACGACTCATGGAGCGAGTACTGCTTGGACTAAGTTGGAAGAAATGTTTGGTGTACCTGGATGACATAATTGTCATCGGCAGAACGTTCAAGGAACATCTGAAAAACCTGGAGGACGTATTCGAAAGGTTGCGAGCGGCTAACCTGAAGCTAAGTCCCAAAAAGTGCAACCTTTTCTGCAGTGAAGTGAAATACCTTGGTCATGTGGTTTCTGCTGGAGGAATAAAAACCGACCCTGCAAAAATTGAATCCGATAAGAGCTGGCCAGTACCTAAGGATAAGCATCAACCTCGGAGTTTTCTGGGATTGGCAACGTACTATCGCCGGTTTGTGAAGGATTTCGCTACCATTGCCAAAAGCTTACACCAGCTGACGGAGAAAAATCAGCCGTTTAACTGGAACCACCAGTGCCAAGCAGCGTTTGAGAAGCTTAAACAGGAGCTATGTGAAGCACCGATGCTAGCATATCCTGAGCCGCAGAAAACTTTCATCGTGGACACTGATGCAAGTAATACAGGTATAGGTGCCGTGTTAACGCAGCAAATTGATGGGCAAGAATGGGTTATTGCTTACTTTAGCCGGGTGCTATCCAAACCAGAGCGAAACTATTGTGTCACTCGAAGAGAGCTGCTGGCGATAGTCGAGGCCACTAAGCATTTCCACAAATACCTATACGGTCAAAGCTTCGTATTGAGGACCGATCACGCCGCTCTGAGATGGTTGCTCAACTTTAAGAACCCCGAAGGACAAGTGGCACGATGGATTGAAAGGTTGCGAACATACAACTTTAACATAGTCCATCGAAAAGGTACTATGCACGGAAATGCTGATGCTCTCTCCAGACGTCCATGCAAGCCGGAATGCAAGCACTGTCATCGGTTAGAAGAAAAGGTAGTCGATGCCGAGGTTAAGTGGATATCCGTTTCACCAGCAAGAGGATGGTCGCAATCGGAACTATTGGACGAACAACTGGCGGATGGAGATCTACGAGAAATCATAGCCTGGAAGGAGTCTGCACATCGGCCTGAATGGCAAAGCATATCGAGTCGAAGTCCTACGCTAAAGAGCTACTGGGCACAATGGAACTCCCTGCATCTTGAAGGAGGCCTACTAATAAGGAAATGGGAAACCGCGGATGGGTCAGCGAATCGAATGCAGGTTGTACTTCGTCGGAGCAAAGTTAAGGATGTTCTGCAGGAAGTACACGAGAGAACGTCAGGAGGCCACCTGGGCATAAACAAAACACTTAATAAAATAAGAGAACGATTTTATTGGGTGCATGCGCGGGAAGATGTGGAGGACTGGTGTAGGAAATGTGCAGCCTGTGCATCTGTGAAGGGACCCAGGAGAAAGCGTAGAGGTGAGCTGAAGACATATAACGTTGGAACCCCTTTCGAAAGGATCGCCATCGATGTGGCAGGACCGTTTCCGGTGTCGCAATAAGGAAATCGCTACGTGCTGGTGGTATCCGACTATTTCACCAAATGGACCGAAGTCTACGCTATTCCAAATCAGGAAGCATCTACAGTGGCGGAGCAAATCGTGATTAACTGGGTTAGTAGGTACGGAGTCCCAAACGAGCTACATTCCGATCAAGGTCGAAATTTCGAGTCCCAAGTGTTTACTGAGTTTTGCGATGCGTTGGGCATAAAGAAGACGAGAACCACTCCACTGCACCCACAGTCCGATGGAATGGTCGAAAGGTTCAACAAAACCTTGGTCGAGCACTTGGCCAAAGTGGTAGAAGACCATCAGCATGATTGGGATCGTCATATCCCATTCTTCCTGATGGCTTATCGAACGGCGACGCATACTACAACTGGAGAATCACCGTCACGTATCGTATTTGGATGAAATATTCGACTTCCGGCTGATGTTAAATTCGGAATACCACCAGAAGAGCCGACGACAACAACGGAGTACGTTTCGGAGCTGCGGCAACGGTTAGACTCCATTCACGAGGTAGTTAGGGGCCGCATAAACCTAAACACGGACCGGATGAAAACGCGATATGACCTGAAGGCAAACTCGGCCGGATTTCAAGAAAATGATTTAGTCTGGCTGTACAACCCCCGCCGGCGGAAAGGCCTGAGCCCGAAACTACAGCCAAAATGGGAAGGACCATACCGCATTATTAAACGGCTCAATGATGTTGTTTACCGAATACAGCAGCATCGAAAACACCGGTCGAAAATGAAGGTTGTGCACCTAGACCGACTTGCCCCGTACCATGGAAACAACGCAAGGGATGACGACAAATCTGTTCGGGACGAACAGGTCTAAGGAGGGGGTAGTGTTGCATGCACGAACAAACATGTTTCGACGTGTCGGCGGCCGGAAGAGCGACAACCGTTAAAGTATCTGTCTGATAATGTGTTCTTGGAATAGAAACAATCTATAAATAGCCAAAAACCGTAAACAATCTATAAATAGCCAATACACAATAACAATCTATGGATAAAACGTCGAATAATCGTCTAGAACGTAAAAAAGGAACAATCCAGAACACAAACCTGAGTCATATCTTACATAATGACGGAATTTCCCATTAGTCAATAGAGCCCTCTAGAAAGCAAAAGCAAAACATTCGAGAATCCGAGACACATTTGGCATGACTATAAATACCACCGCGAGAAGTACTAGCGATCATTCAGTAGATAGCGAAGACAGCAAAAGGCTGTTACTTTGAAAAGCGATACAGCGGTTCTAGTGTATCCGGGCGCGATTAATTAAAAGCGATAAAGTGCGAGTAATTATAGTGCGATAATTAAATTGAAAAAGTGTTAAATTGTAACGCGAGTGCGAATAGTAGTGCGAATATAAAGTGTAAATAATTAATAGTGTTTATAATAAAAGTGTAATTAGTGTTTTAAAAGAAACTGTTTTATTTCACGAATGTGAAGAATATCGAACCCACGGAAGGTGTTCAACGATAGATCACAACAATATGCTTTGTAATGTTTTCGAAACGTTGTATCATTTTACTATTAATTGCGGCTTGTTGATTCATTTCACTTTTCAAATTTTTTTCGTTGGTCATTATTGATTCTATTTCTTTGTTCAGCCGTATGGCATCGTTTGCATCCATGTTACCGGTTATTCCCTTAATAAGTGTCCCTAGTCCATTTATAAGTCCTCTTTTTGTTTTGAATTTCGGAGTCAGTGAGTTTATTTTCAAGTTCGTTCAACTTAAGTTTCGTTACGCTTATTGAGTCTGTGAGTGCGTCAATTTTGTCGCGAGCAAGTAGCGAGGTTTCTATTTTATTTATGTTGGCTTGGTATTGGTCGAGTTGGATTATGTGTAATAGATTATTATAACCTCGAATGATTTTAGCCTGTCCCAGTTGGAGTGGGAGAATCCCGTTGTTGTTCGTCAGGTCGTGTATTTCCATTTTCTGTCCTATTGTTGTCATTAGTTGGAGAAACCTGAAATTTGCGTTTTTTCTTAACTTTTGATTTATGGAGTTTCCTATTCTTAGTCGTAATTAACGTTACGTTTTTATTTTTCTTAACCTTATGTTTACTAAACCTAGGTGTAAGTTTATTTCGTCTACATTCTTTTCTGAATATGATTGTACCTTCTACGTATTGTTCGGGGTCTTCCCTATTTTGGTTCAATTTTTCAATATTTTTCTCAACATTTTGTGCAAGTCGGTCTCTAATTAAAGGGTATATTTGCGATTGGAATTCATTAAGTTTCCTTAAATATTCATGAACACTGTCAAGTTGAAGCTCGTTATTAAAGTTGTAAGTACGTCCATAGAAAATTTCGTAGGGAGTGAATTTTGTTGCGGGATGAATTGAGTTATTGTAGGTTATAATAGTTTCGCTAAGAATTTCATCATGATCTTTTTCTCTATGTTCTTTATGTATGATTCTGTAAATTTCAGTTAAGGTGGAATGCAATCTTTCTACTGTGGCGTTACTCGTGCTTTGTTTATATGATGTTATATGATGATTAATACTATATTGTTTACAAAAGTCTTTGAAAATTAATGCAGTGAATTCTGGGCCAGAATCGGATACTAGTTGCTTCGGGATTCCGTGTAAACTAATGTAGTGTTTTAGGGATTTTATAATTGTAAGACTGTTAGTGATTGGAAGAGTGTAAGTTGCGATAAATTTAGAAAACTTGTCTGCAATAGTCAGAATTTTTTGATTGTTTATTGAGTAAATATCGGTATGTACTATATCAAGCGGTTTATTCGGAGTAGCAAGAATCATGAACTTTACTTTCGAAGGATTTCGGTCATATTTCATCGTTTGACAGGTTTCGCAATTATTTATGATTTTTGTTATTTTTTGTTTCATAAAAGGGAAATAATATTCTCGTTGAAGGTGTGAGGTATTTTCATTGATACCTCTGTGATTATTGTTTGTATGATAACTATGTATAATTTGGTCCTGTTCGTCATTATCGGTAATATCTTTAAGAATTTGTGTGCATCTAATGAGTTTAAATATGCGTGATTGGGAGAAAAATTTTGAATACACATCCTGGACAGTTCTAAAAATATGATCATCACAATAGATAGCATTTAGTCGATTAGGTGCCAAACAATTTTTCATAACATTGATGACTTCTGATTCTGAATTACTTGATATTTGTACCGTTCTTCTTTGTTTGTTTCTGAAAAGCGTTTAAAGTGAAGTTGAAGGTGGCCTGTTAGATTGTTTTAAGATTAATTGCAAGAAGAACTCGTTTAGGGGTTTTTCAGAAATGGGTATCCCATCATTCATGTCTTCTTCCGCAGAATGGACAGTTGCTCTGGTAGATGATGGCACGGATTCTTCTTGGGGACTCGTTTGCTCTGTGGCGTTTATTTCTGTGTTGAGCGGATTAAGTAATTTGATTCGGCTCAAAGCATCGGCGTTGCTATTTAATGTCCCTTTTTTGTAAACAACTTCGTAGTCATATTCTTCTAGCTTAAGCCTCCATCGGATCAATCTCGAATTTGGATCTTTTAAACTAATTATCCAAGTAAGAGGCTTGTGGTTGGTAACTATTTTGAATCTCCTTCCAAACAAATAAGGACGGAAATATTTAGTTGCCCATATAATCGCCAACAGTTCTTTTTCGATGGTGGAATAGTTGATTTCACTATTGCTTAGTGTTCTACTTGCGTAGCTTATGGGCTTATCACTACCAATAGGTCCTTGAGAAAGTATGGCCCCAATAACGTAGTTGCTAGCGTCTGTAGTAAGCACGAAGGGTTTTGAAAAATCAGGGTATTGGAGGATTGGATCATTGGTTAACAAATCTTTAAAGAGATTAAAAGTTTTAACATATGTTTCGTCTAGTGTGATTTGTTTTCCTTTTTTGAGACTGTGAGAGGTTTAGTTAGCTTGGCGAAATCTTTAATAAACTTACGATAATAGCCTAGCAGGCCTAAAAAGGACTTGATTTCTTTTTGTGACCGGGGAATAGGAAATTCTCTTATAGCTTCTGTTTTTTCTGGATTGGGTTTGACTCCTTCTGTAGTTACGACATGCCCTAGAAATGCGACTTCCTTATGTAAAAATTCTGATTTATCAGGTTGAATTTTGAAATTGGCTTCTCTTAATTTTGCAAAGACTTTGCGAAGGTTTTCGGTATGCTCTTGGAGCGAGGTGGAGAATACGATAATGTCATCTAGGTAGACGAGACAAACCTTACCTTGAAGTTCTTTAAGGACATTGTCCATAACCGTTTGAAAGGTGGCCGGGGCATTTTTAAGCCCGAAAGGCATTCGAACATATTCAAAGTGTCCTCCATCCACGGTAAAAGCCGTCTTTTGAACATCTTTCGGATCCATCTCAATTTGGTGAAAGCCGTTCGCAAGATCCAGTGTGGAAAAATACATACACTTCCCTAATTTATCCAGGATCTCATTAATGTTAGGAAGGGGATATTTGTCACTTATTGTCTTTTCGTTTAGTTTTCTATAATCGATCACCAGTCGCCACTTTTGTTTACCGCTAGCATCAAGTTTCTTTGGAACTATCCAAACTGGAGAGCTCCAAGGAGAGTAACTTGGATGGATTATTCCTTGTTCAAGCATACTGGTGATTTGCTGTCGTACTTCATCTTTATGGATGTAATGCCCGGTCTATACGCTACGTTTTGTACAACGTTTTATCTGCACAGTCTTAAACGTTGCAGATAAAACGTTGCGTGTGGATAGGAAAACTGTGCAATTTTGAGAACTGCACGGAGACGGTACAGTTGCAGCGATAACTGAGTTGGTTAGGCATAGTTATCCGTGAATTGTGCCAACAAGTCGTTACGTGTGGACGATTAGCTACGTTTTTTTATTCATTTTTAGTATATGGCAAACCTTCGACAATGTTCACGGGAGCTACTGACTGAGTTTATTGCCTTGTACGAAATTATTTTACACATACAAGTATTTTCTTTTGTGATATATGGTTACACTAATTCCAATAAATGAATGTATGTGTCTATGTCCATTCTCAAGTAGTTCCGCCATTCATTAGGTTCATCACTTAATTCACGCAGTAATTTAATGTGAGAAAAGTGCTGTCTTTTTAGAAGCCATTTCCTCGACCACTGTGAACGCCGGGTTCTTTGGAGATGTTCTATTTGCTTCTTTTTCTTCACGAGACAACATGCAAAAATTGACCGGAGTAGTACTTTCTCCATGGTGACGCCACTAAAACTGCGCTAAAATAAATACAGATTTGCATCATCTGGACGCTCTTTATTTTTGCAACGTTTTGACTGCGCAGATAAAACGTTGTGCAAAACCTAGCGTCTGGACCGGGCTTTAGGGTAGCGGTACGATTTTGTATAGATAGGCAAATCATCTATAGTTTTTATCTGATGTTTTATTTCATTTGTAAAGGACAATTTATCACCCTCCTTGAAGAATACGTCTTCGTATTCTCTACAAATCTTTAAAAGAGCTTTCTTCTCTTCAGAGTTTAAGTGGTTGACTCGTAAAGAATCTATTACACTCTTGGTGTTGAAGTTTTCTTGGTATTGGTAGTGTATGTTAAAGTTATTGATCTCAGTATAGATTTCATCTGAGAATTTTTCAACTTTTAAGGGTTGATCTAAATAGAAGCATTTCTCAATATTGGACTGGTTTATCACTTCTGCCCAACTATACCAATCCTGGGCTGAGTATACTCCTTCTGGAATATAAAGTTTGCGTTCAATTTCCGTTGTTTTAATATAGATATCTCCATTTTGAATATCAACTGGGATTTTGGCAATAATTTTAGAATAAGGTTGAATCACATATTTCCCGGAGGTGAAATTAGGTTTAAAATGTAGGGGGATTACTGCGTTTTTTGTAGTAAGGACCTTTTTTACTAGATCTACCTTAACTCCAATTGAGTAGCCCGTCAAAGTATCCGTGGAATTTAAATGCTAGAAATCTTGTTAGTCCAGGTGTTTTGAATTCACTAAAGTTTGGGAGGACTACCTCCTTGTTAAGGGTTAGGTTTTCTTTCTACAATATCGTCAGGGTGGATAAACTCCGGGTTTAAAAATGATGAAGAGGAACCAGTGTCAACGAGGAATTTTAAAGGTCGACCGAAGGGCGAAGATATATTTATGTAAGGGAGAATGAATCCATGCTTGTTTACATCTAGGTATCCGGCTGACTTTTCAAGGCAGTTTGTCGAAACTTTTCGTCGATTTCATGTTCCACTACTTGAGGATATTCAATATTATTTTGTTGATTGTTGTCATAGTTATCAGAAATATATTCATTATCATTTTGATGCAGATTATAGTAATTGTCAAGATTCAAAACATGTGGAGGGTCTGGATAGGGACTTAAAACATTGTAGTCATGAGTATTCTCATCAGTGTTATCATTTTCACTTAAATGGAACAATTCTTTACTAACAAAGTTAGGTGGACCAGTGGACCTGAAAAAGTTATTAGAATTTGGGCGAATTTGTGTATTAGGTTTGAGATGACAAGATGAGGTGTCCATTGGTTCAGGTTAAGCTTTATTTTGCTGTTGGGGTTGACCGAAATACGGAGTTTGTTGTAAATTGGTTTTAAATGGCTGGGATCCAAAGGGTACATTAGTTTGTTGTCGTTGAAAATTAAATGGTCTCATATTTTGTTGAAAAGGATAATTTTGTGAACTGAATTGTCGTCGGGGGTTATAAGATGAACTAAATGTTTGTCGTGGTGTGTTGAAAATTGGTTGAGAAAATCCAAAAGGCAAGTTATTTTGTTGGGGATAAGAGAAAAGTTTCTGAGGGTTGTTATTGTTTTGTGTTGGCAATCGACTACTTAAGCCACTTTGTGGGAAACTTAATGGTTTTCCTTTTAGCAATTGTGAAAATGGATTATTATTTTCACTGTTTGAGTAGAAAATATTTTGCTCCTTGATGCAGAAGGAGAATGCTTCCGCTAAGGTTTGTGGTTTCATTGCCTGAATCGTTGAGCCCAGAGGCTCCCTGATGCCTGATAGAAAGGCATTAAGACACATTTCCAAGAATAGAACCCTTTTCGCACTGATCACACAAGCATATTTTTCGTGGATGCTTACATGATTTGTTAAACTCGCGAATATTTCAATTATTTCACTATAGAATTTTTCGATGGTTTCCGTCGTCTGTTTCATTTTATGAAGGTCCCGTATAAGTGACGTCTCGTTGCGTTTGTCAGCGTAATGTAATATGAGATGCTCCTTAATTGTACTCCAATTAAGAGGTGTCCCATACATATTCAAAACCTCGTTGGCCGGTCCAACGATTTTATTTCTAATCGCCCGCAAAAGTAATTGGCCATAGCTTGTACCGTTCGTAAAAGCTATCAACCCGAGTATTTCGTCGACATTGTCAAGAAAGTCGTATAAAAGTCGAGGATTCCCGTTGAATTTCGGGAGATCCTTTATCGCATCCGGGATTCGGAGCGAGTTGAATATGTCCACGGATGTCACGTTAACTTCAGTACCGGTACCACTCGATGTCATACTGTCTGAAATTTTTTCTTCACTTATTGAATTTAAAACACCACTTGAATCACTCGCGATCACTTTGTTATTAATTTCATAAAATTTTAAAAATCACTTGCTTAACCTATTTCTAATGTTGTCGAATTCTGGGTAAGGTTTTTTCGTTGGGGAAGATTTCTTATAGAGGGGCATGTAAAAGGAATGATAATATTCAATTTTTATTTAATATGTACTCACATGCAAACCATGGAAGTTCGGTTCATGGCTGATGAATTGTGTTTCGGCTGTCTGGAACTTCCTTTCCACTAATCTGGTGGAATTCGATTTTATTTTCCGCTTATCCGGCGATATAGGGCACTTCGCACTTAGTGGATTTGATCTTTCCGTTTTCTATATCCCGCCGTGACAATAACCCGTTGGCACTTCACGGAATAATTTACTTCACGACCAATTCACTTGTCGATTTGTTACTTCGAGAACTTTTCACTTCCCCCGTGACAATAAACCGTTGGCACTTTACGGAGTAATTTCTCAATTGCCGAGTTCACTTCACCGCCTATAAGACTGCGCCAGTTATAGTTATGGACTCCGGAATGATAAAAAATAACAAACAATTTCAACGTTACAAAGTTTTATTCGATCGCACGATTAGAATGGAATTACAAACTGAGCTTTTCTTCACATGTCTCGATTGAATTTATGGCCAAAGAATGTTTACATTGCATTTTTGTGAATTTGGAAAAATTGAATTTGAAATTGATGAGTTGATTGCTCGTGGCGGATGTCTCAGGTAACATCAAGGCCAATGGTGAAATATTGATGTCAGCGTCAGCGTTGAATGAATATTGATGTCAGCGTCAGCGTCAGCGTTGAATGGTCGTTTTTGGGTCATGTATAGGGTCGTTGATCGTAACACGCGCAAGGCAAGCCACTTTGTTGCAGATCTGATTGAGTTGGATCAGATTTCAGTCTGGATCGTAAAGTAAATAGATTTCGAGCTATTTGCTGAGTTTTTTTTCTTAACAGCAGTTCAAATGCAATTGCTTTGATTGCATTTGAACTGCATTGGTCGATGCTCGGGCGATGACCAGTCATTGCTTGATATGGATGTTATGTATTGTTATGGGAGCTGGCGACAACGGTATGATCAGCTGGGAAAACTGAGCTGGATGGGTATGCGCGAGTTTGGTTTTGGCTCGAGAAACTAGATTTTGGCTCTTGGGCAGTGTGGATGAAAAATTGAACAGGAGGTGGGAGTCGGAACGTTTTGCCGAGCGGTACAGCAATTTTCGGTGTGCTTTCCTTGAATTTTTTTTTTTGCGGAATGATGGAGTTAGCGACAGAGATTTGAAAAATAGAAAGTTGTTTAGTCTAAAGGTAGAACTATAATGCAATTAAGTGAACTTAAGGGAGCGCTGAAACTGAACGAAAATTCACTCAATTGAAGTCGATCGGTTAATTTGCCCATAATAGAATTAAGTGAAGGTTCATGAAGCTGCCGTCAGAGTGGCGAATATGAATTTGAATTTGGAGGCATATGAGATGAACTGATGTGAGCGTTTACGCAATATATTCGAATAGATTTTTGCTGCAATTGAAATATAGTTGTCTTCATAGCCTGCTAGCTCTGTTGCAAGAAATCGTAGAAAATTGTAGCTGAGCTGAACCTCAGCACTTTGCTGTAGATTATTAGATCTATAAAGATGGGCTTGGTGCAGGCTCTTAATTTGTGCTTTTATTCAAATAAGTGTACGAAAGAAATGTTTTTTGAGCAATATTGGTATGCGACCGGAATATATTTAATCAATAAGGTCTTTATTGCTGAAGTTTAATATTCAATAGTGGACAGCTGAAGCATGGTGTGTGGTTATTCTTTGAATGAAAAAAGCTGTGAGACGGCATTTTAAGTAGTTTAAGTACTTGTATTTTTAAAAGTAAGTAATTTAAAGATACAAGTAAATAAACTACTATATAATTTATTATTTCGTATGTTGTTCAACGCGTTTTCTCTTTGAAATTATGTTTGAAACTCATTATTCCTACCTGTTGTAAAAATGGCATTTAAGTGATCGACGAAAAAAATGAGCGCGTTAAAAAATGAGTTTGCACGAAATGTCATTGTAATTGGGCATTTAAGCGGTGTTTTTATATACAAAGCTATACGTGAACGTAGGGGATCCTGGCAAAGGCTACATGTTGTGGGTATCAATTTGAAAGAAGTGGGCGCGAAACAATTATCTATCAGCAGAGTCGGAGTTTCACATAAAGTTGTAAAAGCAATGATGTGAGAATGATCTATTGGGAATTTCAATAAACACAATCGCCGTTAAACTAATTAATATCAAAGTGGGCGTAAAACAATTATCTATCAGCAGGTGCAGTGATAGAACAGTGCTTTATAGTGCGGGGATTAATTGAAATCTGTTTTGATATTGTCGGAGTTTCATATAAAGCTATAAAAATCAATGTTACATCGAAGTGGTCGTGCCAATGAAAAAATTCATGGGAAGAAGCAATTCTAACTGGAATACACGCTTTTTTCGAATTATTTTATACAAAACCATTGGATAACAGGTGGAATAAACTGAGAAAGCAGAGAGTGTTATTGTTAAGTAGTTCAACTGTTTAATTATTGAACTAATTTAAATTTCTGAACTTAAATTTAAGTTAAGTTTTTTATTCAACCTTAATCATATCAAAAGTTTACAGTGTTCCAGCTTCAGTACCGTGGTTTGAATATCACTGGTAAGTGAACAATTTTGTTCAAATTTTCTTTGATTTAGCTTAACTCTAATATAAACTGAAATCGGTGCGTTTTTTAATCAATGCCTGTTTATTTATAATATACAAGTGATAGTCATTGACAAATGTCCACATCGTGTACCTTCGCTCCGCTTTTCTTTTCGCTCTATTTAAATATTTCCGTCATTTCAATATTCTATCACCAAGAATAAGGTGATCCCTTCAATCAAGATTCTTTGAATTTTCAAATCCGATCGATCGTGGGGCTTTATTAATCCATGTTTGTAGTGTAAATACTTGCCAGCCTCTTGTCGTAGTGCTACCAATATTTTACATTTGCTTATAAAAGTACTACCACGCTCACATTGTCGTGCATGTTTTTCAAATATTTTAAATATATTTTACTGAACTTTTTTACATATTCTTCGATTATGCCGCCTTGTTCGGCCAATGCTTTTTGCGACAAAGAAAAAGAAAGTCAAGCGCATCAGAACCGTTAGAAAACTGATTTTCGAAGAAATTATCTTTGAGGGATTTCAAAATGCGTGAAGAAGTTATACACTTCTTTGTAGTATCATATCATCGATTTCTTACTCAAAGGAGCACATATCATTTTCTGACAGCATTTCCTATAACACAAATGATGAAAATGTTCAGTGCTGGCAACATTTAGCCAACACAGCAGCAATGAATCTACCATTACTTGCTCGTGCTTAATCAACCTATCCTTTGAATTTCGTTTCGTCCAAAGATGTCGATTAAAATATGTATGAGGTTGCCATCCAAAAAAATTTCAAAACTCGGAAAATTTAAATATCGGTTGATTGTTATATTGTTAATGCTTTGCTTATGAATACAACATGGAAGCATCTGTTGGTGCGATTTTTAAGAAATTGTCTGGTGCTGGCAATCATGTGCTAACACCATAGCTGCTTCACGTTGTTTTAAACCCACTCTTTGAATTTCGTTTCGATTGAATGGCTGCGCTGTAAGTTATAGGAGTGAATAGAATCTAAGGGTTACCAACGTCCAAACTTATTCAATTTTTGAAACGTAAATATTTGTTGTTAATTATCATTTCAGGATCATTCCCATTTGGAAATTTTATGACAACATCGCTCGATAGAGAAATGTCAATAAATTACGAAATTTAGCATAGCTGGCAGCCCTTTCACCATTTTTCAACGAAATTCGGACAGAATTAGAAAAATAATAAGATCCACTTATGATATGAATTTTGTTTTAGTTTCTTTTCTGCATCGGAAGCTATAGGGAAAAAACCTTTATTTTCCTGAGCAAATTTACTATATTTAGGAGACAAAAATTGTCATAGCTGGCGTTCCTATTCTTATTTTTCAACCAAATTTCTATGAAATTTATTCTATAGTAAGTTTCACCTACTACGTGAATTTTTTAAAATCTGGTGGCTAAATCTGAAGCTATAGGCCAAAAACCAGTTTTTTTCTCAGCGATTTTTCCAAATGGCACCACTGCTACAGTGTTGCTTGTATTTCAAAATTATTTCTTTCAGATTTGGTCCTTGCTAATACAAACATGTCCTGTAAATTTCATATTAATCGCATTATCCGGTCGTCAGTTCTCGTGAACAGAAGTTTTGAGTGCTGAAAATAGAAGTTATTTGGTGATGGGTTGCCGTTCTTGTGAAAATCGAAATTTTATAAATTTCAATTCGACATGATGTACAAAGACTAAAATTTATCAATTATTTGAAGTTTTTATCAAAAATCAAAAATTTCTGAGGAGGGTCAATGATTTGAAGGATTTTTTTTCCAGGAACCTGCCGTAGCTACAGGATTACCCAAACTAACTTGGAAATCTATGTATGTTAAATTTTAGTTAACGTCAATACGCTCTGGAAATTTCACGGTGATCTAATGTTTTTGTCAGAAGTAATGACAAATCAAAATTTGAAAAAAAAAATCCTTGTCTACTTTTAGGCACGCTGCACCCACACACGACTCAAAATTTCCAATTCTTTATCATAAATAAGCTAAGAACATAATAGATTTTCATTCCCATTACTTTTCTTTAACAAAAATCTACGCTATTTGGAAATATAGGAGTACCTCAAAGGTCACTAAAACGCTCGCCGCCGCCAAAAAGTTTAAAATATTTGAATCTTAGCAAATTATGGACTTACGTGTTATATACATCTTCGTGCTTCGAAAATTTCAGCTCAATCGGATCGGCCACTCCAGAGATTATCTCTCCTTATCATTTTGCTGACATATTTATATATATACATATATATATATATATATATATATATATATATATATATATATATATATATATATATATATATATATATATATATATATATATATATATATATTTATATATATATATATATATATATATATATATGGGGCATTTCACGTGAAGCGGACAACGAAAAAAAGTCGAGGTTCCGGATTTCGTTCATATTATGCATAATGGTACTTCTAGAGGATATGAACGTGGATGCACAATTATTTTCTTCTATGAGGTTCAGTTACCGAGTTATGGGCTTCTGAAGAATTGAAGAAGCTCATGAACGGTTTTTTTGGAAGCCGATTTTGAGATTGAAAAAAATATATTAAAAACATTAAACATATTGATTGGTATAGAAAATCAACTGTTCTTTTTATTACTAATGTTCGAAGAAGAACATTAGTATTAAAATCACTTTGGCCAAAAATTCATATTTCTATATATATATATATATATATATATATATATATATATATATATATATATATATATATATATATATATATATATATATATCTCATCAAAAAATTTCAGTGAAAAAATCTCAGGAACGTGCCATCTGATTGAGCTGAAATTTTCAGGACACATTGGTGTATATGCAGAATAGTGCCAGGTTTCACAAAAAGTTAATAATCTTTAACCCTTTGGCGCCGGCGGCCATTTTAGTGATATTTTTAATATACCTATTATTCCGTACACAAATAAGTTTTGCAAAAATAAAGTTGACGAAATAAATTCTGGACGTGTTTTACCTGTGAATCGGGTAATGTTTTGGAATTTTTTAACCCCATGTGTGCGCTGGGTGCCTAAAAACAGAACCGGAAAACTTGAAAATTTTTAAATTGCGATAAATTTTGACAGAGTTATTCAATCATTACGAAATTTTTAGAACATATTGGTATTATTTAGTTGTAAACTTGTGTAGCTTTTGATGAGCGTGCTGGCAACCCTGTAGCTAGGGCAGGTACTGAGAGTGAAAACTTTCAAATCATCGTCTCTCTTGAAAAACTGCCGTTTCTTCAAAAACAAGCCACTCATATGTAATACTTGTGCTTTGTTTACATAAACAAAAAAAAAATTTGATATGGTATAACGGGCACGCCTGGTAACCCTTGCCCAATTTGCCTATATTTTTAGCATCAAAAACTTCTGTTCACGGAAACTCACGATCCAATAAGCAGAATTAATTGAAATTTGCAGAATGTATTGGTCCTATATAGGACCAGATTTGGTAGAAGTGATTTTGAAATGCGAGTGATTCTGTGCCAGTGGTGCCATCTTGAAAAATCACTAAAAAAGATAACTGCTTTTAGCCCTATAAATTCTGATTGAATCGTTCGATTTTGACGAAATTCACACAGTAGCTGGATCTTGCTTTAAACCACGTTTGGTAGAAATAAAGTCGAAAAATTCGGTTGGAGCTGCCAGCTATGATAATTTTGGTGTCTTAAATTTGAAAAAATAAAAATTTGGAAGTGAAAACATTCAAATCATCGAATATCCTAAAAATGTCCGTTTCGTACAATAAAACCAATCTGTATACAAATCTTATGCTTTATCTACACGTTCAAAGTAAAACTTTGGAAATTTCATGTCGGACAAGAACGGTAACCCTTTCCCAGTCAACCTATATTTTTAGTATCAAAAACTTCTGTTCACGGGAACTCACGAATCAATAATCAGATACCATTGAAATTTACAGAATGCATTGGACTTAAGTAGGACCAGGTCTCATAGAAGCGATTTTGAATTGTGGGCAACTCTGTGCCAGTGGTGCCATCTTGAAAAATTACAAAGAAAAAAAACTGCTTTTTGCCCTATGAAATTTGAATAAGTAACCAAATTTTCATGAAATTGGCACAGTAGCTGAACCTTACTCCAAACTCTGTTTGATAGAAATTTGGTTGAAAAATTCGATTGGTGCTGCCAGCTATGGTAATTTTTGTGTCTTTGGATTTGAAAATTCGCTCAGGAAAATAAAACTTTTTGCCCTATAACTTCCAGTGCAGTCATGAAATCAATACGAATTTCATACAATTAATGGAACCTACTATAAGCATTATTCAGGCCAAATTTGGTTGAAAAGCCACGATGGGGTTGCCAGCTATTGTTGGTTTTGTGTTTGTTTGCAATATCTTTATTAAGCGGTTTTATCGTAGAATTTTCAATTGGTAATGATATTGTAGTGACAATAAACAGCAAATAATTAGCTTTCCATTATTTGAAAAAACTCGCTGCAGGTAATCCCAAATTTCTTTATACTCCTATAACTTCGAATGTAATATAACAATGTGAAGCAGATGTGATATATTTTTGGCTTTGATACTGGCGAAAGGTTGCCAGCACGAGTCGGTTGTGCTACTTTTGTATCAATAAATGCTAACAGTTAGTATTCATGCCGGAAACATTTACAATGAAAATAAATAACCGATGTTTCAATTCCTAAAGTTCTGCAAATTTTTCGGATCGCAGCCCCAAACACCAACTTTAGTTACAGTGCTGCAGGCACTGAGCATTTTCTTCATTGATGTTATATGAGATGCTGCTTTCGAAATTTTGTGAAAAAAGCAACTGATAATGATTATAATTAACCCGTGTTTTGCTCTCATAAACGTTGAAATTCATGCCAGTGGTAATATTTGAAACCTTCCACCATATGAGTTATATTGCATTCTTGAGACCAAAGTAGAACGTAGCATTTGAAACAGTTTGGCCGTAATAAGTAGCTCATGTGGTGGATTATGCACTCAAATCCTGCACGATTCTTCTACTGTTCTTCGAACATTAGTGTTTCTAGTGGTTCAGGTGCGCTAGAGTTTTTTACTAATGTTCGAAGAAGAACATTAGTATTAAAATCACTTTGGCCAAAAATTCATATTTCTATATGTATATATATATATATATATCATCAAAAAATTTCAGTGAAAAAATCTCAGGAACGCGCCATCCGATTGAACTAAAATTTTTAGGACACATTGATGTATATGCAGAATAGTGCCAGGTCTCAGAAAAAGTTAAAAATCTTTAACCCTTTGGCGCCGGCGGCCATTTTAGTGATATTTTTAATATACCTATTATTCCGTACACAAATAAGTTTTGCAAAAATAAAGTTAACAAAATAAATTTCGAACGTGTTTTACATGTGAATCGGATAACGTTTTGGAATTTTTTAACCCCATGTATGCGCTGGGTGCCTAAAAAGAGAACGGGAAAAATTGAAAATTTTTAAATTGCGATAAATTTTGACAGAGCTATAAAATCATTACCAAATTTTCAGAACATATTGGTATTATTTAGTTGTAAACTTGTGTAGCTTTTGATGAGCGTGCTGGCAACCCTGAAGCTAGGGCAAGCACTGAAAGTGAAAACCTCCAAATTATCGTCTCTCTTGAAAAAATGCCGTTTCTTCACAAAGAAGCCACTCATATGTAAATTTCGTGCTTTTTGTACATAGACCGAAAAAAAAATTTGATATGGTATAACGGGCACGCCTGGTAACCCTTGCCCAATTTACCTATATTTTTAGCATCAAAAAGTTCTGTTCACGGAAACTCACGATCCGATGAGCAGAATTAATTGAAATTTGCAGACTGTATTGGACTTAAATAGGACCAAGTCTGATAGAAGTAATTTTGAAATGCGGGCGATTCTGTGCCAGTGGTGCCATCTTGAAAAATCACTAAAAAAGGTAACTGCTTTTAGCCCTATAAATTCTGATTGAATCGTTCGATTTTGACGAAATTCACACAGTAGCTGGATCTTATTTTAAACCACGTTTGGTAGAAATTAAGTCGAAAAACTCGGTTGGAGCTGCCAGCTATGATAATTTTGGTGTCTTAAATTTGAAAAAATAAAAATTTGGAAGTGAAAATCCTAAAAATCCTAAAATCCTAGAATCCTAGAATCCTAAAAATGTCCGTTTCGTACAATAAAACCAATCTGTATACAAATTTTATGCTTTATCTACACGTTCAAAGTAAAACTTTGGAAATTTCATGTCGGACAAGAACGGTAACCCTTTCCCAGTCAACCTATATTTTTAGTATCAAAAACTTCTGTTCACGGGAACTCACGAATCAATAATCAGATACCATTGAAATTTACAGAATGCATTGGACTTAAGTAGGACCAGGTCTGATAGAAGCGATTTTGAATTGTGGGCAACTCTTTGCCAGTGGTGCCATCTTGAAAAATTACAAAGAAAAAAACTGCTTTTTGCCCTATGAAATTTGAATAAGTAACCAAATTTTCATGAAATTGACACAGTAGCTGAACCTTACTCCAAACTCTGTTTGATAGAAATTTGGTTGAAAAATTCGATTGGTGCTGCCAGCTATGGTAATTTTTGTGTCTTTGGATTTGAAAATTCGCTCAGGAAAATAAAACTTTTTGCCCTATAACTTCCAGTGCAGTCATGAAATCAATACGAATTTCATACAATTAATGGAACCTACTATAAGCATTATTCAGGCCAAATTTGGTTGAAAAGCTACGATGGGGTTGCCAGCTATTGTTGGTTTTGTGTTTGTTTGCAATATCTTTATTAAGCGGTTTTATCGTAGAATTTTCAATTGGTAATGATATTGTAGTGACAATAAACAGCAAATAATTAGCTTTCCATTATTTGAAAAAACTCGCTGCAGGTAATCCCAAATTTCTTTATACTCCTATAACTTCGAATGTAATATAACAATGTGAAGCAGATGTGATATATTTTTGGCTTTGATACTGGCGAAAGGTTGCCAGCACGAGTCGGTTGTGCTACTTTTGTATCAATAAATGCTAACAGTTAGTATTCATGCCGGAAACATTTACAATGAAAATAAATAACCGATGTTTCAATTCCTAAAGTTCTGCAAATTTTTCGGATCGCAGCCCCAAACACCAACTTCAGTTACAGTGCTGCAGGCACTGAGCATTTTCTTCATTGATGTTATATGAGATGCTGCTTTCGAAATTTTGTGAAAAAAGCAACTGATAATGATTATAATTAACCCGTGTTTTGCTCTCATAAACGTTGAAATTCATGCCAGTGGTAATATCTGAAACCTTCCACCATATGAGTTATATTGCATTCTTGAGACCAAAGTAGAACGTAGCATTTGAAACAGTTTGGCCGTAATAAGTAGCTCATGTGGTGGATTATGCACTCAAATCCTGCACGATTCTTCTACTGTTCTTCGAACATTAGTGTTTCTAGCGGTTCAGGTGCGCTAGAGTTTTTTACTAATGTTCGAAGAAGAACATTAGTATTAAAATCACTTTGGCCAAAAATTCATATTTCTATATGTATATATATATATATATATCATCAAAAAATTTCAGTGAAAAAATCTCAGGAACGCGCCATCCGATTGAACTAAAATTTTTAGGACACATTGATGTATATGCAGAATAGTGCCAGGTCTCAGAAAAAGTTAAAAATCTTTAACCCTTTGGCGCCGGCGGCCATTTTAGTGATATTTTGAATATACCTATTATTCCGTACACAAATAAGTTTTGCAAAAATAAAGTTAACAAAATAAATTTCGAACGTGTTTTACATGTGAATCGGATAACGTTTTGGAATTTTTTAACCCCATGTATGCGCTGGGTGCCTAAAAAGAGAACGGGAAAAATTGAAAATTTTTAAATTGCGATAAATTTTGACAGAGCTATAAAATCATTACCAAATTTTCAGAACATATTGGTATTATTTAGTTGTAAACTTGTGTAGCTTTTGATGAGCGTGCTGGCAACCCTGAAGCTAGGGCAAGCACTGAAAGTGAAAACCTCCAAATTATCGTCTCTCTTGAAAAAATGCCGTTTCTTCACAAAGAAGCCACTCATATGTAAATTTCGTGCTTTTTGTACATCGACCGAAAAAAAAATTTGATATGTTATAACGGGCACGCCTGGTAACCCTTGCCCAATTTACCTATATTTTTAGCATCAAAAAGTTCTGTTCACGGAAACTCACGATCCGATGAGCAGAATTAATTGAAATTTGCAGACTGTATTGGACTTAAATAGGACCAAGTCTGATAGAAGTAATTTTGAAATGCGGGCGATTCTGTGCCAGTGGTGCCATCTTGAAAAATCACTAAAAAAGGTAACTGCTTTTAGCCCTATAAATTCTGATTGAATCGTTCGATTTTGACGAAATTCACACAGTAGCTGGATCTTATTTTAAACCACGTTTGGTAGAAATTAAGTCGAAAAACTCGGTTGGAGCTGCCAGCTATGATAATTTTGGTGTCTTAAATTTGAAAAAATAAAAATTTGGAAGTGAAAATCCTAAAAATCCTAAAATCCTAGAATCCTAGAATCCTAAAAATGTCCGTTTCGTACAATAAAACCAATCTGTATACAAATTTTATGCTTTATCTACACGTTCAAAGTAAAACTTTGGAAATTTCATGTCGGACAAGAACGGTAACCCTTTCCCAGTCAACCTATATTTTTAGTATCAAAAACTTCTGTTCACGGGAACTCACGAATCAATAATCAGATACCATTGAAATTTACAGAATGCATTGGACTTAAGTAGGACCAGGTCTGATAGAAGCGATTTTGAATTGTGGGCAACTCTGTGCCAGTGGTGCCATCTTGAAAAATTACAAAGAAAAAAACTGCTTTTTGCCCTATGAAATTTGAATAAGTAACCAAATTTTCATGAAATTGACACAGTAGCTGAAACTTACTCCAAGCTCTGTTTGATAGAAATTTGGTTGAAAAATTCGATTGGTGCTGCCAGCTATGGTAATTTTTGTGTCTTTGGATTTGAAAATTCGCTCAGGAAAATAAAACTTTTTGCCCTATAACTTCCAGTGCAGTCATGAAATCAATACGAATTTCATACAATTAATGGAACCTATTATAAATATATATATAACAAATTTGGTTGAAAAGCCACAATAGGGTTGCCAGCTATTGTTGGTTTTGTGTTTGTTTGCAATATCTTTATTAAGCGGTTTTATCGTAGAATTTTCAATTGGTAATGATATTGTAGTGACAATAAACAGCAAATAATTAGCTTTCCATTATTTGAAAAAACTCGCTGCAGGTAATCCCAAATTTCTTTATACTCCTATAACTTCGAATGTAATATAACAATGTGAAGCAGATGTGATATATTTTTGGCTTTGATACTGGCGAAAGGTTGCCAGCACGAGTCGGTTGTGCTACTTTTGTATCAATAAATGCTAACAGTTAGTATTCATACCGGAAACATTTACAATGAAAATAAATAACCGATGTTTCAATTCCTAAAGTTCTGCAAATTTTTCGGATCGCAGCCCCAAACACCAACTTCAGTTACAGTGCTGCAGGCACTGAGCATTTTCTTCATTGATGTTATATGAGATGCTGCTTTCGAAATTTTGTGAAAAAAGCAACTGATAATGATTATAATTAACCCGTGTTTTGCTCTCATAAACGTTGAAATTCATGCCAGTGGTAATATCTGAAACCTTCCACCATATGAGTTATATTGCATTCTTGAGACCAAAGTAGAACGTAGCATTTGAAACAGTTTGGCCGTAATAAGTAGCTCATGTGGTGGATTATGCACTCAAATCCTGCACGATTCTTCTACTGTTCTTCGAACATTAGTGTTTCTAGCGGTTCAGGTGCGCTAGAGTTTTTTACTAATGTTCGAAGAAGAACATTAGTATTAAAATCACTTTGGCCAAAAATTCATATTTCTATATGTATATATATATATATATATCATCAAAAAATTTCAGTGAAAAAATTTCAGGAACGCGCCATCCGATTGAACTAAAATTTTTAGGACACATTGATGTATATGCAGAATAGTGCCAGGTCTCAGAAAAAGTTAAAAATCTTTAACCCTTTGGCGCCGGCGGCCATTTTAGTGATATTTTTAATATACCTATTATTCCGTACACAAATAAGTTTTGCAAAAATAAAGTTAACAAAATAAATTTCGAACGTGTTTTACATGTGAATCGGATAACGTTTTGGAATTTTTTAACCCCATGTATGCGCTGGGTGCCTAAAAAGAGAACGGGCAAAATTGAAAATTTTTAAATTGCGATAAATTTTGACAGAGCTATAAAATCATTACCAAATTTTCAGAACATATTGGTATTATTTAGTTGTAAACTTGTGTAGCTTTTGATGAGCGTGCTGGCAACCCTGAAGCTAGGGCAAGCACTGAAAGTGAAAACCTCCAAATTATCGTCTCTCTTGAAAAAATGCCGTTTCTTCACAAAAAAGCCACTCATATGTAAATTTCGTGCTTTTTTTACATAGACCGAAAAAAAAATTTGATATGGTATAACGGGCACGCCTGGTAACCCTTGCCCAATTTACCTATATTTTTAGCATCAAAAAGTTCTGTTCACGGAAACTCACGATCCGATGAGCAGAATTAATTGAAATTTGCAGACTGTATTGGACTTAAATAGGACCAAGTCTGATAGAAGTAATTTTGAAATGCGGGCGATTCTGTGCCAGTGGTGCCATCTTGAAAAATCACTAAAAAAGGTAACTGCTTTTAGCCCTATAAATTCTGATTGAATCGTTCGATTTTGACGAAATTCACACAGTAGCTGGATCTTATTTTAAACCACGTTTGGTAGAAATTAAGTCAAAAAACTCGGTTGGAGCTGCCAGCTATGATAATTTTGGTGTCTTAAATTTGAAAAAATAAAAATTTGGAAGTGAAAACATTCAAATCATCGAATATCCTAAAAATGTCCGTTTCTCACAACAAAACCAATCTGTATACAAATCTTATGCTCTATCTACACATTCAAAGTAAAACTTTGGAAATTTCATGTCGGACAAGAACGGTAACCCTTTCCCAGTTAACCTATAATTTTAGCATCAAAAACTTATGTTCACGGGAATTCACGAACCAATAATCAGATACAGCTGAAATTTACAGAATGCATTGGACTTAAGTAGGACCAGGTCTGATAGAAGCGATTTGGAATTGTGGGCAACTCTGTGCCAGTGGTGCCATCTTGAAAAATTACAAAGAAAAAAAAACTGCTTTTTGCCCTATGAAATGTGAATTAGTAACCAGATTTTCATGAAATTGACACAATAGCTGCACCTTACTCTAAGCTCTGTTTGATAGAAATTTGGTTGAAAAATTCGATTGGTGCTGCCAGCTATGGTAATTTTTGTGTCTTTGGATTTGAAAATTCTCTCAGGAAAATAAAACTTTTGGCCCTATAACTTCCAGTGCAGTCATGAAATCAATACGAATTTCATACAATTAATGGAACCTATTATAAATATATATATAACAAATTTGGTTGAAAAGCCACAATAGGGTTGCCAGCTATTGTTGGTTTTGTGTTTGTTTGCAATATCTTTATTAAGCGGTTTTATCGTAGGATTTTCAATTGGTAATGATATTGTAGTGACAATAAACAGAAAATATTAAGCTTTCGATTATTTGAAAAAATTCGCTGCAGGTAACCCTAAACTTCTTTATACTCCTATAACTTCGAATGTAATATAACAACGTGAAGCAGATGTGATATATTCTTGGCTTTGATACTGGCGAAAGGTTGCCAGCACGAGTCGGTTGTACTACTTTTGTATCATTAAATGCTTACAGTTAGTATTCATACCGGAAACATTTACAATGAAAATAAATAACCGATGTTTCAATTCCCAAAGTTCTGCAAATTTTTCGGATCGGAGCCCCAAACACCAACTTCAGTTACAGTGCTGCAGGCACTGAGCATTTTCTTCATTGATATTATATGAGATGCTGCTTTCAAAATGTTGTGAAATAAGCAACTGATAACGAATATAATTAACCCGTGTTTTGCTCTCATGAACGTTGAAATTCATGCCATTGGTAATATCTGAAACTTTCTACCATATGAGGTATAATGCATTCTTGAGACCAAAGTAAAACGTGGCATTTGAAACAGTTTGGCCGTAATAAGCAGCTCATGTGGTGGAATATGCACTCAAAACCTGCACGATTCTTCTACTGTTCTTCGAACATTAGTGTTTCTAGCGGTTCAGGTGCGCTAGAGTTTTTACTAATGTTCGAAGAACATTAGTATTAAAATCGATTCGGCCAAAAATTCATATTTCTATATATATATATATATATATATATATATATATATATATATATATATATATATATATATATATCATCAAAAAATTTCAGTGAGATAATCTCAGGAACGCGCCATCCGATTGAGCTAAAACTTTCAAAATGCATTGGTGTATATGCAGAATAGGTCCACGTCTCTTTAAATGTCAGTTATTGTTAACCTTTTGGCGCCGGCGGCCATTTAAGTGATATTTTTAATATACCTATTATTTCGTGCACAAATGATTTTCGCAAAAATAAAGGTAACGAAATAAATTTCGAACGTGTTTTACATATGAATCTTATAATGCTTTGGAATTTTTTAACCCTATGTGTGCGCTGGGTGCCTAAAAAGAGGACGGGAAAATTTGAAAATTTTTAAATTTCGATAACTTTTGACATAGCTATTATATCATTACGAAATTTTCAATTCATATTGGTATTATTTAGTTCTAGATTTGTGTAGCTTTTAATGAGCGTATTGGCAATCCTGTAGCTAGGGCAGGCACTCAAAGTGAAAACCTCCAAATCATCGTCTCTCTTGAAAAAATGCCGTTTCTTCAAAAAAAAGCCATTCATATGTAAATTTTGTGCTTTGTTTACATAAACCAAAAAAAAAAAAAAAGATATGGTATAACGGGCACGCCTGGTAACCCTTGCCCAATTTACCTATATTTTTAGCATCAAAAATTTCTGTTCACGGAAACTCACGATGCGATGAGCAGAATTATTTGAAATTCACAGAATGTATTGGCCTTAAATAGGACCAGGTCTGATAGAAGTGATTTTGAAATGCGGGTGATTCTGTGCCAGTGGTGCCATCTTGAAAAACCACTAAAAAAGATAACTGTTTTTAGTCCTATAAATTCTGATTGAATCGTTCGATTTTGACAAAACTTGCACAATTGCTGGACCTTATTTTAAGCCACGTTTGGTAGAAATTTGGTTGAAAAATTCGCTTGGAGCTGCCAGCTATGATAATTTTGGTGTCTTCATTTTGAAAAAAAAAAAATTGGAAGTGAAAACATTCAAACCATCGAATATTCAAATAAATGTCCGTTTCTTACAATAAAACCAATCTGTATATAAATCTTATGTTTTATCTACACGTTCAAAATAAAACTTTGGAAATTTCATGTCGGACAAGAACGGTAACCCTCTCCCAGTTAACCTATATTTTTAGGATCAAAAACTTCTGTTCACGGAAACTCACGAACCAATAATCAGATACAGATAAAATTTACAGAATGCATTGGACTTAATAAAGACCAGATTTGATAGAAGCGATTTTGAATTGTGGGCAAGTCTGTGCCAGTGGTGCCATCTTGAAAAATTACAAAGAAAAAAAACTGCTTTTTGCCCTATGAAATGTGAATAAGTTACCAGATTTTCATGAAATTTACACAGTAGCTAAACCTATCTCTAATCTCTGTTTGGTGGAAATTTGGTTGAAAAATTTGATTGTTGCTGCCAGCTATGGTAATTTTTGTGTCTTTGTTCTTGAAAATTCGCTCAGGAAAATAAAACTTTTTGCACTTTAACTTCCAGTGCAGTCATGAAATCAATACGAATTTCATACAATTAATGAAACCTGTCATAAACATTATTCAGGCCAAATTTGGTTGAAAAGCCACGATAGGGTTGCCAGCTATTGTTGGTTTTGTGTTTAATTGCAATATCTTTATTAAGCGATTTTATCGTAGAATTTTCAAATGGTAATGATATTGTAGTGACAATAAACAGCAAATATTAAGCTTTTGATCATTTGAAAAAACTCGCTGCAGGTAACCCTAAATTTCTTTATACTCCTATAACTTCGAATGTAATTAAACAACGTGAAGCAGATTTGATATATTCTTGGCTTTGATACTGGCGAAAGGTTGCCAGCACGAGTCGGTTGTGCTACTTTTGTATCAATAAATGCTTACAGTTAGTATACATACCGGAAACATTTACAATGAAAATAAATAACCGATGTTTCAATTCGCAAAGTTCTGCAAATTTTTCGGATCGCAGCCCCAAACACCAACTTCAGTTACAGTGCTGCAGGCACTGAGCATTTTCTTCATTGATGTTATATGAGATGCTGCTTTCAAAATTATGTGAAATAAGCAACTGATAACGAATATAATTAACCCGTGTTTTGCTCTCATAAACGTTGAAATTCATCCCAGTGGTAATATCTGAAACCTTCCACCATATGAGTTATAATGCATTCTTAAGACGAATGTAAAACGTGGCATTTGAAACAGTTTGGCCGTAATAAGCAGCACATGTAGTGGAATATTCACTCAAAACCTGCACGATTCTTCAACTGTTCTTCGAACATTAGTGTTTCTAGCGGTTCAGGTGCGCTAGAGTTTTTAAAATTAGATTTGGAATAAAAAAAAATTTTCCTGTTTAAAACCGGAAGTAACCATTTCAACTCGTTATTTGAGTAACTTGGACCAGGTTAATTTTTTTTATTTTTGTAGTAAAACAAAGCTTAAACTATACTTGTTTTATCATAAAAATTTTAGAATGGGATGGCGAGTAGTTTGGGAGGTAAGTGAATTTTAGTACACACAAGTCGTATGAATCGTGACACCCGAATCTTGATTAAGATAGCTAGTGAGTGTGAAAACAAAACATTTTTACTAAAATTATTGCTATATCGTTAAAATATTATATATAGAATTAATATAGTTAAAATAAAGCGATAGAAGTTCAATATTAAAAGTTGCTTATGCTAATTTATTTAATAAAAAAACGAACTTGTTTATAGAAAAATGAATTTATTTCACAGTTTTTACAATTACATATATAATTACCTTACATATAGAGGTTAAAATATAAAACAATTGCTTATGCTTATTTACTAAATAAAAAAAAAATGATTTATGGAAAAATGAATTTATTTCAAAATTTTTACAATTTGACACTCATTACTTCAACTTGTTCTTTTTATAAGAAGGCCTTCAGTAACTGGAATAAAACAGTGAACTTCCTAATTCCCGGGAATAGTAATAGAGGAATCAAACCGTGGTTTTAAAAATATTCTCTGGCGTTGAAGTTCCTCTGATGAGCAATAGTAAGTGGCTCTTAGGGATAAAGCCTAGTTTGCCCAATGAAAAAAACGTAAAGGTGTAGTAATAGCTTTACTAGGAGGTATTTGTAAACTCGCACGTGTTGCCAGTCGTTTCAAATTACCACCGAGACCATCACATGGGCCTTTTCCATGCGAAGTCGCGTGAAAATGAAGTTCAGTTTCTGTCTTGAAATCAGCTTTATAATAAAATAGAGTCACAAAATTAAATCTATTTTTAGAATGTTGTGGGGCCCCATCTGTTATGTATATAATTTTTGACACAGCTATTGTTTCTTCAGACAGATGTTTGTGGAGGGTTTTCTGGAAATACTACCATGTTCTATTTTACTTCCAACTTTAAAATAATAGACTGATGTCAAAAGTGTTGCCTGGTCATTATTCCAATGAAAAGCTTGAGCAGCATCTTGTACAACAAAACAATAATTCTCAGCAAAATCGCATTGTACTGAAATTTCCCCTTCGTTCTTCCCCTTCGTATTTTCTTTTAGATTTTTAAAATAATGAGCCTGTTGCCCTGCAATGTAAGCATGGGGTTTCGAGGCATCCAACGCGTGACAAAAGCTGTCCACAAAATCATCGGATGCAAGCAGATGAGTAGAAATGGTAAGTCTGTCTGAACAAACCCATTTTTCGAACTGAACGGTTGTCACTTGATTATCACCAAATATCATTTTCAAATGATCACGAATTGCACTTACGCCAGGACAAGATTTGCAACTTTCATTTGGGGTTTTTGTTGAAATTGTTAAATGACATTTCGGCGTAGAATTGGGACAGATCATTTTGCGTAGAAAGTAGAAAGTTCCAAAATAGTTCCAGATGTGAGATTGTCAATGTCTCCTCCATTCATCATTAATTTCACCTTTTGGTGATATATACATACACAGACCATATGTGTTCCAGAGTCACCAGCGAGGATACATTGTTTGGGTCTCAAAGTGAAAAATTTTGCTAGGCCGATATTGATATCCGGATATTTATTTTTAAACGTTTGGTAAAGCTCGTCAATGTTACAAATTTAAAGCTGTTTTGGGATTTGCGTTCTTTTTCCGTCATCTAACTTAATAGATACACAATCCTTTTTACCGGGTATTATTCGACTAATGTCTTGTCGCAGATAAAAGCACTTCACTAAGTTCATAGTTTCAACTGTTAGCTTACAGCCATCTCGTGGATTTGGAGATGTTAGTATACCAAACTGATCCACAAGTTGCTTTGCTTTTCTCGCTTGCCGCCTGGATGTTCCGAATTCTTATGCAAGTGTGTTTTCGGTCCATGGCTAAGGTGTTATAGTCAGTATCGTAGTTTTCATAGCAGTAGATGTAGACGAATTGCTAAATTTTGCTTTTAACTGGGTCAGAATATCTTGGTCGTATATTGCTGAATCAGCTTAATTTGAGCTATGTTTATATTTCTCTTCAGGAATGAATGGTAAACCCGGGGAGCACAAAGACAAAATAGTTGCTGATTGGCAAGATCGCTGAAAATTTGCAGGTATTTCCACGGTCAGTTTTTTCCTGCAGCTTCCACACACGTACATATCAGAAGAATATCTCCACTTCTCTGCTATTTTTTTTTTGAATTTTTCTTAGGTCCTTAACCCTCCGATGAAATCTCAAGTCGAAAGGATTGAAACATCGGTAGCCACAAGGAGACATAATACACACAATTCAACTTATTTTCGTAGTCACTTCAAGCGCTGAAAAAGAACTAAAACAAAAACGGAAAAATTCGAAATGGCTCTTTCATCACACTTCCATCCCTTTCTATTACATAGCTTTGACCTCCTTCTATTATATGGCTTTTTATGAAAAAATAATACCTTTTTTTAACTAAAAAATGGCGCCACTAATCGCATTTCTGTAGGGTAGTCGGTTAAGTATGAACACAATTTAAGTATGTATTTTAAGTATGCTATAAAAACTATTTATATACAGGATATAGTATCACGGCAAACTACATATACTTTCCACTCTAAAAATTTTTTACATCAAATAAGTATAATTTTAGCTTTGTCTTGTTACAAAAATAAAAAAAAATAAACTGGTCCAAGTCATATTTATATGATACATTTGGGCGATATATTGGGCGTAATTATATATATATATATATATATATATATATATATATATATATATATATATATATATATATATATATATATATATATATATATATATATATATATATATATATATATATATATATATATATAAAGAAATATGAATTTTCGGCGAAACGAGTTTAATACTAATTTTCTTCGAAAATTAGTAAAAACCCCTCTTATAATTTGTTTCGGGTTTTGCGGATTATCGTTTCACGCAAAGTGTGCAGGTTTTACTGCATTTATGGGCAATTGAATCATTCGCGCGGACTCCGGCATCCATTACTACTGCGATTAATGCCGAAAATTCTCCATTTCAAACAACGTTGAGAGACTTGGGGCCAATCTTCGTAACTTTGCCACGCTCGAGGCTTAGCTCATTAAATTTTCGTTACGCGGTTACATAGGTCTTGAAGGAAAAATAAAAAAAGTTTTTCAAAAAATTTTATTTTAAAAACGAAATATCTATTTTATTTGAAATTAACACATAGAAAACAATTGCATTTCAAAAAGTCGTAAAAAAATTTTCAGCTTTACATTTTGAAAATTGTCGGTTTTCCTGCAGATTTCCTCGTTCAGCCTTGTTTTGCGGTAGGCAAAATATTTCGGTAAAGGTTCATTTATCCCAAATATTTCGATGCAGGTTCATTTATCCCAAATATTGCGTCGTCTAAACTGGCCAAATTAGAGTTTGGATTTTCCGAAATTCGAATTGCGTATATCCATAGAAACTTGTTTTGCGGAATAGCTTATACGCACATAGAAACTGTACTGCATAAATGTGGCAAGGTAGGAAGTTAAAGTTACGTTAAACACTTCAGTTAAAGTACGAAGAAGGCAAGAATGAATATGATGGGACTTTTAGCGATAGCAGAACATTTCATTAGCTCGTTCTTGTTTTTTCTGAGGCTTCGTTCCAAATCAAGAATAAATTTCACAAAAAGGATAATTTATAACAGACCAAGTGCACAGCGTTTACCAAAAGTCGCCATGTTCAACAATCACTTTCATTTACACATTTCATATGCACACTCACACATAGTCATTGGGCGTAAACTCAACTGTTCGGGCTTAAGCTGAAATCCGAATTTGACCGTTTATACGACGTTCTGACTGGTATAATCCCAAATCGAGAATAATTTGGGATCTCGCATAAACTAAGTCAATCAAGAAATAATACTACAGAGAGGAACTGTGCAAAATTTAAGCAAAATCGGTCGATTCGTTCTCGAGAAATTGTCCCTACCGCACGGAAACACAAAGTTTTGAGAAAAACGCGTTTAAAGTTTTTTTAACCGCGATTTAATGAATTAACATTTTTTTTGAGCGACTTACATCGAGACGTCGATTTCAGGTCCATATAGTAATTAATTTGCCTCATTCGCAATTTCCAGAGCTTTTGACCATATTTGAGCACCTAACGAAAGTCGAAAAGGTTGAAAAAACCAATCTAAAATAGATGATGGCGTATTGCAGACAGGCTTCCTCGGGCACTTCAATTTCATGCTGTTCTTTCAATTTTTTGCCGATGAACTATTAAATTGATGAACTTTTGTATTCAAAAAATGTCTTCTTTTCCTTGGCCTATCTTTTCTTTCACCTTGGGCTTGTTTATCTCTGCTTTTATGTGTGGATTCAATTTCAAGCCAATCAAACAAAAGTTCACACACAAAAATATCGACGCGCATGTACAAAAGAAACGCGCTATAACGAACTACTGTACCACATGTCCCCAAAAATATGATTCAAAAGAGAAATAAAACTCAAGCGCATCAGAACCGCAAGAAAATTAATTTTCGAAGAAATTGCCTTTGAGTGACAATGGAAATGTGGAAAGATGTTATACACTTTTTTGTAGAATCTATCAACCATTCCTTACACAAAACAACAAAACTCAAAACTCAAAACTGTTCAGTGCTGGCAGCACTTTCCCAACGCAGCAGCAATAAGTTTACCATAACAAGCTCATACTTAAATCAACGTATCCTTTGAATTTTGTTCTCATCGCAGGCTTTCATGGAATGTTTCAACGATTAAACGTTGTTTGAGGCTGCCATCCGAAAAATTTTCAAAACTCGGGAAATTTACAAATTGTTTTCTTATTTTTATTGCAAATGCTTTGCATATGAGTATGTAATTTCAAGTATCTGTTGGTGCAATATTTACGAAAATGGCCAATGCTGGTTACCCTGTGTTAGCAGCAAAGCAAAATATATACCAAATCTGTTTCACGTTAAGTTAAGCCTAAAGTAAATTTCGTTTCGATTGAATCACTGCGCTGTAAGTTATACGGGTGAAAAGAATTTCAGGGTAACCACCCTCAAAACTTTTCAAATTTTTAAAGCGTTAATATTTGTTGTTAATTTTCATTGCAGGATCATTCCCATTTGCAAATCTAATGATATAATCACTTAGTAAAGAATTCCAAAAAATTAAAAAAATGGTCATAGCTGGCAGCCCTCTCATGATTTTTGTACGAAATTCCTACGAAATTCGGTTAGTTTTAGTTAGTTGCAGTTTGCGGGTCTCTTCAGGGAACAACCTGTATGGATTTCTCTTCTTCTCCTCCTATTGAATGTACTGCTGTGTGCGTTACCCTTGTTGCCACAAAATTTTTCATTGCTTTTTCAGTATATGTTCCTTGTAATTCCTTAGTTGAAGTTTATAGTAAATTTTTTAATAAGCTATCCACCCACCTCAACGTTAGCTTTTCTTTTGCCTTATCTTTAATATGTGGTTATTTCAACTTACAAAACCTAGTATGGAATCATATTTTTCTTCCATAATCTTATTCAGCAATATTTCTTTGATAACTTCATCCTTTCTGTCTTTGTGTTCACTCGTCCAATTAAAATGTGTTCACAGTATAAATCACAAAATACTAGACTTCGTTCTATCTTATAGTCGCTCTCATAATATCAGTGCTCATTCCGCCTCCTTCTCCTATTTTCAAGCTAACTTACATCATCCTCCTCTCTCAGTCACACTTCATGTTGATCTTCAGACCTTTAGACCTTCTTCTTGAGCCATGCGCTTTGACTTCCATAAAGCTGACTTTGTTGGTATGATGGCTGAAATGAACTTAGTTAACTGGTTCTCCTTTTCTAGCGGCCTGACTGCCAATGCGTTTTTTCCACAACTTCCACAACTTAGTGTCCAAACTTATCTCTCGTTTCACTCTTTCCAGACGTCCTCGCAAGCCTAATGAACCTCCTCTTTGAATTTCGTTTCGATTGAATGGCTGCGCTGTAAGTTATAGGAGTGAATAGAATCTAAGGGTTACCAACGTCCAAACTTATTCAATTTTTGAAACGTAAATATTTGTTGTTAATTATCATTTCAGGATCATTCCCATTTGGAAATTTTATGACAACATCGCTCGATAGAGAAATGTCAATAAATTACGAAATTTAGCATAGCTGGCAGCCCTTTCACCATTTTTCAACGAAATTCGGACAGAATTAGAAAAATAATAAGATCCACTTATGATATGAATTTTGTTTTAGTTTCTTTTCTGCATCGGAAGCTATAGGGAAAAAACCTTTATTTTCCTGAGCAAATTTACTATATTTAGGAGACAAAAATTGTCATAGCTGGCGTTCCTATTCTTATTTTTCAACCAAATTTCTATGAAATTTATTCTATAGTAAGTTTCACCTACTACGTGAATTTTTTAAAATCTGGTGGCTAAATCTGAAGCTATAGTGTTGTGAATATTAAAATGTAAAAACACACAAATGTAAACAAATTAAAAATATTCACTTTATGATTTTAGCGCCATTTTGAGAAAGTGGTGAGCACAAAAATTAGACTTAGCGAAGACTCAAACAAGTACACTTAACGTTAAAAATAACACCGAAAACCAAATCCATATATTTTAGTACATATATTTTTCACTTACCAATTTAACGAAAATGTTACTATTTAAGATCGGACATGACACAATAAAGTTAGTCTGTCTTGGAACGCCAGCTCAGTTCGGCGACCATGCAGACTGAACCAAATCAATAAGCCTAGTCTTTTTAATAATTCGGTGGCACTATTGTTTGTAGTCTTGCTACGCGGCGGCATAGTTCGCCACGCAAGATATACAAACATAGTGACCCATATAATATAATATTATAATATAACACGGCATATATAATATTACATGGCGATCCTCAAACCTGCGATCCTGAGAATCAAATCTAGCCGCTTACGACCCTGTGAGTCACGGCTCTACATTTTTCGAGCGCCTGCTGAACTGGAGCATAAGAAAATTTTGCAATTGGATATTTGCAAATTATGGGAAAGACAATTCTGCAGCCTCTATTCCTATGAATCAGAGTCCTGCACTTTTCGAGCGACATTAACTCAAGAACCTTGGAGTCCGACAACATTTTGCGATTCGATAAGAACATCTGTATATTTTTTGAAAATTTCGAGCGATGCAGATTTCGAGTACGGGAAAGACAACGAATCTTGGACGACTACAGAAATTATAAATACGAACAATGAAAAATTGAATTTAAATTACTGTTAAAAAAAAATAATAAAACCGTCAGAATAAGCTATATTACGTTACAAATAATATGGAAAGAAGGAATTATCGCGAATACGAAACACAAAAATGAAGTTTTGCAAACAAACAAACAAATTTCAAGAATTCAAAATAACATATTTAAGAATATTAAAAATTAAAATTTAATAACGTACAGCAACGATAAGGAAACTGAAAACAAGTTTAAATGATGAAAGTAATTGATCAAAAATTATAACTGTAAGCCATATCAAATAATGCTATGTTTTAAATAGAAAACAAATTAAATGAAATTGAATAGATTATAAATAATAAAATTGAATAGATAGCAAAATATTATCGGTTTTCATAGACAAAATAAAGAATTCAAGTTTATTCGATTGCTTAAACTAAATTAGAGAGAGGCAAAATGATCCAAACCAGTTGCAATAAACCAAATACAGTAGAAAAAAAAATGCATGGTTTGTGGCATGAAAATTAAGTTTGTGAGAAAATAAAATAGATAAAAAATTTTTGCCCTAGTAGCGCATTTAAAAAGGAAAAATCATTCTAATCAAAAATTTGAAACAATCAAGTTATATTTTTTTTTAATTAGGAAGAGTGAAAAGTTAGCAAGATGAGTAACTTTGATATTGAATTAGCATTAGAGTGCATACCAATTTTCACTGGCAATTCTAAAGAACTTGAAGCATTTTTAACAATAGTTAATTTAATAAATGAGAACCTTAATGAAGAAGGGAAGAACAAATTACTGAAATTTACGAAAAATGTAAAATTGGGAACAGTAGTTAAAACCCAACTTTTGTCGTTGGATATAAATAACTACGTGGAACTAGAAAAGGCTCTGATAAATAGATATAAAATAAAGAAAAGCCAACAACAAATTCATACACAACTATCCCAATTACGCCAGCGCGGAACAGTTGAGAAGTATGGCGATAAACTATCTGAGCTCATGAACGAATTGAGTGATATACAAATTAATAGCTTAGGTCAGAACCCATCCTCAGCAGGAAAAGTAGCAATACGAAAGTCAAATGACTCGTACGCACTTACTATTTTTAAAAATGGTTTAGACGAATCACTCAAACCAACAATTTTCGCTGCACAACCCAAAACATTTGCAGAAGCAATTCAAATAGCGGTTGAATTAGAATCAAGCATAAACATAACAGAAAAAATTATGCAAGTAAATAGAAGAAGCAGTATGCATCAAGAATTGAATTATAATTATAGAAACTGCCCAAGCAATAACAACAATCAAAGAAACTGCTATAGCACATATAGGAACCATAATAATTATAGTCAAAACCAAAGCAATAATTATAGAAATCATAACAGAAATAATGGAAACAACTATAATTCCAGAAACAATATAGGAAACCAAAACAATAATTATAGAAATTATTATAGAAACAACAATAATCCTGAAAGAATTGGGAAAAATATTAAAAACCAGAGAAATGGAAATACTTATAACGAAATCGCGCCTGAAACTCATATAAACTATCCAATAATCCCAGAACAGAGCGTAAAACACATCGAAGTATTAAATACAAATAAAGAATATGAATTGTTCGATAATACTAAGAATGAAAGTGAATCATTAAATGAATATGGATCGATTGAAGTCGAAAGCCCAACAAACGAAATATTCAAGCATGAAGAGATAAGTAAGGATGCAGTACTAAGCATTGACATGAATCACCTGAATTCAGAACCATTAAAATATATGAAACGAACACGGGAAAATGATACAAATGACAAAAAAGTTTTGCCATGTACAAGACAAATAATCAAAAACCAAGAAAATATTGGGCAGAACAAAACTAAAAACAAATCCGAAAAAGCGCAAAAACCAAATCACAATATAAAGCATAATAAAGCTGATTTAAGTAACAGCGAATGTACGATTGATGTAAAAAGATTGATAAAATTAAAATACGATACAAAGTTCGAAGAAGCCTTCCATTGCAACAGCGACTCGAACGTTGATACAAAAAATTTGATGAAACCAAAATCCGAAATAAAGAATATTCGAAGAATGATAATCAAAAATAATAAAATTACAGTTAGATGCAGTGATAATCCATCAAAATTAGTTTTGCCATTGGAGAAGCTGACATCACAAATAACTGAAACGAAGATATTAAATGTGCGCCGAAACAAGAGCCATAAAATTCCTCACACATCAAATATAGTGAAGTTCAAAAATATAATCAATAAAATGCAACAACACATTCAAAGACAAAATGAACCGATAAAAATAATCATCTACAAAACACCTAAGAGAATAATTGAAAGCTTAATTCAATTTAATTACATGAACGAACTACAAATCAAGCTGAGAAACAGCATTAATTTCATGCAAAATCTGAAAAAAACAAATCAAAGAAAATAATAAAGTTCATTCAGAAATTGAAATAAACTTTTGAACTTTAAGGTAAAACATTTATTACTTTACATAGTTTATCGAATATACTTTTCGAAATCAAAGTATGTCCACCTCATTAAAACAAAATATTTAGATTTAAACTGAACTCGTTGAATTTTATAGACTTTATATGAAAAAAAAAAATTTTTTTTAAGGAAAAAAATACCACAAACCATACAAAATTTGAAGAAACAAATGTTCTTAACTCACTTATACTAGTAAACAGAAAATGCAAAAGGAAAATCACAATAATTGATTAATGCCAAACGCACCACAAATATGAAAATATTCTACAAAAAAAAAACACATAAAAAAATATTTACATATAAGTATTGTAATTTTATTGTTATTCGATACGAAATTGATGAAAAACTTCATATATGCATACACAAATTTACATTATTGCAAAGTCAATGAATTACTATTTTAGCTTTTAGAAGAAAACCACGCTTATCTCATAAGTCAAATCACGAAACAATTATGAATTAAATATTCGAAACTATTATATCTATTTAGGTACAAAAAAAACCTTAATGAACAAAATTGTAATCGAAATTGTAAAATAATGGATGGATCAGTGTTCAAAAAATGTCCTTTCTACAGAAATGAAATTTTTTTTTTCCCAAAGGAAGAGGGTGTTGTGAATATTAAAATGTAAAAACACACAAATGTAAACAAATTAAAAATATTCACTTTATGATTTTAGCGCCATTTTGAGAAAGTGGTGAGCACAAAAATTAGACTTAGCGAAGACTCAAACAAGTACACTTAACGTTAAAAATAACACCGAAAACCAAATCCATATATTTTAGTACATATATTTTTCACTTACCAATTTAACGAAAATGTTACTATTTAAGATCGGACATGACACAATAAAGTTAGTCTGTCTTGGAACGCCAGCTCAGTTCGGCGACCATGCAGACTGAACCAAATCAATAAGCCTAGTCTTTTTAATAATTCGGTGGCACTATTGTTTGTAGTCTTGCTACGCGGCGGCATAGTTCGCCACGCAAGATATACAAACATAGTGACCCATATAATATAATATTATAATATAACACGGCATATATAATATTACAATAGGCCAAAAACCAGTTTTTTTCTCAGCGATTTTTCCAAATGGCACCACTGCTACAGTGTTGCTTGTATTTCAAAATTATTTCTTTCAGATTTGGTCCTTGCTAATACAAACATGTCCTGTAAATTTCATATTAATCGCATTATCCGGTCGTCAGTTCTCGTGAACAGAAGTTTTGAGTGCTGAAAATAGAAGTTATTTGGTGATGGGTTGCCGTTCTTGTGAAAATCGAAATTTTATAAATTTCAATTCGACATGATGTACAAAGACTAAAATTTATCAATTATTTGAAGTTTTTATCAAAAATCAAAAATTTCTGAGGAGGGTCAATGATTTGAAGGATTTTTTTTCCAGGAACCTGCCGTAGCTACAGGATTACCCAAACTAACTTGGAAATCTATGTATGTTAAATTTTAGTTAACGTCAATACGCTCTGGAAATTTCACGGTGATCTAATGTTTTTGTCAGAAGTAATGACAAATCAAAATTTGAAAAAAAAAATCCTTGTCTACTTTTAGGCACGCTGCACCCACACACGACTCAAAATTTCCAATTCTTTATCATAAATAAGCTAAGAACATAATAGATTTTCATTCCCATTACTTTTCTTTAACAAAAATCTACGCTATTTGGAAATATAGGAGTACCTCAAAGGTCACTAAAACGCTCGCCGCCGCCAAAAAGTTTAAAATATTTGAATCTTAGCAAATTATGGACTTACGTGTTATATACATCTTCGTGCTTCGAAAATTTCAGCTCAATCGGATCGGCCACTCCAGAGATTATCTCTCCTTATCATTTTGCTGACATATTTATATATATACATATATATATATATATATATATATATATATATATATATATATATATATATATATATATATATATATATATATATATATATATATATATATATATGGGGCATTTCACGTGAAGCGGACAACGAAAAAAAGTCGAGGTTCCGGATTTCGTTCATATTATGCATAATGGTACTTCTAGAGGATATGAACGTGGATGCACAATTATTTTCTTCTATGAGGTTCAGTTACCGAGTTATGGGCTTCTGAAGAATTGAAGAAGCTCATGAACGGTTTTTTTGGAAGCCGATTTTGAGATTGAAAAAAATATATTAAAAACATTAAACATATTGATTGGTATAGAAAATCAACTGTTCTTTTTATTACTAATGTTCGAAGAAGAACATTAGTATTAAAATCACTTTGGCCAAAAATTCATATTTCTATATATAGATATATATATATATATATATATATATATATATATATATATATATATATATATATATATATATACATATATATATATATATATATATATATATATATATATATATATATATATATATATATATATATATATATATATATATATATATATATATCATCAAAAAATTTCAGTGAAAAAATCTCAGGAACGCGCCATCTGATTGAGCTGAAATTTTCAGGACACATTGGTGTATATGCAGAATAGTGCCAGGTCTCACAAAAAGTTAATAATCTTTAACTCTTTGGCGCCGGCGGCCATTTTAGTGATATTTTTAATATACCTATTATTCCGTACACAAATAAGTTTTGCAAAAATAAAGTTGACGAAATAAATTCTGAACGTGTTTTACCTGTGAATCGGGGGTAATGTTTTGGAATTTTTTAACCCCATGTGTGCGCTGGGTGCCTAAAAACAGAACGGGAAAACTTGAAAATTTTTAAATTGCGATAACTTTTGACAGAGTTATTCAATCATTACGAAATTTTGATCACATATTAATATTATTTAGTTGTTGATTTTTGTAGCTTTTGATGAGCGTGCTGGCAACCCTGTAGCTAGGGCAGGTACTGAAAGTGAAAACCTTCAAATCATCGTCTCTCTTGAAAAACTGCCGTTGCTTCAAAAACAAGCCACTCATATGTAATACTTGTGCTTTGTTTACATAAACAAAAAAAAAATTTGATATGGTATAACGGGCACGCCTGGTAACCCTTGCCCAATTTACCTATATTTTTAGCATCAAAAACTTCTGTTCACGGAAACTCACGATCCAATAAGCAGAATTAATTGAAATTTGCAGAATGTATTGGTCCTATATAGGACCAGGTTTGGTAGAAGTGATTTTGAAATGCGGGTGATTCTGTGCCAGTGGTGCCATCTTGAAAAATCACTAAAAAAGATAACTGCTTTTAGCCCTATAAATTCTGATTGAATCGTTCGATTTTGACGAAATTCACACAGTAGCTGGATCTTATTTTAAACCACGTTTGGTAGAAATTAAGTCGAAAAACTCGGTTGGAGCTGCCAGCTATGATAATTTTGGTGTCTTAAATTTGAAAAAATAAAAATTTGGAAGTGAAAACATTCAAATCATCGAATATCCCTAAAAATGTCCGTTTCGTACAATAAAACCAATCTGTATACAAATCTTATGCTTTATCTACACGTTCAAAGTACAACTTTGGAAATTTCATGTCGGACAAGAACGGTAACCCTTTCCCAGTCAACCTATATTTTTAGTATCAAAAACTTCTGTTCACGGGAACTCACGAATTAATAATCAGATACCATTGAAATTTACAGAATGCATTGGACTTAAGTAGGACCAGGTCTGATAGAAGCGATTTTGAATTGTGGGCAACTCTGTGCCAGTGGTGCCATCTTGAAAAATTACAAAGAAAAAAACTGCTTTTTGCCCTATGAAATTTGAATAAGTAACCAAATTTTCATGAAATTGACACAGTAGCTGAACCTTACTCCAAACTCTGTTTGATAGAAATTTGGTTGAAAAATTCGATTGGTGCTGCCAGCTATGGTAATTTTTGTGTCTTTGGATTTGAAAATTCGCTCAGGCAAATAAAGCTTTTTGCCCTATAACTTCCAGTGCAGTCATGAAATCAATACGAATTTCATACAATTAATGGAACTTACTATAAGCATTATTCAGGCCAAATTTGGTTGAAAAGCCACGATGGGGTTGCCAGCTATTGTTGGTTTTGTGTTTGTTCGCAATATCTTTATTAAGCGGTTTTATCGTAGAATTTTCAATTGGTAATGATATTGTAGTGACAATAAACAGCAAATAATTAGCTTTCCATTATTTGAAAAAACTCGCTGCAGGTAATCCCAAATTTCTTTATACTCCTATAACTTCGAATGTAATATAACAACGTGAAGCAGATGTGATATATTTTTGGCTTTGATACTGGCGAAAGGTTGCCAGCACGAGTCGGTTGTGCTACTTTTGTATCAATAAATGCTAACAGTTAGTATTCATACCATAAACATTTACAATGAAAATAAATAACCGATGTTTCAATTCCTAAAGTTCTGCAAATTTTTCGGATCGCAGCCCCAAACACCAACTTCAGTTACAGTGCTGCAGGCACTGAGCATTTTCTTCATTGATGTTATATGAGATGCTGCTTTCGAAATTTTGTGAAAAAAGCAACTGATAATGATTATAATTAACCCGTGTTTTGCTCTAATAAACGTTGAAATTCATGCCAGTGGTAATATCTGAAACCTTCCACCATATGAGTTATATTGCATTCTTGAGACCAAAGTAGAACGTAGCATTTGAAACAGTTTGGCCGTAATAAGTAGCTCATGTGGTTGATTATGCACTCAAATCCTGCACGATTTTTCTACTGTTCTTCGAACATTAGTGTTTCTAGCGGTTCAGGTGCGCTAGAGTTTTTTTAAAATTAGATTTGGAATAAAAAAAAATTTTCCTGTTTAAAACCGGAAGTAACCATTTCAACTCGTTATTTGAGTAACTTGGACCAGGTTAATTTTTTTTATTTTTGTAGTAAAACAAAGCTTAAACTATACTTGTTTTATCATAAAAATTTTAGAATGGGATGGCGAGTAGTTTGGGAGGTAGGTGAATTTAAGTACATACAAGTCGTATGAAGCGTGACACCCGAATCTTGATTAAGATAGCTAGTGAGTGTGAAAACAAAACATTTTTACTAAAATTATTGCTATATCGTTAAAATATTATATATAGAATTAATATAGTTAAAATAAAGCGATAGAAGTTCAATATTAAAAGTTGCTTATGCTAATTTATTTAATAAAAAAACGAACTTGTTTATAGAAAAATGAATTTATTTCACAGTTTTTACAATTACATATATAATTACCTTACATATAGAGGTTAAAATATAAAACAATTGCTAATGCTTATTTACTAAATGAAAAAAAATGATTTATGGAAAAATGAATTTATTTCACCATTTTTACAATTTGACACTCATTACTTCAACTTGTTCTTTTTATAAGAAGGCCTTCAGTAACTGGAATAAAACAGTGAACTTCCTAATTCCCGGGAATAGTAATAGAGGAATCAAACCGTGGTTTTAAAAATATTCTCTGGCGTTGAAGTTCCTCTGATGAGCAATAGTAAGTGGCTCTTAGGGATAAAGCCTAGTTTGCCCAATGAAAAAAACGTAAAGGTGTAGTAATAGCTTTACTAGGAGGTATTTGTAAACTCGCACGTGTTGCCAGTCGTTTCAAATTACCACCGAGACCATCACATGGGCCTTTTCCATGCGAAGTCGCGTGAAAACGAAGTCCAGTTTCTGTCTTGAAATCAGCTTTATATTAAAATAGAGTCACAAAATTAAATCTATTTTTAGAATGTTGTGGGGCCCCATCTGTTATGTATATAATTTTTGACACAGCTATTGTTTCTTCAGACAGATGTTTGTGAAGGGTTTTCTGGAAATACTACCATGTTCTATTTTACTTCCAACTTTAAAATAATAGACTGATGTCAAAAGTGTTGCCTGGTCATTATTCCAATGAAAAGCTTGAGCAGCATCTTGTACAACAAAACAATAATTCTCAGCAAAATCGCATTGTACTGAAATTTCCCCTTCGTTCTTCCCCTTCGTATTTTCTTTTAGATTTTTAAAATAATGAGCCTGTTGCCCTGCAACGTAAGCATGGGGTTTCGAGGCATCCAACGCGTGACAAAAGCTGTCCACAAAATCATCGGATGCAAGCAGATGAGTAGAAATGGTAAGTCTGTCTGAACAAACCCATTTTTCGAACTGAACGGTTGTCACTTGATTATCACCAAATATCATTTTCAAATGATCACGAATTGCACTTACGCCAGGACAAGATTTGCAACTTTCATTTGGGGTTTTTGTTGAAATTGTTAAATGACATTTCGGCGTAGGATTGGGACAGATCATTTTGCGTAGAAAGTAGAAAGTTCCAAAATAGTTCCAGATGTGAGATTGTCAATGTCTCCTCCATTCATCATTAATTTCACCTTTTGGTGATATATACATACACAGACCATATGTGTTCCAGAGTCACCAGCGAGGATACATTGTTTGGGTCTCAAAGTGAAAAATTTTGCTAGGCCGATTTTGATATCCGGATATTTATTTTTAAACGTTTGGTAAAGCTCGTCAATGTTACACATTTAAAGCTGTTTTGGGATTTGCGTTCTTTTTCCGTCATCTAACTTAATAGATACACAATCCTTTTTACCGGGTATTATTCGACTAATGTCTTCTCGCAGATAAAAGTACTTCACTAAGTTCATAGTTTCAACTGTTAGCTTACAGCCACCTCGTGGATTTGGAGATGTTAGTATACCAAACTGATCCACAAGTTGCTTTGCTTTTCTCGCTTGCCGCCTGGATGTTCCGAATTCTTATGCAAGTCTGTTTTCGGTCCATGGCTAAGGTGTTATAGTCAGTATCGTAGTTTTCATAGCAGTAGATGTAGACGAATTGCTAAATTTTGCTTTTAACTGGGTCAGAATATCTTGGTCGTATATTGCTGAATCAGCTTAATTTGAGCTATGTTTATATTTCTCTTCAGGAATGAATGGTAAACCCGGGGAGCACAAAGACAAAATAGTTGCTGATTGGCAAGATCGCTGAAAATTTGCAGGTATTTCCACGGTCAGTTTTTTCCTGCAGCTTCCACACACGTACATATCAGAAGAATATCTCCACTTCTCTGCTATTTTTTTTTTTTGAATTTTTCTTAGGTCCTTAACCCTCCGATGAAATCTCAAGTCGAAAGGATTGAAACATCGGTAGCCACAAGGAGACATAATACACACAATTCAACTTATTTTCGTAGTCACTTCAAGCGCTGAAAAAGAACTAAAACAAAAACGGAAAAATTCGAAATGGCTCTTTCATCACACTTCCATCCCTTTCTATTACATAGCTTTGACCTCCTTCTATTATATGGCTTTTTATGAAAAAATAATACCTTTTTTTAACTAAAAAATGGCGCCACTAATCGCATTTCTGTAGGGTAGTCGGTTAAGTATGAACACAATTTAAGTATGTATTTTAAGTATGTTATAAAAACTATTTATATACAGGATATAGTATCACGGCAAACTACATATACTTTCCACTCTAAAAATTTTTACATCAAATAAGTATAATTTTAGCTTTGTCTTGTTACAAAAATAAAAAAAAATAAACTGGTCCAAGTCATATTTATATGATACATTTGGGCGATATATTGGGCGTAATTATATATATATATATATATATATATATATATATATATATATATATATATATATATATATATATATATATATATATTATATATATATATATATATATATATATATATATATATATATATATATAAAGAAATATGAATTTTCGGCGAAACGAGTTTAATACTAATTTTCTTCGAAAATTAGTAAAAACCCCTCTTATAATTTGTTTCGGGTTTTGCGGATTATCGTTTCACGCAAAGTGTGCAGGTTTTACTGCATTTATGGGCTATTGAATCATTCGCACGGACTCCGGCATCCATTACTACTGCGATTAATGCCGAAAATTCTCCATTTCAAACAACGTTGAGAGACTTGGGGCCAATCTTCGTAACTTTGCCACGCTCGAGGCTTAGCTCATTAAATTTTCGTTACGCGGTTACATAGGTCTTGAAGGAAAACTAAAAAAAGTTTTTCAAAAAATTTTATTTTAAAAACGAAATATCTATTTTATTTGAAATTAACACATAGAAAACAATTGCATTTCAAAAAGTCGTAAAAAAATTTTCAGCTTTACATTTTGAAAATTGTCGGTTTTCCTGCAGATTTCCTCGTTCAGCCTTGTTTTGCGGTAGGCAAAATATTTCGGTAAAGGTTCATTTATCCCAAATATTTCGATGCAGGTTCATTTATCCCAAATATTGCGTCGTCTAAACTGGCCAAATTAGAGTTTGGATTTTCCGAAATTCGAATTGCGTATATCCATAGAAACTTGTTTTGCGGAATAGCTTATACGCACATAGAAACTGTACTGCATAAATGTGGCAAGGTAGGAAGTTAAAGTTACGTTAAACACTTCAGTTAAAGTACGAAGAAGGCAAGAATGAATATGATGGGACTTTTAGCGATAGCAGAACATTTCATTAGCTCGTTCTTGTTTTTTCTGAGGCTTCGTTCCAAATCAAGAATAAATTTCACAAAAAGGATAATTTATAACAGACCAAGTGCACAGCGTTTACCAAAAGTCGCCATGTTCAACAATCACTTTCATTTACACATTTCATATGCACACTCACACATAGTCATTGGGCGTAAACTCAACTGTTCGGGCTTAAGCTGAAATCCGAATTTGACCGTTTATACGACGTTCTGACTGGTATAATCCCAAATCGAGAATAATTTGGGATCTCGCATAAACTAAGTCAATCAAGAAATAATACTATAGAGAGGAACTGTGCAAAATTTAAGCAAAATCGGTCGATTCGTTCTCGAGAAATTGTCCCTACCGCACGGAAACACAAAGTTTTGAGAAAAACGCGTTTAAAGTTTTTTTAACCGCGATTTAATGAATTAACATTTTTTTTGAGCGACTTACATCGAGACGTCGATTCCAGGTCCATATAGTAATTAATTTGCCTCATTCGCAATTTCCAGAGCTTTTGACCATATTTGAGCACCTAACGAAAGTCGAAAAGGTTGAAAAAACTAATCTAAAATAGATGATGGCGTATTGCAGACAGGCTTCCTCGGGCACTTCAATTTCATGCTGTTCTTTCAATTTTTTGCCGATGAACTATTAAATTGATGAACTTTTGTATTCAAAAAATGTTTTCTTTTCCTTGGCCTATCTTTTCTTTCACCTTGGGCTTGTTTATCTCTGCTTTTATGTGTGGATTCAATTTCAAGCCAATAAAACAAAAGTTCACACACAAAAATATCGACGCGCATGTACAAAAGAAACGCGCTATAACGAACTACTGTACCACATGTCCCCAAAAATATGATTCGAAAGAGAAATAAAACTCAAGCGCATCAGAACCGCAAGAAAATTAATTTTCGAAGAAATTGCCTTTGAGTGACAATGGAAATGTGGAAAGATGTTATACACTTTTTTGTAGAATCTATCAACCATTCTTTATACAAAACAACAAAACTCAAAACTCAAAACTGTTCAGTGCTGGCAGCACTTTCCCAACGCAGCAGCAATAAGTTTACCATAACAAGCTCATACTTAAATCAACGTATCCTTTGAATTTTGTTCTCATCGCAGGCTTTCATGGAATGTTTCAACGATTAAACGTTGTTTGAGGCTGCCATCCGAAAAATTTTCAAAACTCGGGAAATTTACAAATTGTTTTCTTATTTTTATTGCAAATGCTTTGCATATGAGTATGTAATTTCAAGTATCTGTTGGTGCAATATTTACGAAAATGGCCAATGCTGGTTACCCTGTGTTAGCAGCAAAGCAAAATATATACCAAATCTGTTTCACGTTAAGTTAAGCCCAAAGTAAATTTCGTTTCGATTGAATCACTGCGCTGTAAGTTATACGGGTGAAAAGAATTTCAGGGTAACCACCCTCAAAACTTTTCAAATTTTTAAAGCGTTAATATTTGTTGTTAATTTTCATTGCAGGATCATTCCCATTTGCAAATCTAATGATATAATCACTTAGTAAAGAATTCCAAAAAATTAAAAAAATGGTCATAGCTGGCAGCCCTCTCATGATTTTTGTACGAAATTCCTACGAAATTCGGTTAGTTTTAGTTAGTTGCAGTTTGCGGGTCTCTTCAGGGAACAACCTGTATGGATTTCTCTTCTTCTCCTCCTATTGAATGTACTGCTGTGTGCGTTACCCTTGTTGCCACAAAATTTTTCATTGCTTTTTCAGTATATGTTCCTTGTAATTCCTTAGTTGAAGTTTATAGTAAATTTTTTAATAAGCTATCCACCCACCTCAACGTTAGCTTTTCTTTTGCCTTATCTTTAATATGTGGTTATTTCAACTTACAAAACCTAGTATGGAATCATATTTTTCTTCCATAATCTTATTCAGCAATATTTCTTTGATAACTTCATCCTTTCTGTCTTTGTGTTCACTCGTCCAATTAAAATGTGTTCACAGTATAAATCACAAAATACTAGACTTCGTTCTATCTTATAGTCGCTCTCATAATATCAGTGCTCATTCCGCCTCCTTCTCCTATTTTCAAGCTAACTTACATCATCCTCCTCTCTCAGTCACACTTCATGTTGATCTTCAGACCTTTAGACCTTCTTCTTGAGCCATGCGCTTTGACTTCCATAAAGCTGACTTTGTTGGTATGATGGCTGAAATGAACTTAGTTAACTGGTTCTCCTTTTCTTGCGGCCTGACTGCCAATGCGTTTTTTCCACAACTTCCACAACTTAGTGTCCAAACTTATCTCTCGTTTCACTCTTTCCAGACGTCCTCGCAAGCCTAATGAACCTCCTTGGTTTCATCGTGATGGGGCGTCTATCTTGAAAGCTGAGAATGTCACTCGAGCTAGATTTAGACAAACAGCCTCTCATGATAACTTCCTTGAAATTTTGATGCTACGGTCTTCTGCCAAAACTGCCCCAGGTTAGTTTTCTAGGATTAAGTTCTCTATCTGCTCTAATCATCAAAAAATCTTTTGGTCTTATGTCCGTTTCCTCAAAAGCTCCCATATTTTCCCCGATTCCAAGTTCCTCGATAGCACCACTGCATCTAATCCACGTGAAATTTGCGACTTCTTCGCAAAATATTTTTCTTCTTTCTCTTCTCAACATAATCATATCTTGCCTTGTGAAATTCCCCATGTTGCTTCATCTTCCCTAACTTTCATTTACACTAACCCTCTTGAAATTGAATCCTTACTCGAGTGTCTTGTCTTTATATGAATGTCGCTTTTGATTCTGATGGTATCCCTAACCTGTTGGCCAAATCATTATCATTGTCCTTATTTGTTCTTTTGTCTACTATATTTAACATCAGGTTCTCCTTCGGCTCCATCCCCAGCAGCTGGGAATCTCCTTATATTTCCCTTATCCACAAGTTTGGAGACCCAAGCTGTGTTTCCAACTACCGTCTGATTTCACACTTGCTTTGTTTTGGAAAAGCTCTTGAAAGAGTGGTTTACAATAGGCTGATTCCTCTCCTCCATCCCTTCTTTGTTCCGGAATAGCATGGTTTTGTTAAAGGTAGATTCCCAACCTCTTATCTTATATCTTCTACTAACTTGGTTGCCTCTGGCTTGGACCAACGGAAACAAGTGGGTCTGGTATATACCGACTTCTCAAAAGCTTTTAATTCTGTTTATCATAGAATTTTTCTTGCAAAGCTTCAAAGTAATGGGGTGTGAGGTCTTCTTTTGCCTTGGTTTTCATCCTATGTTCCTGGTAGTTTTTGTGGTGTATCTGTGCAATCCTCCACTTCTCCTCCTTTCTGTTTGCTTTTCGGTGTTCCTCAATGCTCCATTTTCATTCCATTATTATTCCTAGTTTTTATAAATGATCTTCTTTCCATTATTCGTTCTCCCTGCCTCTTGTTTGCTGACGACTTCAAAATTTTCAAAGTAATTAAATCTACCAACGACTGCTTCCCAATCCATAACGGCATCTGTACTCTCTGCGACTGGTGCTCTAAAAATTCTTTTACTTTGAACATATCCAAATGTTCAAATATCCTATACGTATAAAATCAAATCAAATATCACCAATCAAATATCCTATACGTATAAAATGTTACCGTTAATATATTTCTATACGCTGTACAGATTTTTCATTACGGCTGCTGATAATTTTAAGGATCTTGGTGTGTACTTTGATCCAAGGCTCAAATTTTACCTGCACATTGCCAATATAGCCGCTAAGGCGTCTCGTCTGTCTGGTTTCATTCTAAAATGCTCTTCTTTTTTATTAGCATCACTACCTCTTTCCATATGTTTTTTTCATTTGTTCATAGGATCCTAGAGTATTGTTGTCACGTGTGGTCTCCCCGTCAAAAATATCTCAATGAGGCAGTGGAGTACGTTCAGCGTAGGTTTACTCGCTCACTGATGTTTAAATTCAACATCCTTTACAGTGGTTATAGTGATCGTCTTTCCTTATTCCAAATTTCTTCATTAGATTTCCGACGAGTGCTGCTTGACGAGTGCTTGCTTTTCAAGCTACTCCATTGCCTTTTGCTCTCCGATCTTGGTTATATGCTGTGTGTACGTACTGTCAATCGATCAAATAGATCTCAATTAATGTTTTCCCTTTCTTCGCGCTATCTGAAGTTTATTTTAACTCCGCAATAGTGCGTATCCCCAGGAAGCATAACGATTCTCAGCTTTGTACTTTTCCGCAAACGTTCTTTCAATTTAAGTCGCAAATTAAAGATTTAATTCTTAAAACTCCTAATAATGCTTGGTTTTTTTTTCGCGTTATTGCAATTTCTTCCGAGTACACTTATGTATTGCTTTAATTTGTTTTTTAGTTTCAAATAAGTATATATCTTATATTTAAATTTATTTGTTAAGTTTTTACTAATGTTCGAAGAAATATATATATATATGTATATATATATATATATATATATATATATATATATATATATATATATATATAAAAAGATATATATATATATATATATATATATATATATATAGATATATATACATATATATATATATATATATATATATATATATATATATATATATATATATCATCGAAAAATTTCAGTGAGATAATCTCGGGAACGCGCCATCCGATTGAGCTGAAACTTTCAGGGTACATTTATGTATATGCTAAATAGGTCCAGGTCTCACTAAATGTCAATTATTCTTAACCCTTTGGCACCGGCGGCCATTTTAGTGATATTTTTAATATACCTATTATTCCGTACACAAATAATTTTTGCAAAAATAAAGTTGACATAATAAATTTCGAACGTGTTTTACATGTGAATCGGATAATGCTTTGGAATTTTTTCATCCCATGTGTGCGCTGGATGCCTAAAAAAAAAACCGGAAAATTTGAAAATTTTTAAATTGCGATAACTTTTGACAGAGCTATTCAATCATTACATAATTTATAAAACATATTGGTATTAATTAGTTATAGATTTGTGGAGCTTTTAATGAGCGTGCTGGCAACTCTGTAGCAAGAGCAGGCACTGAAAGTAAAAACCTCCAAATCATCGTCTCTCTTGCAAAAATGCCGTTTCTTCAAAAAAAAGCCTCTCGTATGTAAATCTTGTCCTATGTTTTCAAAGACAAAAAAAAATTGATATATCATTACGGGCACGCCTGGTAACCCTTGCCCAATTTACCTATATTTTTAGCATAAAAACTTCTGTTCACGGAAACTCACGATCCGATGAGGAATTATCTGAAAATTGCAGAATGTATTGGTCTTAAATAGGACCAGGTCTGATAGAAGTGATTTTGGAATGCGGGCGATTCCGTGCCAGTGGTGCCATCTTTAAAAATCACTAAAACAGATAACTCCTATAAGCTCTTTAAATTCTGACTCAATCGCTCGATTTTGACAAAATTCCCACAGTAGCTGGACCTTACTTCAAACCACGTTTGATTGAAATTTGGTCGAAAAATTCGGTTGAAACTGCTAGCTATGACAATTTCAGTGCCTTTAATTTGAAAAATAAAAATTTGGAAGTGAAAACAATCAAACCGTCGAGTATCCTAAAAAATGTCCGTTTCTTACAATAAAACCAATCTGCATACAATTCTTATGCTCTGTCTACACGTTCAAAGTAAAACTTTGGAAATTAAATGTCGGACAAGAACGGTAACTCTTTCCAGGTTAACCTATATTTTCAGCATCAAAAACTTCTGTTCACGGGAACTCACGAACCAATAATCAAATACAACTGAAATTTACAGAATGCATTGGACTTAAATTGGACCAGGTCTGATAGAGCGATTTTGAATTGTGGGTAATTTGATAGAAATTTGGTTGAAAAATTTGATTGGTGCTGCCAGCTATTATAATTTTTGTGTCTTTGGTTTTGAAAATTCGCTCAGGAAAATAAAACTTTTTGCCCTATAACTTCCAGTGCAGTCATGAAATCAATACGAATTTCATACAATTAATGGAACCTACTTTATGCATTATTCAGGCCAAATTTGGTTGAAAAGCCATGATTGGGTTGCCAGCCATTGTTTTATTTGTGTTTATTTGCAATATCATTATTAAGCGTTTTTATCGTAGAATTTTCAAATGGTAATGATATTGTAGTGACAATAAACAGCAAATATAAAGTTTTCGATTACTCGCTGCAGGTTACCCTAAATTTCTTTAAACTCCTATAACTTCGAATGTTATTAAACAACGTGAAGCAGATGTGATATATTTTTGGCTTTGATACTGGCAGAATGTTGCCAGCATGAGTCGGTTGTGCTACTTTTGTATCAATAAATGCTAACAATTAATGTTTCAATTCCCAAAGTTCTGCAAATTTTTCGGATCGCAGCCTCAAACACCAACTTCAGTTACAGTGCTGCAGGCACTGAGCATTTTCTTCATTGATGTTATATGAGATGCTGCTTTCAAAATTTTGCGAAATAAGCAACTGATAACGAATATAATTAACCCGTGTTTTGCTCTCATAAACGTTGAAATTCATGCCAGTGGTAACATCTGAAACCTTACACCACATGAACTATAATGCATTCTTGAGACCAAAGTAAAACGTGGCGTTTGAAAGAGTTTGGCCGTAATAAGCAGCTCATGTGGTGGAATATGCACTCAAAGCCTGCACGATTCTTCTACTGTTCTTCGAACATTAGTGTTTCTAGCGTTTCAGGTGGGCTAGAGTTTTTCTTTTTTAAAATCTTTTTAGGCTGTCGAAATAGATTTGAAATAAATAATAATAAATATATATATATATATATATATATATATATATATATATATATATATATATATATATATATATATATATAAGTATATATATATATATATATATATATATATATATACATATATATATATATATATATATATATAAGTATATATATATATATATATATATATATATATATATATATATATATATATATATATATATATATATATATATATATCTATATATATATATATATATATATATGTATAAGTATATATATATATATATATATATATATATATATATATATATATATATATATATATATATATATATATATATTAAAGTATATATATATATATATATATATATATATATATATATATATATATATATACATATATATATATATATATATATATATTATATATATATAAGTATATATATATATATATATATATATATATATATAAGTATATATATATATAGATATATATATATATATATATATATATATATATATATATATATATATATATATATATATATATATATATATATATATATTTAGATATATAAATATATATATATATATATATATAAATATAAATATATATATATATATATATATATATATATATATATATATATATATATATATATATATATATATATATATATATATATATATATATATATATATATATATTTATATATATGTATATATATATATATATATATATATATATATATATATATATATATACAGGGTCTTTGGTACTAAATGAACACTATTTTAAGGAGGCGTTCTTTGACATATTTTGAGTAAAAACTCGTTGTACAGGATGGTCCGGATTTTAAAACCTACGGAGTTACAGGGTGTTCAAAAAAACTTGTTCGGACCGGTACCCTGACTCACTTGAATCGTTATATATTGAAAACTAATTATCAAAACTCAAAGTTTTATACCGCGTTTATTAAACAATTAAATCACCTTTTATGTAATGTATTGTACTTGATTGCAGTTGTACCGAGTGTTGAGATATTTTCTTCGAAACACAACATTTTCTAATGTTAACCCCGAAAATTCTGTGTTCCAGGTCGTTTTCCTTAGAAAACCTCATTATAATGTGCCACTTTCATTTAAATATATTGATAAGCCATATTACTGGCTACAAAAATTGTATACATTTAAATGACTTAGATTCTATCATTTCGCAAGTATTGAGCGAAACCAAAACTCTCAAAACTCGGTACAACTGCAATCAAGTGCAATACATTAAATAAAAGGTAATTTAATTGTCTAATAAACGCGGTATAAAACTTTGAGTTTTGATAATTAGTTTTCAAGATAAAACGATTCAAGTGAGTCAGGGTACCGGTCAGAACAAGTTTTTTTTAACACCCAGTAACTCCGTAGGTTTTGAAATCCGGACCATATATATATATATATATATATATATATATATATATATATATATATATATATATATATATATATATATATATATATATATATATATATATATATATATATATATATAAATTAACATATACATGTACATATATATATATATATATATATATATATATTTATATATATATATATATATATATATAAATTGTTACCCGTTAATTTTGCCACTCGCGATTTTACCCCTTCCATTCGCGATCAAAGTCAAAAGGGGCAGTTTTGGTTGGCTTTACTCACTGGAGAAGGGTGAGTCTAGGGCGCCACTCGCTTCACTAGAACCCGAAACTGCTTACGACCGATCCACCGCTTCGAAGCGAGAAGAGAATGGCGGTTGGGAATCTATCTTGTTCCTCCTTATAAGGATTCCACAAAAAAGATATATTAATAAGCTGTCGATCAACGCTACCGACGCGATGCACAATCACTTACAGAAACCAGTATAAACTTACTACGCACTGCTTTTTCTTGATAATTCCGATAACTTTTTTTACAGCAAATTTCCCTATCTTAATATCTATTGTGTGAAGAACCAAACTCGAACACAATATCTCGCATTTAAAATAGCCTAGTAAATCTCTAAAGAAAAAAAAACTCTAGCGCACCTGAACCGCTAGAAACACTAATGTTCGAAGAACAGTAGAAGAATCGTGCAGGTTTTGAGTGCATATTCCACCACATGTGCTGCTTATTACGACCAAACTGTTTCAAATGCCACGTTTTACTTTGGTCTCAAGAATGAATTATAACTCATATGGTGGAAGGTTTCAGATATTACCACTGGCATGAATTTCAACGTTTATGAGAGCAAAACACGGGTTAATTATATTCGATATCAGTTGCTTATTTCACATAATTTTGAAAGTAGCATCTCATATAACATCAATGAAGAAAATGCTCAGTGCCTGCAGCACTGTAACTGAAGTTGGTGGTTGGGGCTGCGATCCGAAAGATTTGCAGAACTTTGCGAATTGCAACATTGATTATTTATTTTCATTGTAAATGTTTCCGGTATGAATACTAACTGTAAGCGTTTATTGATACAAAAGTAGCACAACCGACTCGTGCTGGCAACCTTCTGCCAGTATCAAAGCCAAGAATTTATCACATCTGCTTCACGTTGTTATATAACATTCGAAGTTAAAGGAGTATAAAGAAATTTAGAGTTACCTGCAGCGAGTTTTTTCAAATAATCGAAAGCTTAATATTTGCTGTTTATTGTCACTACAATATCATTACCATTTGAAAATTCTACGATTAAACTGCTTAATAAAGATATTGCAACTAAACACAAAACCAACAATAGCTGGCAACCCTATCGTGGCTTTTCAACCAAATTTGGCCTGAATAATGTTTATGACAGGTTTCATTAATTGTATGAAATTCGTATTGATTTCATGACTGCACTGGAAGTTATAGTGCAAAAAGTTTTATTTTCCTGAGCGAATTTTCAAAACCAAAGACACAAAAATTACCAAAGCTGGTAGCACCAATCAAATTTTTCAACCAAATTTCCACCAAACAGAGATTAGAGTTAGGTTTAGCTACTGTGCCAAGTTCATGAAAATCTGGTAATTTATTCACATTTCATAGGGCAAAAAGCTGTTTTTTTTTCTTTTTAATTTTTCAAGATGGCACCACTGGCACAGACTTGCCCACAATTCAAAATCGCTTCTATTGAATCTGGTCTTACTTAAGTCCAATGCATTCTGTAAATTTTATCTGTATCTGATTATTGGTTCGTGAGTTTCCGTGAACAGAAGTTTTTGATGCTAAAAATATAGGTTAACTGGGAGAGGGTTACCGTTCTTGTCCGACATGAAATTTCCAAAGTTTTATTTTGAACGTGTAGATAAAACATAAGATTTATACACAGATTGGTTTTATTGTAAGAAACGGACATTTTTTTGAATATTCGATGGTTTGAATGTTTTCACTTCCAAATTTTTTTTTTCAAAATGAAGACACCAAAATTATCATAGCTGGCAACTCCAACCGAATTTTTCGACCAAATTTCTACCAAACGTGGGTTAAAGTAAGGTCCAGCAGTTGTGTGAGTTTCGTCAAAATCGAACGATTCAATCAGAATTTATAGGGCTAAAAACAGTTATCTTTTTTAGTGGTTTTTCAAGATGGCACCACTGGCACAGAATCGCCCGCATTTCAAAATCACTTCTATCAGACCTGGTCCTATTTAAGACCAATACATTCTGCAAATTTCAATTAATTCTGCTCATCGGATCGTGAGTTTCCGTGAACAGAAGTTTTTGATGCTTAAAATATAGGTAAATTGGGCAAGGGTTACCAGGCGTGCTCGTTATACCATATCTTTTTTTTTTTTTGGTTATGTAAACAAAGCACAAGATTTACATATGAGTGGCTTTTTTTTGAAGAAACGGCATTTTTTCAAGAGAGACGATGATTTAGAGGTTTTCACTTTCAGTGCCTACCCTAGCTACAGAGTTGCCAGCACGCTCATTAAAAGCTACACAAATCTGCAACTAAATAATACCAATATGTCCTGAAAATTTCGTAATGATTGAATAGCTGTGTCAAAAGTTATCGCAATTTAAAAATTTTCAAATTTTCCCGTCCTCTTTTTAGGCACCCAGCGCACACATAGGGTTAAAAAATTCCAAAGCATTATCTGATTCATATGTAAAACACGTTCGAAATTTATTTTGTTAACTTTTTTTTTGCGAAAATTATTTGTGTACGAAATAATAGGTATATTAAAAATATCACTTAAATGGCCGCCGGTGCCAAAATGTTAACAATAACTGACATTTAAAGAGACCTGGACCTATTCTGCATATACACCAATGTATCCTGAAAGTTTTAGCTCAATCGGATGGCGCGTTCCCGAGATTATCTCACTGAAATTTTTTGATGATATATATATGTATATATATATATATATATATATATATATATATATATATATATATATATATATATATATATATATATATATATATATATATATATATATATATATATATATATATATATATAGATATATATATATATATATATATGGAAATATGAATTTTTGGCCGAATCGATTTTAATACTGATGTTCTTCGAACATTAGTAAAAAATGTTCATAATACCTCGACTTTCATCTGTTTCGATGCATCGTTGGGGCCCTTGCATCGGCTTCTCTGCTAGATTTGTTGATCTCGCCTCCTTGGCCTGTTGTCGCGCACCAATCTGGCTTTCGAGTTTCTAAGCAGCCGTTTCGAAGTTCTTAACCACCGGCCGATTCGAAATCTTCCTTTTAATTAATCTTCTCTTCCAGTATTGATTTTGTTGACTCGTTCAAACTCTCGGCCAGTTCCAATCACCAAAAAAGAAACAAAGGTTTTCTATCAAATTTCTGCAGTTTCCTCTTTGGACATCCGTCCACTCACCGGGTTCGCAGTAAAAGAGACCCGCTTTCATCAATCCGGCCCACAGGAAAATTTTCCTGGTGGCAGCGGGATTTTCAAAATCCGTTTGGTGCACTCACCCGAATTCGATTTCACTCATCTGAGTGTTGGGTTTCGTGTTCACCACACGTACCAATTCGGGACTGTCAGACTTGGGACATCTCACTTCACATTCCGGCCATCAGTTGACAAGTCGTGACATTTCTCGATGTCAACACACCGTTTGACTCTGCGACAACCGAATATAAATTATTTCGGGCGTAGTAATTCGCGTTTTACTTCGTCGACCACGGTTTTTCATTCCTGTGGGTGAAGGTTAGTAGTGTCGCTTTATTTTTCCCCTGTAAACTTCATATCACGATTTATCGGCCTGGCCGTGGAAATTGTGAGCCGAAAGAAAACTATAATCGTCGTCGCTGCGTTCTGCCAATCTTCTTCTCCATGGTCTTCGAGATTATTTTTTCTAGACGATTTATTGTGATTAGCACTAGTACTAAGTGCATGTAATTAATAGTGCTGTAGTGCATGTAATTAGTAGTGTTGTAGTGCATGTAACTAGTGATCTTTGCCACCTCAGGTCTGCTCCTCGGTCGCGACCTAACCACTATCTGTGGCGACTGTCCCAAGTCCGTCGGAATTAGCTCAATTGTTGACATAGGTCCGGGTTTGTTTGAACATCTCGAACTTTATTGAAACAACCACGGCCGCGCGTTTAATTTTGGGTTGTTGATGCCTGGTGTTGCGTTGATTTCGCGATGATTGTGACGTAGCTTGTATGACGATCGGGCTGTTGTTTGTAGGTACAATGTATTTTTGATGTTCGTTTGCGTCACTGCATTAGTGTAATGTTCGTTGAAGTTGTACTATCATTAAATCTCAATCTACCGTCCCTAACCACAACTTATTCTAATGTACTACTACACTTATCTGAACACAAAAGTAGAATTTGGTGTTTGTGCATCACCAATTCGGTCCATTCTCCATCGTTCTCACCTCTTAGAGGACGGTGGAGACAATTTTTTTTTCCTATTAGACCTTCTTGAAAATACGCGGACCGTAACACCCCCCTCGCTTCAGAGAATTTCGTCGAAATTCTCGACCATTCCCATTCGATTTACCGAGGTAAAAAAAAACTCATTTGGCATCCGATACACTAAAACCGACTTAAATGTCCGTTCACCTTGCTCAGTACTTGAATTCTGGATTTCTGGTCACAATATCATACAACACTCATTCCCGCCTCGACACTAAAGCATACTCTTTGCGTACATGGCTCTATTTCCCTAACCTTCGTTTTCCCTGCATGTTTATATGTTGCGTGTTCTAGTTTTGCCTGGTGCGGGTACTTTTACTCTTTTCAACAAAAATTCTAATGCCCTTCGAACTCGTTTTTAGGGTACTCTACTGTATCATACGAATTCCTTCCACCACAACGAACGCAGAAGGGAAAGAAAGAAAAATAAATTGCAAAAAAAACGAAAATACGCAAGTAAGATGGAAGGAAGCAAAAAAAAACAAATACCAAGGAGGGAACAATCACCACCACCAAGATATCTGTATTTATTACATATATATACAAATTCTAACCACTCACTAATACTTATACACTAACCCTAAAATATATGAATAAATATGAAACTAACCCGATATCGACTCTATCCGCCCGAGAGACCACCACCACCAAAAGAACTTACTTACTTACTTCTAATCCTACTAACTACGAATACTGAAAACAGATCCCACCACCACCGTTACCTAACTTATCCAGATTAAACCCTAAACCATAACAGCCTTCACCGACGCTAGTTCTAAATATATTATCTTACTATAAGCATTAACGATATTCTGCAAATATTATTCGCACTTTTCATTCAACTATCATACCCTACTCCATATACTTTCTACGTCAATCGACTGATTGATCATCAGTCCCTACATACTGCTTAAGATCCTATGCGTGCCACGTCCCCGCCGCTTTACGCTTTGCGTGGGCGAATTCGTACGTCCAACATACGCAGGGGCCAGTTTAGCCGAAAAATTTTTGCTGGCATTCGATAGTACATAATTCTTTCTCCATACTTTATCACCTATCTGGAAGTTCTCCGTTCTTCGTCGGAGGTCGTAGCGTCCCTTGCTGGCCGACGCGACCACCTTCATTCACCGAACCACTTCTTGACGGACTTCTTTCAGAGCTTTCGCGTTTCGTAGAGGTAAAAAATCCCTATCCCCGCTCCCGGGGGACTCTGTTTTTTCCCGAAAAGTGACCATTTCCGGGCCAAAATTTAAAAAATATGGAGAGAAACCGGTGACCTCATGTTGGTACGTCCGCAAAGCGCACGCAATCTTCGCTAGGTAGTCGTCCCACGTACGTTGATTATCTGATGCATAGCATCGTAACATGCACTTAACGTCTTGATTGCGCCTTTCGGCCAGATTGGCTTGGGGATGGTATAGCGCAGTATACCGAATTTGTACCCCATATTCCTCTACTGGGCCTTTAAATTGCTTGCCACGGAACTGCACGCCATTATCGCACACTATCACTATAGGGACTCCATAAACTAAGAAGACATTCTCTTCCAGTAGCCGGAAGACACTTGAGGCCGTCGCTGTTCGTACTGGTAACAGAACAGAGAACTTCGTGACATAGTCCACTATCGTCAAAATAAAAGCATGCCCTCGCTTTGACCTAGGCAGTGGTCCCACGAGATCTACGCAGATCATCTCCCAGGGCTCTTTGGTCTCGCCCGCCCTTGTGAACATCAATCCAATCGGTGCTTTCCTCTCTACCTTACATGCCTGACACACCTTGCATTTCTTAACATACTGCCGAATATCCGATCTCATTCGCGGCCAATAGGAGATTTGCGTAACGCGTGACAACGTTCGATCGACTCCCATGTGACCTGCTGTAGGGTCGTCATGGCACCTTTTGAGAATAGCTCCCCTCTCCGCCTTCGGCACGACTATCTTCCAGATTGTCTGGCCTCTCGCATCTAAACTAGTGCTTGTTGTTTGCTTCCACAGGGTGCTGTCCGCAACCTTCCAGTTTGCGTACTCCACTGGCTTCTTTGGCACGACCTCCACCATCTTCTCGTACCACCGCTCCGGTCTCGTTAAAGTAGAGAGGCTACCCACTTTATCGATAGCTCTTGAGAGAGCATCTGGCACTAGATGCTCCTTCCCTTTACGGTGCACTACTTCGAAATCAAATTGTTGTAGTCTCGCCGCCCACCTTGCCAGCCTGCTCGTAGGGTCTTTCAGGTTATTTAACCATACCAGCGAATGGTGGTCAGTAATAACAACAAAATGCTTACCCTCAACGTACGGCCGCAATCTCTCAATTGCCCATAACACTCCCAGGCACTCTTTTTCGGTTGTCGAGTACTTCCGCTCGTGCTTCGATAGCGCACGGCTGAGATAACAAACTACTGTCTCGCCCGTCGGGTGCGCTTGGCTCAGAACACCCCCAATACCCACATCCGAAGTATCAGTCTGGATCTTAAATGGAAGGATAAAATCCGGACAAGCTTATATCGGCGCTGTGGTAAGTTTCATTTTACACAAAGTGAACGCTCGCTCACACGCGTCTGACCAATCGAACTTACGCCCGTTTTTCAAAAGGTCACTTAGTGGTGCCACCATCGTTGCGTGATCTGGAATAAACTTTCGGTACCAGGATACCATGCCTAAAAGCTGTCTGAATTGCTTCACCGATGTTGGGCGAGGAAAGTCACTGACCGCCTGAACCTTCTCAGGGTCCACGTGCAAGCCCTCTTTGTCCACCAGGTACCCCAGATACCTAAGTTTTGTCCTGCAGAACTGACACTTCTCATTAGCCACCCTTTAAGCCTGCCTCCCGCAGTCGACAGAAAACTTCACGCAATATTCCTACGTGCTGATCGAATGTTTGCGTCACCACAATGATGTCGTCGAGATATATGAGGACATATGGTTCCAGCGCAGGACCTAGTACCGTGTCGATCAGGCGTTGCCACGTCGCACCCTAGTTATGCAGACCAAAAGGCATCCTTAGAAAGTGAAACAGGCCCATCACTGGCACGATGAACGCTGAATATTGCCGAGAATCCGCCGCCATTGGCACCTGCCAATAAGCGGACTTGACGTCCAGTGTTGATAGATACTTGGTGTTCCACAATTCGTCCAGTGTCGTGGAGATATAGGGCAGGGGGTAGGCGTCTTTTTCCGAAACTGCGTTCACTTTCCTAAAATCTACACAAAATCTGTATGACCCGTCCTTTTTGCGCACCAACAAGATCGGGGACGACCACGGGCTCGACGAGGGCTCGATCACTCCCATACTCAACATTTCATCCAACTCTACGTTGATCTGATTTTGAACAGCTGTGGAGACGGGATAATATCTCTGTTTTATCGGAGCAGCTGATGTCTTACTATTGTGCTCTACGAGTTTCGCACAACCCAGACCCTTGCCCATCAGATCGAATTGTTCCTTCAGTAAATTTTATAGGCTCTGACTCTTGCTCCGACAAGTGAGACTGACTCCGTAGCGCTTTGCCTGGTGCCACCTCAGTCGACGCAATTGACGTCCATTGTAGCCCCTGCATGTCCGGGACGACTCCAAAACACTGCCAGAAATCGATTCTGAGAATTACTTCCTGAGGAATCGCCGGTATTCTCAGCGTTTGCAACAGTGTTCTCTGCCATTTAAAGCGAATTTCAGTTTTGCCACCCCATCAACTGCACAAGTAACTCCGTTCGCCAGACGAACCTCTTCCACCCCGGTTCGACTCAGGACCAAGCCCTTTTCCCTCAATTGAGACCAGCCTTTGCCACCAATAATTGTACGACTCGCACCCGAATCCAACAATCTCTCCATGACAACGTCCTCAATCTCCACCCGTAAGTGCGGACGACTGTCATGAACACTTCGAATAAGTGCATAGTCTACGTTTGGTTGACGAAATTGTTTTTGCGGCCTCTCATTCGTGCTCGATTCGCCGCCTAGCGAGCACGACGGTCGTTTCCCGGAACTTACCGTCCCAACTGCGTTCCTGTTCCCGGCTCCGTCGCCCTGACCCAACACGATGGGCAAGCCACTCGCAATACCCCTTGTCGTCCACAACCGAAACAACGCCGAGGCTCAGTGCATTCCCTCGAAACGTGACCTTCCTTTCGGCAATTCCAGCACTGAACACGGCCCCGTCCGGATAACCCGGCTACATGATCTGTTTATTCGGCACCAACATACGCCAAATCGGGTTCCAAACATCGTCTAGACCATGGATTGGGTGGCACGAATGCCGCTACCGACACCCTCTTTGCATCTAGCGTACGTCCCATTTTAACCAGTTCGGCTATTGTCGATATGGTCGTCAAACTCAGTTGCTGCTGGTAAAAAGGGGAGATTTTCCTACGAAGAATCCTTAATTTCTCCTCCTCCGAGCAGCTTTGTTTGAGGCGAGAGAAGAGGCGCTCCATCACTGCAACATACACACCGACAGTTTCATTTTCGCCTTGGGTGCGCCTTCGAATTTCGTCCCAAAGACGATCTTCATAGTCCGTCGGTAAGAACTCCGCCTTAAACTCTTCGACGAGCTCGTCCCAGCACGCGACTAACCCGCGATTGGCTCTGAACCATATCAACGCTCGCGAGTCGAAAAGGTCCACAGCTGCCCGGAAGAGTTGCGATTTCGTCAGACCCCTTACTTGACGCAGCTCTTCAACCCGCTCCAAGAAAGCATTTACCAACCCCGACGCATCCCCGCTGAACTTCAACCCCCATTTTGCCACTTCGGCCAGACTGGGCACTCGCACTTGCTGCGGCGCAACCATGGTCTGGGGATCGGCATCGACCTCCGCTTCACCTTCGCTGTTTCCTTCGGTCTTATCCACTAGGGTCCCCATTGCAATGATTAGCCGATTCCGAATCTTCTTCGCAGAATCCAACTACTCTGGTGTGACTGCTTGCATATTGCTCAGCCGACGGAATCCGAATTCAATTTTTACCTTAGCTTTAAGAAAATCCGACGAAGTTTTATCACCTGTTACTTTCGAAATCCTCAATTTCCAACGCTTTGGCTGTTAATTCCGCAAAATCGGTTTCAAAATCAAACGGATACGCCGCTTCCACATAGGACGTATCCAGGGCTGACTCCGCCTTCAGAGTAGCCCTAAGGGATTTACGCATGCTATCTACTGTATCTGTCGCGAAACCACGGATTGCGAGCTCATAGATGAGCTCATCTTTGCTCAACCGGTCCACTAATATCTTCATTGTGATTCACGATAGAAAATGTTCCTATACCCAACAAGATGCGTTTAAGACGAGCTCTACTCAAACCACTTTTCCAACACTATTAAACAAAGAGCACCGGCTTCACTCAAAGAGCACCGGCTTCACCTCAAATCCCTATTCAAGCAAACTTACATACATTCACACACCATAATCCAATTTTGTACCAAAAACGCACTTCTCATTCACTTCACCACACCGTATCTTCAGAATTCAAGCATTAAAGTACCTCTTTATAATAGATATTCATCATCTTTAAGTAATAATTAATAAACCAAACAGATTAAGTATCATATACAATAATGATTATTTCAAAATAAAAGATCAATTCAATCAGCACGATATCTAACCCGAAAATTCATTTTCTAGTATCGTATACTAGTATCCACCCGATCCGGACAAAGAAAAGACAAGTTTTTTTTTACGCGTACCGTTAACACCGCTATTACCGTTACTTCCGTTAGGCCCAACGTTCTCTTCTCGCTTCGAAGCGGTGGATCGGTTGTTAACAGTTTCAGGTTCTAGTGAATCGAGTGGCGCCCCGGACTCACCCTTCTCCAGTGAGTATAGCCAACCGAAACTGCCCCCTTTGACTTCGATCGCGAATAGAAGAGGTAAAATCGCGAGTGGCAAAATTAACGGATAACAATATATATATATATATATATATATATATATATATATATATATATATATATATATATATATATATATATATATATATATATATATATATATATATATATATATATATATATATATATATATATATATATATATATATATATATATATATATATATATATGTATATATATATATATATATATATATATATATATATATATATATTTGTATATATATATATATATATATATATTTGTATATATATATATATATATATATATATATATATATATATATATATATATATATACATATATATATATATATATATATATATATATATATATATATATATATATATATATATATATATATATATATATATATATATATATATATATGCTACTCGACGAAATAGACTGACAGAGAAAAAGTCCCGAGACTGACTTTATTTTAACATTCGTACTTAATTTATACTAACTTAAAGTAACTAGAAAGAAAAATTTACAAATTACATTTTTTACATTGCGTCACATGCACAGAAGAATATTTGCTTACTTGACTAATGTTGCAAAACATTGTCGCGTGCATATAGGTCAATAAATGAAAGCACGCTATACCATTGTCAAGAAAAGTTTTTTGTTTTTTGGGAGCGGATGTCAAAAACCTTCAATAGGTATCTTGCAAACTAAACAAGATTATGTGAGATTCTTACTCACTAAAAAACGTCACCCGCCAACCACGGAGGTTCGAGCCGCAACCGCTTTCGCATTACTTCAACTCGGCCGTGCTACTTCCACCCATCAGGTGTCCCATTGGCTTACTTCCGTTCTGTCAGGCTTTCAGGAGTCTATGAGACATCTTTCCTCTTTTTTTAAGCGCAATACCAGCTCCACATATGCTGACACAGCTGACCAGGCGTCTTCTGACTGTAGCATCATCTCCACGATTGTTTCCGGCGTCACAGGGCCAATTGTAGAGAAGAGCATGTGTCGCTCTCTTCTAAAGCGGGTGCAATGGAAAAAGATATGCAAAGCGTCATCACTTTCCTTAGCGCAGTACTTACAGAACTCCGTCCTGACTTTCCCCATTCTGTGAAGGTATTTCCTGAAGTAGCCGTGGCCCGATAGGAACTGGCACAGGTAGAAGTTTGTTTCATCGTGGTCGTGATTAAGCCAAGGTTTTAAGGCACGAATTAGCCTAATCGTCCATGCTCCCTTCGAGCTCGTAGCTCAGCGCTCCTCCCAAAGCTCAAGCGTTTGCGCTCGTGCTTGAGCAACCAAGATTTCTCTTCCCACTTCTGCTCTGTTCAGGAACACTTCCCTGCGTTCGTTCGCCAATAGATCAATTGAGATTACTCCCGCTATCACTAACACGGCGTTTCCTGAAACTGTTCTATAGCTGCTTGCAATTCGCAGCGCTCCCCTACGCTGGACGCTCACCATCCTAGCTCGATACTTTTCAAACCTTAACGCAGTGGCCCATATCTCCGCACCATACAGCAGCATTGAATGAGCCACCGTCATAAGGAGCTTACGTTTACTCGGACTAGGACCTTGAACGTTTGCCATGAGTCTTCCAAGCGCCCTATCGTCCTTCCACCCTTCTCATTACTTGATTGAGTTTGAGTTGGGCGAGATGAGGATTTCTAGACGTGATGACAGCGGCTACATCATCAGCATAGCCCACCAAGAGCACGTCTTCCGGCATTTCGAGACCATCATACGCAACATTCCATAGGTCTGGTCCGAGAATGGATCCTTGTGCTGCCCCAGCTGTAATGGTTTTGCGTACAGTTCCCTGATTCGTTTCATAGATCAAATGGCGATCTTTCAGATAATCCCGTACCATTGCCAGCAAGTATTCCTCTATTTGAAAATGTCGCTGAATTGAATCCAGTATGTCTGTCCATCTCACCGAGTTAAAGGCGTTACGAACGTCCAGCGTTACCAAAAACACAATGGGTCTAGCTCGATGACAAGCGGCCTCTGCGCGATCTACTGCGCTAATTATTTCGCAGATGGCACTTATTGTTGAGTGGCTACTGCGAAATCCATGTTAGTTTTTCGAGAGGTCACCTGCTCTTGGTATAGCTGCTTTTAGTCGAGGTTTCAGCAGCCCTTCCAAAAGTTTCCCCGCTGTGTCCAGCATGCGGAGAGGTCTGTATGCTGATGGTGTGTTACAATCTCCCTTTCCTTTTGAAACTAGGGCAAGTCGCGCCACTTTCCAGTGTGACGGAAAGACACCCGCTAGTAAACATTCATTGTACATGCGTAGTAATGTTGATGGGTGTCGTTCCACCACTACCTTTAGGACTTCTACTGGAATATTGTCCGGGCCTGGGGTTTTTCGGTTCTTCATTCTGGCACTCGCGCTTCGTAGTTCTTCCTGGCGGACTGTGTGGTTGTTCTCTGCTCTTATATCGTGCGCTGGGAACAGTGAATCTACAATATTCCTGAGGACATCCGCCTCCATGGGTGGGTCGGGACCCATGCGGCCCAGCCTACCCGATACTATTTTGTAACCTTGGTCCCACGGGACCCGGTCCACTTCTTTGCATAAAGTTTACCACATTTGCCTTTTCCTCCGTTTTATAGCTATTCGCAGTTCTTTTTTTGCCTTTTTGTGGGTGGCGACAAGTAGCAACGCTTCCGGTCGTCCAATAGACCGCTGTGCCCTACGCCTGCATGCTAGAGCTCTTCGTCTTCGTTCCGCTATCTCCTCAGTCCACCAATAAGCGCTCTGTTTGCCCGGTAGTGACTTACGAAGTGGCATCGACGCATTGCACGCTCGCCGAATTTCGCCCATGGTCGAATTTACAACCGTATCTTTTTCCCCAGAGCCCATTGCTACCCCTGCTTGTCCTGCGCTGACTTCGTCAGTAAAGCTGTTGCCTAATGACTCCTAAAGCTTCCCCCTATCCAACTTTGAAATATTCCACCCGAGTATTTTCCGTCTTAAGTTCTGAGGGGCCGGGCTTTCCTCCGACAGCCAGAAAGTAATATAGTTGTGGTCACTTCCAGTGTACTCCTCCCTCACCCTCCAATCCTTTGTCATCATGGACAACGTCTCCGAGACAAGAGCTATATCGGGAATGGACTCACCGAAGCCTGGCCTGCGGTATGTTGGTGTTGAGCCCCTGTTCACCACGACCATACTCAGCCTGGAGACCATTTCCATAATTAATCTCCCTCTTGTGTTTTGAGTCGGCATCCCCCATTCCAAGGCTCTCGCATTGAAGTCACCAGCTACTACCAGTTTGCCAGGAAGGTCTCGAAGAGCGTCTTCTAATGCTTCTATCTTTCTACGAAATTCCATTATTGGGTCGTTCGGTGAAAAATAGCAGCTGACAAAACTGATGCCGCAGTTTTCAATCCAAACATATCCATCGCCCGAACCTCGCCGATCAACCCGGACTTTCCGAGTGTCTGCAACCCATAAAGCTGCATAGCCCGAAGTGTCTGAATACCATGTCTCTGGATTTTTCCTTCGGTATGGTTCGCTGATCATTGCGATTTGAACTCTGGATTCTTGCATAAGCTGCGTGAGTAAATCGTCCGCAGTGCGGCATCTCTGCAGGTTCCCCTGTAGAACCCTCATCTACGCAGCAACTTCTTCTGCGCATCGAGCGCTTCTCGGAAAGCTTTGCATGTTCTTGATCCCAGAACATGCTTCACTTCTTCTGTTTTACCTATGTCGCTGCACAGCAGGCAGAATGGCTCCGCCGAGCATACCTTTGCAACGTGTCCCACTTGTCCGCACTTCCAGCAGTTAGTGCTACGGTCTGGTCCTTTGCAGTCTTTTTTGGTATGGTTGTATCCCATGCACTTGAAACAGCGCACAACTTCAGGTCGCTTCCTAACCCTAGCGTTAACCCAGCCAATTCTAATTCGTCCAGTATCAACTAGCTTCAAAGCTTTTGCTTCGTCCAGTTCAACGACGGCTTTCCTCTGTTCCCTTGTATTCGGGGGAAATAAGGTAACTTTTACGTTCTGAATCGCCTCTTCCCGAATCGTTGCTAACACCTCCTCTTCTGTCGTAAGACTATCGAGGTCGAGTATCTCGATTTTGACTTTGGAGACGAGCCTTTTAACCTCTCCGAAACCCCCCACAGCTGCCTGGATTGCATCACCGAATTTCGAGATGTCTTCACACTTTGCCAGTGTCACAAGTACTCCACCGTCTGCCGTTTTTCTGATTTGGTGAACGTGTGCCCCCACTTTGCTTGGGCTTACCCCTGCCCGAATATGCTTAAGGACTTCTGCATAACTCTTCCCTTGGGTAGGCTTTATTACCACAGCTTCCTTTCTTGCTCTAGGCAATTTCGTTTTTTTCTGCCTCGGTTTTTTCAGGTTAAGCTCTGAATTCGACGCCAAGCTCTTGGTTGAACCAGAATTTGCCGCTTTATCGTGCCGGCCATTACTTTTACGTGACTTTTTCAACACAGTCACCCATGTGTACTGTTCGGTAGTGCCTGCTTCAGTTCGTGCTTGAACGATATTTTCTTTGTTAGGACTACCTTCAGGTGTTCTTGTCCGTTTTTGTGCTTTGGCTTGCACAGTTTCGGCAGTATCCTTTACTCCGTGCTCTCTAGGCTGGGCTCCTTCAATTTACCTCAGCTCTAGCTCGGCCTTCTTCCAATTTTCTCTGCGAGCTTCTACAACTTCCAGAGCCTCTTCGAGTTCAAGAAGACCGTCTTTCACCTGCCGCGATATATTTTTCTGCACTTGGGATGCAGCTGCTATTTTTCTAACTATTTCCTGGCACTTTCGCAGCATCTTTTCTTCTTGTACCCTTTCTTCAGCAATATAGCTTCCCTTTGAAGAAGATCGTGCCGTCGTCACTGGAGAGGTACCCACTACAACGCAGTGCCTGCGTATGTTTCTCTGGACCAAACACCGTTCCGCACGCGGAGTTTCTTCACCCACTTTATTTGTGGTGGCCGCGCTAACTGCCACAGCAGAATTCAGGGCGCTAGATGTTTCAAACTGCCCCTGTTCTGTTCTTGCGGAGTTTTTTCCCACACCTTTGGTCTTTGCACCTTTGGTCTACTTCGGTTTTCTTTGCACCTTTGGTCTACCAATAAAAGGATTTACTTCCTTCGTCACTGGTGTGTTTCCGTCTGCTTCGTTCCCTTTATCGTTATCTTTATTGTTATTAATTTGATTGTTTATCATATCTTATGGGTCCCCCCTCAGAGCCGCTATCTAAGTCTGGATGGACAGTCGCCTTTATGATCCCGTGGTTATCTAATGCAAGCAGGGAGGCCACGCGAGGGTTGCGAGACGCCCTTATGGGGTCGCCTGCGCAGAGCCAGATCAGCGCTAATCAGGAGTGCAACTCAACTGAACCTGTCCCGCCAACTCAACAGCGCGAACTTCAAACTTACTCTGAGGCCTGCCAAGGTTTTAACAGGACGGAGGCGGTATGATATTAACCTGGAGCCGTTGGCACTCGAATGTCACTCCGGTGTTACTAGGTCCAGAATACCATAGCCACCAGCCCAAATGTATATATTCCAAATCGTTAGTCGAGATCTTTGTCCGTGTAAAATAAGCCAGTTTGTGCCAATGTAGAAAAACCATATCTGCATCGCTGCCCTGCTGGCGGCAGTGCCACGACGCATCGATGGTGAACAGAGGAGCTTGATTACCGCAGCCATCAAATAATGCTGGATAAATTACCTGGGGCCCAGATGCGCAGTTCTTCAGGATCATGAGATCAAGCTTTCATGGCATGGTTTTGGTCCACGGCTACTTATTCGTATGAACAATTTTTTGCCATCTAGTCGCAGTCACGTACACAGTTAGATGTACCAGTGGTGTCATCTTATATCGCAGCGACCACACAGTTAAACCGCACTTCGCACTTAATAGCTCTCCGAAGCCGTCGTACCACTTTGGGCTGCCCCTATCCGCCACCTAGGGACGCGTCCAGTAGCAGACCAGCAAACTGCCCTGGACAAACTGCCCTGGAGCAAACTGCCCTGCCCAAAAGTGCTTTCATGAAAGTAGAACGAATAAAAGTTGCTGATGTACATACGTACTGTGTTTCGTATGATCTAATTTACGTGAACTTGAACGAATAAACAAAACATGCTTATGTGAAAACTTTAACTTGAATGAATGAGTTTGAACATTTTCCCCCGTGTTGAATCTTATTAAAAAAAAAAATAAACAAACAAAACTTTAATCTAACAAATTAACATGAATTTAATCGTTTAAAAATAGCTATGACTTAAACTGTAATGGAAAAATCTGGTGCTCTGCTATGTCTTGGCGCCGGTGTTGGCTTGTGTCTGGACTTGCATACCTGATGCCGATATTTCCATGAGATCATGACGAGAATAACTATGATGGCGGTTATTGATAAGTAACCGGGTATTATATGATAATTATTTAATTGTTGTGAATATGTTGATGGTAGTTCAGCCAACGTTTTGTCAAACAATTTTTGTGTGAGAGCATTTAGTGGTTCCAGGTTGAAATGGTAAGGTTTCTCAATCAGTTCTGTCCAATGAGTTGGTGTAGGAAGCTCGACAAGAATGTCCGTCGAGGAGAACCCAGCCTTATGTTGAGTGGATATGCTATCATGCCCTGTTATTGTGAGTTGATCCAGTTTAATGATGCAGCCTGGTCCTATAGTTAACAAACCGGACCCGTTTAATGGAATTTGAAATTTGTCGGCTCCACAAACTACTCGAAGACGTGTAAAATTTTTTAGTCCATAAATCCATTTATTTATGTCGGAGAGCTGACTCCAGACATAGTCTGTTGGCAAAACTGTTGTCTGGCACTTGGGCGATGTTTCGCTCACAAAGGCACTGAACTCACAGGAGGCGACTTGGGCACCTTTGTGGTATGTTGGTCCTGTTTTTTTCGCATAATAATGTTCGAGGTTCGCTGGTGCTGCACAAAGTTAGGTCCTCTGGTGTCATGACGAGATATGTGTCTCGATGAGCATTAACAGCTAAGAAACTGGTATACAATTGTGTACTTATGAGTGTGTTGTTTACGACAGCAGCTATAGGTGTAAGCTTGAATAAATCAAACTTTGTTTCATCGACTAACGGTATTCGTACTGTAAACGTCAAATAGGGATCCACGAGTCTCCCTTCAGCTTTCATTATTCGATATAAGTGTAGGACATCTTTACTGTTGATGGAAAGTTGAGTGAATTCTGGAAGTTTGCTTCCGATGTTATGGATTTCATCGCGTAGCTGCTCTGGGGATAGCAATAGTGGACTAATGATTCCATGATGAGTGTCCGTTAATAAGCTTATGATTGCTGTCTGAATATTGTGTAAATTATGACTAGCTGCCATTAACTCTAGCGCCAGAGTGTTCATAATATTGTACGCATTTGTGCCATTTCCGTTTATTTTGTTGAATACTAAGCTAATTTTCTGGGCAAGCCGGTTCAATCTTCTTTCGACTTCCATTTGATCAATCTTACAAATATTGATAGTGGAGTCTATTAGCGATGTTTGGTTTTTTATTAATTTGTGTAAGAAAGTGTCGTCAGTTTTGATGGCATCAATTGTAGACGACATCTCCTGGGCATAAGCATTGTCCAGAACGTTGAATAGTGAATTAGCAAAATTGCCCACAATGTTAAATGCTCCTCGTCTTATGCGTTTTCTTGTGAAGAGACTGTTGTCTATTTGCAGTTTCTGTTCATCTTGTTGGAAATGCAGAGCTAAATGTTCACATGTGGTGGAGTGTGTGGCTTTGCAAATTTCTTGTAATGCTTTTGTTCCGTTTCGTTATGACTTTAGTTCTTGCCAGTAAGGTGATAGATCATAATAAACTATTATTTTCCATTCTTTGACAGTGCGCACTAGGGTACCTATGTTTTCAAAGTATATTCCGTGATGGTTATGAAACGGCTGGTTGATGACCTCCGTGGACGATTTCACGGGGTTTATCGACAGACTGAGACACGCTATGAATAATGTCGTTAATAATGATACCCGAGATATTTTTCCTTTTTTACGGGGTGTTTCGTCTGCTTCTGAATCATTTGCCACTCTTCTTGGTGTTTTGATACCGCTGGTACTACCTTTGGGTTCGTTGGTAATTATCTAATCTCCCAGTTCTTTTTGCACTTCAATTGGCAACGGCGCTAATCTGTGTATTGACCTGGTAAGTACAGCGTCCTTTGTCTTAACGCCTACTACACGCACCAAGCCATCATTCCCTTTGTGCACTTGGACGATTCGGCCTAATGGCCATTTCATGACTGGTAAATTATCGTCCTTGATAATAAAAATGGTGCCTATTTTGACGTTTGGAGATTCTGTCTTCCACCCATAACGATGCTGTAGCAGGTGCAAGTATTCTTTAGACCATCTTTGCCAGAATTCAGTTTTGATTTTTTGAATTTGTCTCCAATCGTCTAATAGTCCCGATCCGCTTGAATGAGCTGATGGGTCAACTTGAGCAGTTAGCGGTTCTCCGATGAGAAAATGACCTGGTGTTAAAGCGGTTGCGTCATTTGGATCTGATGACATGGGGGTTAATGGTCTGGAATTCAGAATGGCTTCAATTTCCACTAAAGCAGTTTGTAGCATTTCTTGTGTTAGTGCTGCTGGTTCCAGAACTTTCCATAGCAACGTCTTCACGCTTTTAACAGCAGCATCCCATAGCCCTCCAAAGTGTGGGGCTCTCGGTGGGATGAAATTAAATGTAATTCCCTTTTCGCTGCATGTTGATATGATATGATGTTCCGAATACAACGTTTCCTTTGATTCTTCAAGCCGATTTTTTGCTCCTACGAAATTCGTTGCGTTGTCGCAAAATATATTGTTACAATGTCTACGCCGGCCTATGAATCGTTTAAGAGCTCGAAGTCTTGGCTGATGCGTCAAATACTACTCTGAGCTTGGTCGTGCTGCTTTCAGGCTTCAATACACAGTGTTGGGGTAGATAATAATGTGGCGTCGCAATATTGCTAACTTCTTCCATGTGTCCCAAAGCCAAATACTCATTCATGAATTTGACATACTCACTGTGTATTTCTGGCTGTCGTTTGAACTTCTGTTCTAATGTGTGGAACCTCCTAATTGCTATTTCCCGTGAATGCCCAAGATTGCTTGGGTTCGAGCTAAACGGTAACCGAACAATAAATCGCCCGTTTGGGCTTCTTTCAGTATTATTACCGAAATGCGCTTTGCACTGCTTTTCGGCTGGTGACAAGTGCTGTTTGTTATCTGGCGACTTATCTAATTCCCAAAATTGCTCAACTTGTTTCTCTAGCAATTCTTCTGCAGTACTTATTCCACACAACAAGCGTTCGCTGTTTACGTTGTCAATTTTACCAGCTACTAACCAACCTAACAAGGTATTTTGTAAAATCGGAAGTCCATCTCCAAGCCTAATTTGTCCAATGGATAGTAACTGGTGATAGAATTCTACTCCCAGCAGAAGGTCAATTTGATTGGGCTTATAAAACGCTGGATCAGCCAGCTGTATGTTATGTGGAATTTGCCGATATCAATTTTTCTTGATGGTTGTTCAGAGATTATCTTTGGCAACACAAATGCTTCAAGCTGACAAGAAAATGTGGTGACCCTTGAAAATAGTTGAACGTTGACTCGTCCTTTGGCTAATTGACCGTTGATTCCGATTCCTTCGATTTGGATAAATTTTGAGTCCTGAGAGAGTTTTAATTTCTTGCACATTCGCTCTGATAAAATATTTATTTGTGAGCCGGAATCCAAAACTGCCCTACACCCTACTGATAATCCGTTACTGCCTTGAATTGTGATGACGGCTGTACCTAGCAGCATATATTGTGTTTTGTATTGGCTTGCTTGTGCTGATAGCACTGTAGGCTTAAGCTTGGTTGTAAGCATCGGTTTGGATGGCTTGGTAGACTTGCTTCATGAAGCTTTGGCTTGCTCACCTACCACGATTTCTTTCGAAGACGCCAAGTGCAGTAGAGTGTTATGCTTTTTTGAGCATTGTTTGCAGCTGCCTTTGATGCACTGTTTTGAAGTATGTCCTGGCTGCATACAATTGACACAAAAGTTGTGCTTCTGAATTAATTTCAACCGGTTTACAGGTGCTAACTTGTTAAATGTTTTGCATGCATACAAAGGATGAGCCTCATTACAACTAATGCAGTAATCATTCCCTGTAACTATTGACGCGAGTGCTTTAGCTGAACAGGTTTTTTGAAATCGAGCTTCAAGGAACGCTAGAAATTCCTTCAACGTCTGAAGGCTCCGTGGATGCTCTAATTATTGTTCGTATAAAGTGATCGTTTGACTATCTAACTTTCGTGTTAGTATGTGGAGTAACAATGGATCCCATGTAGACGTAGACACTCCCATGTTCTCCAGCCCCATGATAAATTCACGTGTTGTATCATGCAAATGTTTTATTCCTGTTGCAGAAGTCTCGACATTGTACGATGGTTGGGAAATTAATTTTGTGATCAGCGCATTCACCAACAAACGAGGATTCTCAAATCGTTTCTTCAGCAATTGTCAAGCAGCCTGATAGTTTTCTTCTGAGAGCGGCAGATGTTTAATCAATGCTTCTGCTTCGTTAGTTAAATTAGCCCTCAGGTACCAGAGCTTCTCACACGCAGGAATGTCTTGTTTATGGATAATTTCAATGAATAAGTCATGAAATTGACGCCACTTCAAATAACTGCCGTCGAACTTTGGCAATTCTATTTTAGGCAATTGCATCCGTATATTTGGATTGGCTGCTTGTGGTGAACTGGGCACAACAGCAAATTCCTGATATTCTGAAAGCATGATTGTTGCTTGCAGTACTCGGTCTTGCAAATAATGAAATGCTATAGTATCGTAGCCTGATGCCTCAGGATTTTCTATGCTTTCATAAATTTCCTTATTTAAATCTTGGATACGTTGCCAATGCTCGTTAATGGTTCTAATAGTTACTTTGCAGTAAGACTGCGATGGACGGCTGGGCATATCTTTGATTCCAGTTAATAAATGATTCAGCTGTGACTGAGCAGCTCTGATTTTCCCCAATAATGCTCTGCTTGACTTCTCTAATGTTGTCAGCATGGGTTTTGGGTCCACAGTTGCACGAATGTTATCCATTTCGGTGCGGAAAATCTCTCTGTATTTCTGGTAAATACTTGCAATTGAGTCGTAGTAACAGCTTGCAAAGTATTTATGGGTTGCAGAGACCCCAGGTAATTCTCCTATGCGAGAGTCTGTCGACTCAAATTCATCCCAGCTCGACTCTAAACGTTGAAGTCGTTCGTGATAGTATCCTAGCACTTTTAGCTCTTTAGGATCTTTATTAAAATTGGATACTATCTGCTCGATCTTCTTTCCGGTTGCCTCTTGCTGCTCAACTAAATGCTCCATCATTACAGGAACTTAATTGGACTATTGCAAACTTGCGCAGAAACTGTTGTTCTGTGTTGGACTGTTGTCCTGTGCTGGACTGGTGTCCTGTCACGGTCGCCAAAATGTTAAAGAGCAGATTTTTTTATCTGCACTGTGAAGTGTATACGGCACTTGACCCGTTACACTATTGAACTGTTCGAATTGTAACACTGTTAAACACATACGGCACTTGAAACCGTTGCGTTATTCGATGAATTATGCACTGTTTAATGTACACGGCACTTAAACCGTTGCACAAACTGACGGTTTCGTTTTATTTGTTGTGACAAATCACTGAGCACATACGGCACTTGAACCGCTGTGCTACTCGACGAAATAGATTGACATAGAAAAAGTCCCGAGTTTTGTTGTAGACTGACTTTATTTTAACATTCGTACTTAATTTATACTATCTTAAAGTTACTAGAAAGAAAAATTTACAAATTACATTTTTTACATTGCGTCACATGCACAGAAGAATATTTGCTTACTTTACTAATGTTGCAAAATATTGTCGCGTGCATATAGATCAATAAATGAAAGCACGCTATACCATTGTCAACAAAAGTGCTTTCATGAAAGTAGAACGAATAAAAGTTGCTGATGTACATACGTACTGTGTTCCGTATGATCTAATTTACGTGAACTTGAACGAATAAACAAAACATGCTTATGTGAAAACTTTAACTTGAATGAATGAGTTTGAACATATATATTTATATATATATATATATATATATATATATATATATATATATATATATATATATATATATATATATATATATATATATATATATATATATATATATATATATATATATATATATATATATATATATATATATATATATATATATATATATATATATATATGTTTATTTATTTATTTATATAACAAAGTCGGGTTGGTAGCACCATTTAGCACTCAACAGCGGCTGGACTGATTTTTATGATCTTTGATTTGCTGGATTTGTTTCTGCCCCAAATAGCAGAATAGCTTTTACAACTTCGGGCAAATTCATAGAAAAAAACTTTGTGGAGAAAATTCATTTTTTCATACATATTGTGTGAGAAAAAAGTGTTATCCGGTAAACAACGCCATTGCGCAACCTGTGCAGACGTGTGCCACGATATCCTAGTGTTATTTGCTATTCCGTGAGCCAGAAATTCTAATTTTTCACCACGAAGCCGGAATGCAATTAGACTTTGGAACATTGCGAGTCCATTCACTGCAGATTAACAAGAAATCGCACGAAAAGAGTGCCGCGTTAGTATCCAATGGGAAAGTAATCCATTTATATAATCTCCGTAGGCTTTCCGTATAACCCATTTCCGTTTAACATTGGATGTCCTAGGCTGGCAAGGTATGCACAATTGGGACTTTGGGCTTTTAGCTTTATAGTTTTATAAAAATAACTTTTTGGAAAGCCCGACATTGTTTTCTTGCACTCCCGTCATCTATGGGGAATGCGTGTTCAAGCTTGAACCGGCGGCTGGCCATACCTCTGCATGATCTGGAATGTGTGAATAATGCTAGCTGAGTAATTGCGACTCGCATTGGAAATTCAATCAGCGTATTATCACACTTAGGCTAGTACTGAGCTAATCGTGAAGCTTAATTTTGACAAGTCTCCATTATCGACGAGCGAAAGTTTCGAAAATGGATAGATTTTGTTATTGAAAAGACATTTGCACAATTCAATTTTCAAATTCAAACACCATATGTCACTTTTTTATTTTCAAGCAAAATAAAATTCACGTGAATTTCGATATGAACATTTCACGTGAAATCGAAGACAGAACACGCTGCAAAGGGGCATTTGTGCTGCTGCTTGGACCGGTGGCCAAGCTTGCTCCTGCCATAAAGCCCAGTGAAATCCGACATAAAAAAGGCGAAACTTCGGAAAAATTAAGTTAAAGCTGAATTTTGGTGTGAACTTTGGTACTGGCGTGTTGAACAAAATGTCAAAAGTCCCCATCGATCCGAGTACTGCGTCGGTTTCTATACGGGGTCAAAGGTCACCAAAAGTGATATTTCCTAAATATCTCAGTAACGGTCACGTCTTCAGAAAAACAATGTTTGACGAATTTGTAGCTTAAAAAACTTCCAACAAAAAAGATAATATAGTTTTTTCCTGTAACCATAACCATTTTTGAGATATATTGATGTAAACATTTCCTACTAACAGCACCCTCATTCTCATCGGCATGTTAATATTATCCGATTTTGATTACGACTTGGCATGTTTGTGCGTTTGTTTTCTATGTTAAAGACGCGCATAAAAAAAACAACATGTACACAAGCTTATCTAACAGACTCCAGGGTAGGTGAAAAAGTGTATTTCGAAAAGTTACCACCACCTCCCACCCCCCTTTGCCATAAAACTTGTAGGGACATCTGTTCGCTACTTTCTTCTCCGAAAAAAACTGTATTGCGGCATCATGTATGGGATATTCCACGAAAAAACAGGACAAAACAACAAAATTGCAGGTGAAAATAGGTTTTGTAACATATCATGGGCCTAGGAGCATGAAAAAGTAAGGTAATATCATGGCATAATTCTGTAAACGCTCATTCTTGACATTATAGGAGCTCAGTCCGGTGCAGATTATCCCCGAATAATCAGTTTTTTTACCAATCCTGTGATGACTGCATAGCGTCAAAGGGACATGACACGTCTCGAAACCAATTTGCACTTGAAATTATGTGACCTTGCCCT
>OZ022264.1:97361103-97441103 GCA_963978885.1 Nemotelus pantherinus
CAATGTTGTCTGTAAATTTCAACTGTATCTGATTATTGGTTCGTAAGTTCCCGAGAACATAAGTTTTTGATGCTAAAAATATAGGTAAATTGGGAAAGTGCTACCGTTCTTGTCCCACATGAAATTTCCAAAGTTTTACTTTGAACGTGTAGATAAAGCATGAAATTTATATACAAGTTGGCTGTTATTGAAAGAAACGGTCATTTTCTAGCAGTTTCGATGGTTTTAATGTTTTCATTTTCAGTGCCTGCCGTAGCTACAGGGTTGCCAGCTTGTTCGTCAAAAATATGGAAGTGTGCAACTTAATAACATTAATATGTCCTGTAAGTTTCATAATGATTTGAAAATCAACTAATAAGTCATCGCATTTAAAACATTTTCAAATATTCCCAATCTCATTTAAGGCACCTAGCGCACAAAGAGGGTTAAAAATTTCAAAAACATTATCATGTTTACATTAAAAATACGCTTGGAATTCATTACTGAGACTATTTTTGTAAAATAAATTTTTTGACAGAATAATAGGTGTATTTAAAATATCACTTAAATGACCGCCGGCGCAAAAGAGTAAAAGATTTTTAACTTTTTGTGAGACCTGGCACTATTCTGCGTATACACCAATGTGTCCTGAAAATTTCAGTTTAATCGGATATATATATATATATATATATATATATATATATATATATGTATGTATATATATATATATATATATATATATATATATATATATATATATATATATATATATATATATATATAAATATATATATATATATATATATATATATATATATATATATATATACATACATATATATATATATATATATATATATATATATATATATATATATATAGATATATATATATATATATATATATATATATATATATATATATATATATATATATATATATATATATATATATATATATATATATATATATATATATATATATATATATATATATATATATATATATATATATATATATATATATATATATATATAGAAACATGAATCTTTGGCCAAGGTGATTTTAATACTAATGTTCTTCTTCGAACATTAGTAAAAAGAGACAGTACGTCAAACGGCTCAAATGGCAATGAGGAATCATCGAGCTTAGCGAACAGGGCAACAACGTGATAATCTTCATTGTGCAAGAAGAAATGCTTTTTTTATACCACAAGGTGCTACAATGAAACAAATCGACCCGAGTAAATTCCATCCAGTATATATTTTAAGTTAAAGTACAACATTTAGTCCTGGGCTTTTTCTCAGCCCAGGATACCCTTAAAACAATTGTTTGTCTTTACTCTCCCAAACCGCCTCAACAGCGGCCATTAAGACACTTTCATCTTCAAATCTCTTGCCCCGAAAGTTTTCCTTTCGCCGAAGAATGAGGAAGAAGTCAGTGAGAGCAAGATCTGGCGAAAAGGATGGATGTTCATGCAGTTCGAATCTTGTTTCTTGAATTGCAGCCTTAGGAACCGGTGCGTTGTCTTGATGAAACTGCACTGTGGCTCACAGTTTGCCGCTTATTTTCCTTCTTTGGCCAATGTAGTAAGAGTTTGATATAGTGGCTTCTTTTTCCAAATATTGAACCATAACAATTCCTTCCGTGTCTCAAAAAACGGCTGCATAGCCTTCGCTGCCGAACCCTACACCACAAATTTCTTCGGCGTCGATGAAGAGGGTCAAAATGGTGGATCATTGTCTTGTTTATGGTTACAAAACGTGACAAAATCTTCTCAAGATCTGCCTAGAACTTCTCGAGATTCACTCTCGAAACGTTGACTTGTTTCTCGTTTTGCTCGTCGGTTAACATTCTCAGCCCCAAACGCGCAAACACCCACTATATATAGATAAAGATATATATAAATACACACACATATATATATATATATATATATATATATATATATATATATATATATATATATATATATATATATATATATTTATTTATATATCTATATATATAAATATAAATGTAAAATATATATGAATATATATATATATATATATATATATATATATATATATATATATATATATATATATATAAATATATATACATTTATACATATATATATATATATATATATATATATATATATATATATATATGTATATATATATATATATATATATATATATATATATATATATATATATATATATATATATATATGTATATATATATATATATATATATATATATATGTATATATATATATATATATATATATATATATATATATATATATATATATATATATATATATATATATATCTATATCAGCAAAATGATGAAGACATTGGTAATTGGCATCACATTAGCACGCAATTTAACCCGGCAGATTGTGCAAGTCGTGGCATTTGCGAAGAAGCATTGATTAATCATCCGCTCTGGTGGAATGGTCCAGCTGATATTATGGAGACAAATAAACCACTCAGCGAAGATGACAAAATTAACATGGAATTGGAGCTGAGACCAATTAAGGCTAAACTTACACGTTTCACGCAAAAATTGTTTTTCGAGACTGAATAAATCTGAAATAATCCGTTCCAATATACTCAATCAATACAGCGATCTAGGAAAACTTCTACGTACCACAGCGTAGATCTTTCGAAAGCTTAAGGCAAACAAGTTCATACGACTATAACCAGTTATTTCCATTAAGAAAATGGAGGAAACGTTAGACTGGTACATCATGCTGATCAAAACAATTACTTCGGTCCTGAAATATATCAGCTACGCAAAACAGCTGGTCTGACCATGGCGAGCAAACTGAACCCTCTCAATCCATACTTGGACTCATGCAATTTACTACGAGCAGCGATTAGGCTGCAGACTGCTAAACTTGCCGTAGAGCTGCGAAGACCAATCATTTTGGCGAAGGAAAGCGTTCTTTCTTAGCTCATTGTACAACAGGCGCATAAGGTTACATTGCATGAACTCATGCTACAAACTCTTCGACAAAAATATTGGATCTTATATGGGTGTACACTTGTTAAACAATGTATTCATGCGTGTACTATTTGCCGAAGACAAAGACATTCTATGATTAACCAACAAATGGCTTCACTACCTCGATCGAGAGTTACACAGACACCACCGTTTGCAGTAGCTGGAGTGGATTATTGCGGTCCATTCCACATTCGCATAGGCTCCAGAACGGTTCGAACTTCAAGGAAAACATATACTGCAACTTTTATTTGCATGGCGACCAAAGCAGTGCACATCTAATTGACGGAAAATTTATCAGCAAAGGCATTCATCAACGTATTCACACGATTTGTAAGCAGGCAAGGCCCATGTCATAAACTATACAGCAACAACGGAACAGTTTTTATGGGTGCGAATAGAATCATGTAAGAAGATCTTAAGGAATGGCACTCTACATATACACAACAGCAATTGGCAAATCGAGGTAAAGAATGACATTTTATACCACCTGGAGCTCCACATCACGGAGGACTGTGGGAGGCAGCGGTCAAATCAGCTAAAAAGCATCTAGTTCACATCGTTGGATTAAATTCTATCTACTACGATCAATTACACACATTACTAGTTCACATTGAGGCTTGTTTGAACTCACGACCATTGGTGGCTTTACATGATACGCTGGACGACCACTTGGCTCTTTCGCCAGCTGATTTTTTGATTGGCATATCGATTGTTGCCGTACCTGACAAACCAGTACTCGACATACCAACGAATCGACTTTCATATTGGCGTCAATTACGGCAAATGCAGCAACAATTTTGGAAACAGTTGCATGATGAATATTTGAGGACTCTGCAGCAGCAATCAAAGTGGCACAAAGCAACAGACGACTTGAAGGTTGGCGACGTCGTCATTATTCGGCACGAAACTTTGCCCGCAACACAATGGAGACTTGGCAAGATAATCAAATACCATCCAGGCAATGATGGATTAACCAGAATAGTTACAATCAGGCATCAATAAGGAGAATTCAAGAGACCGGTGCAGAAGGTTTGCAAACTATTAGATCTCTCTGAACATACCTGTTCAGCCGAGCAGAATCTCTGAGATTTCACGATTACTACACACTTGGCATCACAATATAACTTACAATTTGTTCCGGTCCTTTTTACTAATTTTCGAAGAAAATTAGATTAAACTTATTTCGCCGAACAAAAAAACCAAAATATATATAAATATATATATATATATATATATATATATATATATATATATATATATATATATATATATATATATATATATATATATATATATATATATATATATATATATATATATATCAGCAAAATGATGAGGAGGGATAATCTCTGGAGTGGCCAATCCGATGAAGCTGAGATTTTTGGAGGACGTAGATGTATATATAAGGTAGGTTTATGATTTGCTAGAATTCAAATATCCTAAAGATTTTGGCGGCGGCGAGCGTTTTAGTGAATTCTGAGGTACTTCTTTATTTCCAAGCAGTGCATATTTTTGTTGAAATAAATGTTTGGGAATGAAAACTTGTTATGTTTGAAGCTGGCCAATGTTAAAAATTTGGAAATTTTGAGCCGCGTGTAGGTGCAGCATGCCTAAAGGTAGGCAAAGATTTTTTTTCAAACTTTGATTTATTCTTATATTACTTCTGACGAAAACATTGAATCATCGTGAAATTCGCAAAACATATTGATATTGAGTAAGATTTAGCACACATGGAATTTTGAGATAGTGCGGGTAACCCTGTAACTACGGCAGGCTCCTGAAAAAAATCATTCAAATCATTGACCCTCCTCAAAAATTTTTGATTTTTGACACAAAATTCAAATCATTGACAAGCTTCAACCTTTGTGCATCATGTCAAATCAAAATTTCGAAAATTCGGATTTGCACAAGAACGGCAACCCATCACCAAATTACCTCTATTTTCAGCACTCGAAAGCTGTGTTCACGAGAACTGACGACCGGATTATTTGATCATAATGAAATTTACAGGACCTGTTGGTATTAACTAGGAACAGGTCTGATAGAAGTGATTTTGAAATGCGGGCAACCCTGTGGCAGTGGTACCATCTTGGAAAATCACTGAGAAAAAAAACCGGCTTTTGGCCTATAACTTCTGATTCAGCCATCAAATTTTAACGAAATTCACAAAGTACTTGGACCTTATTTTTTGATAATATTTGGTTGAAAAATTAGAATAGAATTGCCAGCTATGCTGATTTTTGTCTCATAAATCTTGCAAATTTGCTCAGCAAAACAAAGCTTTTTTCCATATAACTTCCGATCCAGTGTTGAAATCAAAACGAAGTTCACGCAGTAAATGGACCTTCATGAGAACCAAATGTCGTAGGAATTTCGTAGACAAATCATGAAAGGGCTGCCAGCTATGATCATTTTTGAAATTTTGTGGAGTTTCTTTACTGACTGACTTTGCCAATTGATTTGCAAATGGCAATGATCCTGTAATGAAAATAAGCGACAAATATTAACGCTTTAAAAATTTGAAAAGTTTAGAGGGTGGTTACTCTAAAATTATTTTCACCCGTATGTCGTTCAGCGCAGTGATTCAATCGAAACGAAATTTGCTGGTTGGGTTTAAGTTAACGTGGAGCAGATGAAGTGTACATAAAAACACATAAAATGTCACAACATGTTCAAAATATACACTTTGCAATTTTAGCTACATCTCAAGAAAGTGGTGAGCACTAAGATTAGCAGTAGATTTAATTTAGCGAAAAAACAATATATAAAAAAATATATATAAAAACCCCTAAAATGTCACAACATATTCAAAATATAACCTTTGCGATTTTAGCTACATCCCAAGAAAGTGGTGAGCACTTAGATTAGCAGTAGATTTAATTTAGCGAAAAAACAAACAAATTTACTTAATATTAAAAACATTAAAAACCAAGCCCATACATTTTAGCACCTATATTTTTCATTTACTAAAGTTTAACTACTTAAGAGCGAAACATGAGATAATAAAGACAGTCTTTTCCGGTAAGCCAAACTAGTCGGCGACCAAAAAGACTTTTCAAGGAAACATCGTCGTTTTATTTAAATTAATTCGAAAATATCTCAGCTGACGCTAGTAGAGGCGGTTGAATTCGCTACGCAGAAGCTGAGATTGTTCTGAGAGGAGAATTTTTACAGAAAAATTTCGTCCAAGGAAATTTTTAAATCATATCAAGCCTATTCTCTTTGAATATTGCCAGACTATTTTTAACTAATGTTCGAAGAACATTAGTATTCAAATCGATTCGGCCGAAAATTCATATTTCCTTATATAAATATATATATATATATATATATATATATATATATATATATATATATATATATATATATATATATATACATATATATATATATATATATATATATATATATATATATATATATATATATATATATATATATATATATATATATATATATATATACATATATATATATATATATATATATATATATATATATATATATATATATATGTATATATATATATATATATATATATATATATATATATATATATATATATATATATATATATGTATATATATAGATATATGTATACATAGATATATATATATATATATATATATATATATATATATATATATATACATATATATATATATATATATATATATATATATATATATATATATATATATATATATCAGCACAAAATTTCAGTGAGACAATCTCGGGAACGCGCCATCCGACTGAACTGAAACTTTCATGATACATTGGTGTATATGCAAAATAGGTCCAGGTCTCCCTCAATGTCAATTATTGTTATCCCTTTGGCGCCGGCGTTCATTTTAGTGATATTTTTAATATACCTATTATTCCGTACATAAATAATTATTGCAAAAATAAAGTTGACAAAATAAATTTCGAACGTGTTTTACATGTGAATCGGATAATGTTTTGGAATTTTTTCGGATAATGTTTTTGGAACGTGTTTTACATGTGCGCTGGGTGCCTAAAAAGAGAACGTGAAAATTTGAAAAGTTTGAAATTGCGATAACTTTTGACAGAGCTATTCAATCCTTTCCAAATTTTTAAAGACTTATTGGTAATAATTAGTTGTACATTTGTGTTGCTTTTAATGAGCATGCTGGAAACCCTGTAGCCAGGGCAGGCACTGAAAGTAAAAACCTCCAAATCATAAAAAAAACAATAAAAAAAATTTGAAGTGGTATAACGGGCACGCCTGGTAACCCTTGCCCAATTTACCTATATTTTTAGCATCAAAAACTTCTGTTCACGGAAACTCACGATCCGATGAGAAGAATTAATTGAAATTTGCAGAATGTATTGGTCTTAAATAGGACCAGATCTGATAGAAGTGATTTTGAAATGCAGGCGAATCTGTGCCAGTGGTGTGGAATATAATTAACCCGTGTTTTGCTCTCATAAACGTTGAAATTCATGCCAGTGGTTATATCTGAAAACTTCCACCATATGAGTTATAATGCATTCTTGAGACCAAAGTAAAACGTGGCATTTGAAACGATTTGGCCGTAATAAGCAGCACATGTGGTGGAATATGCACTCAAAACCTGCACAATTATTCTACTGTTCTTCGAACATTAGTGTTTCTAGCGGTTCAGGTGCGCTTGAGTTTTTTTGAATACTGCCGGTCGTTGTGGCAGCCACTATTGGCAGTTGTTACTTATCAAGTAAATAAACTCAAACTGCCCATAGCGTACCATTTCATGGCGATCATGTAACTCACGATCCTGCGAACCTTAAGAAGCTTTATGTTTGGAGCTTACAATTCATAATGGAAAGCTCTGATATTTGGACGATACGAATAGCAATGCTGTCATTGTCGGACGCAGCAGACTCTGATTTTCGCATGGAGCCATGTTTTTGCGAATTCCAAAACCTGCAGACATTGGAACCTACGAAATGCGGAGATTACGAGCTTCGAGCGATGAGAATTTCAAATTTGATGAGCTTCGAACTTCAGCTCAACCAATCCATAGACCACAAATTAATTTATATTAATAAAATCATTATGAATTAATTATAAAAAAAACTGAAACTGGAGCGGTTTGAAAAACAATACTATACCGAAAAATTATGAAATAGAAAATATGAATACCAAACACGAAAATTATATTCTGTGAACAAAATAAAACCCTTCAAGAATTAAAAATCGGATTTTCAAGAATATTAAAAACTATAATCATATAACATACATCAAAGCATATAAAATTATTGTAGCAACGAAAATGAAACTGTAAACAAATTAACATGATGAAAGCAATTGAATAAACATTAGAACTGTAAGGCACGGTATCAAGTAATGTAATTCTTCAAATAGAAAGCAAATTAAATGATATTGAATAGATTTGACGAACAAAATATAATGGTTTTCCGTAGACAAAATAAAGAATTAAATTTATTTGTTTAATTAAACAAAATTAAAGAACGACAAAATGATCCAAACGAGTTACAATAAACCAAAAACAGTAGAATAACAAAAAATGCATGGTCTGTGGTATGAAAATTAAGTTTGTGAGGAAGTAAAATAGATTTTTATAAAAAATTAGTCCTAGTTTCGCATTTTAAAATAAAAGAAAAACTATTCTTATTAAAAATTTGAAACAAGCAAGTTGTATTTTTTTAAATTTGGAAAAGTGTAAAGTTAGCAAGATGAGTAACTTTGATATTGAGATAGCATTAGAGTACATACTAATCTTTACTGGCAATCCGAAAGAACTTGAAGCTTTCCTAACAATAGTTAGTTTACTAAATGAGAGCCTTAATGAAGTCGGGAAAAACAAATTCTTGAAATTCACAAAACATGTAAAATTAGGAACAGTTGTTAAAACACAACTATTATCATTGGATATAAATAACTACATTGAACTAGAAAGAGCTCTAGTAAATAGATTAAAAAATCATAAAAATTAACAACAAATTCATACACAACTATCCCAATTACTAATAAAAATAAAAATCCGTAGTTTCTCCTACTACAAAATTGTTTATTTGCGTATATACGTATTTCGGGAGCTATTTACTCCCCTCTTCAGTACTTTAGCTACTAAATCATTTGCAAGGTCACATGGGCTTAAATACAAAATCGGTACAAAGATACAGGTAAAAATTATAAAAGTTACATTAAAAGTGGGAAGATACGTAACTCTGGTAAAAGTAATTAGAGAAATATTAAAAGTAGTTAGTGTAACACGCCCCTTAAAAAGTAATTAGTGTAAAATGTTCATTAAAAACTAATTAGTGTGACACGCGATTTGTCCATCTTTTGGCGAGCAGTTTTATTAATTTGGATGAACAATTTCCTTCGTCTGTGTTCATCAACTTTTCCGCATCCTTCCGCAATATTTCTAAACTCTCCCAGGCGTCCAAAGTATAGGGTTTGTTTACGTGTCGTAACAATTCCAGGTTTTCTTTCGTCACAGAATGTCCTTCTTCGATAATATGAATTGCCACCGCTGATCGAACCGAATTAATTCCTCGTCTTTCCCCGCTTGCTACTTCCTTTATGTGCTCTTGGAACCTCGTCGTGATGAGCCGTTTCGTCTGGCCAATGTAATATTTATCGCAATCACCGCAGCTTATTTGATATATACCGCTTTTTTCCCCGTCCGTTAGTGGGTCCTTCTCGCTTCCTAATCGTCTTTTCAGCGTAGTGTCTCTACTGGATCCGACAACTTTGATGTTGAACTTTTCCATAAATGATTTGATTTTGTAGAAATTACTGGACATCGGTATACTAATCCATTTTGTTTCTTCTCTGGCGTTGGCTTGTTCGGATAATGTTGTATGCTGGTTTTTCCATATTTGGTCTTCTTTCTTCCTCATTAGTTTTTTAATTGCTTCGATGCAGTACCCGTTCTTTGTTGCTGTATCGAGGATGTATGCCCTTTCTTTATGAAACCCTGCTTTTGTTAAGGGGTATGTGAAGAGCCGATGTATCATTGAGTTATATGCCGCCATTTTTTGTGTTGTGGTATGTGATGAGGTTTGAGCTATCGTCCTCTGAGTTGCAGTTGGTTTTCGGTATACTTCATATTCGAGCTTCCCGCTGTTGTTTATTATCCGCAGATCTAAGAATGGTAGTGAGTGCTCTTTTTCCATTTCCATTGTAAATTGGATGTTCGGGTGAATGTTGTTAATCTCTTTCAGGATATTCTCGACCTTATCCTTTTGAACTATGGCGAAGACATCGTCGACATACCTTAGCCATACTCTCGGCATTACTCCTTTTTCCTCAATGATTGTTTCAATGTAGGCCATGAACATTTCGGTTACCAGTGGTGACATTGGGTTGCCCATCGAAACTCCTGCTGTCGTTTTGTAAAATTTTCCGCGGGACGTAAAGTAGCCTTCGCTCATACAAAGTGACGATAGTTTTATATAGGCTCTCACCTTCTTCCTCCATTCTGGCATGTTTTCAAATTTGTTGAGCCAAACTTCTAGTTGGTGAATAGCTTGTTTGACAGGTGTGTTGGGGAATAGCGCCTTAACGTCGAAGGATATAAGTACCTCGTTGTCGTTAATGTTTCCGCCGTTCTGTAACTTGTTGATAAGTTCGCTCGTGTTCCTAACCGCGTGTTTTCCGTATGTGTCTCCAAGGGCCGCAAATTCTTGAATTAACCATTTCGCGATGTTATATGTTGGGGAATTGGAATCAGCGATTATCTCTCTCATTTCATTCCCCTCCTTATGTATTTTCGGCTGACATCTAATTCTTGGTAGCGATGGGTTTGGCATTCTTAGTTTAGTGACTTCCTTGAAGATGGTACTGGCTTCTTTTAGGGCTCGATCCACCCGTTTTATGGTATCCGGTAGTGGGTCCTTGCGCAATTCAAAGAAGTTACCATTATTAAGTTTTGTAGCCACTGCGTTGTCGTAGTCGGTTTTGTCCATTATAACTACATTGTTACCTTTGTCCGCTTTGAGGTAATAAACGAGCTTATCTCTTAGTTGGCGGGCTATTGTTGTAATTTTCCGATCGACTGTTGGTTTTCTTGCGTCTGTCTTGCGAATAATTTTCGATAGCCCACTTCGGATTTCTTCTTTTGCCTCGTTGCTAAGCCTCTTTATCCCCGCTTCAATATTGACGACGATTTCTTCTGATGATGGTGTAGGTGATAATGCATAACCAAGGCCATTGTTTAAAACTGTCAATTCTTTTGGGGTAAATTCAACCGATGATTTGTTCACCACGTAATTCGGTAGTATGGCCAAGGGATTCTCCTTATTCATGCTCTTATGTGTCAATTGAGTCCATTTCCTTTTATGCGCTTTCCGTTTCTTGGCTACTTCACATTCAAATGCTCTATGTATCTTCACCAGCATTTCCTCTAGCGGTGCTCCTATTGATGTCGCGTCTTTGGCCATCTTTAGATGTGTGCTGTATGCTTCTAGGTTTCGTTTTGCTTGTTGTGTATGAAGTTCCGATATTGTTTTGCTTAATGATTGCATTTCCATACGTTTCTTGATGTCTTTGTTCACACGGCGGCTGGTTTTTATGTGGATTCGATGAGATTTTGGTATTATTTGATGTTTCCTGCATTTCTGTAAAAATTTAATGTTCTCTTTGTTCCTTGCCAATGATTTCTTTAGCCTCAACAAGATGTTGAAATCAGATTTCTGGTTGGATACCATCTTTAATAGTTATCGTTTCTGATGCTTGTAGTTTGGATTTAATAATAAAAATAAAAATCCGTAGTTTCTCCTACTACAAAATTGTTTATTTGCGTATATACGTATTTCGGGAGCTATTTACTCCCTTCTTCAGTACTTTAGCTACTAAATCATTTGCAAGGTCACATGGGCTTAAATACAAAATCGGTACAAAGATACAGGTAAAAATTATAAAAGTTACATTAAAAGTGGGAAGATACGTAACTCTGGTAAAAGTAATTAGAGAAATATTAAAAGTAGTTAGTGTAACACGCCCCTTAAAAAGTAATTAGTGTAAAATGTTCATTAAAAAGTAATTAGTGTGACACGCGATTTGTCCATCTTTTGGCGAGCAGTTTTATTAATTTGCCTTTCCGCATCCTTCCGCAATATTTCTAAACTCTCCCAGGCATCCAAAGTATAGGGTTTGTTTACGTGTCGTAACAATTCCAGGTTTTCTTTCGGCACAGAATGTCCTTCTTCGATAATATGAATTGCCACCGCTGATCGAACCGAATTAATTCCTCGTCTTTCCCCGCTTGCTACTTCCTTTATGTGCTCTTGGAACCTCGTCGTGATGAGCCGTTTCGTCTGGCCAATGTAATATTTATCGCAATCACCGCAGCTTATTTGATATATACCGCTTTTTTCCCCGTCCGTTAGTGGGTCCTTCTCGCTTCCTAATCGTCTTTTCAGCGTAGCGCCTCTACTGGATCCGACAACTTTGATGTTGAACTTTTCCATAAATGATTTGATTTTGTAGAAATTACTGGACATCGGTATACTAATCCATTTTGTTTCTTCTCTGGCGTTGGCTTGTTCGGATAATGTTGTATGCTGGTTTTTCCATATTTGGTCTTCTTTCTTCCTCATTAGTTTTTTAATTGCTTCGATGCAGTACCCGTTCTTTGTTGCTGTATCGAGGATGTATGCCCTTTCTTTATGAAACCCTGCTTTTGTTAAGGGGTATGTGAAGAGCCGATGTATCATTGAGTTATATGCCGCCATTTTTTGTGTTGTGGTATGTGATGAGGTTCGAACTATCGTCCTCTGAGTTGCAGTTGGTTTTCGGTATACTTCATATTCGAGCTTCCCGCTGTTGTTTATTATCCGCAGATCTAAGAATGGTAGTGAGTGCTCTTTTTCCATTTCCATTGTAAATTAGCGGAAATTAAATTGACTGCGGATAATAAACAACAGCGGGAAGCTCGAATATGAAGAATATTCGATAAAACCAAAACACGACATGAAGCCTAAAGAAACCTTCCTCTGTTACAGCGATTCGAACGCTGATATAGAAAATTTGATGAAAAATATTTCAAGAGTGATAATGGAAAATAATAAAATCACAATTAGATGCAGTGATAATCCATCAAAATTAGTTTCGCTATTGGAGAAGCTGACATCACAAACAACTGAAAAGAATATATCAAATGTGTGCCAAAACAAGAGCCACAAAATTCCAAACACATCTAATATAGAGAAATTCAAAAACATGCTCAAAAGAAAGCTACAAAACACCTAAGAGAATAATTGAAAGCTTCATTCAATCTAATTATATTAATGAACTACAAACACTTAAGCATAATGAACTACTTAAGCATTAAAAATTATGTGGACACAATTGACTGGACAAGTGCTCCATCAGCATCAGATTTAGACGAAATGTTGTCTTCCTTTTACAAAATAATCTTTAACCCCATCCACAAATTTGTACCGAAGCTGAAGAAGAAGAAAAAACTCTCCGAACCTTAGTTTGACAATTATTTAAGGCGGCTCAGAAACCATAGAAACAAATTATATAAAGCAATCAAAAATGGAGACTCTCTCTAGGAGGATCAAATAAGATTATATGATGAGCTATCCAAAGAATTTTCCATCAAATCTCGCGAGGCGTATGAGCTCTATGTAATTTCAATGGGGGAAAAAATTCTCACTGACCCGAAAAAGTTCTTTGATTTCGTCAATTTAAAACGTAAAACCACTGGCTATCATTTGTTACGGCTTGGCAAAGTAGGGGATAAATGTGAAATAATTAAAATAATAATTTGAGCATTAGTGTTATTTTAATTACATATTAGAGCTTGGCAAATCAATGTATAAATTTGAAATAATTAAAATAATTTTTGGGATATTAGTGTATGTCAATTACATATCAAGTGAAGCACAGATTCGAAATAAGAAGGTGAAAAGTAATGGTATTTAAGTTGGAAGCCTGTAAAAATTAAGGTAATAGATGGATAGTATTAAGTAGGAATAGCTGCGCGCCATCGAGCCTCGAAGATGAGGGCCAACTAAGATGTCGCGACCCACAATCCCCGGGATCCGAGAGCGAACGAGCCAGTTAAGTACGATCGTCGTCTACAACATATGAATATGGAATATTAATCAGAACATAAAAAAAAAAATTAATATCGACATGAGGACATATGTAATCTTCACTCATATTAATTTGATCGGACTGACCGGCGATAACATCGATCTGTCTGAACAGCAATTGCTTCGCGTATTTCACCAAAATCATTTGAGATACCTTGATGTAACAGCACCAAGCCAGATAAAATGACCGATCCAGGTAGTCGCTGAGTACGTGATACGTTGCCGATTTAATGTAATCGCCGTACATACGAAACAGGATCCTAGACTCCGTTGCCGACAGCTTCATTTGGTATCGCAACAACTGAATATCTTCTTGAAGTCGCAGGATTTTCACGATAATTCCCGCATTTACGAATTCCTGCCTGTAAGTTTCAGCCATTGCGGTTACTGCGAATTTCGATGGACAATACAAAATAGCATCAGCAACATCTTCACTTGATTGGATGCAATTTCGCCGTTGCCGACAGCTTCATTTGGTATCGCAACAACTGAATATCTTCTTGAAGTCGCAGGATTTTCACGATAATTCGTTGGAGACGCTCATTTTCACAAAACACCATCAAAATAAACACTGTAACTACATGACATTTCGATCCCGTCCTGTCATGGCTGACATTTCTCGTTAGGAATGATCGGCCATGGAACAGGGGAAAACCGAAACAATGGAAGCGGAAGGCATGGCCAGTTCAGACACGCGCACACTGGAAAAGTGCAACGACCGAGCAATGGATAGCCAACTAGAACCAACGGTTTTCTCGGCGGAGTTCCGTTGGCCGAATGGAAAATCAAGGCCTGAAGCGAGTTGGAGCAGCGACGTGGGCTCTCTTTGATAATCGAACTGGTAAGGAGACGGTTGGAGTTTGAAGTCCGACTCAGGAATCTTTTCTTTTTTCTTCTGGCTGAACTCTAACTGGCGGCGACGGGTGACTGGCCATTGGCTGTGAAAAGGCGACCTGAAAGTTTGACGATCGTGTAGACGGAGATATAATTGTGTGGTGGATTTCTAAAGGAGGTGGAACGCGTGGAGTAGGAAATTGCACCGGCGGAAAATTGGAGACGTCCAAGAGCAGTTACACGTTGGCCGAGTTGCGGCGGTTTTTCGAGGAAGGGCCCCAACGAGCATTTAGGTCGACCATAGTCACGTAAGTTAATGAAAATTTGTATTAATTAGGGAGTAAGCGATAGCTAGGGTGTTCTCGGCCGAGCAGGTTAGTAAGGCGTAGTATATGAATGAATAAAAGTCATGTATCACTGAGATCGCGGCGGTCTAATTTTGTATGGTAGGCAATTGTGACATAGTGTACGACGTGTGAGCCAACCCGTCCTTTCCTTCTCGCTTCCGGCGACGGGAACGGCTTAGCTTCGGGGGGAAGCGAGTGGCGCCGACCCACCCCATCTCCGTTGAGTAGCGGCCCCGAGGCTAACCCCCTTTGGCTTCCCATAGGGAACCATAAGGGTTTTGACGCGGCGGATTAGACGCGTAATAAATTGGCGCCCACCGTTCTACGGGGTGACAAAACGGTTTTGGAAAATTAACGATGAAACTATTTAATAACGTCCTTTCCTTCTCGCTTCCGGCGACGGGAACGGCTTAGCTTCGGGGGGAAGCGAGTGGCGCCGACCCACCCCATCTCCGTTGAGTAGCGGCCCCGAGGCTAACCCCCTTTGGCTTCCCATAGGGAACCATAAGGGTTTTGACGCGGCGGATTAGACGCGTAATAAATTGGCGCCCACCGTTCTACGGGGTGACAAAACGGTTTTGGAAAATTAACGATGAAACTATTTTGAAAACGTGAATTTTAGCTGAATGCATTTTAAATTTAAATTTTACATGTGAATTTTAAGCGAGTGGAAGGTTGAGGAATATTTTATTGAATATCATTTATACAAATATTGAACTTTATTTATTATATCTCATTGGATTTTTGATTTATTCTACTTTGGTAATATGCATTTTGTGGGTTCTTGGTTCTACCATCGGCAGTGTGAAGTGAGTTTAGAAGTGAGTCATAAAGAATAATTTATGGTGTATTGAGTGTTGGTTTTTGCATCTCTTGTTGGCGAGTGTCTGTAGCGGTAGAGGCTAAGGAAATTGTGCCAGTGTTTCCAGGTTGTTAACAACGAGGGTGGAAGAATTTACTGCCGCCTGTTCGGTGCGGTGTGTATAGTTTATGTGCGAAGTTCTGGGTTGGAAAATCGGTATTCGGGTTGTCTAGGTGGTAGCTGGTGTCCGACTCGTGATTCTTGCGGTTCCCCACAGCAAAGGCAGCATATATTAAGGCAGTACGAGAGGCGCTTGAATTTTCTGGTGGTGTTCAGTAGGGCGTTGGCGACTGGACAGTTCGTCATTTAGTTGTACTAGATAGATTTTATTAAGGGCGTACATTAGGAAATGGCTAGCGGAAGCGGTGTTGGAAAGATCTCGGTCGATCGGCTGAGTAAAGACGAACTCGAGTATGAATTATCAATCCGGGGTATGGCTGGTGACACGGTGGACACCATGCGGAAACTGCTGAGGGGGGCTTTAAGAAGCGAAGTAGCCTTGGGTGAGTCTGTTGCAATGGCAACGTATCCGTTTTCATTCTCAGAGGACCGAGAGGCGTTAACCGCAAAATTAGCTGAGATCAAAATGTTAGTGGACCCATTTGTGGGCGATTTTAATTCGCCGGAATTTAGTAAAGTCAAGGGTAAAATATGCTTCGCCCTGCGACGGTTGGGTAGAATGAAAGGGGAAACGGGGGAAGAAAGAGACTTCTTGAGGCAGGCCAAGGGCCAACTAATGTTAGCTATGGGTGACCTGCTCTTCAAGGCAGGCGGCGCAGAAAGCGAGGAGTCTGAGGAGGTATGGACTCTGGACAGTCCAACATTGTCAGCCCCGAGTACCCCGATGTTTCAGCCTCAAAAGCCAACAGATCTCCAAAAGTGGGGGCTGAAATTTAGTGGAGAATCGCCATGTTCGGTGAGCGCGTTCCTCGAGCGGGTGGAAGAGCTGAGGGAGGCGAAGGGACTAACAAAAGCGCAGCTGTTCCGGTCGGCCGTGGACCTTTTTGAAGGAAAGGCTCTAATTTGGTTTCGGGCAAACCGCGCAGTCTGTCAGAGTTGGGAGGGCCTGGTGAAGGAGTTACGAGCCGAATTTCTTCCCGCAGACTACGATGATAGGCTGCTGGATGAAATTAGACGTAGCACGCAGGGCAACACGGAGTCAATCGGGGTATTTGTGGCGGTGATGGAGGGTTTGTTCCGTCGATTGAGTGACCAACCGAGCGAAGCGGAGAAGTTGAAAATACTCCGCAAAAATATTGCTCCCTTTTACCAGACTCAGCTGGCTCTGGTGAAATTCGAATCGATTGGCGAACTGGTGACGCTGGGGCGTTCATTGGAGGCGACGAGAGTGTCCGTGGAATCATTTGTGCCACCTATTCCAAGAAGAACTCCGAGGGTTTTGGAACCGGACCTGGCGTATTTGGAGACGCAAAACTTAGCTGCAGTGGAAGTACCGGGCGTATCGAGAAGCATCACGTGCTGGAATTGTAAGAAGTCTGGACATACGTCGAGGGAGTGTCAAGATCCGGCTAAGTGTTTCGGGTGTGGAAGAGAAGGAACGGTTAGGGCGAGGTGTGTTGACTGTAGGGAAGGTGGACGAGGAAATGGAGGTCAAGCAAGGGCCGCCCAATATAGCCGAAATTCGACTTCGGGGGTTAGTCGCCAGGGAAACGGCAATCGGGCCTAGTGGGCGACAAACTAGGCCCTCGTCCGATTTCGAGCGTCGCAAGAGATAGCCAAGTGGGGTATATGCTGCACAGCGCAGAGGGGGATAACCGCCCTTACGTAGAGATAGCAATTCAGAGTCAGAGATTTCTGGGGCTGGTGGATTCAGGAGCGTCGAAATCAGTGATTGGTGGAAAGGGATGGGAGCTGATCCGGAGTCTAGGTGTCGAACTAAAACAAAGCGGTCGGAGAGACCTGCGATTGGCAAACGGAGTGGGTTGTGGTGTGGAAGGAGTAGCGTATTGCCCAATCACGGTGCATGGAAAAGAGAGATGGCTGGAGGTTTTGGTAGCACCTGCGATTCCTCATCTCATACTGGGAGTAGATTTCCTGCGGCTATTCGGAATTGTGTTGAATGTGGCGAAGGAGCAGTGGGAGATGGTCGCGTCGGTGGAGGGGCTCAAGTCCAAGCAGCTGATCGGCAGGAGTCGATTGACACATGGGGAGGAAGTGGAGCTGGAGGCACTGCTCGAAGAAGAGTTCAGGATGATGGGGGAAGGAATTGGTTGCACCGATAGGGTAGAGCACGTCATACGAACCGATTCCAATCCGATCAAACAGCGCTACTATCCCGTCTCGCCGGCAGTACAAAAGCATATTGACGCCGAACTAAATGAAATGCTTGAGGCGGGGATAGTGGAGCCGTCGTGCAGCCCGTGGGCTTCGCCGATTGTTTTGATTAAGAAGAAGGATGGGTCGTTCCGGTTTTGTGTGGACTACCGGAAGCTCAACAAGGTGTCGGAAAAAGATGCCTATCCTCTGCCCTTCGTCACTGCAACTCTGGATAAATTAAGAGATGCGAAATATTTATCTTCCCTGGACATTAAATCCGCGTATTGGCAAGTGCCGATGGCGGAAAATTCAAAGGAGCTCACCGCCTTTACTGTTCCCCACAGAGGGCTGTTTCAATTCCGTAGGATGCCTTTTGGGTTACAAAATGCACCGGCAACTTGGCAACGACTCATTGACAAGGTCTTGGGACCAGACCTAGAGCCATTCGTCTTCACGTACCTGGATGACATTGTGGTGGTCACCCAGGACTTCGCGAAACACCTAGAGATCCTGAAGGAAGTCCTCAATAGACTGCGCCAGGCCGGATTGAGGGTCTCTCGGGAGAAGTGCGAGTTCTGCCGCACTCGCCTCCGTTATCTGGGTTATGTTGTGGACGAGAACGGGTTGAGTGTAGATCCGGATAAGGTAAAGGCGGTGATGGACATTCCTCGTCCAAAGGGGGTAAAGGAGGTACGGCAATTCTTGGGGATGGTATTGTGGTATCGGAGATTTATCCCGGATTTTGCGACGTTGATGTCGCCAATCACGAACCTCCTCAAGAAGAACCGGAAATTCTTATGGACTGAGGAATGTGAGGAGACTTTCGTCCGGGCGAAGACAAAGCTGGCGACGGCACCAATACTTACTTGTCCGGACTACACTCTGCCATTTACCGTCCAGACAGACGCCTCAGGTAGCGGGGTGGGGGCGGTATTGACACAGGAGCACCCCGAGGGCGAAAAAGTGATCTGCTACCTCAGCCGCGCCTTGATTAGTGCCGAACAGAAGTACTCCGCTACAGAACGAGAGTGTCTTGCGGTCGTATGGGCCATTGCAAAATTGAGGCCATACGTAGAGGGTACTAGGTTCAGGGTAGTCACGGATCACCACTCTCTGGTCTGGCTGCATAACTTGAAAGACCCGAGTGGAAGACTGGCTCGATGGGCGGTGAGGCTGCAGCAGTACGACTATGAGGTGGTACACCGCAAAGGTAAGGAGCATCTGGTTCCAGATGCTCTCTCACGGTCCATTGAGGTAGCGGAGGTGCAAGGAGGTGAAGTCAGGGAGGACAAGTGGTATGTAAGGATGAAAGAGCAGGTGGAAAAGAATCCAGGGCGGTATCCAAACTGGCGGCTGGAAAAAGGTCGGTTATGGAAACACATGGAAGGCCGATACCCAGAACTTCAAGCTGACGATGCGTGGAAGTCGGTAGTCCCCTCAGCTGAACGGTCGGCCGTACTGCATCAATGCCATGATGCGCCCACAGCGGGTCATATGGGAGTTCGCAAGACTCTAGATCGTCTGGCACAGTGTTTCTATTGGCCGAAGATGGCTGCGGATGTAAAAAAGTACGTCAATCGTTGCAAAGTGTGTCAGTCTGTGAAAGTAGAACGGAAGCCACCAAACGGACAGATGGTGTCAAGGGTTGGAGAAGCATCATCACCCTGGGAGATGATCTGTGTGGACCTTGTGGGACCACTGCCTCGTTCCTTGAACGAACACGCATACATCTTGACAGTGGTAGACTACGCTACGAAGTTCCCACTTCTATTTCCCTTAAAGAAGGCAACAGGGATTGCCGTAGCTCGCACCCTTGAGGAGCAGGTATTGTTCTTGTTCGGAGTTCCACGAGTGATGGTATGCGATAACGGAGTTCAATTTCGCTCAAAGGAGCTCACAAAGATGGCCGAGACTCACAGTATGACGCTGAAGTTCACTGCGTTTTATCATCCTCAGGCGAATCCAGCCGAACGGGTGAACCAAAATATTAAACGGTTGTTACGGTCATATGTGTCGGAAAATCACCGGGATTGGGATAAGGTGCTACCTCAAATTGGTTGCGCCTTAAGAACATGTACTCACGAAAACATGAAGGTCACCCCATATTTCTTAAATTTCGGAAGAGAGATGACGGTCCATCCGGAGAACCACAAATATCCACAGGATGGAGAAAGGGACAGAAGGGTTGATGGAATAAGAAAGGCGAATCTATTACAGAAGGTCCGGGAAGAAGTGCTCATGCGTCTAAAAGAAGCCGCGGATAAGTCAAAATCAAAATATAATCTGCGACATCGAGATGAAAAATTTTTACCAAAAGATCTAGTATGGCGACGAAATTACGTACTCTCGGATGCTGCACGGTATTTCTCGGCTAAGCTAGCTCCGGAATTTTTAGGGCCATTCATAGTACGGAAGCAAGTGTCTGGTTGGACCTATGAGTTGGAAGACTCCAAGGGGAAAAGTATGGGGGTGTGGCACTCTAAGGACCTAAAGCGATATGTGGTCTAAAAAAAAAAAAAAAAAAAAAAAAGTAAAGGGCCGACATTCGGATAAGCCTCTAGAATTGGAAGACGTTATCGCTCTGGTGGAACATAGGGATTTAGTAGAAGGAAATACTAGTAGCCGATAGGGGAATCAGAAACTCGAGACTAATGCTAAATAAGACAGACATGAAGTTAAACAGAAGTTTGAAGTAATAAGAATAGCAAGTTAGCTGTAAGAATTTAAATTAAACTTAAGCATACCTAATGGAAAGTAATTATTCCTGACAGTGGAGGGAAGTAAGGAGAAGCTTGTTAGTTTAGTGGTGGCGGGTAGTTTATAAGAAGGTGGTGGTATTATTCCTACACGTAGTTAAAAGCGTTGGGGAAGTTTTGTAAGAACAAGTTAGGTTAGGAAAATAAATGGGAGTCGAACCAAATAGTAAAGCAGGATAAAATATAAACTGTTAGTAAGGTGACAAGGATTATAAATTAACTGCAAAGAGTTACCATATGTACAGTGAGTTGGTTGCGTTTTCTTCGTGTTTTTTTCTCCCTTGCCGTTTTTGCTCCCCCCAACGTGCCCTATTTTCTGTTTTGGTGGTGGGGTATCTTGGTGGTTCGTCTTAAATTTTTTTTTTGGATTCCATGTATGTGTAATCTGTAGCAACCTAAAATATAAGTAAATGAATTAATTGGTGATGTATGAAGGTGGTGAGTTATTGTTAAGTAGTTAGCCGGAGGTAGAACCACGTTACAACATGCAAATTACGGCAAACGCGAGATGGAAGACAACGGCCGCGAGATAGCTATGGTCGTAGTTTATTGAGGATTGAATAGTATCGAGAATTAACGTAATTCTCTCGGGAGGGGGGAAATGTTACGGCTTGGCAAAGTAGGGGATAAATGTGAAATAATTAAAATAATAATTTGAGCATTAGTGTTATTTTAATTACATATTAGAGCTTGGCAAATCAATGTATAAATTTGAAATAATTAAAATAATTTTTGGGATATTAGTGTATGTCAATTACATATCAAGTGAAGCTCAGATTCGAAATAAGAAGGTGAAAAGTAATGGTATTTAAGTTGGAAGCCTGTAAAAATTAAGGTAATAGATGGATAGTATTAAGTAGGAATAGCTGCGCGCCATCGAGCCTCGAAGATGAGGGCCAACTAAGATGTCGCGACCCACAATCCCCGGGATCCGAGAGCGAACGAGCCAGTTAAGTACGATCGTCGTCTACAACATATGAAAATGGAATATTAATCAGAACATAAAAAAAAAAATTAATATCGACATGAGGACATATGTAATCTTCACTCATATTAATTTGATCGGACTGACCGGCGATAACATCGATCTGTCTGAACAGCAATTGCTTCGCGTATTTCACCAAAATCATTCGAGATACCTTGATGTAACAGCACCAAGCCAGATAAAATGACCGATCCAGGTAGTCGCTGAGTACGTGATACGTTGCCGATCTAATGTAATCGCCGTACATACGAAACAGGATCCTAGACTCCGTTGCCGACAGCTTCATTTGGTATCGCAACAACTGAATATCTTCTTGAAGTCGCAGGATTTTCACGATAATTCCCGCATTTACGAATTCCTGCCTGTAAGTTTCAGCCATTGCGGTTACTGCGAATTTCGATGGACAATACAAAATAGCATCAGCAACATCTTCACTTGATTGGATGCAATTTCGCCGTTGCCGACAGCTTCATTTGGTATCGCAACAACTGAATATCTTCTTGAAGTCGCAGGATTTTCACGATAATTCGTTGGAGACGCTCATTTTCACAAAACACCATCAAAATAAACACTGTAACTACATGACATTTCGATCCCGTCCTGTCATGGCTGACATTTCTCGTTAGGAATGATCGGTCATGGAACAGGGGAAAACCGAAACAATGGAAGCGGAAGGCATGGCCAGTTCAGACACGCGCACACTGGAAAAGTGCAACGACCGAGCAATGGATAGCCAACTAGAACCAACGGTTTTCTCGGCGGAGTTCCGTTGGCCGAATGGAAAATCAAGGCCTGAAGCGAGTTGGAGCAGCGACGTGGGCTCTCTTTGATAATCGAACTGGTAAGGAGACGGTTGGAGTTTGAAGTCCGACTCAGGAATCTTTTCTTTTTTCTTCTGGCTGAACTCTAACTGGCGGCGACGGGTGACTGGCCATTGGCTGTGAAAAGGCGACCTGAAAGTTTGACGATCGTGTAGACGGAGATATAATTGTGTGGTGGATTTCTAAAGGAGGTGGAACGCGTGGAGTAGAAAATTGCACCGGCGGAAAATTGGAGACGTCCAAGAGCAGTTACACGTTGGCCGAGTCGCGGCGGTTTTTCGAGGAAGGGCCCCAACGAGCATTTAGGTCGACCATAGTCACGTAAGTTAATGAAAATTTGTATTAATTAGGGAGTAAGCGATAGCTAGGGTGTTCTCGGCCGAGCAGGTTAGTAAGGCGTAGTATATGAATGAATAAAAGTCATGTATCACTGAGATCGCGGCGGTCTAATTTTGTATGGTAGGCAATTGTGACATAGTGTACGACGTGTGAGCCAACCCGTCCTTTCCTTCTCGCTTCCGGCGACGGGAACGGCTTAGCTTCGGGGGGAAGCGAGTGGCGCCGACCCACCCCATCTCCGTTGAGTAGCGGCCCCGAGGCTAACCCCCTTTGGCTTCCCATAGGGAACCATAAGGGTTTTGACGCGGCGGATTAGACGCGTAATAAATTGGCGCCCACCGTTCTACGGGGTGACAAAACGGTTTTGGAAAATTAACGATGAAACTATTTTGAAAACGTGAATTTTAGCTGAATGCATTTTAAATTTAAATTTTACATGTGAATTTTAAGCGAGTGGAAGGTTGAGGAATATTTTATTGAATATCATTTATACAAATATTGAACTTTATTTATTATATCTCATTGGATTTTTGATTTATTCTACTTTGGTAATATGCATTTTGTGGGTTCTTGGTTCTACCATCGGTAGTGTGTGAAGTGAGTTTAGAAGTGAGTCATAAAGAATAATTTATGGTGTATTGAGTGTTAGTTTTTGCATCTCTTGTTGGCGAGTGTCTGTAGCGGTAGAGGCTAAGGAAATTGTGCCAGTGTTTCCAGGTTGTTAACAACGAAGGTGGAAGAATTTACTGCCGCCTGTTCGGTGCGGTGTGTATAGTTTATGTGCGAAGTTCTGGGTTGGAAAATCGGTATCCGGGTTGTCTAGGTGGTAGCTGGTGTCCGACTCGTGATTCTTGCGGTTCCCCACAGCAAAGGCAGCATATATTAAGGCAGTACGAGAGGCGCTTGAATTTTCTGGTGGTGTTCAGTAGGGCGTTGGCAACTGGACAGTTCGTCATTTAGTTGTACTAGATAGATTTTATTAAGGGTGTACATTAGGAAATGGCTAGCGGAAGCGGTGTTGGAAAGATCTCGGTCGATCGGCTGAGTAAAGACGAACTCGCGTATGAATTATCAATCCGGGGTATGGCTGGTGACACGGTGGACACCATGCGGAAACTGCTGAGGGGGGCTTTAAGAAGCGAAGTAGCCTTGGGTGAGTCTGTTGCAATGGCAACGTATCCGTTTTCATTCTCAGAGGACCGAGAGGCGTTAACCGCAAAATTAGCTGAGATCAAAATGTTAGTGGACCCATTTGTGGGCGATTTTAATTCGCCGGAATTTAGTAAAGTCAAGGGTAAAATATGCTTCGCCCTGCGACGGTTGGGTAGAATGAAAGGGGAAACGGGGGAAGAAAGAGACTTCTTGAGGCAGGCCAAGGGCCAACTAATGTTAGCTATGGGTGACCTGCTCTTCAAGGCAGGCGGCGCAGAAAGCGAGGAGTCTGAGGAGGTATGGACTCTGGACAGTCCAACATTGTCAGCCCCGAGTACCCCGATGTTTCAGCCTCAAAAGCCAACAGATCTCCAAAAGTGGGGGCTGAAATTTAGTGGAGAATCGCCATGTTCGGTGAGCGCGTTCCTCGAGCGGGTGGAAGAGCTGAGGGAGGCGAAGGGACTAACAAAAGCGCAGCTGTTCCGGTCGGCCGTGGACCTTTTTGAAGGAAAGGCTCTAATTTGGTTTCGGGCAAACCGCGCAGTCTGTCAGAGTTGGGAGGGCCTGGTGAAGGAGTTACGAGCCGAATTTCTTCCCGCAGACTACGATGATAGGCTGCTGGATGAAATTAGACGTCGCACGCAGGGCAACACGGAGTCAATCGGGGTATTTGTGGCGGTGATGGAGGGTTTGTTCCGTCGATTGAGTGACCAACCGAGCGAAGCGGAGAAGTTGAAAATACTCCGCAAAAATATTGCTCCCTTTTACCAGACTCAGCTGGCTCTGGTGAAATTCGAATCGATTGGCGAACTGGTGACGCTGGGGCGTTCATTGGAGGCGACGAGAGTGTCCGTGGAATCATTTGTGCCACCTATTCCAAGAAGAACTCCGAGGGTTTTGGAACCGGACCTGGCGTATTTGGAGACGCAAAACTTAGCTGCAGTGGAAGTACCGGGCGTATCGAGAAGCATCACGTGCTGGAATTGTAAGAAGTCTGGACATACGTCGAGGGAGTGTCAAGATCCGGCTAAGTGTTTCGGGTGTGGAAGAGTAGGAACGGTTAGGGCGAGGTGTGTTGACTGTAGGGAAGGTGGACGAGGAAATGGAGGTCAAGCAAAGGCCGCCCAATATAGCCGAAATTCGACTTCGGGGGTTAGTCGCCAGGGAAACGGCAATCGGGCCTAGTGGGCGACAAACTAGGCCCTCGTCCGATTTCGAGCGTCGCAAGAGATAGCCAAGTGGGGTATATGCTGCACAGCGCAGAGGGGGATAACCGCCCTTACGTAGAGATAGCAATTCAGGGTCAGAGATTTCTGGGGCTGGTGGATTCAGGAGCGTCGAAATCAGTGATTGGTGGAAAGGGATGGGAGCTGATCCGGAGTCTAGGTGTCGAACTAAAACAAAGCGGTCGGAGAGACCTGCGATTGGCAAACGGAGTGGGTTGTGGTGTGGAAGGAGTAGCGTATTGCCCAATCACGGTGCATGGAAAAGAGAGATGGCTGGAGGTTTTGGTAGCACCTGCGATTCCTCATCTCATACTGGGAGTAGATTTCCTGCGGCTATTCGGAATTGTGTTGAATGTGGCGAAGGAGCAGTGGGAGATGGTCGCGTCGGTGGAGGGGCTCAAGTCCGAGCAGCTGATTGGCAGGAGTCGATTGACACATGGGGAGGAAGTGGAGCTGGAGGCACTGCTCGAAGAAGAGTTCAGGATGATGGGGGAAGGAATTGGTTGCACCGATAGGGTAGAGCACGTCATACGAACCGATTCCAATCCGATCAAACAGCGCTACTATCCTGTCTCGCCGGCAGTACAAAAGCATATTGACGCCGAACTAAATGAAATGCTTGAGGCGGGGATAGTGGAGCCGTCGTGCAGCCCGTGGGCTTCGCCGATTGTTTTGATTAAGAAGAAGGATGGGTCGTTCCGGTTTTGTGTGGACTACCGGAAGCTCAACAAGGTGTCGGAAAAAGATGCCTATCCTCTGCCCTTCGTCACTGCAACTCTGGATAAATTAAGAGATGCGAAATATTTATCTTCCCTGGACATTAAATCCGCGTATTGGCAAGTGCCGATGGCGGAAAATTCAAAGGAGCTCACCGCCTTTACTGTTCCCCACAGAGGGCTGTTTCAATTCCGTAGGATGCCTTTTGGGTTACAAAATGCACCGGCAACTTGGCAACGACTCATTGACAAGGTCTTGGGACCAGACCTAGAGCCATTCGTCTTCACGTACCTGGATGACATTGTGGTGGTCACCCAGGACTTCGCGAAACACCTAGAGATCCTGAAGGAAGTCCTCAATAGACTGCGCCAGGCCGGATTGAGGGTCTCTCGGGAGAAGTGCGAGTTCTGCCGCACTCGCCTCCGTTATCTGGGTTATGTTGTGGACGAGAACGGGTTGAGTGTAGATCCGGATAAGGTAAAGGCGGTGATGGACATTCCTCGTCCAAAGGGGGTAAAGGAGGTACGGCAATTCTTGGGGATGGTATCGTGGTATCGGAGATTTATCCCGGATTTTGCGACGTTGATGTCGCCAATCACGAACCTCCTCAAGAAGAACCGGAAATTCTTATGGACTGAGGAATGTGAGGAGACTTTCGTCCGGGCGAAGACAAAGCTGGCGACGGCACCAATACTTACTTGTCCGGACTACACTCTGCCATTTACCGTCCAGACAGACGCCTCAGGTAGCGGGGTGGGGGCGGTATTGACACAGGAGCACCCCGAGGGCGAAAAAGTGATCTGCTACCTCAGCCGCGCCTTGACTAGTGCCGAACAGAAGTACTCCGCTACAGAACGAGAGTGCCTTGCGGTCGTATGGGCCATTGCAAAATTGAGGCCATACGTAGAGGGTACTAGGTTCAGGGTAGTCACGGATCACCACTCTCTGGTCTGGCTGCATAACTTGAAAGACCCGAGTGGAAGACTGGCTCGATGGGCGGTGAGGCTGCAGCAGTACGACTATGAGGTGGTACACCGCAAAGGTAAGGAGCATCTGGTTCCAGATGCTCTCTCACGGTCCATTGAGGTAGCGGAGGTGCAAGGAGGTGAAGTCAGGGAGGACAAGTGGTATGTAAGGATGAAAGAGCAGGTGGAAAAGAATCCAAGGCGGTATCCAAACTGGCGGCTGGAAAAAGGTCGGTTATGGAAACACATGGAAGGCCGATACCCAGAACTTCAAGCTGACGATGCGTGGAAGTCGGTAGTCCCCTCAGCTGAACGGTCGGCCGTACTGCATCAATGCCATGATGCGCCCACAGCGGGTCATATGGGAGTTCGCAAGACTCTAGATCGTCTGGCACAGTGTTTCTATTGGCCGAAGATGGCTGCGGATGTAAAAAAGTACGTCAATCGTTGCAAAGTGTGTCAGTCTGTGAAAGTAGAACGGAAGCCACCAAACGGACAGATGGTGTCAAGGGTTGGAGAAGCATCATCACCCTGGGAGATGATCTGTGTGGACCTTGTGGGACCACTGCCTCGTTCCTTGAACGGACACGCATACATCTTGACAGTTGTAGACTACGCTACGAAGTTCCCACTTCTATTTCCCTTAAAGAAGGCAACAGGGATTGCCGTAGCTCGCACCCTTGAGGAGCAGGTATTGTTCTTGTTCGGAGTTCCACGAGTGATGGTATGCGATAACGGAGTTCAATTTTGCTCAAAGGAGCTCACAAAGATGGCCGAGACTCACAGTATGACGCTGAAGTTCACTGCGTTTTATCATCCTCAGGCGAATCCAGCCGAACGGGTGAACCAAAATATTAAACGGTTGTTACGGTCATATGTGTCGGAAAATCACCGGGATTGGGATAAGGTGCTACCTCAAATTGGTTGCGCCTTAAGAACATGTACTCACGAAAACATGAAGGTCACCCCATATTTCTTAAATTTCGGAAGAGAGATGACGGTCCATCCGGAGAACCGCAAATATCCACAGGATGGAGAAAGGGACAGAAGGGTTGATGGAATAAGAAAGGCGAATCTATTACAGAAGGTCCGGGAAGAAGTGCTCATGCGTCTAAAAGAAGCCGCGGATAAGTCAAAATCAAAATATAATCTGCGACATCGAGATGAAAAATTTTTACCAAAAGATCTAGTATGGCGACGAAATTACGTACTCTCGGATGCTGCACGGTATTTCTCGGCTAAGCTAGCTCCGGAATTTTTAGGGCCATTCATAGTACGGAAGCAAGTGTCTGGTTGGACCTATGAGTTGGAAGACTCCAAGGGGAAAAGTATGGGGGTGTGGCACTCTAAGGACCTAAAGCGATATGTGGTCTAAAAAAAAAAAAAAAAAAAAAAAAAAAAAAAGTAAAGGGCCGACATTCGGATAAGCCTCTAGAATTGGAAGACGTTATCGCTCTGGTGGAACATAGGGATTTAGTAGAAGGAAATACTAGTAGCCGATAGGGGAATCAGAAACTCGAGACTAATGCTAAATAAGACAGACATGAAGTTAAACAGAAGTTTGAAGTAATAAGAATAGCAAGTTAGCTGTAAGAATTTAAATTAAACTTAAGCATACCTAATGGAAAGTAATTATTCCTGACAGTGGAGGGAAGTAAGGAGAAGCTTGTTAGTTTAGTGGTGGCGGGTAGTTTATAAGAAGGTGGTGGTATTATTCCTACACGTAGTTAAAAGCGTTGGGGAAGTTTTGTAAGAACAAGTTAGGTTAGGAAAATAAATGGGAGTCGAACCAAAAAGTAAAGCAGGATAAAATATAAACTGTTAGTAAGGTGACAAGGATTATAAATTAACTGCAAAGAGTTACCATATGTACAGTGAGTTGGTTGCGTTTTCTTCGTGTTTTTTTCTCCCTTGCCGTTTTTGCTCCCCCCAACGTGCCCTATTTTCTGTTTTGGTGGTGGGGTATCTTGGTGGTTCGTCTTAAATTTTTTTTTTGGATTCCATGTATGTGTAATCTGTAGCAACCTAAAATATAAGTAAATGAATTAATTGGTGATGTATGAAGGTGGTGAGTTATTGTTAAGTAGTTAGCCGGAGGTAGAACCACGTTACAACATGCAAATTATGGCAAACGCGAGATGGAAGACAACGGCCGCGAGATAGCTATGGTCGTAGTTTATTGAGGATTGAATAGTATCGAGAATTAACGTAATTCTCTCGGGAGGGGGGAAATGTTACGGCTTGGCAAAGTAGGGGATAAATGTGAAATAATTAAAATAATAATTTGAGCATTAGTGTTATTTTAATTACATATTAGAGCTTGGCAAATCAATGTATAAATTTGAAATAATTAAAATAATTTTTGGGATATTAGTGTATGTCAATTACATATCAAGTGAAGCACAGATTCGAAATAAGAAGGTGAAAAGTAATGGTATTTAAGTTGGAAGCCTGTAAAAATTAAGGTAATAGATGGATAGTATTAAGTAGGAATAGCTGCGCGCCATCGAGCCTCGAAGATGAGGGCCAACTAAGATGTCGCGACCCACAATCCCCGGGATCCGAGAGCGAACGAGCCAGTTAAGTACGATCGTCGTCTACAACATATGAATATGGAATATTAATCAGAACATAAAAAAAAAAATTAATATCGACATGAGGACATATGTAATCTTCACTCATATTAATTTGATCGGACTGACCGGCGATAACATCGATCTGTCTGAACAGCAATTGCTTCGCGTATTTCACCAAAATCATTCGAGATACCTTGATGTAACAGCACCAAGCCAGATAAAATGACCGATCCAGGTAGTCGCTGAGTACGTGATACGTTGCCGATCTAATGTAATCGCCGTACATACGAAACAGGATCCTAGACTCCGTTGCCGACAGCTTCATTTGGTATCGCAACAACTGAATATCTTCTTGAAGTCGCAGGATTTTCACGATAATTCCCGCATTTACGAATTCCTGCCTGTAAGTTTCAGCCATTGCGGTTACTGCGAATTTCGATGGACAATACAAAATAGCATCAGCAACATCTTCACTTGATTGGATGCAATTTCGCCGTTGCCGACAGCTTCATTTGGTATCGCAACAACTGAATATCTTCTTGAAGTCGCAGGATTTTCACGATAATTCGTTGGAGACGCTCATTTTCACAAAACACCATCAAAATAAACACTGTAACTACATGACATTTCGATCCCGTCCTGTCATGGCTGACATTTCTCGTTAGGAATGATCGGTCATGGAACAGGGGAAAACCGAAACAATGGAAGCGGAAGGCATGGCCAGTTCAGACACGCGCACACTGGAAAAGTGCAACGACCGAGCAATGGATAGCCAACTAGAACCAACGGTTTTCTCGGCGGAGTTCCGTTGGCCGAATGGAAAATCAAGGCCTGAAGCGAGTTGGAGCAGCGACGTGGGCTCTCTTTGATAATCGAACTGGTAAGGAGACGGTTGGAGTTTGAAGTCCGACTCAGGAATCTTTTCTTTTTTCTTCTGGCTGAACTCTAACTGGCGGCGACGGGTGACTGGCCATTGGCTGTGAAAAGGCGACCTGAAAGTTTGACGATCGTGTAGACGGAGATATAATTGTGTGGTGGATTTCTAAAGGAGGTGGAACGCGTGGAGTAGGAAATTGCACCGGCGGAAAATTGGAGACGTCCAAGAGCAGTTACACGTTGGCCGAGTCGCGGCGGTTTTTCGAGGAAGGGCCCCAACGAGCATTTAGGTCGACCATAGTCACGTAAGTTAATGAAAATTTGTATTAATTAGGGAGTAAGCGATAGCTAGGGTGTTCTCGGCCGAGCAGGTTAGTAAGGCGTAGTATATGAATGAATAAAAGTCATGTATCACTGAGATCGCGGCGGTCTAATTTTGTATGGTAGGCAATTGTGACATAGTGTACGACGTGTGAGCCAACCCGTCCTTTCCTTCTCGCTTCCGGCGACGGGAACGGCTTAGCTTCGGGGGGAAGCGAGTGGCGCCGACCCACCCCATCTCCGTTGAGTAGCGGCCCCGAGGCTAACCCCCTTTGGCTTCCCATAGGGAACCATAAGGGTTTTGACGCGGCGGATTAGACGCGTAATAAATTGGCGCCCACCGTTCTACGGGGTGACAAAACGGTTTTGGAAAATTAACGATGAAACTATTTTGAAAACGTGAATTTTAGCTGAATGCATTTTAAATTTAAATTTTACATGTGAATTTTAAGCGAGTGGAAGGTTGAGGAATATTTTATTGAATATCATTTATACAAATATTGAACTTTATTTATTATATCTCATTGGATTTTTGATTTATTCTACTTTGGTAATATGCATTTTGTGGGTTCTTGGTTCTACCATCGGTAGTGTGTGAAGTGAGTTTAGAAGTGAGTCATAAAGAATAATTTATGGTGTATTGAGTGTTAGTTTTTGCATCTCTTGTTGGCGAGTGTCTGTAGCGGTAGAGGCTAAGGAAATTGTGCCAGTGTTTCCAGGTTGTTAACAACGAAGGTGGAAGAATTTACTGCCGCCTGTTCGGTGCGGTGTGTATAGTTTATGTGCGAAGTTCTGGGTTGGAAAATCGGTATCCGGGTTGTCTAGGTGGTAGCTGGTGTCCGACTCGTGATTCTTGCGGTTCCCCACAGCAAAGGCAGCATATATTAAGGCAGTACGAGAGGCGCTTGAATTTTCTGGTGGTGTTCAGTAGGGCGTTGGCAACTGGACAGTTCGTCATTTAGTTGTACTAGATAGATTTTATTAAGGGTGTACATTAGGAAATGGCTAGCGGAAGCGGTGTTGGAAAGATCTCGGTCGATCGGCTGAGTAAAGACGAACTCGCGTATGAATTATCAATCCGGGGTATGGCTGGTGACACGGTGGACACCATGCGGAAACTGCTGAGGGGGGCTTTAAGAAGCGAAGTAGCCTTGGGTGAGTCTGTTGCAATGGCAACGTATCCGTTTTCATTCTCAGAGGACCGAGAGGCGTTAACCGCAAAATTAGCTGAGATCAAAATGTTAGTGGACCCATTTGTGGGCGATTTTAATTCGCCGGAATTTAGTAAAGTCAAGGGTAAAATATGCTTCGCCCTGCGACGGTTGGGTAGAATGAAAGGGGAAACGGGGGAAGAAAGAGACTTCTTGAGGCAGGCCAAGGGCCAACTAATGTTAGCTATGGGTGACCTGCTCTTCAAGGCAGGCGGCGCAGAAAGCGAGGAGTCTGAGGAGGTATGGACTCTGGACAGTCCAACATTGTCAGCCCCGAGTACCCCGATGTTTCAGCCTCAAAAGCCAACAGATCTCCAAAAGTGGGGGCTGAAATTTAGTGGAGAATCGCCATGTTCGGTGAGCGCGTTCCTCGAGCGGGTGGAAGAGCTGAGGGAGGCGAAGGGACTAACAAAAGCGCAGCTGTTCCGGTCGGCCGTGGACCTTTTTGAAGGAAAGGCTCTAATTTGGTTTCGGGCAAACCGCGCAGTCTGTCAGAGTTGGGAGGGCCTGGTGAAGGAGTTACGAGCCGAATTTCTTCCCGCAGACTACGATGATAGGCTGCTGGATGAAATTAGATGTCGCACGCAGGGCAACACGGAGTCAATCGGGGTATTTGTGGCGGTGATGGAGGGTTTGTTCCGTCGATTGAGTGACCAACCGAGCGAAGCGGAGAAGTTGAAAATACTCCGCAAAAATATTGCTCCCTTTTACCAGACTCAGCTGGCTCTGGTGAAATTCGAATCGATTGGCGAACTGGTGACGCTGGGGCGTTCATTGGAGGCGACGAGAGTGTCCGTGGAATCATTTGTGCCACCTATTCCAAGAAGAACTCCGAGGGTTTTGGAACCGGACCTGGCGTATTTGGAGACGCAAAACTTAGCTGCAGTGGAAGTACCGGGCGTATCGAGAAGCATCACGTGCTGGAATTGTAAGAAGTCTGGACATACGTCGAGGGAGTGTCAAGATCCGGCTAAGTGTTTCGGGTGTGGAAGAGTAGGAACGGTTAGGGCGAGGTGTGTTGACTGTAGGGAAGGTGGACGAGGAAATGGAGGTCAAGCAAAGGCCGCCCAATATAGCCGAAATTCGACTTCGGGGGTTAGTCGCCAGGGAAACGGCAATCGGGCCTAGTGGGCGACAAACTAGGCCCTCGTCCGATTTCGAGCGTCGCAAGAGATAGCCAAGTGGGGTATATGCTGCACAGCGCAGAGGGGGATAACCGCCCTTACGTAGAGATAGCAATTCAGGGTCAGAGATTTCTGGGGCTGGTGGATTCAGGAGCGTCGAAATCAGTGATTGGTGGAAAGGGATGGGAGCTGATCCGGAGTCTAGGTGTCGAACTAAAACAAAGCGGTCGGAGAGACCTGCGATTGGCAAACGGAGTGGGTTGTGGTGTGGAAGGAGTAGCGTATTGCCCAATCACGGTGCATGGAAAAGAGAGATGGCTGGAGGTTTTGGTAGCACCTGCGATTCCTCATCTCATACTGGGAGTAGATTTCCTGCGGCTATTCGGAATTGTGTTGAATGTGGCGAAGGAGCAGTGGGAGATGGTCGCGTCGGTGGAGGGGCTCAAGTCCGAGCAGCTGATTGGCAGGAGTCGATTGACACATGGGGAGGAAGTGGAGCTGGAGGCACTGCTCGAAGAAGAGTTCAGGATGATGGGGGAAGGAATTGGTTGCACCGATAGGGTAGAGCACGTCATACGAACCGATTCCAATCCGATCAAACAGCGCTACTATCCCGTCTCGCCGGCAGTACAAAAGCATATTGACGCCGAACTAAATGAAATGCTTGAGGCGGGGATAGTGGAGCCGTCGTGCAGCCCGTGGGCTTCGCCGATTGTTTTGATTAAGAAGAAGGATGGGTCGTTCCGGTTTTGTGTGGACTACCGGAAGCTCAACAAGGTGTCGGAAAAAGATGCCTATCCTCTGCCCTTCGTCACTGCAACTCTGGATAAATTAAGAGATGCGAAATATTTATCTTCCCTGGACATTAAATCCGCGTATTGGCAAGTGCCGATGGCGGAAAATTCAAAGGAGCTCACCGCCTTTACTGTTCCCCACAGAGGGCTGTTTCAATTCCGTAGGATGCCTTTTGGGTTACAAAATGCACCGGCAACTTGGCAACGACTCATTGACAAGGTCTTGGGACCAGACCTAGAGCCATTCGTCTTCACGTACCTGGATGACATTGTGGTGGTCACCCAGGACTTCGCGAAACACCTAGAGATCCTGAAGGAAGTCCTCAATAGACTGCGCCAGGCCGGATTGAGGGTCTCTCGGGAGAAGTGCGAGTTCTGCCGCACTCGCCTCCGTTATCTGGGTTATGTTGTGGACGAGAACGGGTTGAGTGTAGATCCGGATAAGGTAAAGGCGGTGATGGACATTCCTCGTCCAAAGGGGGTAAAGGAGGTACGGCAATTCTTGGGGATGGTATCGTGGTATCGGAGATTTATCCCGGATTTTGCGACGTTGATGTCGCCAATCACGAACCTCCTCAAGAAGAACCGGAAATTCTTATGGACTGAGGAATGTGAGGAGACTTTCGTCCGGGCGAAGACAAAGCTGGCGACGGCACCAATACTTACTTGTCCGGACTACACTCTGCCATTTACCGTCCAGACAGACGCCTCAGGTAGCGGGGTGGGGGCGGTATTGACACAGGAGCACCCCGAGGGCGAAAAAGTGATCTGCTACCTCAGCCGCGCCTTGACTAGTGCCGAACAGAAGTACTCCGCTACAGAACGAGAGTGTCTTGCGGTCGTATGGGCCATTGCAAAATTGAGGCCATACGTAGAGGGTACTAGGTTCAGGGTAGTCACGGATCACCACTCTCTGGTCTGGCTGCATAACTTGAAAGACCCGAGTGGAAGACTGGCTCGATGGGCGGTGAGGCTGCAGCAGTACGACTATGAGGTGGTACACCGCAAAGGTAAGGAGCATCTGGTTCCAGATGCTCTCTCACGGTCCATTGAGGTAGCGGAGGTGCAAGGAGGTGAAGTCAGGGAGGACAAGTGGTATGTAAGGATGAAAGAGCAGGTGGAAAAGAATCCAGGGCGGTATCCAAACTGGCGGCTGGAAAAAGGTCGGTTATGGAAACACATGGAAGGCCGATACCCAGAACTTCAAGCTGACGATGCGTGGAAGTCGGTAGTCCCCTCAGCTGAACGGTCGGCCGTACTGCATCAATGCCATGATGCGCCCACAGCGGGTCATATGGGAGTTCGCAAGACTCTAGATCGTCTGGCACAGTGTTTCTATTGGCCGAAGATGGCTGCGGATGTAAAAAAGTACGTCAATCGTTGCAAAGTGTGTCAGTCTGTGAAAGTAGAACGGAAGCCACCAAACGGACAGATGGTGTCAAGGGTTGGAGAAGCATCATCACCCTGGGAGATGAACCAAAATATTAAACGGTTGTTACGGTCATATGTGTCGGAAAATCACCGGGATTGGGATAAGGTGCTACCTCAAATTGGTTGCGCCTTAAGAACATGTACTCACGAAAACATGAAGGTCACCCCATATTTCTTAAATTTCGGAAGAGAGATGACGGTCCATCCGGAGAACCGCAAATATCCACAGGATGGAGAAAGGGACAGAAGGGTTGATGGAATAAGAAAGGCGAATCTATTACAGAAGGTCCGGGAAGAAGTGCTCATGCGTCTAAAAGAAGCCGCGGATAAGTCAAAATCAAAATATAATCTGCGACATCGAGATGAAAAATTTTTACCAAAAGATCTAGTATGGCGACGAAATTACGTACTCTCGGATGCTGCACGGTATTTCTCGGCTAAGCTAGCTCCGGAATTTTTAGGGCCATTCATAGTACGGAAGCAAGTGTCTGGTTGGACCTATGAGTTGGAAGACTCCAAGGGGAAAAGTATGGGGGTGTGGCACTCTAAGGACCTAAAGCGATATGTGGTCTAAAAAAAAAAAAAAAAAAAAAAAAAGTAAAGGGCCGACATTCGGATAAGCCTCTAGAATTGGAAGACGTTATCGCTCTGGTGGAACATAGGGATTTAGTAGAAGGAAATACTAGTAGCCGATAGGGGAATCAGAAACTCGAGACTAATGCTAAATAAGACAGACATGAAGTTAAACAGAAGTTTGAAGTAATAAGAATAGCAAGTTAGCTGTAAGAATTTAAATTAAACTTAAGCATACCTAATGGAAAGTAATTATTCCTGACAGTGGAGGGAAGTAAGGAGAAGCTTGTTAGTTTAGTGGTGGCGGGTAGTTTATAAGAAGGTGGTGGTATTATTCCTACACGTAGTTAAAAGCGTTGGGGAAGTTTTGTAAGAACAAGTTAGGTTAGGAAAATAAATGGGAGTCGAACCAAATAGTAAAGCAGGATAAAATATAAACTGTTAGTAAGGTGACAAGGATTATAAATTAACTGCAAAGAGTTACCATATGTACAGTGAGTTGGTTGCGTTTTCTTCGTGTTTTTTTCTCCCTTGCCGTTTTTGCTCCCCCCAACGTGCCCTATTTTCTGTTTTGGTGGTGGGGTATCTTGGTGGTTCGTCTTAAATTTTTTTTTTGGATTCCATGTATGTGTAATCTGTAGCAACCTAAAATATAAGTAAATGAATTAATTGGTGATGTATGAAGGTGGTGAGTTATTGTTAAGTAGTTAGCCGGAGGTAGAACCACGTTACAACATGCAAATTACGGCAAACGCGAGATGGAAGACAACGGCCGCGAGATAGCTATGGTCGTAGTTTATTGAGGATTGAATAGTATCGAGAATTAACGTAATTCTCTCGGGAGGGGGGAAATGTTACGGCTTGGCAAAGTAGGGGATAAATGTGAAATAATTAAAATAATAATTTGAGCATTAGTGTTATTTTAATTACATATTAGAGCTTGGCAAATCAATGTATAAATTTGAAATAATTAAAATAATTTTTGGGATATTAGTGTATGTCAATTACATATCAAGTGAAGCACAGATTCGAAATAAGAAGGTGAAAAGTAATGGTATTTAAGTTGGAAGCCTGTAAAAATTAAGGTAATAGATGGATAGTATTAAGTAGGAATAGCTGCGCGCCATCGAGCCTCGAAGATGAGGGCCAACTAAGATGTCGCGACCCACAATCCCCGGGATCCGAGAGCGAACGAGCCAGTTAAGTACGATCGTCGTCTACAACATATGAATATGGAATATTAATCAGAACATAAAAAAAAAAATTAATATCGACATGAGGACATATGTAATCTTCACTCATATTAATTTGATCGGACTGACCGGCGATAACATCGATCTGTCTGAACAGCAATTACTTCGCGTATTTCACCAAAATCATTCGAGATACCTTGATGTAACAGCACCAAGCCAGATAAAATGACCGATCCAGGTAGTCGCTGAGTACGTGATACGTTGCCGATTTAATGTAATCGCCGTACATACGAAACAGGATCCTAGACTCCGTTGCCGACAGCTTCATTTGGTATCGCAACAACTGAATATCTTCTTGAAGTCGCAGGATTTTCACGATAATTCCCGCATTTACGAATTCCTGCCTGTAAGTTTCAGCCATTGCGGTTACTGCGAATTTCGATGGACAATACAAAATAGCATCAGCAACATCTTCACTTGATTGGATGCAATTTCGCCGTTGCCGACAGCTTCATTTGGTATCGCAACAACTGAATATCTTCTTGAAGTCGCAGGATTTTCACGATAATTCGTTGGAGACGCTCATTTTCACAAAACACCATCAAAATAAACACTGTAACTACATGACATTTCGATCCCGTCCTGTCATGGCTGACATTTCTCGTTAGGAATGATCGGTCATGGAACAGGGGAAAACCGAAACAATGGAAGCGGAAGGCATGGCCAGTTCAGACACGCGCACACTGGAAAAGTGCAACGACCGAGCAATGGATAGCCAACTAGAACCAACGGTTTTCTCGGCGGAGTTCCGTTGGCCGAATGGAAAATCAAGGCCTGAAGCGAGTTGGAGCAGCGACGTGGGCTCTCTTTGATAATCGAACTGGTAAGGAGACGGTTGGAGTTTGAAGTCCGACTCAGGAATCTTTTCTTTTTTCTTCTGGCTGAACTCTAACTGGCGGCGACGGGTGACTGGCCATTGGCTGTGAAAAGGCGACCTGAAAGTTTGACGATCGTGTAGACGGAGATATAATTGTGTGGTGGATTTCTAAAGGAGGTGGAACGCGTGGGGTAGGAAATTGCACCGGCGGAAAATCGGAGACGTCCAAGAGCAGTTACACGTTGGCCGAGTCGCGGCGGTTTTTCGAGGAAGGGCCCCAACGAGCATTTAGGTCGACCATAGTCACGTAAGTTAATGAAAATTTGTATTAATTAGGGAGTAAGCGATAGCTAGGGTGTTCTCGGCCGAGCAGGTTAGTAAGGCGTAGTATATGAATGAATAAAAGTCATGTATCACTGAGATCGCGGCGGTCTAATTTTGTATGGTAGGCAATTGTGACATAGTGTACGACGTGTGAGCCAACCCGTCCTTTCCTTCTCGCTTCCGGCGACGGGAACGGCTTAGCTTCGGGGGGAAGCGAGTGGCGCCGACCCACCCCATCTCCGTTGAGTAGCGGCCCCGAGGCTAACCCCCTTTGGCTTCCCATAGGGAACCATAAGGGTTTTGACGCGGCGGATTAGACGCGTAATACATTGTTCTATGTTTCGTGGTAACACGGTTTTGTCTTGTCCACAAGTCATTTGTAGCTTATTCGCCAACCATTTTCAAACACTTACTGCTCTCCGAAGATCCCTGCTTTCACAACAAGACACGCTGCCAGATCTCTTATCGAAGGATTTGTCCTTATACGGCAGGCTATTACTGATGCTATTCTGCAACTAAAGATTGGCAAAGGACCTGGCCCGGACCTAGTATCTCCTTTCTTCGTGTTCCAATGTGCAGACCAATTAATCACTCCTTTTCACATGGTTTTCAATAAATCCCTGTCTCTTGGTGTTTTCCCGTCTTTCTGGAAATTCTCATACCTCACACCTATTTTCAAAAGTGGTGATAAACGTTCAGTCGATAACTATCGAGGAATTGCTATCTTATCTGTTATCCCCAAACTCTTCGAGAAGCTAGTTTGTGATAATCTTACTTGCATTATCGACCCCCTTCTTAATGAGGAACAACATGGATTTCGTAGGGGTAGATCGACTTTTACCAACCTCATGATACTAGTTTCTACTGTGCTCTGTAAAATGGAAAAAAGTAACCAAATTGACGCGGTCTATACGGACTTTAGTAAGGCTTTCGACCGAGTTTACCATCAAGCTCTGGTTCAAAAATTTTGCAACTTTGGTATTTCCGGTTCTCTTCTTAACTGGCTCCAGTCTTACCTCTGCGATCGAACCCAATTCGTAAAATTTCAAGGCCACTTATCCAAAAAAGTTTTGGCATCTTCTGGAGTACCACAAGGCAGTCATTTAGGCCCCCTGCTTTTTAACATCTTCATTTCTGATGTGTCTGAGATACTGCTTGGTATACCGCATCTCTTCTATGCAGACGACTTAAAAATCTATCACATCATAAACTCGCAGTCTGATGCAACCTTTCTACAATCCAAGCTTCAATCCCTCGAACAGTGGTGCGATGTGAATAATCTCAATCTTAACATCAATAAGTGCCATGTGATAAGTTTTTCTCGTAGGCATGCAATAACGATGTATTCCTACTACCTTGACGACTTCAAATTGAATAGGGTCGATCATATTATAGACCTTGGCGTAGTATTGGATAACAAGATGCGCTTCAATTTGCACTATGACAAAATCCTAGCCAGGGCTAATAAACAGCTTGGAATCATAAAGAGACGCGCTAAAGAGTTTAAAAATATATGGGTTACAAAATCATTATATACCACCCTAGTGCGACCTTTATTAGAATATGCTTGCATTATATGGAACCCTGCTTTCGAGCTACATAGCCATAGAGCTGAGTATGTTCAGAAACAATTTGTAATTTTCGCTTTGAGAAATTTCTATGACCCACGAGCTTTTCAACATCTGCCATCTTACAAATTTAGACTGAGTCTTCTAAATTTAATGTCTCTTTCTTCTAGAAAAACTCCGCTCAGCGCTTGCCATACATTTGATATTATTAGTGGTGCGGTAATCATTGAAGATCTCTCTAGTAAAATTACTTTCAATAACCGACCAAAACGCACCAGATATGCAGATCTGCTCAATGAATTCAGTCGTCACACTACCTATGCATGTAATGAGCCCATTAATAGGTGCTAGGATATTCAATTCTATAAGCAGCCACTACTCTTCGGGGATTACTAAATCAAACTTCAAAAATAACTTGTCCAAAGCCCTTTCCACATCCAAACCCGCTTAACTTCCATCGTTACTAGCCTAAATTTAATTAAAATAATGTAGAATAACTGATACAAAATTTGTGATGTATTGTATCTTTTTTACAGACAATTTGTATTATAAATTTATGATTGATTGTATTTAAGATTTATATAATGTTTTCTTGTTGTTATGTTGTCTTGTTTGGTAAAATAAATAAATCAAATAAATCAAATCAAGCTGAGAAGCAGCATTAATTTCATGCAGAATATGAAAGAATAAATCAATGAAAAGAATAAAACTAACTCAGAAATTGAAATAAACTTTTGAACTTTAAAGTAAATCATTAATTATTTTACATAGTTTATCGAATTTACTTTTCGAAACCAAAGTATGTTCAATCAAATACAACAAAATATTCCGATTAAAAATGAACTCGTTGAATTTTATAGAAATTTTAAATGAAAACATAAAATAAAATCAAAACAAAAAAATGCCACAAACCATACAAAATGTTAAAAAGAAAAGTTCGCTCATATATACTAGCAAACAGAAAATGTCAAAATCATTGATTAAAGCCATATACATATGTATTTAAAGTACCACAAATATTATACAAAAAATAAACACAATAAAAACGTATTTATACATAAGTATTGTAAGTACATTGTTATTTAATACATTATTGATGAAAATCTTCATGCATGCACCCATTAATTAGCATTTATGAAAATTATTATTTTTTTACAAGAAGAAATACTAAATTACAAAAATAACATACAAAAAAGCTTTGAGAAGAAAATCACACATACATATATTATAAGTTGAAACTAAAAGATATTATGCTATTTATGTACATAAACAAAAACATTAATGAACAACATTGTAATCGAAATTGTAAAGTATGGATTTGAGTTTAAAAAATTTCCTTTCCTACAGAAACGAAAATTGTTTTCCCAAAGGAGGAGGGTGTGGTGTATATAAAACGTAAACACATAAAATGTCATAACATGTTCAAAATATACACTTTGCGATTTTAACGACATCCCAAGAAAGTGGTGAGCACTAAGATTAGCAGTAGATTTAATTTAGCGAAGACACAAACAAATATACTTAATATTAAAAACATTAAAAACCAAGTCCATACATTTTAGCACCTATATTTTTCATTTAATAAAGTTTTACTACTTAAGAGCGAAACATGAAATAATAAAGACAGTCTTTTCCGGTAAGCCAAACTAGTCGGCGACCAAAAAAACTTTTCAAGAAAACATCGTCGTTTTATTTCCATTAATTCGAACATATCTCAGCTGACGCTAGTAGGGGCGGTTGAATTCGCTACGCAGAAGCTGAGATTGCTCTGAGAGGAGAATTTTTACAGAAAAATTTCGTCCAAGGAAATTTTTACATCATATCCAGCCTATTCTTTTTGAATATTGCCAGACTATTTTTTTTGAATACTGCCGGTCGTTGTGGCAGCCACTATTGGCAGTTGTTACTTATCAAGTAAATAAACTCAAACTGCCCATAGCGTACCATTTCACAGATTGGGTATATATTTTGCTTTGCTGCTAACACAGGGTAACCAGCATTGGCCATTTTCGTAAATATTGCACCAACAGATGCTTCAAATTACTTACTCATATTCAAAGCATTTGCAATAAAAATAAGAACACAATTTCTAAATTTTCCGAGTTTTGAACATTTTTCGGATGGCAGCCTCAAACAACGTTTAATCGCTGAAGCTTTCGATGAAATCCTCCGATGAGAACGAAATTCAAAAGTTAAGTTGATTTAAGTATGAGCTTGTTATGGAAACTTATTGCTGCTTCGTTGGGAAAGTGCTGCCAGCACTGAACATTTTTATCATTTGTGTTATAGTTGAGTTTTGTTGTTTTGGCTAAGGAATGGTTGATATGATTCTACAAAAAAGTGTATTATGTCTTTTCACATTTTTTTGTCACTCAAAGACAATTTCTTCAAAAACTAGTTTTCTAGCGGTTCTGATGCGCTAGACTTTTGTTTTGTACTCATTAATTTTGGCTTTGGCATTGTTCGATTGTGACATAATGATAATAAAAAATATTTTTTTGCTGAATGTACAAAAGAAAAGTTCAATTTTCCCCTGATATCATAAATAAGTGGTTCGATTGTACATTCTCAAAACAACATTTTGTATCGCGTTGTACCAATAACGTTAAAATATGATAATGTTAGAGTGGACACACTCGCGTTCATAGGCAATGGGTCGTCTCTGACATTCATCGGAGACAAAATATCGAATCTTTTGTGTGCCAAAAGAAAGAAAAAGCAATAACGCATGCGCTGGATGGATGGATGGACAAAACTATGTTGAGCCGAATTCGGAAACATCTTCGCTTCGAATCACACCACGAAGTGATCAAAGCACGTTCTATGAGGTATCCGCACAAATATTTTCAAAACTAGATCTACCTATACAAAGCGTCGACTATGAGTAGCCCAGTAAAATCCGACATAAAAAAGGCGAAACTTCGAAAAAAGTGAATGAAAGCTGAATTTTGTCGTGAACCTTGGTAATAGCGTGTTGAACAAAATGTCAAAAAAACCCCATCGACCCGAGTGCTGTGTTACTTTTTATACGGGGTCAAAGGTCACCAAAAGTGACCTTTTCTAAATATCTCAGTAACGGTCACGTCTTCAGAAAAACAACGTATGACGAATTTTTAACTTAAAAAAATTTCCAACAAAAAAGATTATATAGCTTTTTCTTGTAACCATAATCGTTTTTGAGATATATTGATCTAAACATTTACTACTAACAGCATCCTCTTTCTCAACGGCATGTTGATATTATCAAATTTTGATTACGACTTGGAATGTTTGTGAGTTTGTTTTTCTATGCTTAAGAGGCGCATGAATAAAATAAAAACATGTAAACCAACTTATCTACCACACTCCAGGGTAGATGGAAAATTTAAGATACAAAAATTACTGTAGCTGGCAGTTCCAAACCCATTTTTCCATCGAAATTCTACCAAACGTGGTTTGAAGTAAGTAATCAACTACTGTGTGAATGTTGTCAAAATCGAATGACTTCTATCAGACTTGGTTCTACTTAAGAGCAATACATTCTGTAAATTTCAGCTATTTCTGATAATCGGATCGTGAGTTTCCGTGAACAGAAGTTTTTGATGCTAAAAATATAGGTTAATTGGGAAAGGGTTAATGGCCATGCCCGTGGTAAAATTTCAAATATTTTACTATGGATGTGTACACAAAGCATAAGATTTATATATGAGCGGATTTTTTTCCAACAAACGACATTTTTTCCAGAGAGTCGATGATTTGAATGTTTTCGCTTTCAGCGCCTGCTTTAGCGACAGGAATGTCAACATGTTCGTTAAAAGCTACACAAATTTACAACTAAACAGTATCAATACGTTCTGAAAGTTTCTTAATGATTGAATGGCTCTGTCAAAAGCTATCGCAATTTAAAAATTTTTCAATTTTCCCGTTCAATTTTTAGGCACCTAGCGCACACATAGCGTTAGAAAATTCCAAAACACTATCTGATTCACATTAAGAGCACGTTTGAAATTCATTTCGCTACCTTAATTTTTGCGAAAATTATTTGTGGACGGAACAATAGGTATATTAAAAATGTCACTTAAATGGCCACCGGTGCCAAAGGGTTAAAGATAATTGACATTTAGTGAGACCTAGACCTATTGTGCGTATACACCAATGTGTACCGAGTTTCAGCTGAATCAGATCGCGCATTTCTGAGAAATAGTCACTGACTTTTTTTGATGATACATATATATATACGTAAATATATATATATATATATATATATATATATATATATATATATATATATATATATATATATATATATATATATATATATATATATATATATATATATATATATATATATATATATATATATATATATATATATATATATATATATATATATATATATATATATATATATATATATATATATATATATATATATATATATATATATATATATATATATATATATATATATATATATATATATATATATATATATATTGAAATATGAATTTTTGGCCAAATCAATTTCAATACTAATTTTCTTCGAACATTAATAAAAATTCGTATGCTGTTTGATGCAGCTGCCAAAGTTGGTAGAATCCCATTGAATCCGATGTTCTTGAAAGGACCCGACCTCAATTGCCCACTTGTGGAAATCTTGATCAGGTTAAGGACTCATGCCTTTGCGGTAGTGGGCAATATACGTGAAATGTTTCACATGACACATGTGCGGAATGAAGTTCAAATTGCACAGAGAATTTCGTAGCAAGATAGTGATCAGACACGGGCGTAATGAGCAACATGACGTTTGAAACTTCGTGATCTGCCTACGAGGCACAGTACGTAATGCAATCAAATGCATCAAAATTTTTGAGACAGTATAACGGGACAGTTTAGAGCATCCTGCAAAATACCTGTGTTGATGACGTAATTGATGGACGAGAAACCGAGAGTGATTTGATTAAACTTGTGAAGGAAATTAAGATCATCCACGCTCCTGGTGGGTTTGAAATTAAAAATTTTAAATCCATTGCTCCGCAAGCTCTCAAAAAATTCAGCTCCATCGAAACCCATTCTGAAACTTGTAATTTTACGAATGATTTGATTGAAAAGGTTCTTGGTATTTTTTGGAATGTTAAAGAATATTGCTTAACATTTTCATTGCGCTTCAAAAAAGCTAATTGAGATGTTCTGAATGGTGATCGAAAGCCAACAAAGCGAGAAATTTTAATAACACTCATGTCAATCTATAACCCGTTGGGGCTAATCGCTCACTTTATTGCCGGACTAAAGGTCATTCAGCAAGATACTTGGCGATTCAGGTAAGGATGGGATACACTTATTCCAGATAAATTAAACAAACGGTAAATAAAATTGATGAAGCTGTTAAAGCAAATAGACCATATATATATATATATATATATATATATATATATATATATATATATATATATATATATATATATATATATATATATATATATATATATATATATATATATATATATATATATATATATATATATATATATATATATATATATATACCATATATATAAAGATTCCACGGCGCTACGTTTCCGTTCCTTGGATTGAACTCGGCTATGAAACGGGTCTTCACACGTTTGTCGATGCTGGTGAAGCAGCCTATGCTGGTGAAGAAGCTGCAGTGTTTCTTAGAGTTGTCACACCAAATGGAGTAGAAGTATCTTTTGTTTCTGCTTAAGTCAAAGCAGCCTGTTTTAAGTGCGTACCAATACCAAGGTTAGAGCTACAGGCTGCTTCAATTGGAGCTAGACTGTTCAAACCACCCGCAACGCCCTTAGAGTAACTACACACTATAATTATTTTTGGACAGTCTCTTCGGTTGTTTTATCCTGGATCAATTCCCAAAAGAAACTTTCATCATGGGAAGCGTGTCGTATGGAAGAAATCTGAGAGACAGCTGACATCAACCAATGGAGATGGGTATCATCGCGCGAAAATGTGACAGTTATACCAGCGAAATGACAGGACACCATTATTTTAAGTCATAAAAGTCACTGGTTTAAAGGGCCAAATTTTCTCGAAATGGACGAAGAATCTTGGCCGAAATGTAAATACTTAAAGGAAAATGAAACCAAGCGCACTGAAGACGAGGATCCGTCTTTTGAGTTTGTTGCACTTCATTGTAACACAACTTGTGTCATAGACGCTAATAGGTTCAGTTAACGAGCTAAGCTAATCAGAACTGCACCACATGCTTAACGATTTGCAAATTTAGTGAAGAAGACCACCGTGAAAAATACAGGGCCCTAAAAGCTGAGGAGCTTCGGGAAGCTGAAAAACTACTCTTTCATGAAGCCCAGAATGAATACTGTGCAGACATCAAGTTACTAAAAAAGAACTTCAGAAAAAAGGCCAATAGTACAAGCTTTCACCAAATTTTATACAACGACAATATAATACGTTTGAAAAGCAGAATCAATAACAAATTTCCTATAATTATTCCGAATCTGAGCCGCATAACATACTTAATCGTAATGAAAGAACATGCCAAATGTGCTGGCTAGTTTCTGAAAACAGTTGTAAGTGAAATAAGGAAACGGTTTCATATACCGTGCTTACAAGTGATGGTTAACCAAGTCAAAAGAAAATAACAAATGTGGAAAATTCTCTTAGCACGCCCAGTATCACCAGAAATGGCACCCTTACCATCTGGCCGCCTTGTGGTTGGTACGGCTCCATTTTTCCATACTGGCATTGATTCATAAAAAGGCTGGGTGGTCATATTCACATGCTTGATCATCAAAGCCATCTATCTCGAGGTGGTAAACGATCTATCTAAGGATAGATTTTTGATGGCCTTCAGAAACTTATTTGCGAAAAAAAAGGGCAGATGTTAGAGTGCTACGATGACCGAGGAACTAACTTTTTTGGAGCTGAGAAGGTTTTTCAGCATGCATACCTGGAGGTAGACTTGGTAGCAATAGAGGAAGCCACTACAACCCAAACAATCAAGTAGAACTTCAACCCTCCTATGTCCTCACATATGGGAAGAGCCTGAAAAAGGCTTATTCGGTCGGTGAAGTCAGATATGCGAGTGATGCTCGATAAACATCGGACGTTACTACCGGATGTATTACAAAACATATTATTTGAAATTGAATTTTTGATTAATTCTCGACCTCTGACTTACGTTCCCTTGGACCATCCCAACCCAGAGGTTATCACTCCTAATCATCTTACCAAACCACTAGGGGTTCCAACTGGTGTCAAAGCACCGAAGCTTCATTGGCGTTAATCGCAGCAGCCTCTTCAAAGGTTTTATCGTCAATGGATCTTAACTTACCGACCTACTTTAGCCCACAGATTAAAATGGTTCGAAACTAAACGAGATCTTAAAGTTGGGGATATTGTTCTCATCGTAGATGAAAATGATATAACACGTGATTTTCCATAAGGCAAAATAAATGAAGTAACTCAATCGAATAATGGTCATGTACGAGCAGCTGAGTGGAGGAGTGTACGTTCGTCCGACAGTGATGCTGGCCAAACTAGACGTCGATGAAGGAAGTGATGGACACCCATCACGGGCCGGGGTGCAAGATCCTGCGCCATCAAATTCCACAGTTGTGAAACTAGGAAGTAAAATCATTTCGGCTACACGGCAGAAGTAAAGTCCTTGCTTGATAAATCTCTCAGTTATAAAAGAACAGTTAAAAATTTGCTTGAGCAGTGACATCACGTTTCAGTGATACGATTAAGTTCAAAAAAGCAAGTAAGTTCAAATAACCACAGAAACTCAATAGTGAATTATTTCTTTATCAATAGAAAATCTGGTTCTACGTGTAGCATATTCAAGACCAAATTTTGAGTGGCTACACAGCTTATGAATGAGCTGCCGAAACTAATAAAATATATAGACAAATACTGTTTTTCATATAACCACTACAAATATATATATATATATATATATATATATATATATATATATATATATATATATATATATATATATATATATATATATATATATAAAATTATATATATACATATATATATATATATATATATATATATATATATTTATATATATATATATATATATATATATATATATATATATATATATATATATATATATATTTATATTATATATATGTATATACTCTCCACTTGGTGCTTTTGTTTGGTTTAAATGGGGAGCACGTGTGATATATCTTTTAAAAATGTGCACGATTCCTCCATTATTCTTTATAAATGAATGTGTCTTGCGGTTTCTGTACGCTATTATTTTTGATTGAGTTTATTTCATTCATCTTCAAAGGTTTTGAGTTACAAAGCGAAGCGAACTCTATTGTACGTATTACGGTTACGTCATATGTTACGGTCCATAAGGAAAATTTATTGATATTTCTTATTCAATATAATACGACCATAGTATGTGCGTATGTGTGTGTGATATGTAAATTAGATTTTTTTTTAGAATAACACAGCATAAATTCTATTTTTAAATAATTTCTATGACCCTGCCCAAGTTTATGTCTCATATTACAGTTTTAGGCGCAAGATGTCAAACAAAACCATCTGTTCGGTCAACAGACTTTCATTTTTACATTGAAAGTTCGGAGCCTGAAGTGAGCACGTTAGAACGACTGCAGCTTAAAAAAAATTCCAGTAGTGTTTGCGAAAATCATGTCTATGAACTGGTTAAGAGCAGCACTCCAGATGTAATAGAAATAATATCCGATAACTATCGAAATCTGTATCCAGCTGGGAGTCAGAAAGTTTGGAAGTAAGTATGATGTGATGTTACAATTAAAAGTTCTTTGAGATTATAATATAAGAATTGACTTGTAAAATGCGAATCTCATTAATTTGTTTAAGAAGCTTTACTGCTTTTTAAATATGTAAAATATCAGAAAAATGTTTAATTTAGAAAAGCAACTACTCAATGCAGGGTGGAGCGCTAATTACTTAACACAAAGGTTGGGAACAGGAAATTGACTCCGGTTAATGTTCTAAGTAGATATTAACTTATGTTCCACGAGCATTCATATTAAAATCACTTTGCCCAAAACTGAGTATTTTTAATTCATGTTCATATATATATATATATATATATATATATATATATATATATATATATATATATATATATATATATATATATATATATATATATATATATACATATACATATATATATATATATATATATATATATATATATATATATATATATATATATATATATATATATATCTCTTTATTTATTTATTTATTCAATCATTATAGCTACAGGTTAATCTTAAATAAAAATACAGAATTCGTTTTTAAGATATAAAGCTCGCAGCCCACATAAGGCAAACTTGTGAGTGGGTGCGGCGTTACTTGAAAAGTTTTAGCTATAGCTTTATAATAATACAATTGAACATAATTAATATGTATACAAACTATGTAATTATCCCATGTATAACTTATACTCATGAGTTGCATTATGAAACTTAATTTTTTAATAATAAACACTGAACAAGGACTATCAACAATATACTTTTTTAGGACTTTCCTGTAATTTGATACATTAATTGATTCTTTAATTTCAGTCGGTACTTGATTGTATAATTTTGGACTCAAATTACATGCATGCCTTGACGTTCTGGTCTTCCTATATTTTTGTAGAGCTAGAGGTCTCTTGACTTGTGAACGAGTAAGATAAAAAGAATGCTGAATTTCGAAGTCATTGAGATGCAAGTAGACGTATTTAAGCAGTTCATAAACAAACAACTGACGTATATTAAGCACGTCAAACTCAGAAAAAGTTAAAGTGGTAGAATAGAACTTTGATAGTTTAATACAGATTTTTACCACTCTATTTTGCAAATTTTGGAGAACATTAATAGTCGCGGAATATGTTGAGCACCACACCAAAATTCCATATTGCAATAATGATTGAATTATTGCAAAATACACCATTTGTTGTGGTGGAAGTATATATTGAAGGCTATATAATTTATACAAAGTTTTTCTTATTCTCCCGCACAAATTTTCAACTTGAATATCCCATTTCAAGGAAGAATCAATAGTTATACCCAAGTACTTAATGGCATTGGCTTCTCTCAAGTTAATGTTATTAACTCTAATATTAAGTGACCTGTTGTTGAACGAATTTTTCCCAAAGCAAATGTATTTGGTTTTTTCTAAATTTATGTTCAGTTATATATATATATATATATATATATATATATATATATATATATATATATATATATATATATATATATATATATATATATATATATATTGTTACGAATTGGCAAGCTGTCTCCAATGCAACACAGGGTAGCATCGTAAATGTTGGCCTTGATATCTTTAAATGTTGGTTCAGGCAAGACCAAACAGCTGAGTTCATGATATGCTTTCATCTCATCTACGATGTTCACCTTGGAGCTCAGTAGCATCCTGTCCACCAACCAGGTGTTGATTGTCTAGTTTGAATATCTATGCGAACGGATTGTTGCCAGGAGTCCCAAACCTGATCCAGTTGCGTGAAAAGATTTGTCTGCAGTTTATTCTTTCTTTTTTCCCTTTTCGACCCAAATTTTTTGTACCTTTCCCTTCCTCACGTATCACCTTTGTGTGCCGGGGCAGCTGGATGGATTTTTCGATCATATTTGAATAACCGTGAATTTTATTTTTTTTACGTACGGGATTTAATTGCAATTATTGATTTCCAATTAAATTGTACTGAATTCTTTTTTTTTAAATTGCTTATATACACATAAATAAATATATTGCGTCATTTTTTTTTTGGTTTTTGGAAAAAATAGGAAAATTAATCGATTGGAAATGCTACTCTACGGTCACCTTTGTTCTGACCTAGATTTTGAAATTCTCGCAGGGCAGATAAATAGTTAGACTCTGTCACCGACAGGCACTAGACCTCGTCCAGTGTTGGCATCTGGCAATCGAGCTGCATCTACGGCAGTTTGTGCCAACACTGTGGACCTTGCGGATGCCCCGTATGCACCGCTTAGGGGCACACAAATAAGAGACCACGCTTCTTCAATTCAGCCAGATTTCAATGTTACAACTTCAACACATCACAATCTCATGAATCATAGCCGACCCGAAAGACTTCCAGTGTCCAAGTGAGGAATTCATTTTGAAGGGTCAGGCGTTGGATTAACTGCGCGGCAATTTTTATACTGGGTCAACGGGACATAATGGGACAATACGGGATTTCTGGGGCGATGTTGGCCATAGAGTTTCACTTTTTGTTGCGTAGACCAGCGTTAGAGTGGTACTGGTGCTACCATGCGATGTGCCCTGCGTTGATGTGGGAAGACATGAAGAGGGATTTCATGATCTGCTTCAGTGGTTTACAGACAAACGTTGGTATTAGGCGGTCAATTGATGGTCAAGTTCAGTAACCAGAAGAGTCATTTCGAACATTTTTTAATGACATCCTGCCCATGATATTACCGTTGACAAATCCACTGACGGATACCGATTTACAGGTCATACTGTTCAAAAATTATGATCAAGCGGTTATAAGATCATCGGGCTGGAATTAGTTTCCTTTCTGTTCATAAAATGGTTGCTCGCTGTTGTGCGATTGAGGCTGTCTGGTATCCTCTCGGGCAGAATCAAACACCATCATCATCTTTGCCTCTGAGAAAACCACGAGTGGTACATGAAGCTCTGGTTCCTTCTTTTCACTCAGCGACGCCGGAGTGTCCTTACCAATACAACATCTCCGCAGGACCCAGTTATTCCTACGACTACGACCTGCCACCTACCAAACTGATTCTGCATGTGGTTGTGCTTGAAAACGCCAAACATCAGCAAGCTCCACACAGACAGTACGTATTATGCTGGAACTTTAAAATCTCTGGACCACACATTTATGGATTGTCCGGTCCCCAACCAGCGTATATTTTGCTACGGATGTAGAACTGAAGGTGTTTTCAAGCCCAACTGCTAGCATAGCAGGTCGAAAAACGGCAGTTGGAGTACGCCGGATATGGGAGGCGCAACGTATTCCCACCTCTCGTGCGCCACCCAAGCCAGCAACGGTGGACACCACGATTAATATTGACCCGAAATTTCGTCGAAAACACTTAACTCGAAAAACTCTTCATAAGACAGTTTTAATATCACCAACCACGGATTTGAGTATCCTTGATCGATGCGCAAGCGCTCGGTATTGAGTTTTCATTGGGCGTGGAAATACTTTACCAACAGTCGATGGCTTTGTAAAGCATGTGTCGGCCCCCTCGTGGCACGCCTAAGGAAGAACCATCCTTTCGCTACCATTTTCATTAAAGGACATGAATTTCAAAGGCTATTAGACAGTGGTGCAAGCGTCAGTATCCTAGGAGCAGGAGCTTTAGACTTGATTGCGAAACTGAATTTGTATCTCCATACTCTTCAAACAGATGTTCAGACTGTGTCAGGTCATAGGGCTTCTGTTCTCGGATATATTGAGATCTTCGTGATTTTCAGCAATCAATAGCGTATAATAAAATTTTTGGTCGTTTCAACCTTGACCAACCCTGTTTATCTTGAGATGGATTTCTGGGATGCGTTTAAAATTTCACCAGCTCAACAGCTAGCAGTTGCATCCCTTTTTGAAGCCACAGCCCCAGCATTTCACAATCTGTCTCCTTAGGATCAGTCTCAACTTCAGCAAGTTATACAACAGTTTCCTTCATATGAACTCAATGGTTTGAGTAAGACCATCTTGGTATCTCATGCTAAACCTATAAAGCAGCGGCATGTTTCGGTGTCCCCGGCCATACAGAAATTGTTGTGTGGGATTGTATGCTGTCCTTAGGAGTCATTGAGGAAAGCAAGAGCGCATAGAGTGTTGTGTACACTAAACAGACAATGACATTTCGACACTTGTCAAAATGTCACACATACCCACATATCGACTAGAGCACCCTGATTGAACGCGGGGTAAATCCCCGGAAATAGATTAAATTCTTTTTATTCGCGCAGATTTTTGAAAAACAATAACTGTACTTTTGTTGTTATAAAAGCTCAGAATTCTTATCAATAAAGAACATTCTTTGCTGGAAAGCCAAAACAACAAGCGGCGACATGATTTGAAAAGGAATAGTTTTATTTCTTTTTTTTTTCAAATAAAGATCAAGACTCCCTTCACTTAGCATAGCAGCAACAGGCTCGCCAAAGCCAAGTCTTAGCAGGGTCAATCAAAGAAGAAAAGAAGACTATTTTTGCATAGCGGTGACAGATTCGCCAAAGCGAAAACAAAAATAGTAAACTAGATTTCTCTTCCGTATCAGAGGGCTAAATTGTAGCCAGGTACCAGCGTTCAGTGTCCACGACAGACACATTACAAGAGTTCACCGGTTGCCCTTGTAAAGTAGTCTGGTAAAGTACGGCTATGTCTTAATGAGGTTACCTTAAAAGATGCCTATCCATTACCTCTAATAGAAGGATTATTGGCTCGTCTGTAACCCACTTAATTTATAACGAGCCTGGACTTGAAGGATTGGATGCGAAATCTAAGGAGATGCGGATTCGGAATCTTAGGAGAAGACTGCTTTTACCATTCCTAACCGCCCATTATACCACTTCACTGTGATGCCGTTTGGTTTGTGCAATGTTTTATCAATATATTGTGCAATAATGCACAAAGTGATTCCTCCCGAGCTGCATGACAAGGTGTTTGTACATCTCAATGACCTGCTCGTGACTAGTAATTATTTTAACGAACATTTGAAGGTAATTGAATTTGATCACGGTTCCCTTCTTGTCTATAAATCAGCATAGACAACGTATATCATTTCCACAGCATCGAAGCCGAGCATATTGAAACGGGAAACTTCGATCGTTTTGCGGAATCAGCCTCCGAAAGCAGAATCAAATTGGAAATGTTTTTGCGGGATGATTAAAATTGAACAACTTTTTTTATTAACATTAAACATTTTAATCTACATTGAAAATTCTATTTTTGACAAAGTGGTTTCGAAAGTATGCACTGCTTCTCATCAGACACCAGCACACAGTGCATACTTGACTGGCGTGACCACTTGCAGGTGGAAATCATTACATTTTTATTTATGCTATTTGTGACAAATTTTAACATCTCCGACTTATATCCATGGATATAATTTTACTTAGTAAAGGTAATTGAATTTGATCACGGTTCCCTTCTTGTCTATAAATCAGCATAGACAACGTATATCATTTCTACAGCATCGAAGCTGAGCATATTGAAACGGGAAACTAAGATCATTTTGCGGAATCAGCCTCCGAAAGCAGAATCAAATTGGAAATGTTTTTGCGGGATGATTAAAATTGAACAATTTTTTTTATTAACATTAAAAATTTTAATCTACATTGAAAATTCTATTTTTGACAAAGTGGTTTCGAAAGTATGCACTGCTTCTCATCAGACACCAGCACACAGTGCATACTTGACTGGCGTGATCACTTGCAGGTGGAAATCATTAAATTTTTATTTATGCTATTTGTGACAAATTCTAACATCTCCGACTTATATCCATGGATATAATTTTACTTAGTAAAGGTAATTGAATTTGATCACGGTTCCCTTCTTGTCTATAAATCAGCATAGACAACGTATATCATTTCTACAGCATCGAAGCCGAGCATATTGAAACGGGAAACTTCGATCGTTTTGCGGAATCAGCCTCCGAAAGCAGAATCAAATTGGAAATGTTTTTGCGGGATGATTAAAATTGAACAACTTTTTTTATTAACATTAAAAATTTTAATCTACATTGAAAATTCTATTTTTGACAAAGTGGTTTCGAAAGTATGCACTGCTTCTCATCAGACACCAGCACACAGTGCATACTTGACTGGCGTGACCACTTGCAGGTGGAAATCATTACATTTTTATTTATGCTATTTGTGACAAATTTTAACATCTCCAACTTATATCCATGGATATAATTTTACTTAGTAAAGGTAATTGAATTTGATCACGGTTCCCTTCTTGTCTATAAATCAGCATAGACAACGTATATCATTTCTACAGCATCGAAGCCGAGCATATTGAAACGGGAAACTTCGATCGTTTTGCGGAATCAGCCTCCGAAAGCAGAATCAAATTGGAAATATTTTTGCGGGATGATTAAAATTGAACAACTTTTTTTATTAACATTAAAAATTTTAATCTAAATTGAAAATTCTATTTTTGACAAAGTGCTGCAAGTGGTCACGCCAGTCAAGTATGCACTGTGTGCTGGTGTCTGATGAGAAGCAGTGCATACTTTCGAAACCACTTTGTCAAAAATAGAATTTTCAATGTAGATTAAAATTTTTAATGTTAATAAAAAAAGTTGTTCAATTTTAATCATCCCGCAAAAACATTTCCAATTTGATTCTGCTTTCGGAGGCTGATTCCGCAAAACGATCGAAGTTTCCCGTTTCAATATGCTCGGCTTCGATGCTGTAGAAATGATATACGTTGTCTATGCTGATTTATAGACAAGAAGGGAACCGTGATCAAATTCAATTACCTTTGCTAAGTAAAATTATATCCATGGATATAAGTCGGAGATGTTAAAATTTGTCACAAATAGCATAAATAAAAATGTAATGATTTCCACCTGCAAGTAGTCACGCCAGTCAAGTATGCACTGTGTGCTGGTGTCTGATGAGAAGCAGTGCATACTTTCGAAACCACTTTGTCAAAAATAGAATTTTCAATGTAGATTAAAATTTTTAATGTTAATAAAAAAAGTTGTTCAATTTTAATCATCCCGCAAAAACATTTCCAATTTGATTCTGCTTTCGGAGGCTGATTCCGCAAAACGATCGAAGTTTCCCGTTTCAATATGCTCGGCTTCGATGCTGTAGAAATGATATACGTTGTCTATGCTGATTTATAGACAAGAAGGGAACCGTGATCAAATTCAATTACCTTTACTAAGTAAAATTATATCCATGGATATAAGTCGGAGATGTTAAAATTTGTCACAAATAGCATAAATAAAAATGTAATGATTTCCACCTGCAAGTAATCACGCCAGTCAAGTATGCACTGTGTGCTGGTGTCTGATGAGAAGCAGTGCATACTTTCGAAACCACTTTGTCAAAAATAGAATTTTCAATGTAGATTAAAATTTTTAATGTTAATAAAAAAAGTTGTTCAATTTTAATCATCCCGCAAAAACATTTCCAATTTGAACATTTGAAGTTACTGTCCAAGGTGGCACAGCTGCCTAACGCAGCTAAATTGATCATTAATGTTGAGAAGAGCAAGTTCGTGCAGCGAGAGATCAAATATCTTGGATAAGTAGTGAGGGATGGAATCCTGAAAACCGATCAAGAGAAGGTCTCTGGCATCGTAGGCTACCCAACACCCAAGTCTGCCAAGGCGTTTCATGAAAATGAGGGGTGGGGTGGTATCGGCAGCTTATCCCTAACTTTGCGACTGTGCCACCAGCTCTGACGGATCTGTCAAAGGTAAACGCTCATTTCAGAGGACAGATGCCGCTAATAACTCCTTTTTAGAGGTTGAGAGACTGCAAATTTCTGCTCCAGTGCCTGCCATTCCCAATTCCTCTCGAAAATTTTTCATCCAGTGTGATGCTAGTGCCACTAGAATTGGGAGTGTCCTGTCCCAAAAAGATGATGATGAAGAGAGCACCCGATCGCTTATATGTCTGTAAAGCTTAACGTTGCGTAACGCAACTACAGTGTTACTGAATTTGAATGCTTGGCTGCAGTGCAGGGCGTTAAGAGATTCAGAACATATGTTGAAGGGTTGCATTTCACCATCATCACCAATCATGCTAGTCATAAGTGGCTCATGGGAACACCGGACCTAACAGGCTTATTGGCTTGCTGGAGTTTGAAATTGCAATCTTTCGTTTTCACATCGAGCATCGAAAAGAAACTCAGAACGTCGTCGCAGATGCATTATCGAAAGTTTGTGGGTCGGTCAAGGCAAACAAATCCACTATAGGTCACTTGCTTGATCACTACAGGCTTGCTGAGGTCAAAGCTTATACAGCATTTTGAGCTCCTGAGTATTTGCATTTCATAGCCCATATTAAAATGACCCCTGATGAATTCAAGAATGTGCACATAAAAGAGGGGCTTGTGCTCATTACCACCGGAGCACACAATGATTTGTGCACCGATATCCCTCGAACAAACTTCTGGGTTCTTGAAAATGAACAAAAACAGCCTATTATGTAGGCACATGATGACCCTAAGGGGTCTCATTGTGGGATTCGGAACACTTTGGAACTGCTGCAAAGGTACTATTATTAGCCGCAGTTGAGGAAACAAGTTAAATATTATATTTCCTCCTGCAACGTTTGCAAGAAGGTCAAGCCCCGGAATCGCACCATGAGGCCGCCAACGGGGAATCAGTGGGAAACAGATAGAAGAAGGCACTGTAGTTGGTTGATCGTGACTGGGCAGCTGTTGCATTCAACTGCACGGCTGGTAACGGTCGGTCAATGCATTTGCGGTGGATAATGCTTTCACCAAGAGCAGCAAGTGCAGGTTTTTACAACGGAATGTAAAATGTGGAAGAGTTTCTGAACAAAAAAAGTAAAACGAGAGAGGCTTTTTGATTCAGTTTGCGATAGAGAAAAGAAGGAACGCAATCGTTTGCTGCTGCGCTGGAATTTTCAGTTGCGATTGATAAAAAGATAGAAAATATAAGATAAATATAAAAATTTCAAATGTATTTTAAAGTCTGCAACGGAGTGCGTGTGTGTACCGCAAGTGAGGATACACTTATAATAGATTGAAAGTGTGAAAAAAATTGTGAATAGTTCGCCCGAATTTAGTATTGCGTCCATTTTAGTTCTGCTGAGTACAATGTTGACTGCTCGGCATCAGAAGCCTGTGACAGTTTCGGTCACTTCCAATTGATTATGATTGATTGATCAACCGATATGTGCTTGTTCTCAAAATTTTGGAATAAGAACCGAAAAATAATATCGAATGAAATATCGAATAAATATTAAAATAACTCTAGCGCACCTAAGCCGCTTGAAACACTAATGTTCGAAGAACAGTTGAAACATCATGCAGGTTTTGAGTACATATTTTACCACATGAGCTGCTTATAACAGCCAAACTGTTTCAAACGCCACGTTTTACTTTGGTCTCAATAATGCATTATAACTCATATGGTGGAAAGGTTTCAGATATTACCACCGGCATGAATTTCAAAGCTTATGAGAGCAAAACCCTTGTTAATTATATTTGTTATCAATTGCTTATATCACAAAACTTTGGAACCAGCATTTTATATAACATCAATGAAGAAAATGCTGAAGTTGGTATTTGGGGCTGCGATCCGAAAAATTTGCAGAACTTTGGGAATTGAAACATTGGTTATTGATTTTCATTGTAAATGTTTCCGGTATGAATACTAACTGCACGCATTTATTGATAAAAAAAATAGCACTACTGACTCGTGCTGGCAACCTTTTGCCAGTATTAAAACCAAAAATATATCACATCTGCTTCAGGTTAAAATTGACCTAGCCTAAGAATTCCGTCTCGATCCGATGACTGCATTCGAAGTTAAAGGAGTATAAAGAAATTTAAACTTAATATTTGCTTAATATTCTACCACAAGTGCTGCAACCTGTTTCGAGTGTCAAATCACTTTGACCTTAACAATGTATTTGAACTCACAGGGTGGAAAGGATTTCAGGAATTTCAAGATAGCGGAAAGCCAAACACTGTAAAACTTTGAAAGCAGCATAACGTAACATAAAGAAAGCAAATGCTTAGTGCATGCAACACTTTACTAGCACTGCAACTAAGTTTCTCCCACAATCGCCTCATGTCAAAATCAAATAACGCTCTCGATTCCGATTATATCCGATGATTTCGTCGAAAGTTATAGGGATAGGAAGATGTTTAGGGTCAAAAAACGAAAGATGTTTGGGCAAAAAAAATTTCTTGAACTGAGAATATGTAAACATTGATAACTTATTTTCATTGTTTATTTTTGCGTTATGACCACTTAATGTAAGCATTTATTGATACGAAAATAGCAAAAAAAACCCTCGCATTGGCAATTTTTTGCCAGCATCAAAGCCGAAAATGTATTACACCTATCTCATATTGAAGTCAACCTACTCTGCGAATTTCGTTTTGATCCGATGACTGCATTGGAAAATAAAGGGGTACAAAGAAGTTAAGGGCTACCAGTCGCAAACTTTTCAGATTTTCAAAAACTTTATATTTGTTGTTTATTGTCACTACAAGATCATTGTCGTTTCAAATTTTTTTACGATACAATCGCTTAATAAAGATATTGCAAATAAATACAAAGCCAACAATAGCTGGCAGCCTTATAATGGTTTTTTTTACCAGGTTCCTTTGAAATATTGGCTTTATTAAGTTCCATATATCATACGAAGCTTGTTTTGATTTCATGACTGCACTGGAAGTTAAAGGACAAATAACTTTATTTTCCCGAGCGAACTTAAAAAACCCAAGACTCAAAAACGACCATAGCTGTGTTACCGTACGGCCTACGCCGCTACGTAAACGACCCTGTCTTCTCCTTCAATAGACCAAGGTGGCAGCATCGCGTAAGCTAAGTAGCTTACGCGAGAGGGGTGAGTCCAAACACCACTCGTTTCTAAAAACCGTAGCTGCAAAGAACAATCACCTCCGCGAAACGAGAATTCGGTGTGATCAATTATCTTTTTCCGGGCCGTATGCCGCCAAAATTAAACTCAATTCATATAGTTCACAAATTCTATTATCTCTACTCTTAGCTTATCGTACACCGCGCGGCACCACGATTCTTCTTGAACCAAATAATTATCGAACTTCAATGACTGATTAAATTTTTTACATTGACCGACACAATCTTCCTTATAATTTCACTAAATTACTTAATCACTAACTTATCTATTCCTTCAAAAAGACGTACCTTCGTTTTCCCCTTTTAATCTATTGTCGCCGTGCTTTCGTCGATCAGCTCTTACTCATCCGCAGTCGGTACTTCCCCCAATATGCGTTGTGTTCACTGCAATGCAATCATGCAGCCGTGTATACTAAATAGCCCAATTTCGATTACACGTCTTACATCGAATTGTGTCCGGATTCCGCTGTATTTCCCTTGTTGAATTTCCTTCACAGTCGGTACTTCACCAGTGTGGGCTGCTCACTGCAATGTTATCATGCAACCGTGCGTACTTAATTTCGTCACCAATTCAATTTCGCTTTCGCCTAACATCGATTTGCGTCCGGATTTGGCTGTATCTCCCTCGTTGTTGTTTTTTCGGTTCCGTCTATTTTTCGGTTCCAGAATATTTCGATCTCTCCGGTGATGAAATGTATAAAATGAAATTTTGAATTAATCGCAGCCCCCTCGTCGACCATCAGACTTTCTCACCTTGTTCCCAGAATCAAAATGTCTCGCCGTGCCTTGATCACTCCGCATGAAACATTATCTATCGGTATTAGGTCCAGTTCCCACGGTACTTCCTTGGACCGTTTTGTTTGCCCGTAAATCGCCATGCACTTCTTGCATGGTAAGCGCAATGCACTTTGCGACCGGGCATTCACCTCATCCCGCGCAAAATCTCTGCTGGCAGTACTTTTTCTGCAAGCGACGTTTCTTTCCTCATTCCCCTATGTCGCAGTGTGCCGGTTCACATTCCCATTGTTTTGCTTGTAGCTGCTTGCAACTTGCTCCTCGCCTTCAACTGTCAGGTGTGTTAATGGCGTCAACGAGATGGTTCCCGTAAACAAATCTAAATCGTTGCCAGTAACATCGTTGGATATAAAAATATTTCCCGGTCAGACGTAAGGTTGGGTTCTTATCTCACCTGGCGCACAGGTTTCGTGCGGCTGAAATGTCAGTGGAGAGGTAATGTTGCTGTGATGTTCTTGTTTACATTTTCCTTTTAGTTTCGTGTAGCTGTGCCCACGCAATCAATCTGCGTGAGTGCGCGGGGCATATTGAAGGTGCCATGGATGTTGATGGGTCTAGCGAGCTACTTCATAGCCGAGGTAACATTCATCTTCCCATCTTATAACAATCGGCCTAACGCGTGATGCTTTTTCCCTTCTCGACCCTGAACGAACTTCGCGCGCGTTTTCTCTTTTAACTGAGTGGTAACCGTGATAGCTGGCAGTGCCATCCGAATTTTTCAGCCAAATTTCTATCAAACATGGTTTAGAGTAAGGTTCAGCTTCTGTGTCAATTTCATAAAAGTCTGGAAACTGAATCAGAATTCATGGGGCAAAAAGCAATTTTTACTTATTTTCAAAGAAAATTTGTATTTATCTCGTTTCGCCGAAAATTCATCATCATCTATGTATCTATATATATATATATATATATATATATATATATATATATATATATATATATATATATATATATATATATATATATATATATATATATATATATATATATATATATATATATATATATATATATATATATATATATATTTATATATATATATATATATATATATATATATATATATACATATATATATAAATATATATATATATATATATATATATATATATATATATATATATATATATATATATATAGATATAAATAAATACATATATATATACATATAAAAATATATATATAATATATATATATATATATATATATATATATATATATATATATATATATATATATATATATATATATATATATATATATATATATATATATATATATATATATATATATATATATATATATATATATATATATATATATATATATATATATATATATATATATATATATATATATATATATATATATATATATATATATATATATATAAATATACGAGGTGTGACAATTAAGTAGTGAGACTGATTCTCCATAAAAACCGTATATATAAAAATTATTCTTCAACTGTGCCATCCCCTTCAAAGTGTTCCCTTTGGGCAAGTATACAACGATTCTAGCGCGTTTTCCATGCTTCGTAACATTTCTGGAACGCTTCGACTGGGATGTTCGCCAGTACCCTCGTCACGGCCGCGTGGATATCCGTAATCGACTCAAAATGGGTTCTTTTGATCACCGATTTTGTTCTAGGAAACAAAAAAAGTGACAAGGTGTCATATCGATCGAATTAGGTGGCAGTTACAACACGGCGTTCCCTTTAGAGGCCAAATACTGGGACACGCTGAGGGCGGTGTGACATGGCGCGTTGTCGTGATGAAGGATCCAGTTACGAGCGATGTCTGGGCGCACCCTGTTTACTCGTTTTCGAAATCTTTCGAGTACTTGGCGATAGAAGACTTGATTTACGGTTCGCTCCAATGGAACAAATTCTTTGTGGACGATCCCATGGCTATCAAAGAAGGCAATAACCACCGTTTTCACCTTCGACTTGCTCATGCGAGCTTTCTTGGGCGGAAGGCGTGCGGAGACAACCATTGTGAGCTTTGGCGTTTGGTTTCCGGGTTGTATTGGAAAAACCAGCTCTCATCGCCTGCAATACCTCGATAAAGCAGCGTGGGATCGTTTTCCACTTGTTCCAAACAGTCTTCTGCGACGGTCATTCGATGCTGCTTTTGCTCCTCAAAAAGGTTCCTTGGAACCACCTTCGCGCACAACTTTTTCATCCCAAAATCGTCGGTTAAAATTTGTCTGACTGTTTCACGGTTCATATCCAGTTTCGAGGCCAACATTCGAGCTGTTAAACGCCGATCTTCATCTATTGGGGCGCGCACACGCTGCGCATTCGCGTCAGTCCGCACCTCGACTGGTCTCCCGCTCTGCACCTCGTCTCCCACGCTTTCACACCCCTTCTTAAACTCTTTATGCCATCGAAACACCTGGACACGACTAAGAGCACTATCACCATGCACTTTTACAATTTAAGCGTACGTTTCCGAAGCTGTTTCGCCCAACCTGGCGCAACATTTTATCGCGACTCGTTGCTCTTAATTTTATTTCTCCATTTTCGTGACGAGCACCATCAACAAACGTCTACTCAACACGAAACAGAAGGCGAACTAAACAAGCTAGAGCGATGATAAATACATCAATGGAGTGGGGAAGGATGCCGGGGAAGGGAAAGGGAATTTCAAGGTCGCAGGTTTATCACAAGCGCGGTAATAAAATCAGTTTCATAACTTTATTGTCACACCTCGTATATATATATATATATATATATATATATATATATATATATATATATATATATATATACATATATATATATATATATATATATATATATATATATATATATATATATATATATATATATATATGTATATATATATATATATATATATATATATATATAAATATATATATATACATATATATATATATATATATATATATATATATATATATATATATATATATATATATATATATATATGTATATATATATATATACGCTGACAGGGGAAGGCTGGCTCCGTGCTTAGCTTGTGCGTCCGCCCTCTCGTTTCCTTGAATGCCCTTGTGACCAGGAACCCAGAAAATTCTGACTCTTCTGTTGTTGCCCAGTCTATTCAGGGCCTAAATGCAGTCAAGTACACACTTCAATTTGTATATGTAAGACATCAGTGCTTTAACCGCCACCTGACTGTCTATAAAGATGTTGATTTCTTCATTTGTGGTATATCCGGCGTATGCTAGGTCTGCGGCGTTACGTATCGCAAAAACCTCCACCTGAAAAATACTACAGTGGTTAGGAAGCCTTAAAGCTGCTTCCATAGTTGCCTCTGCGGAAGAAGTTGCAGCACCCACTCCGGCAGCCGTTTTAGAGCCGTCAGTGTAGATGCTAAGAGTTGTTGCGCCCATTTGCCGATTCCGCTCCTGCCCACCCCCCACGGTCGCTTCATATCTGCGCTCGAAGCACAAAGTGGGGACCAAGTAGTCTGTGCTACCTGCGTACCCTCGCTCAATTCTGCTGTGGCCGAAGGATCGTGGCTCAAAGTGTTCCGATTCCCTTAGCCTGACAGCAGCTTTTGCGGCAGCGCCCTTCACGAAGAGGTCAAGCGGAGGGAGATGAAGCAGGACATTCAAAGCAGACAAAGGAGTCGAGGCTAAGACACCTGTAGTGCAGAGAGGCGCCAGCCGCTGAACTCTGTTCGCCATGCTAGCAAAGGTAGTCTTATTTACTGCTGGCCACCAGACCAAACATCCGTACGCAAGGATAGGCCTGGCTATTGCCATATAGATCCAGTGTGTTAAGGCAGGACTTAGACTCCACATTTTACCCAGCACTCTCCTGCTGGCGTTAATCGCATTGCTGGCCCACTTTACTCTCTCCTCCAAATTCGCCTTCCGGGTGAGCTTGCTGTCCAGAATAAGACCCAAGTACTTAGTTTGCGACTTGAGGCTTAAGCTGGCGCCGCCCAACCTGATTGGAGGTAATTCAGGAATTTTGTACTTCCTTGTGAAAAGTACAAGGTCAGTTTTATTGGAGTTGATGCCAAGGCCCACGGTATTTGCCCATTCCTCAACAAGCCCCAGAGCATACTCGATGAGTTGGCCAACTGTGTGCGGAAACCTAACCGAGACTAATATCGCAATGGCATCGGCATAGGCCACAACCGTGAGTCCTTTGCGCTCCAGTTTATCCAAAATTGTCTTTACAACCAGGTTCCATAAGAGAGGGGATAGAACTCCTCCTTGCGGTGTGCCTCTATGGACCTTCCTAGTGATCTGTGACCCCGCCCACTCAGCTGTTATGAGCCTTTGCTTAAACAGGTTGCTAATCCAGCTACAAATAGAGGGGTGGATGTTGGTTGCACGGAGGCACTCCATAATGGCTGTTGCGTGCACATTATTGAAGGCGCCTTCAATATCTAGAAAAGCTCCCAAAGTGTATTCTTTGTAGCGGAGTGCTTTTTCTATTTCAAGAACTAGCCTATGGAGAGCCGTTTCAACGGATTTGCCTTTTATGTATGCGTTTCGGGCATCCGATAGGACTTGAGATCCAAGTCTTTGTTTGATATAGAGATCCAGTAATCTTTCAAAAACTTTAAGAAGGAAAGAAGTCAGGCTAATTGGCCTGTAGTCCTTCGGGTAAGCATGATTGATTTTACCTGCCTTGGGTATGAATACAACCTTAGCGATCCTCCAGGCTGCAAGCACGTGGCTTAGTGCTAAGCAACGTTTGTAAATTTGCATGAGCCAGGGAATGGTAAGCATACGTGACTTTTGGAGCATGGCCGGTAGGACCCCATCCGGACCTGGGGACTTAAAGGGCTGAAAGGTTTCAATTGCCCAGACAAGCCTCGGCTTCGTGATGACTTCGCCAATCCCTTCGATGTCATGCAGTTCAGATGTCTGCTGACAAGTGGAGGGGGCGGGTTCATCCAGACAGCCCGGGAAGTGAGTGTCTACGAGGACCCTCAGCGTTTCCGAGCCGCTGCTTGTCCACTCCCCATCCGGCTAACAAAGCAGACTAGGCGTGACAGGGCGTTTAGCGAGCAGATTTCTAAGTCTCGCCGTTTCCGATGTGGTCTCGATTCTACCGCACAGCTCTTTCCAGGAGCTCCATTTGGCTTTCCTGATTTCTGATTTATAGAGCTTAAGGACGTCCTTGTATTCGTCTCAGCATTCATTGCAGTCAGCTGCTTTGGCTAACTTGAACAATTCACGAACTTGTCCTCTGCGACAACCCAGGTCCCTGTTCCACCAGGGGGGCTTGGGTTTGCGCCTACGATGGACTTGGGGACAGGACCGTGCAAAAGTTTTAACGAGTTTACCCGTAAGTGCGTTAACCGCAGCCTGCAGGTCAGATACACCGCCAATCCTCGGAGGAGGGCCTAGGCCATTTTTCACCTCCCGTTCGAAGTTCAGCCAGTCAGTATTTCTGGGATTGCGAAACGGACGGTAATTGCGAGTAACATTGAGTTTTAAAGAGTAACTTATATAACAGTGATCAGAAAACGATGGGCCTTCGAGAACCCTCCAATTCTCTAACAACTGCTCATTAGTGTCATTGTGCAGAGTTATATCTAGCACGTTTTTACTACGAGGTCCCCTATAGGTAGGGACCTTTCCTCGGTTCGCTACGACTAGATTATGGTTTATAATAAAACTGAGTAGAGACTCACCTCTTTCATTGATACCCTTGCTGCCCCATACTGTGTGGTGGGCGTTCGCATCCGTCCCTACAAGCGGCAGTTCGTTCTTCTTGAGTGTCTCCACGGTAAGTTTAACGACCTCCTCCGGCGGAGCTGCTCTGTCGTGAGCCATGTAGGCGGATACTAGGAGTACATGCTCCTCTTCGTCCCCCTCGCATGCCACCACTGTCATGTCGTCCGTGCTGAAATTAGAAAGAAGGTAAGTGTGGATATTCTTCATCACCAGTATAACCGTTCTAGTTCTTGCTACTGTGGTGGGGAAGAAAAGATTAGAAAGCTGTGACCCTAGTCCCGCAACCCGGCTCTCTGCAGAGATCCACGGTTCCTGGACCAGTGCCACGTCAAACTTACCTTCTTCGAGCGTTGGCAGCAACTCGGCCGAGGCCAACTGTAGTTGGAGTACTGCAGTAGTTTGAGTCTTGGCCTCGGCATCCTCCTTATCCTGCGCATCGTCCAGTTTGGGATCGGCCGTTGTACCCCGTAGGTCAGTAGTGCCCAAATCCCTCTCGATCTCGCCGACCTCCAGGGTATTAATGTTATCATCCTTCGGGTGGCGTTTTTTCAGGCGCAGGTAAACACTGATTACGCCCCAAGCCATTTTGCTAAAGCGCGGATAGAGCAGGTTGTCAGCCTCCTTGTTAATTTGGAGGATGTAGACCTGCCCCCCGTCTTGGTCTTGTGGCTTCTTGACGTCCAGGATCTTCCAATCTTGAGTTGGAACATCCGGATTCTGTCTTTGAAGTAACTTAAGGGCCACCTCCGTTTCCATTACCCGTGGTATTGTCACCTTCGCTCTATGTAGAGTTGGGATGCTCCCTCTATCAACGATTTCAAGTCGAGCTCCTTCCCATAGACCCGGTAGCTCTGGGATTACAGCAGTACACCAGCGCAACGTGAACTCGTCGTTGCACTTGATGATCTTAACACCTCTGAACCAGCCTGCCCCGTCAAACGAAGGCATAGCCAGCTCAGCGTGCTTCTCCATGCGATCAATCATCGCATTGAGCAGGCCTGACTCTACGGTCTTCCACTTCTCGAGCGACAATTGACCCAAGGGATTGCTGCGGTCTATTAGAGCCACGATGAGGTCCTGTTTAGCCACATCGCTGGCCTTCATAGTCTTCTTCGGATTCGAGCTAGAGGGTTGTTGGACCCCTTGCCGACCTGTCGCGCTCTTTGACCTCTTGGACGCCGGTTTTTCATCCTCGGTCGAACTCTGCCTTTTCTCCGCCAGCCTCTTAGACAAGCTCTGCTCCACTTTATTGTGGAAAGCAGAGTCCTTGAGAACCAGCTTTTCCTTCCCAGCGAAGTGCTCCCGGCCTTTTGCTACCGCCGTCCGAGCCCAACTTAGCCGATCCCTCTCCTCCGCGGAGAGGGTTGGCTTGTCGCTGAGCCTGTCGACGATGCGCAGTGCCAACTTGTACTCCACCAGTGCTTTCCTGCCCTCTTTGCTCGGCTTGGCCTTATTCCACTTGTGGGGACCAGCACCTTTGCCTCGCTCAGGCGATTTGAGCAGCTCTTCCTCCGCTTCGGTCGAAACCATGCTCTCCAAGTCCGAGTCTACGAGTACTCTGGCACCCGAACGCATTAGCTTCGTGCGACTTGAATGGCAGCCAGCGGAGGTGCTAGCTACCGAATTGGTTGTTGTTCGAGGTGGGGATCATTGTAGTTTGGAACTCCTCCAGAAAGGGTCCGCAACCGATTCCACCACCTCTTCGAGTTGTGTAGGACCACTTGTAATTAGATCTGCTACGGTGACCAAGAGGTCAACCTCCATAGCATTGCAGTCGATGGATGACGACGACCCGGGGCCTGCTCGCTCACCTCTGACGGCCGCCGGTACTGGGTATCCGACCCCCTGTACCGTAAGTTTTCCTCCTTTTTCTTCGTCCATGTTTGGTTTTGTGTTCGGGGTCTCCTTCCCCTAAAGTCCCTTTAGCAAGGCAGCAACTCATCTGACTAATGAGCCACTGCCCTGAACCCCCTCACCGCGGCAAGGTCGGGACCGTTGAGGGGGATATATATATATATATATAAATATTTATATATACATATATAAATATTTATATATATATATATATATATATATATATATATATATATATATATATATTAATATATATACATATATATATATATATATATATATATATATATATATATACATATATATGTATATATAAATATATATATACATATATGTATATATATATATATATATATATATATATATATATATATATATATATATGTGTATATATATATATATATATATATATATATATATATATATATATATATATATAAATATATATATAAATATATATATATATATATATATATATATATATATATATATATATATATATATATATATATATATATATATATATATATATATATATATATATTGTAACGCCAGCGAGTAGTCGGAATTTAATTGTAAATGAATATTAAATGTAAAATGAACAGATGCTGTTATATAATTGTAAAGGAATAGTTAATTTATTAGAAATATAATGAATGGATGTAAATAGATAGATGATATCAAAAGGAACTCGGGCACCCTGCCGATGAGAACGGGTACTCCCCACCAGGTCAAGCATCGCCGTCGACTCAAATTAAACGTTCGACGATTACCCGGACCCGGGAACGAGCGACCCATAGCGCAGGAATCCAGACGGAGAAGGGAACGCCGACACACACACTCGAACGAGGATAAACTTAAAATGCCTGGTGAAATGGGGCGCACGGCCGCCATTGACCGATTAGTCGCGACACGTTCGGGTGAAACAGGATCGCACTACCACGAGCAAGTATAGCCGCGCCGCGTGAATACTCCCCTATCTGCCAGGCAGAATTCAACGAAAACACTACCCGTAGCAAAGAAATAACCGAGTTAAATTTACAATCGATCAACAGCGTCCGATGACATGGGTGATTGTTGTAAACATCAATGAAGTGATGCACGAGATGTCAACAAACGACAGAACCGCCACCACGCGGCAAAATGGCAAAAACGTCGTAGTTAAGCTGCAGGAAAATGCACTTTCGAATGCGCGTGCTGCAAGTACATTGGGTCATCGCACCCGAATACACGTTGTAGGGGATGAACAGCCAACGCAACGGTTGGCTAAGATACCGCAGAAGCGGGATTGAAACCACTAGCCGAGGCTTAGTAGGAAGTGAACGAGCATGAATCGGTCTTCTTTCATCTGAAAACGAGGTGAGATACGGACGTATCAAGCTAAACAGAGGAAATTCATTCTTTTCATTTTTGGCATTGGTCAATGTTGGAGTATCGCTGATTGGACGACTGTGGAGACTGGAGCCAACCGCGACGAACTCGAGAAAAACTAGAAGCGTGGATTGTTTGATACGCTGATCGAACGACTGTAGAGCTTTGAGCCAACCGTGACGAATTCGAGAAAACCTAGAAGCGTGGATTGTTTGATACGCTGATCGAACGACTGTGGAGCTTTGAGCCAACCGTGACGAATTCGAGAAAAACTAGAAGCGTGGATTGTTTGATACTTGATACTTGAAACTTCGATATAGTGAAAGGACGAGTGCGAGGCGTGGCGATTTTAGTTGAACGAGCAATTTCGGCGTAGCGTAGCGATCCGTTGGCGAAATAATTACGTGGGCCTGGTGAGCCGATCGTAGAGCAGCGTCGCGTTTGTGAGAAGCAACAAAACGGCTACGTGGGGGAATCCCCGAAGAACCGACTGGATGGCAGCAGAGTAACGATTCAGGTTAGATAAATTATATATGTTAGACAAAGCATTTAGAGTTAAGCTTAGTGGTGAATTAGAGCCAGTTTCTCATCTTGTGTAACGCGGCGCCGTCAGTAGTGAATGAAATCATAAGCGAAATAGAATTGTGTAATTATAGGTAGAGCTGGTGTTATTAATGCGCGTCGGGCGTTTAGACCTTTGATTTGTAAGGGAAAGATCGTCGACGATTTCTCGCTTCTAGGCGACGGTCGATAGGCAATGTCGGGGTAAGTCAAAGCGAGTGGCGCCTAGAATTACGACTCACCCTATCCTCCGCGACTCACCCTATCCTCCTCAGACGATTTGACGGTGGTGGCATGTAAGAGGGACAAAGAGGAGCAGGTGCTCCTAGCATCCGCCTACATGGCACACGATCGACCCGCTCTGCCGGATGAGGTCAAGCAAGTCACCGCGGAGGCGCTCAGAAAGCACCAGTTGCTGCTCGTCGAGGAAACACCCCACTTATAAAGGACCTCGGAGTGCTAACGTTCTAGATATAACTCTTCACAATGATCCTTATGAACAATTAATAGAGAATTGGAGGGTTCTTGGAAGCCCATCTCTCTCTGACCATTGTTACATTAGTTACAGCTTAAATCTCAACCTAACCCGCACTTCTGGGTCGTTTCGCAACCCCAGGAAAACAAACTGGGTGAACTTCAAACGGGAAGTTACCAATGACTTAGGCCCTCCTCCCAGGATAAGCTCTGTAGCTGGCCTGGAATCTGCGGTCAACACTCTTACTGGTAAACTGGTAAAAGCTTTTGAACGATCCTGTCCCAAAGTCTGTCCGAAGCGCAAACCTAAGCCACCCTGGTGGAACAGGGACCTGGGTTGTCGCAGAAGACAGGTACGAAAACTCTTTAAGTTAGCCAAGGTAGCTGACTGTAAGGAATGCTGGGACGAATACAAGGACGTACTCAGGCTCTATAAAACGGAAATAAGGAAAGCCAAATGGAGCTCCTGGAAAGAGCTGTGCGGTAAGATTGAATCCACCTTGGAGACGGCAAGACTTAGGAACTTGCTGGCTTAACGGCGTGTCGCGCCTAGCCTGTTATGCAGGTCTGATGGGGAGTGGACGAGCAGCAGCTCGGATACGTTGAAGATCCTCGTAGATACTCACTTTCCGGGCTGTTTGGATGACTCCACCCCTTTAAGTCGTGTGCAGGCGTCTGATCTGCATGACATCGAAGGCATTGGCGAAGTTGTCACCAGGCAGAGGCTTGTCTGGGCAATTGACACATTCAAGTCCTTCAAGTCTCCAGGTCCAGATGGAATTCTGCCGGTCATGCTTCAAAAAACAGGTATGCTTGCCGTTTCCTGGCTAACACAAATTTACAAAGGTTGTCTAGTGCTAAGCCATGTACCTGCAGCCTGGAGGGCCGCTAAGGTTTTATTTACACCCAAGGCAGGTAAAGTCAACCATGCGTATCCGAAGGACTACAGACCAATTAGCCTGACTTCCTTCCTCCTTAAAGTTTTCGAAAGATTACTTGATCTTCACATCAAACAAAGACTTGGTACTCAAACTCTATCGAGAGCCCAAAATGCGTATATGAAAGCAAAATCTGTTGAAACGGCTCTCCATAGGGTAGTCCTCAAAATTGAAAGGGCACTCCATTACAAAGAATACGCCTTGGGAGCCTTTCTAGATATTGAAGGCGCCTTCAATAATGTGCACACAACAGCCATTATGGAGAGCCTCCACGCACACAAAACTCACCCCGCTATTTGTAGCTTCATAAGCAACATGCTTAACCACAGGCTCATATCAGCGGAGTGGTCCGGTGCGCAGATCACAAGAAAAGTCTGCAGAGGCACTCCGCAGGGAGGGGTCCTATCTCCTCTCTTGTGGAACCTTGTAAAAAACTCAATTCTGGATAAGTTGGAAAGAAAGTGACTCACGGTTGTGGCCTACGCTGACGACATTGCAATTTTAGTCTCGGGTAGGTTTCCACATACCCTTGCTCAACTCATCGAGTACTCTCTAGGGCTGGTTGAGGAGTGGGCGAATACCGTGGGTCTTGGCATTAACCCCAATAAGACGGATATTGTGCTCTTCACTAGGAAGTATAAAACCCCGGATTTAGACCATATCATGCTGGGCGGCTCCAGGTTGGGTCTCAAGTCACAAACTAAGTACTTGGGTCTTATTCTGGACAGCAAGCTCACATGGAGGGCGAATTTAGAGAAAAGAGTTAAGCGGGCAAGCAACGCGATTTATGCCAGCAAGAGAGTGCTGGGTAAAACGTGGGTCTAAGCCCTGCTTTAACGCACTGGAACTACTTGGCGATAGCTAGGCCGATCCTTGTTTACGGATGCTTGGTCTGGTGGCCAGCAGTAAATAAAAGCACCTTTGCTACCATGGCGAATAGAGTTCAGCGGTTAGCGGCCCTCTGCACTACAGGTGCCTTAGCTTCGACTCCTTCGTCTGCTCTGAACGTCCTGCTTCATCTTCCCCCGCTTGATCTCTTTATTAGAGGCACTGCCGCAAAGGCTGCTGTCAGGCTTAGGGAATAAGGGCACTTCGAGCCAGGATCCTTTGACCACAGCAGTATTGAACGGGGTTACGCAGGAAGCACTGACTACCTGGTTCCCACTCTGTGCTTCGAGCGGGGATATCGAGCGACTGTGGGAGATGGGCAAGAATCGACAAATGTGTCTTGCAGCTCTTAGCATCTACACTAACGGCTCGAAGACAGCTGCAGGAGTATCACAGTAGTAGTAGAGAATCACAGTAGTATTTTCCAGGCGGAGGTGTTTGCGGTACGTAAAGCCGCAGACTTCATATACGCCAAAGATACTACTAGCAAAGTACTTAACATCTTTACGGACAGTCAAGCGGCGATAAAAGCACTGCTGTCTCACACATACAAATCGAAGTGTTTATTCGATTGCATTCAGGCCCTGAACAAACTGGGTAACAGCAGAAGAGTCAGAATCTTCTGGGTTCCGGTCATAAGGGTATTGATGGAATTGAAAAGGCGGACGCGTTAGCCAAGTTTGGGGCTAGTCTTCCCCTTTTGGAAGCGGTTAACATCCTTACTCCTATCCAGGCGATTGAGTACTCAATCGACTCCAATATGATGCAGGGAGCGACGCGCAGATGGGGTGCAACTCAGACCTGCAAAGTAACCAAAATCATGTGGGGGTCATACAATCTTGCATCGACCAAGTACCTCCTCAAGTTAGCGCGGATTGAGTGCAAACGACTCGTTGGTATCATTACTGGTCACTGTCTTGTAGCAGCACATGCTATGAAAATGGGACTCCTAACGAGCGACACCTGTAGAAGGTGTCAAGAGCCGGGGGTGTCAGAAACTATCCAGCATCTCCTGTGTCACTGCCCGGCACTGGGGAAAACCAGACTGTGATACTTCGGTGAGCCCTGGCTGGTGGATCTCTCGCACGTAGCAGAGCAAAAGCTGAAGGACATCCTTCAGTTCGCGAAAAAGTCCGGGGCCTTTGATAGCCGCTTGGACTGAATTCCTTTCTCGAGGTCCATTTATCTGGTATCACTACGGGCCGGTAGGTCTATGTGTGGCCATGTGCCAGCCAGTACAACCTAACCTAACCTATCCTCCGCGTGAGCTAAGCCACCCGAAATTGCCCCCTTTTGACTCCGACGGGAGAAAAAGGGAACGGGAGCGTTTTGGCGGGCAGAACGGTAACGAATTAGCGCCCAACGTGGAGCCGGTGATAACGGTGCGCGTGAAAAGTTTCATACAGCCAAGTCCCAAATTGTGGGAGGCTCGGTAGGCGCGAAAAGAATTCAAGAGGGGAGAAGCCCTAAAGGCACCCATAGAAGTGTTCGGCTCGTGACTTGCGTTACGTTGGCAATATTGATTAATCCGGTTGGTCGTTCTGCGAGAGTTTCAAACCGAAATAATTTTGCGATTGGCATATCGTTGCAGATACTAATCTGAGCGTAATTATTGGATTTATAATATTAGAATTGACATATTTCGCACTGAACTTTTAATTTTCTTGCATAATAGTATTCGGATAGATCATTCAAACGTATATATTATTATTGAATTTTTGAAATTTATTCGAATATTAATATTTACATATATACATATCTATATATCAGTGGCGGCTCGTGGTACTTTCGAATGGGTCGGCAGTTATTAAAACAAAAATACCATGCTGCAAGAATATGCTAGCATACCCAACAATAATTTTCCGAATATGCTAAAAACCTACAACAAAGTCGCGACATGAGAGATATATTTTATTTTACATCTTTGACGGTGTCTATATATTCACCGATCTTTAAAGCAAAGCTGACAAAAGAATTTTAAAAACATTTAAACAAAACTTGGGTGCACATATTTAATATATCCGTTATAATAGTAAAAATCTATCAAATCGATGCGGTGTCATATCTAATCAACAGCTTCATCGTAAATTGCTAATTTCATTTTATTTTTAACAAGTACTTTTCAACCCAAAGTTGAAATTATGACAAATATAAATTTGAAAAAGTATATATTTATTACAAAAATATATATTTCATTCCAACCAAATTTCTTCCGAAACAACAAAAATAAAACAAATTGTTCAAATCAAAATTATGTTTAAGCACCTGTTATGCCAAAACAACATTTTCATAACATATCAAAGCACCGCATATATGCTAAGAGAAATCTCAGGCACGGCATGCCGACCCACAAATTATGCTATTCAGCGGCCCAACGAAAAGTCCACCCAGCCAGTTGATGAAAATATACGTCTCAGTGTTTCGGAGCAGAGAAAAGTTACGAACCGAACAATGCTATTAAATCAAATTGTCATATTTCATAGCACAATTCGGCCCGCTCCTATTCATTAGTTGCTAACGCTGATACACACGGCAAAGAATCATGCATCGATCGCGACGGCAGCGAATACAAGGCATGTACATGAAAAGTGAGATATGATCTGAGTACGGCTTGCCGACCCATAGTTGAGCTTGTAGTATGTAAACCTATGAATGGAATTATCATCTACGAGCCGCCAGCAAATTTGATTTAGCAAGGCAATATGATCTCATTTCATCGGCTTGCCGACCCGGGATAAATATGACGCCTAAATGCATGCAATCAAAGGAAATTGGTAATATTCAAATATTACACAGAGTAAAAAAGCAGGCGCAATGTGTAATTATCAGCAAAGTTTTGAAAAATAAAAAACATATAGGTAAATATCATAAAAATATTTTTTTAAATAGTGATTTGATAATCACAGGATATTTTATAAAATTAAAGATATCACTTTGCATGAAATGGTCAGGAGTTTTGGGTCGGCACTGCCGACCTTGCCGTCCCTGACGAGCCGCCACTGCTATATATATATATATATATATATATATATATATATATATATATATATATATATATATATATATATATATTATATAAGTCTACATATCTTTAGTTTTGGTGAAAACCTATTTGAATTCTAGTTTGTTGGTGTGGAAGCGTGAGTGAGTGGATTTAGGTTGCTTGTGTTAAATTTGGTTATCGGAAGTGAATAAATTGTGAAGTGGTGATTTTGTTTTAGCCGGAGGAAATCGTGACGTTTGTTAGGTACTTCTCTGGTATTGCTTTTCGGAAGAGTATTTTTTGGGTTTGATAAAATAGAAAGGTTATCTCCTATTTCAAAATGAAGATTCTAGTAGACCGCCTGTCGAAAGACGAGCTCACTTATGAGCTCGCCATCCATGGTTTTCCGGCGGACACGGTAGAAAGTATGAGGAAGACGCTGAGGGCAACGCTGAAAGATGATTCTGCGCTGAATACCTCTAACGTAGAGGCAGCGTATCCTTTTGACTACGAGACAGATTACGCGGAGTGGTCAGCGTAGGCTTCAGAGGTGGAAGATTTAGTGTCGAGGGTGACGAGAGACAAAGCCGCATCGGAATATGTAAAAAAATATTTCCCGGTCAGACGTAAGGTTGGGTTCTTATCTCGCCTGGCGCACAGGTTTCGTGCGGCTGATATGTCAGTGGAGAGGTAATGTTGCTGTGATGTTCTTGTTTACATTTTCCTTTTAGTTTCGTGTAGCTGTGCCCACGCAATCAATCTGCGTAAGTGCGTGGGGCATATTGAAGGTGCCATGGATGTTGATGGGTCTAGCGAGCTATTTCATAGCCGAGGTAACATTCATCTTCCCGGTATGCCGCTTGGATCGGTGTGGAACTTGATTTTGATGAACCGATTTACAAATTGCTACATCAACTCCACGCCAGTGAACCTTGCTTGAGTCTTGACATTATATACACTGAGAAAAGACAAGCCGCCGAGGTTTATTCACTAGCCGCTTCTATAATCGCTAGCACATCGGTGTCTAGTGCTCAGGTGAACAAAATTATTCTGATGGTTTTCCTTATTCATTGACTTGTGTTAACGTGCTGTGCGATTTCATAGGTTCGTCCACCAGCGGGTCAAGGCAGACGCTGGTTGTGATAATAATTATCGACCACGGCTGTTTTGGCCTGATGATGCCGAACTGCTTCGTCCGCTGGGTCGTCGTGCGTTTACGTCTTCTTTAAGCTGCGCCCTAACTAATCTAAATATTATTACAATCGGCCTAACGCGTGATGCTTTTTCCCTTTTCGACCCTGAGCGATCTTCGCGCGCTTTTTGTCTTTTACCCGAGTGGTAACCGTGATAGCTGGCAGTAAAAAACGAATTTTTCAGCCAAATTTCTATCAAACATGGTTTAGAGTAAGGTTCAGCTTCTGTGTCAATTTCATAAAAGTCTGGAAACTGAATCAGAATTCATGGGGCAGAAAGCAATTTTTACGTATTTTCAAAGAAAATTTGTATTTAACTCCTTTCGCCGAAAATTCATCATCATATATGTATATTTATATATATAAATATATATATATATATATATATATATATATATATATATATATATATATATATATATATATATATATATATATATATATATAAATATATATATATATATATATATATATATATATATATATATATATATATATATATATATATATACGAGCTGTGACAATTAAGACAGAAAATTGAGACTGATTCCATAAAAACCGTATATATAAAAATGATTCTACCACTCTGCCATCCCCTTCAAAGTGTTCCCTTTGGGCAGGTATACAACGAAAAATAACATTGCCTGCCAATCTCAATTTTGTCGCTGATTCCAAATTTTGGCCTACTGGTACATTAGTCAAAATTTTTGAAAACCGGCGAAATTTTCGATCTTCAATCAACCAGAGAGCCCGAACCTAGTTCTTAAGCGTGATCAAATTTCTCTGTATTATCAAAATGTTCGTGGCATGAGAACCAAACTTGAAGACTTTAAAACTGCTGCTTTTCTCGAAAATAATCACCTGATTTGCTTGTCGGAAACTTGGCTTAATGATGACATTTTTAGTTCCGAATTTTTCCCTTCGTACAATGTTTACCGCCATGATCGTAATCGTTTGGTAAGTAATAAGGCTGATGGTGGTGGGGTGCTTATTGCTGTGCTCAGGACTCTCAATAGTAAACTTTGCGCTGATTTTATCCCCAGTCCTCCTGTTGAATGTGTTGCTGTCTCCATCTCTTTGTCTCCTACATCCACTTTGTTTGTTGCGTCCTTATATATTCCTTGTAACATGCCCTTCTCGACTTATGATAAGTTCTTTTCTGAACTTTCCACGTATCTTAATAGCTACTTTCCCTCATCGTCAATCATTTTCTGTGGCGACTTGAATATGCCTTCTGTGCAATGGGACTCTTCTTTCTTTCGCATTGTGTCCACCAACAACCTTTCTATTACCTTATCTTCTTTCCTTTCTTCCTGTTCTCTTTCTCAATTTAACTGTTTCCCCAATGTTAATAACAAGATCCTTGATCTCATCCTCTCTAACGTTGAGTCCTCTTCGATTTTACTATCTCCTGTCCTAATACCCTACACCAACCCTGACCCCCATCACCCTCCTCTTTCTATTTATTTGTCCATCTCATTTTCAAATCGTGTTAAAACTTCCACTGCGCGACGATTTAACTTTAAAAAAACTAATTTTGACCGCATGTCTAATGATTTGAATTCAATCAATTGGTTTAATTCCTTCCGTGGTCTCGATATTGACTCTGCTGTATCTAAATTTTACAGTATTCTTACAGAGTTGATCTCGACGTATACTCCTGTTTACAGTTCTCGTAAGCTCCGTGACCCCCCTTGGTTTACCCTGAGGGTAAAGAGTGCCCTTAGAGATAAAAATTCAGCACGCTCGAAATTTTCGAATTCTCGATCTAGTGAAGATTATGCAATCTTCTCTCGTTTACGTGCCTCTGCCAAGAAAGAAATTAGATTAGCACTACGCAGATATTCCTCGTCTGTTGAAGCTTCCTTGAACTCGAATAACCCAAAAAAATTTCTGGTCTTTTGTCCGCTCCTTAAAATCTTCCTCCTCTCTTCCTGACTCACTAGTGTTTAATGCCTTTACTGCTTCCAACCCTCTCGACATTTGTAATCTCTTTGCTATGTTTTTTTCTTCTGTTTATACTATCCCATCGATTCCTGCTACTGACTGCTTTTCCTTTGATTTCCCTGCTTGTCTCTCCTCAGTCGTAACTAACCCCGTAGAGGTTGAATTGCTTTTGTCCTCACTTGACGCTAACTGTTCCCCGGGCCCGGATGGTATTCCCAATTTTTTCGTAAAAAGTCTTGCGTCTTCCCTTTGTGTCCCTTTAGCCATCTTATTCAATGTCAGTCTCTGTGCTGGTAAATTTCCGTCCTCTTGGAAGCTCTCTAGCATTCTTCCCATTTTCAAATCGGGTGATAGGAACCTTGCTTCTAACTATCGCCCCATCTCCATTCTTCCTTGCCTTTCCAAAATTTTGGAACGCCTCGTTTTCAATCGTATCTATGATACCCTCTACTGTGTCTTTACAGCGCAGCAACATGGCTGTGTATAAGGCCGGAGCACCTCTACGAACCTTGTTGAGTTTACTCATGTAATCGCTTCTGCAATTGACAGCAACAATCAAGTTGACGTCATTTATACTGATTTTGCCAAAGCTTTTGACTCTGTTAATCATACGCTGCTTCTTGTCAAACTGAAGCATTATGGCATTCGTGAACCTCTGCTCTCCTGGATCTCTTCCTTTTTAACTGATCGCACTTGTTTCGTCTCCCTCTTTGGCTTGGCGTACTCACCTTTCTCCCCTTCTTCTGGTGTTCCTCAAGGTTCCATCTTGGGACCTCTTCTGTTCAATATTTTTATCAATGACCTTCCCCCTATTTTTAAGTCTTCATGTCTTCTTTATGCAGATGATTTAAAAATCTTCCGAATCATCAAAAATACTGCTGACTGTCTGCTTCTTCAGGATGATTTGCAAGCTCTCTCTGGTTGGTGTAACTTGAACTGTTTGTCCCTTAATGTTTCCAAGTGTTTTTCTATGTCTTTTTTCCCTAAAGCTTCACACTTATGTCTTTCCTTATGCTATTGATGGCACTGTCCTCTCTTGTGTCGATCATTTCTCAGATCTTGGGGTCACCTTTGATCGTAAACTGAAATTCGACGTTCATGTCCTTACTATCACTAGGAAAGCTTCTCGGATATCTGGTTTCGTGATTCGTTCCTGCCACAATTCATTTAGTGTTTCTACTTGTGTCCACCTATTTATTAGCCTAGTCCGTCCTGTACTGTAATACTGCAGTCAAGTGTGGTGTCCTCGTTTCAAATACCTCTCTGACGCTGTTGAATCTGTTCAGCGCAGGTTTACACGTACTTTACTTTTTAAATATAGTCTACCGTATTAACATTCCTCTCCTTGAGCAGCGCAGAGTTTACTTGGATGAGTGTTTCCTGTTCAAAATCTGTCGCGGCAACCTATCTTCCTCATTAGCATTTTTGTTCATTGAGCGGGACTCCGTAAGGCCAATCAGGTCCTCCATTCTATTTGAAGTGCCGTATGCCCGTACTGACACTT